>CM030359.1:237892851-238492851 GCA_017893485.1 Hemerocallis citrina
CAAATTCAAATCCTCAAAACAACTCCCTTATTTATTTAATTCTCTCTCTCTCTCTCTCTCTCTCTCTCTCTCAATGGAAGAGACCTCATATATATATATATATGAAAACATGAACTTTTATACCTCACTTTATAATTATAAAACATGGAATTTTACACCCCAATTTATAATTCTTTTTCAACACAATGAAAGCTATCAAAGTGGCTCTCCTTCAATCCCCCAAAATCAAAGGTCCAGATCTAATATCACATAACACATTTTTCTCACAAAAGTTTTTCTCCCAAACTCAAATTCAAATCCTCAAAGCAACTCCTTTATTTATTTAATTCTCTCTCTCTCTCTCTCTCTCTCTCTCTCTTGCAATGGAAGAAACTCCATATATATATGAAAACATGGGCTTTTTTATACCTCAATTTATAATTATAAAATATTGACTTTTATACCCCAATTTATAATTATTTTTCAATATATACTAATGAAAACATGGACTTTTATTTACAACTAATTATTGTCATATTATTCAAACTTGAGCTATATAATTGTTGATTTACTGTTTGCAAGGCTTTTCATATGCTGTATCGTTCTGAAGACGTGCCGTAGACATGTGCCCATAGACAAATCTAGTGGATATATATAATTGATAATGTAGATAATGAGATATAAATTTAGAAAGTAATTCATGTATACGGTATACCCAATTTTAGAAGAGACTAAGCTATAAATGTTTCAAGTTATACTCATTATTTTAGTTGATGTACTTACTTTCTACATTGAATTTAAGTAGCACAAACTGTCATGTTATGTATAACCATAGAAAAGATTTAGCCTCGTAATTGTCTGTCATTATCTGTCATTATCTGATTAGGTGACATTCATTTCTGAACTGTTTGTGCAGGTGAATTAATTGTTTTTATAAGACACTTTTCAAAAATATGTGGAGAAAGAGAACAGTTGCCAAAATATTTGCGCTCATGAACTCAACAACTGAACTCGCCGTTTCCAACGGCGAGTTTTGTTGTTTCATCCTCGATATTGGAAAACACCGTGTTCAATGCTAATTTTTAGGTCAAAATTTTGAAAGAAGACTCGCTATTACCAACGACGAGGACATTTATACTAGACTCGCTTTTGGGAACAACGAGTTTAGTTCAAAATTTTTAAAGAAGACTCGCTGTTCCGAACGGTAAGGACATTTACATTAGACTCGCTGTTGGAATAGCGAGTTTAGTTCAAAAAAATTCTATGTAGTTTTTTTCCGAAAATTCACTAAGTCCAACAGAATGTTTCACTCTCTGTAAAATTTCCTACATCCTCGCCATCCCAACAACGAGTTTAGTGTAAATGTCCTCGCCGTTGGGAACAACAAGTCTTATTTGAAAATTTTGAAATAAACTCGTTGTTTCCAACAGCGAGTCTAATATAAATATCCTCGCCGTTGGGAACAGCGAGTCTTCTTTGAAAATTTTGAACTAAAAATTAGCACTAAACACGATGTTTTCCATGAGCGACAATATTTGAACAACTGTTCTCTTTCTGTAAATATTTTTGAAAAGTGTCTTATAAAAAAAATTAATTTTGTGTAGTAATGTTTTTTTTTATAGCTAATTTTCTTTCTGGATAGTTGGTCTGAGTATGAAATTACAAAGGATAGGCATTATCGCTATCCAAAACCCTAATAAGTTTCCTATTAGTTTCTTTTTACTTTCCAAGAAAAATTTCAAGTGTTTATCTTGAGAGAAAGAGCACTCGGTACAATAATTGAAAATTTCTTAAAACTTCAGGATGATGGTAAAAATCACAGCAGATCAGAGCCGTACAATCCCTGCACGGATCTCAAAGCGTCTACAGGCAGATTAGCCATCACAGACCTATTTTACAGGCCTGGGCCCACTCCAGGACATGGATTTCTTTCAAGCCCATAAAAAGTGACAGACTAGGCCCACTAAGAGAGACACCCAGCCCATGATAGCTAGGAGTCTCCTCTCACAGGAATATCTTATCTCTTTAGGGGGGGAGATATGAAAGATCCGACGGTCACGATTCAGCTTCTAGAATATCTCTCAGGCCTATAAATACCCCCCCCCCCCTCAGTTTCCAGGTAATCAACAATTGACCAGTTTTTACTCTCTCTCTCTCTCTTTCTGGTTCTGACTTGAGTGTCGAAGGGTCTGTCGCCGGGGGCCACCCCCCGGTATTTCAGACGCTTTGCAGGTCCAACGGCCGCATCAACAACCGTCGATTTCATATCACAGGAGGTCAATCAATGATCCAGATTCAATCTCAGGAGCTCTAACGTCTTTTAACGGCCAAGGCACAGGTTTGACTTTTAGTAGTTTCCATCCCTTATTAACTCACTATCTGTTTGCTCCCACACCGAAAAAAGCAGCAACAAATTGGCGCCGTCTATGGAAAACTACACATGTAAGACTTATCGCCATGCCACAAGACTAAGAGGTAAAGGGGCGGCCTCCAGCCATCGCACTACCACTCTTCGTCAATGAGCTCCTCCTATGGAAGATCAAATTCCTCCTCAATAGTCACCCCGACAACCTTATCACACTCCTTCCAATGGAGAGGCACCGGGGGGCCCTTGACAAAACCGTCCTGAACAACATCCTCAGTACGACCGCATCTCAGTCCGTAATGCTTCAACTGGATCCCAAAAGAAGGATGACCAAGTCCTTCACCGTGTCCAAGAAGTAGAAGATCGCCTAGAACAGATTAAGAATGAGAGAAACTGGTTCAACAGGGCCTACCGCCCTAATCAACGTCTCTTCAGCAAAACCATCCACGATGCACCCGTTCGAATGAACTTCAAAGCTCCTCAATTCGGATCCTACAACGGGGAATTAAACTCGACGTACCACATCGAAAGCTTTAAAACACTTATGATGGTCTATAACGCCACCAACGCACTCATGTGTCGGACATTTCCTGCTAATCTGAAATGATCTGCTAGGGAATGGTATCCACGTCTGAAACCCGAATCCACATTTTCTTTTGATCAGCTCGAGGAACTCTCCGTTGCACACTTCGTTACTAGTCAGAGAGCTGAAAATAACAGTGTCTCCCCACTAGAACTGAAGCAAAAATATGGAGAACTGCTAAGGGACTTCGTCGAGCATTTTACAACTGAAGCAAGGTCAATTTACGCCTTGAACACTTCAGTCGCAACTGCAGCTCTTTCGCCGCAAGACTTCTCCAAGCATTTTACAACTGAAGCAAGGTCAATTTACGCCTTGAACACTTTAGTTGCAACTGCAGCTCTTTCGCCGCAAGACTTCGTCAAGCATGTTACTACTGAAGCAAGGCTAATTTCTGCCTTGAACACTTCAGTCGCAACTACAACTTTTTGCCACAGCGTCACTAACAAAGACCTGAAAGCCTCTCTCGCAATAAAGCCACCCAAAAGTTTCACTACACTCCTAAAAAGAAGTGACAAGTATATCAGGGTCGAGGAAGCTCTCCATCTTCAAGGCAAGAACAATTCATCTTCCGGGAACAAACGGAAGAACACAAGCGAGGAAGAACTCAGAAACTTTCAAAAAAACGGTGCAAGTTCACGCCGTCCAACTCTAGCGCCACGCTCCGACAAATTCACTCCTCTCAATGCAAGCGTATCAGTCATCTTCATGGACATGGAGAAGGACGGAATAATTCGTCCTCCCCCCATGATGTCAACATCTAGCAGAAGAAAAGACAAAAATAAGTGGTGCACATTACACATTGATCAAGGACACACTACTTACAACTGTCGAGCCCATAATGAAGAATTGGAAGCCCTAGTTCGCAGGGGCTATCTCTCTAACTTCGCTCACAAAGACAACGACACCGGAACCGTCCCGGGGGACTGATAAGCATCAGCAGAGGCCATGCGAGTTGTAGGACTCTGAACACATGATCGTCCTGCATTCCATTCATGAAGATTAGATAGGGATAGATTCCAACTCCTCTTGCAAAGCTTTCGTCAGCAAAGTCAACTCTATAGATAACACTATGCCTGCCAAACTCACCGGGATCCCGATATCTTTCTCCGACAAGGACTTAGAAGGTGTCCAAACACCTCATTGCGATGCATTGGTCATAAACCTTTGCATGCTAAATCATAAGGTATGCCGCATCCTGGTGGACAATGGCAGCTCAGTAAACATGCTCTTCATGCCCACATTTCAATCTCTCAAGCTCTCTCGAAACCGACTCAAGCCAGCCAGTTATACACTCCATGACTCCTTTGGTGCACCTATCCAAGTCGAGGGAATTGTCGCACTCGACGTAACAGCAGGAAAAGCCCCCGCTATTCAAACAGAAGCACTGGACTTTATGGTAGTCGATGTCAAAGCTGCATACAATGCCATATTCGGTCGTCCAGGCCGGGCGGCATTCTATGTAATTGCCTTCGCATTTCATATGAAAACAAAGTTCCCAACAATAGCTGGCACATGCCAAGCTGTAGGAATCCAAGTGGTGGCACGAACATGCTACGCCGCTACAATGGGGGGCTCTATTCTCCCCCTCTACGCCATAGAGCTACCACCAGAAAACAATCACAATAACTCCAAAACTGTAAGTGGGCTTGAAGCCTCTGCCAAAACCAACTCTACCAAGAACTTTCAAACCTGCCACACCATCTCTCGCCAGGTCCAAACTAGTTCTCATCATGACACAATAATAAACCTGAATCCCTCGCCTGAAGCCACTCCACTTATTCAACGGAGACAAATAGTCATGCCTAAAACACATTGCTGCATTGAAAGATTTCTCTTTCACTATGCAAAACAATGGGGGGCTCCCTCCAAAACAGGCAAGTTCAGGCAAGGTCTACCAAGTTGTTCGCCTGACGGCTCATCAACTTGAAGATCCGAGGGGCAGTGAGATATCAGCAGAGACTTGGAAAGTAGAACACCTTGTGAAGTACAACGAGTTGAGTACCAAACTTGTACATAAAAATAGCACCAAAAAATTGTTAAAACTTCCTACAAGACAGGTTCGGAGCCCACATCCATAGTGCGAAGTTATTACAACAATTTACAATAAAAAAAGTTCAAAGTGTTTCACCATTCGATCTGCTCCTGCAACCTATTGATTCATTAAAGCAAACAACGAGCTACATGCCCAACTCACATTTAAAGTGGTGCTAGGCACTCGTTACAACCTTTCCTCAACGCAAGTTCAGAATCCAGAACCCGGGAGCTGCAGCATGCAACCTCGCATGCTTAGAACACAACTCATTGATCAATCTGTTCCTGCAACTAGTTGAACTTCCTTGGAGGATCGGAAACAACAAGTTGAGTGCCACACTTAAACACTTAAGTAGCACCAAACACTCGTTGCGAGTCTCCCCGTAAGATGGATTCGGAGTCCATACCCATAGCTCGACAGGGACTCTAAACAATTTGCAATAACACAAATTCACAGTGCACTTCGCTATTCGATCTGCTCCTGCAATCCGTCAACACCTCGACAACCGGTTCGGAGTCCAGTTCATGGTTCAAAAGAAACCCTGTCAATTTGCAAAGAAGTAAGTTCAGAGTGTGCTTCACCATTCGAGCTGCTCCTGCAACCTGTTAATACTTAAACTAAAAAGTTCGGAATCCATGTTCATGGTTCAGAGTTACTCTCACAACCTGTAGTGACACACGTTCAGAGTTCAACTCGCCATTCGTTCTGTTCCTGCAATTAGTTAAATTTTCTCAACAACAGATTAGTAGGTCCAAAATCATGGATCGAAGTTACCCTAGCAACACTTGTAAAAAGCCACACTTGGCGTTCAACTCTCCATTCGACGTGACTCTCACAATCTGTCAGAGGCCCCATACAGCAAGTTTGGAAAACAACTCTCCTTTAGAGTTGTCCCTACAACTAGCTGGGTTCAAGACGGAGCAATGCTACTCTCCGTCATACACCGTTGATAGCTTTCTAAGCTACATGCAACAGACTTGAGGCCCTATTATTTAGCGACAGAGAACCCATCGATGACACCTCAACCATGACAGCAGGGATCAAGCATATGAAAGCAATCCTTCAAATCAAAGAACTATCGTTAAACTCATATGTTCAGATCTAGTAACACTACAGATGTCTGCAGATACAAAACGGTTAGTCCAAAGTCTAACTCTACCTAGAACAGCTCGTACGACTAGCCAACCCCCAAGACGATGTATCACAGGAAAAGACACCAGCATGTAGAAGACTTCTTATTCCACAAACTACAAGTCTCATTACAACAGGAAATTTACAATGACTCCACGTTTCACGCCTAGGAATTGCTACCAAAAGTCCTATGAATACTGTACAACAAACTGTCATGAAAGCTGTTCTTCCAGCTATACACACTGGAGAGATGCTCTACCTAAGAGAAACAAAACTCCTCGCAGGCCCACTACCAGCTAATAGTTCCATAGGGCCGCCTCAACTCTTGATGATGATATTCAAGACAAGTCTTTCTGAGATGAGCAAACTCTAGATTTATCCGACCACGTTCACTTGAGGAAGATCCAACTCCGTCTCGCTTGGAGCGCCATGCAAACGTGAAAGTTACAACTCCGTCAAGCACAGCGTATCACGAATAAGGACAAGCGCAGTATCCCAGGGAACCTCATTTGAAGCACGCAACTATTTGTCAGTAAAGAGAAGAATGGAATCATCTCAACGCTGAATAAGCACAAGTGACTTCACTTCCACACTAAGAAGATTCAGAATGCCCACAACTCATCTGCTCTAACAATGAGTTCGGCGCGATGCACGCCACTTAGGTTCCTCCGGCCAACCGCTCGTCAACATCGAGCAACGGGTCCAACACCCCGATCTCCGCTCTTCGCTCAAACTCTACCAAACAACTCGTTTGTCCCAAACAACAAGTTCAGCGCTCCGCTCGCCGCTTGAGCTCCATCAACAACTCGTTGGTCCCAAACAATGAGTTCAGCGCTCTGCTCTCCGCTTGAGCCCCATCAACAACTCGTTTGTCTCAAACAATGAGTTCAATGCTCTGCTCTCCGCATGAGCTTTATCTACAACTCGTTGGTTCCAGACAACGAGTTCAACGCCTTGCCATATGCCTAGGCTACATCAATAGCTCGTTGGTCCCAAACAACGAGTTCAGCGCTCTGCTCGCCGCTTGAGCCCCATCAACAACTCTTTGTCCCAAACAACGGGTTCAGCGCTCCGCTCGCCGCTTGAGCCCCATCAGAAAATCGTTTGTCCCAAACAATGAGTTCAGCGCTCTGCTCACCGCTTGGGCCCCATCATCAACTCGTTTGTCCCAAACAATGAGTTCAGCGCTCTGCTCGTCGCTTGAGCTCCATCAATAACTCGTTGGTCCCAAACAACGAGTTCAGCGCTCTGCTCGCTGCTTGAGCTCCATCAATAACTCGTTGGTTCCAAACAATGAGTTCAGCACTCCACTTGCTGCTTGAGTTCCATCAATAGCTCGTTGGATCCAAACAATGAGTTAAGTGTTTTACTCTTCGCTTGAGCTCCACCAACAACTTGTTGGCTCCCAACAACAAGTTCAATGCCTTGGTCTTCGCTTAAGCTCCACCAAACAGCTCGTTGGCTCCAAACAATGAATTCAATGCCTTGGTCTTCGCTTAAGCTCCGCCAAATAGCTCGTTGGCTCCAAACAACGAGTTCAATACCTTGGTCTTCGCTCAAGCTCCGCCAAATAGCTTGTTGGCTTCAAACAGCAGTTCAATGCCTTGGTCTTTGCTCAAGCTCCACAAAATAGCTCGTTGGCTCTAAACAACGTGTTCAGCGCTCCGCTCGTCGCTTGAGCTCAATCAACAACTCGTTGGCTCCAAACAACGAGTTCAATGCCTTGGTCTTCGCTCAAGCTTCGCCAAATAGCTCGTTGGCTCCAAACAACGGGTTCAATGCCTTGGTCTTCGCCCAAGCTTCACCAAATAGCTCTTTGGCTCCCCACAACAAGTTCAATGCCATGGTCTTCGCCTTAGCACCGTCTACAGCTTGTTGGCTCCTAGCAACAAGTTCTACGCTCTGCTCGCTGCATGAGCTTGCCTACGCTTGTTGTCTTCGAATAATAAGTTCTATGATCTGATTGCCGCTTGAGTTCCATCAAAAACTCGTTTGTCCCAAAAAATGAGTTCAGCGCTCTGCTCTCCGCTGGAGCTCCATCAACAACTCGTTGGTCCCAAACAAACGGTTCAGTGCTCCGCACTCTGCCTGGGCTCCATCAACAACTTGTTGGCTCCATGCAACGAGTCCAATGTCTTGGTCTTTGCTCGAGCTCCGTCCATAACTCGTTGGCTCCAAACAACGAGTTCAATGCCTTGCTCTATGCTTGAGCTCCGTCCATAACTCGTTGGATCCAAACAATGAGTTCAATGTTCCACTCTACACTCATTGGCTCCCCACAATGATTCCAATGCCTTGGTCTTCGTCCTAGAACCACTAACAACTTACCGGGGCCAAACAACAATTCAAGCTCAAGTTCATTTCATAGCTCTCCCTACAAACTAGTCGGGATCAAACGGCAGTTTCTACATCGACTCTATCTCAAGGTTGTCTCCACATTCTTGCTGTGCGCAAATAGCAGGTGCAACACCCAGCTCTGTCATAGAGTCTCCTATAAACTTGACGGGATCAAACGGTAGTTTCTACATCAGCTCTATCTCAGAGTTGTCTCTACAAACTCGACAGGATCAAACGACAACTTCTACATCAACTTTATCTCAGAGTTGTCTCTACACGCTTGCTGGGTGCAAACAGCAGGTGCAACATCCAACTCTGTCATAGAGTCCCTCCAAACTCACCAGGACCAAATGGCAATTTTTACATCGACTATACCACAGAGTTGCCTCCACAAACTCACTAGGATCAAACAGCGAATCCTACGCCGACTTAACCACGAGTCGCCTCCAGAAACTCGCCGGCACCAAATGGCAGTTTCAGCACCAACTCTCTTCCAGAGTTGTCTCCGAACTCCCTGGGACCAAATGGTAGTTTCTACATCAACTCTATCTCAGAGTTCACTTCAAACTTGCCGGGCACAAACGGCGAGCTTGAACGTTCAACTCTATTTCAGAGTTGTCTCTACATGCTTGCTGGGCACAAACAGCAGGTGCGGCATCCAACTCTGTCATGGAGTTTTCTCTAAGCCTGTTGGGGACAAACAACAAGTCCAACATCCAACTTTGTCATAGAGTCCTTTACGAACTCGCCGGGATCCAACGGCAGTTCCTACATCAACTTTATCTCAAAGTTGTCTCTACACGCTTGCTGGGCGCAAACAGCAAGTGCAACAACCAACTCAATCAACGAGTTGATCCTGCATGCATGCTAGGCGCAAACAGCAGGTTAAATGTTTCCTCTAAACTTGCCGGGTACAAATGGCAAGCTTGAACGTTCCCCTCTATCACTGGGTTGTCTTCAAACTCGCCGGGATCGAACGGTAGTTTCCACGTCAACTCTATCTCAGAGCTCACTCCAAACTTGCCGGGATCAAACGACTAGCTCAACGTTCGACTCCGTCGCAGAGTTCTCCACACACACTTGTCGGGCGCAAACGAAATGCTCAAAACGTTCAACTATGTCCCAAATATGTCACAACGACTTGTTGGGATCAAACAAAAAGTTTGCAAATAGCTCTCCGATCACAACCAGCTATATGTGTACAAAATCCACCAAACGACGGTGATTGAATAAAAAGTTGGGTATACACATATAAGTAATTATATATGTATATATGAGTTGTTGCACATACACGACAATAAATATACGTACAAAATTACTTATATGCACACCCAAGCACAATATTGCTCCTACCTCAACGAGGAGACACCCCAACGGTGACGAGCCAACTCCAAGCAAAAGCGAGATTTTTTGGAAGACTAGACGATGGGTAAACTCACATGAAGATACACGAAACATATATGAATATTTTTGTGTGAACCGAATGCCTAATTAAAAACTCCCAAAACAATCCCAAAAAGCACTCCCGGTGAGCTTAGAAGAGTAAAAGGTGCAAACGGGTCGGATTTGCTACCCAAACCCGCAAAGGAATTCAAAGAAACAAGGTGAAAGGCACTAACGGGTCGGGTTTGAGCCCACGAACCCGCAACCTCTGCTAACTCCTTCTTCTTCCCCTTCTTTAGATTTTTGGCGCCAAAGAATCCAAACTCGTCCAGCGCTCCAACTTGGTTCCTCCACTTCGCTCCGACTCCGACATCAGGCTTTCGCCTCGCCATGAGCCTTGTGTCTCCGCTCCACCGTTGAAGCTCCCACAGTCGAGCTTCGTCCTCGAGCATAGTTCGCTTCGTCGAATTCGAAAAACAGAGCTCGAAATTTTCTAAGTAGATAGCTCGGAAGGCCATAGCACGGCAGCGAGCTACCACAGCTCGCCGAGGACTCACCATCATAGCTCGGCAAGAACTCACCTCCATAGCTCGGCGAGGAATTACCAACATAGCTCGGCGAGAACTCACCTCCATAGCTCGGCGAGGACTCACCATCATAGCTCGGCGAGAACTCACCTCCATAGCTCGGCGACGAGCTACCATAGCTCGGTGGAGTCCACGAATGCCATAACTCGCCGAAAGCTCTATACCCAAGGCTTGGCGAAGCGCTCAAGTGGCCCGAGCTCGGCGAGAACTCACCATCATAGCTCGGCGAGATCACCAAAAATGCCATAGCTCAGCGGATTCGAAGCTCCCATAGCTCGAACAAAATCTCATAGTAGAATCTCGCGTGAGAAACGGTGCCTCGAAGTCTCGAACGGTGCTCCACCCCTCAACTTGATCGAACTAGTTCGGCGATCGACCCCCATTGCTCCAAAGTCGTCGAAGGATGCACTCACCGAGCTACGCATCGAAGGAGACGAAGAATAGCTCGGCAAATTCATCGGCCGAGCTAAGGGGTGGAGAAGACGCGCCAGAAGCCGTTGGATCTCCAAGATATTCGCGCATCACAGGATCAGCGCCTCAGAGATTTTTCTGCCAGATCAAAAGTTTTCCACCGCTGGATCTCCCTCAGCGCGCGAGTCACGTGGGATCTTTGCCTCAAATCGCTTCAAAATGCGTGCCCAGATTTGATAATTCAAAAAATCAATTTAAAATCATTTTTAATTCGAAAAATCAATTAAAAAATTCAAAAATAATTATTTAAATTCGGAAAAATAATTTTAAAATCCGAAAAATAATTAAAATTAAATTTATTAATTTTAAAATTTGAAAGAGTGGTTTTGAGATTGTAGAGCATTCCATAAAATTCGGAGAAATTCGAAGAACTTTGGAAAATTTTCAAGAAAATTCCCAAAAAATTCCAGAAAATTCGGAAAAATCCGAAAAAACATGGAAAAATCCAGGAAAATATTCACTACCTTTAGAAGCTGCAGATCAGTTCCAGGTATCTCCGAACACTCTGACTGCTAAGATTATTCGCTAGATTTTAAAAATAAGACGTACTACTTCCCGAAAGCCATGAAAATCGCCTTCCGGAAGTAGGGGGCTTATGATGATGGTAAAAATCACAGCAGATCAGAGCTGTACATCCCTGCATGGATCTCAAAGCGTCTACAGGCAGATTAGCCATCACAGACCTATTTTACAGGCCTGGGCCCACTCCAGGACATGGGCTTCTCTCAAGCCCATAAAAAGTGACAGACTAGGCCTGCTAAGAGAGACACCCACCCCATGATGGCTAGGAGTCTCCTCTCTTATCCTGTCACAGGGATATTTTATCTCTTCAGGGGGAGATATGAAAGATCCGACGGTCACGATTTGACTTCTAGAATATCTCTCAAGCCTATAAATACTGCTCCTCCTCCTCAATTTCCAAGTAATCAACAATTGACCAGTTTTTACTCTCTCTCTTTCTGGTCCTGACTTGAGCGTCGGAGGGTCTGTCGCCGGGGGCCACCCCCGGTGTTTCAGACATTTTGCAGGTCCAACAACCGCATCAACAACCATCGATTTCATATCACAGGAGGTCAATCAACGATCCAGATTCAATTTCAGGAGCTCTAACGTCTTTTAATGGCCAAGGCACAGGTTTGACTTTTAGTAGTTTCCATCCTTTATTAACTCACTATCTGCTTACTCCCACACCGAAAAAAGCAGCAACACTTCATAAAACTTTCCATGCATCTTATTAAATTATAAATGAGAAGATGACTTAGTCCTTGTTTCAGTCATTTCCTCCTACTCCTCCCTACCTTCCTTCGATGAAATCCCCCTGTAGCGTTCTGCAGAGATCTGAGAAGGCGAAGGCGGCTACTCACCCTACGTTGAAACCAACCGGTCACTGTGCTTCCACAAAGAGGAACCCAGGGTAGCGAAGCAGTTGGCCAAAGAGATTTCTAAAGATAACTTACTTAAGGTTCATGACAGAGTTGAAAGGCTTTAAGGAGATCCGGAGCGTCGAGATCATCGAACCATCACCATTTCCAGCGATATATCTCTTCGCCAACCCTCAGCGGGTGTTGGGGGAGGGGTTCAAGCGAGGCTATCCTTTTCTGAAGCTGTCAAAAGCAACTCAAACTCCGATGTCGATAGTCCTCCATCTCATACACAGGCTAATTGTGAGCCAAAAGCGAGGGGGAAATTGGTGTTTGTTGAGACGAGTGGAAAACCCAATAGAATTCCCAGTCCCAAACTAATTGTAGAGAAGCCGGAGTCCCTTACCGTCCCGAAGGGTTTCATGCAAAAGGAGAACGGTGAGCTTGAACCGAACTGTTACAACTGTGGAAATAGGGTCATTGGAAGCGATTGTAAGGAAGGCATCAAGTGGAGGGGCCACATCTCCACTGATTGTAAACGACGTTCTGCACTTAGCGACGAGGAAGGTTCCTATGGCAGTGGTACTGGTCCCATCAAAATTCCCTTCAAGGTCCCAATTCTGATAACACATGTTCCTATCACCGTGTTTGTGCCCAAGCCCGTTATTCAGGGTGAGAAATCCAACTTTGTCGCAGAACGAAAGTTTCGTGGCAACCGAGTCCCTCTGTCACCCGCTGCCGAAGGTTGAGGAGGTTGTGAGAGCCACCACTGTTCCCACTGTAGAGATGGAGGAACTTGGAAACCGACTCCACTTTAGTGTGGTTGCTACGGTGGAATCCTAATGAACAGGGGTGTATATGAGTTTTAGGGGGGGGGGGGCTAAGCGAATTCTCAAATGGGTCGTGATATGGCTAAAAATAGGATTAAATCGAAACCATCCAAATTGGACACGAATCTTAAAGCTCGGGAATAAAATGGTAACTTCACTTACGAGACGGGTCTGAAATGGATACTGGGCCTTTTCTCCAAAGACCCAATAGCCCATGAACGGATCCACCTCAACTGGGTGCGGGTTCTAACCCGCAAAGAACCCAGTCCAGCTGGATAGAATTAGGGTTTATGATTATACTTAATCAACGGCCCTGATTCACTCTATCCATCCACTGGGAAGTAGGGATTTGATCTTATCCCGAAACTGGTCCTTAAGGCGGCTATAAATACCCCCCATCCTCCACTGTTAACAGGTAATCAATCTTTTGCCAATCAAAGCTTATTCATAATCTTTCTGATTACTGACTTGAGCGTCGGAGGGTGCGTCGCCGGGATCAACCCCGGTGTTTCACACTTTTTGTAGGTTAACGGCGGGAGATCACGGTCAAACTCTGGTAGAAAGGTTTCAGGTTTGACTATACGACATCCCAAAGAATCCACAAATTCTATCTGTTTGCCCCCACACCAGATTTAGCGGTAACAGATTGGCACCGTCTGTGGAAACCCACGAATAGCAATCATTCCTCTTCCCTTGGTTAAGATCACCTCCAGCCATGCCTTCCCGAAAACTGAGATCCAGGGAATCCAACCGTGGACCCACTCCTCCTCAACAGCAACAGGAGGTCCCCCTCCAAACCGTCCAGCCACAGGGGCAACTCCCACGACAACCTGATCAGCGCTCGCAGCAGGACCAACCTCCTCTTCAGAACCTTCAATCCCAAAGGGCTCCGCTCGGGCCCTAGAATGCCGGCGCAGGGGCCTCTCGTCCCAACCCTCAGAAGCAAGCTCCTCATCTTGACTGCATCTCCGTACACAACCCTTCTACCGATTCAATGGCATCTCATAACCCCCGGCCTTCCGAAGACCTCCGCAATACCCTCCTCAACCGGCAGAAAGAAGAGGACCTTTGCCACCATTTGGATGAAAGGCGGGCCCAATAGGGAGCCTCCCGCCCGGAACGTCCAAATGAGCGATCTCCTCGTTGCCACGACCACAGGAGGTCCCCTCCTCGCAGGGGGCGGAGAGAGTCCCCTGAATACCATCGAAGAAGACATCGTTCTCCCGCTGGTCGGCAGCCCCCGAGGGACGATAACAGACCTATCACCCGAGCCAAATTCCAAGAGTTCCAGGCTACAATCCTGCAGGTCCTCAACCTCCGGCCAAACAACAACAATGCTCAGAGGGTCCCCACCTCTCCTCCGATCCAAAGTCCTCGCCATCGGTCCCTAACCCCTCCTCAAGCTCCGAGTCACCGCCATCACAGTCCTCGCCATTCCCCTAGCTACCATTGCCGAACTCCGCACTCCCCTTCTTACGAAGACGAGTCCAGAGACTCGCTTGGCTACCGTCGAAGGGACGATGCGGTCTACCACCGTCTCCATGAGATGGAGAGGTGCCTCGGCCAACTGGATAAAGAAGAAGAGCTGAGAGGAAGGACCGTCCAAGCCGACCTCCCTTCTCTCGAACAATCATGGAGGCGCCCGTTCCAATAGGCTATAAGCCCCCGCAGTTTGAGACTTACTCTGGGGAGTCAGACCCCGTGGACCACATCGAGAGCTTCAAGACCCTCATGTTGATCCACCAAGCTTCCGATGCTCTACTGTGCAAAACCTTCCCAGCTACTCTCAAGGGTCCGACCTGAGAATGGTACTCTCATCTTGCCCCATCCTCCATATTCTCCTTTGAACAATTTGAGACCCTCTTCGTTACCCACTTCGTGAGCAGCCACCGCCCTGAGAAGACTAGTATTTCGTTACTCTACCTCAGTCAAAAGAAGGGTGAGAAGCTGAGAGATTATGTGAAGCGGTTTACCGCGAAAGCTAGGTCCATTGCCTCCCTCGACCAATCGGTCTCCGCTGCAGCCTTCCAGTCAAACATCCTCAAATCAAGCCTTCGGTCCTCCCTAGCCAAGAAGCCCCCGCAAAACTTCTCCGACCTTCTTCTCCGAAGCGAGAAGTATATCCGGGCCGAGGAAGTTGAACATTGCCTCACTTTTGAGGGTTCTTCCTTCGGAACCAAGAGAAAGGCAGCTGAAGAAGAGGGAGCTAAGAAGCTCCAGAAGGACAATGGGGGCCAGCGCCGCCCGCCTTCCAGATTTGAGTAGTTTACCCCTCTTAACGCCAATATTTCTACCATTCTCATGGAGGTCGAGAAGGAAGGAGTTCTGCCTCCTGCCCCGAAGATGAATACCCCCGGCAAGAAGAAGGATAAGGAAAAGTGGTGCTGATATCATCGAGACCACGACCACGACACCAACGACTGTCTGGCCCTGAAGAATGAAATTGAGGCCCTCATCCAAAGAGGGCAGCTGTCTAAGTTTGTGAGAAAGGACCGAATTGATCTCCCTCCTCCCCCCAGGGGGGCTAACAAGCGTCCCGAGAGGCGCGACGAGACTCCCGAGTTTGAAGAGGAACACATCTTGCATCTCATTCATGGAGGTCCCATGGGAGGAACCACCAACTCTTCTCGGAAGGCTTTCATACGAGAAGTCAATTCGGTTCATGGCATACCCCCTCCCAAAGGCCTCGGAGTCCCGGTCACTTTCTCAGATGAAGACCTGGAGGGTGTTCGAACCCCCCATTGCGATGCATTAGTAATCAACCTCCACATGGCCAATTTTAAGGTGGAGAGGATCCTGGTGGATAATGGCAGTTCTGTCAATATCCTCTTCTTGGTGGCCTTCTGAGGACTCATGTTTTCGCAGGACAGGCTCAAGCCTGCCGGCTACACTCTCCATGGGTTCACGGGAGTGCCAGTGACTATCAAAGGGGTGATAACCCTCGACGTAACCACTGGCAAAACTCCTACCACCCGAACGGAGCCAATGGATTTCATGGTCATAGACATCCCATCTGCTTACAATGTGATTCTAGGCCGACCTGGCCTAGCTGCTTTAGAGGCCGTCCCGTTGGCTTACCATCTTAAAATGAAATTCCCCACCAAGTCAGGTGTAGGGGAAGTAAGGGGTAGTCAAGATATGGCCCGCAAGTATTACATGACCTGCACCAGAGGACCTGTCCTCTCCCTCGAGACTCTTGAGATTCCCCAGGGGAACGTCCAACCTGTGTCCGAACCAGTAGACGAGCTGGAGGAAGTGCTCTTTTCCGAGCAAGATCCAAACTGCAAATTCTTCATCAGCAAGACCCTCCCCTCTGCCATCTGTTTCGACATAGTCCAATGCATCAAGAAGAACCATGACCTCTTTGCCTGGTCGGCTGCTGATATGCCAGGAATTTTCGAGGAGCTCCTCGTCTACCACCTAAGCGTTGCTCCAGGGTCTAAACCGGTCCAGCAGAAGAGGCGCAAATTTGCCCCCAAGCGTCAGCAAGCCATAAAGGAAGAAGTGGACAAGCTCTTCAAAGCCCGGTTCATACAAGAAGTCAACTATCCTGAATGGCTCTCTAATGTTGTTATGGTTAAGAAGGCCAACGGAAGTTGGAGAATTTGCATCGACTTCACGGACCTGAACAAAGCATACCCTAAGGATCCATTCCCTCTCCCCAGCATCAACACCTTGATCAACGCTACTTCGGGCCATGAGCTGTTGAGCTTCATGGATGCCTTCTCCGGATATAACCAAATCAGAATGTTCCCCCCGGATATCCCGAATACCTCCTTCGTCACCGATCAAGGACTCTATTGCTACAGGGTAATGCCCTTCGGGCTGAAAAATGCCGGAGCAACCTACCAGCGCCTCATCAATAAAGTCTTCCAGGATCAGATCGGCCGAAACATGGAAGTGTATGTCGATGATATGCTAGTTAAAAGCATCCATGGGGCCGACCATGTCGCCGATCTCCAAGAAGCATTCGATGTGTTGAGGAAGCATGATATGAGGCTCAACCCGAACAAGTGTGTGTTCGGAGTCTCGTCGGAAAAGTTCCTAGGCTTCATGGTCAGTCAAAGAGGGGTCGAGGCCAACCCCTAGAAGATCAAAGCCATACTGAACATGGCTCCACCTACAAGTGTGAAAGAGGTTCAGAAGCTCACAGGACGCCTCGCGGCCATAGGGCGCTTCCTGTCTAAGTCAGGAGAGAAGTGTCTTCCTTTCTTCAAAGCCCTCCGGGGGGGCTAAGGGCTTCGAGTGGGGCCAACAGCAACAAGAATCGTTCGATCAACTGAAGGCCTATCTGGTCAACCCCCCTCTCCTCAGCAAGCCTATCCCCGGGGAAACACTCTACCTCTACCTAGCTACCTCCGAGAAAACCCTCAGTGCTGTCCTCGTGAGGGAAGAAGACAAGGCTCAGAAGGCCTATCTATTATGTGAGTAAGGTTCTCAGAGATGCCGAGCTTCCGCTATCCAAGATTAGAGAAGATAGCATACGCCTTGGTTATGGCAGCCAGGAAGCTCTGCCCTTATTTTCAATCCCACTCGGTGGTCATTCTCACCGACCAGCCGCTGAAGCAAGTCCTACACAAACCCGAGACCTCCGGGCATCTGATGAAGTGGTCGATCGAGCTGAGTCAACATGACATATCTTACTAGCCTCGGACCGCAATCAAGGCCCAAGCCTTAGCTGAATTTATTATTGAGAGCACCATCCCGGAGATTAGTCAAGCAGCAAATGGGCCTCCCATCTGGACAGTATATGTAGACGGTCCTCTTGCTCCGAAGGGAGCGGAGCTGGGGTCATTCTGGCAGGCCCAGATGACTTCGTTCTCCAATACTCCCTCTGCATCAACTTTAAGGCTTCCAACAACGAAGCTGAGTATGAAGCCCTTATAGTTGGCCTGGGTATGGCACGCAAGGCAGGGGCACAACGTCTCCAAATATTCAGTGATTTGCAGCTGGTGGTGAATCAAGTCTTAGGGGAGTACGAAGTGCGAGACAACCGAATGGCTAAGTACCTAGCCAAGGTCCAAAGTCTCATGGCTTCACTCGAAGAGGCGCTGATCCAGCGGATCCCTAGAGAAGAGAAATCCCAGAAGATGCCCTCTCCAAACTGGCCTCCTGCTCCCTCCAAGGTCTCGAGCAGACCGTCCTCATCGAAGTACTCTTAAGACCGTGCATAGAAGAAGAAGCCCCCGACTCAATGGAGTCACTGCCCGTCCAACTTCGGGACAACTGGATGAAACCTTTGATAGAATTTCTCAGGGATGGGCTCCTCCCCGAAGACCATAAAGAAGCTCATCGAGTCCGAACGAGAGCGGAGCAGTACACACTTGTTGAAGGAGTCTTGTACAAACGCTCCTACACCCAAGTAGATGGTAGACCCTACTTGAAGTGCCTCTCCCCAGAAGAAGCCTTGTATGCCTTGCAAGAACTCCACGAAGGTATTGGCGGAGCCCATTCAGGGTCAAGGTCCCTTGCCAGGAAGGTGCTGAACTACTGGTATTTTTGGCCTACCAAACTTCGAGATGCCGAGCAACATGTCCGGCAATGTATCCCTTGTCAACAGTTCTCCAACATCCGCCGGCTCCCCCAAGCACAACTCACATCTCTCTCAAGTCCAATTCTCTTCGCAATGTGGGGGATGGACTTGCTGGGTCCTTTCCCGCAGCCAACTCAAATTCCTAGTCATGGCCATCGACTATTTTTCTAAGTGGATCGAGGCCGAACCGTTGGCTACTATACTGAGAACAAAGTGCTGCAATTCTTTTGGAAGAATTTCATCTGTAGGTTCGGCGTACCTCGGGTCCCAATAACAGACAATGGAACAATGTTTAAAGGAGCAGCGTTCCGATCCTTATGTGAAGACCTCGCCATTCAGCAACATTTCTCCTCCGTCTCCCATCCTCAGTCAAATTGCCAAGTAGAGAACGCCAACAGGCAGATCCTCTCTGGGATTAAGAAGAGACTAGATAAGTCAGCCAAAGGCCTATGGGCGAAACAGCTCCCAAACGTATTGTGGAACAACTGCACTACAAAACGGACCCCCACAGGAGAGTCGCCCTTCAATCTCACCGATGGGTCCGAGGCTGTAATCCCCTTAGAGGTTGGTCTCCCATCTCCTCGCTCTATTGCCTATGATGAAGAGCAGAATGTCAGAGAACTCCAAGCAAATTTGGACCTGATTGATGAGCTCCGTGAAAGAGCTTCTATTCGCCAGCAAAATTATCGGAGAATGATTGAGTAGGCCTACAACAAAAGGGTTCGTCCCACAGATCTCAAGGAAGGGGACTTGGTCCTCAGAAAGCTAACTATCTCATTCCCTAGTCAAAAGAGTAAGCTAGCTCCGAATTGGGAAGGACCGTACAAAGTTTCCAAAGTAGTCCACCCCGGAGCATATCATCTGGAAGACCTTGAAGGCAGAGAGATACCCAGAACTTGGAATGCCGACTATTTACTGAAGTACCAAGAGAGCGCCTGAACGCCTCTTCGAATATCTTCAAATGTCGAGCCATTCCTATCATTTTATTTGTATTTGCTTCTTTACTTTCTCATTGTAATAACGGCTTGCAACTTAGAAGTAGCCGATTAGCAGTTATCAATAAAAGACTTCTTTCCCCCTCATACTTCTCTTGTGGTTATTTTGTCTCTCTGTTTAAGGCCTTTAATTGCTCTTACTCAAATGACGTGTTCAGAGTCCAAAACTTAGCTCGATTCCGCTTCGCAAGCTCGCTCTTAAGCGAGCTAGAAGTGGTTCGCTATTCGGAACTGATCCCACAACCATTGAAATTTACTTAACGACGTGTTCGGAGTCCAAAACATGGCTCGATTCCGCTTTGCAAGCTCGCTCTTAAGCGAGCTAGAAGTGGTTCGCCATTCGGAATTGCTCCCACAACTATTGAAATTTACATAACGACGTGTTCGGAGTTCAAAACTTGGCTCGATTCCGCTTTGCAAGTTCACTCATAAGCAAGCTAGAAGTGGTTCGCCATTTGGAATTGCTCCCATAACCATTGAAACTTACTCAAATGACGTGTTCAGAGTCTAAAACTTGGCTCGATTCCGCTTTGCAAGTTTGCTCTTAAGCGAGCCAGAAGTGGTTCGCCATTCGGAATTGCTTCCACAACCGTTGAAACTTCTCAAACAACGCGTTCGGAGTCTAAAACTTGGCTCGATTCCGCTTCGCAAGCCTGCTCTTAAGCAAGCTAGAAGTGGTTCGCCATTCAGAGTTGCTCCTACAACCATTGGAATCTCCCCTGGCAAGCAAGTTACAAACAACAAGTACCAACAAAACACGCCAACACACAAACACAATAGAGTAAAACAAGCCTTCACTTCTATTAAAGTTCAATGGAACACAAGTTACAAGACCAAACTACTCTACTACAAAGACTACAAAGGCTCAAAGAGGCATAACTAGAACAACTTATTCAACGCTTCTTCGGAACAGGGACGTTTCGGTTCAAAGACACCCGGGGACGGCGTTGCCTAACCTCGGAGCTCGTCTCTAGACCAACAAACCGAGATGCCTCTTCAGCACTGCCTCTGACCGTGGCTCTAACCGAAGCGCCACTAGACGAAGCAGCCACCCACTTTGACCATCAACCGGGCTACGCCAAACGGCAGGCGAGCGAGTCGCAAGCTCATAAAATGAGATCCCTCTCTCACTCTCTTCGCGAGTACACGACGTCCTTCTGACGTTAATCCATTCAGGCTGAGGATTGAGTCGAGCCACTTCCTCCTCGAGCTCAACAATTCGATCCTTCAGAGTAGCATCCTTCACAACTATTTTGAAACGAGGAAGTTGAGCGGATCCTGCGGCTCCAGAGCTATCGGCTGTAATTCGACAAAGTTGGGTCACTTCGATGCTTTTGTCGACCGTAACCCTCCTCAACTCGTCGACCCTCGCCGTCAGCTCGTCGCGTTCGACCATCAACTTACCCACTGCAGAAGCTAACTTCTCTTCCTCCGCCGAAAGTTCTTCTTTTGCTATCTTCAGGTGATGAACCTCTGCCAGTAGTTCACCTTTCTCCTTCTCAACGTCGAACAACGTCATCCTAAGCAACTCCACATCGCCTTCAAGACGAACCTCGCGAGCTCGCTTCCGTAGTTGTTTCAACTCGGAGAAATACTCTTTCTACATTGCCTTGAGATCCTCTAGTTCCAACTCACTTTGAGGAAACACTCTCGGCTGCGGGAGAGGGCCAGCTTCGCTGCTTTGAAGTCAGCGCGAAGACGAGAGGTTTCAGTTGCTGAACTCGACTCAACAACCTGAAAAGCGGAAGCATATCAATACGAAGAACAAGAGGTGGTGCTTAACACTTAGCAAAATTTTCAAGGTGTTCACGACACTTGAGTTCTCAACACAAAGAGCAAATGGTGTTTTCAACGCTTAGCGAAATTCTCAAAGTGTTCACAACACTTGCGTTCTCAACACGAAGAGCAAAAGGTGTTTTCAACACTTAAAGAAATTTTCAATAACAAGACGTTCACAACACAACACTTGAAATCTCAAACACTTGGCCAAAGTCTCAAAAGTTAGTCGTTTCATTAAAATTCAAAATGTACATAAGAGCCGTGGCCAGTCCGCAGTTCGGTGTTACAACAAAACAAAAGAAACAAAAACAACAAGAAAAGAGGTGACTAGGTCAGGGGGGCCACCTCATGGCGCTGCTCTGAGGCATCATCGCTCGGCACATGGACGATCGCTCTTTCAATGTTCCCCTCGTCCTCGGTGCCCTCCTCGGCATCACCGCCCTCTAGCTCGGGCTGGAGCTCCGCCAGCGGAATCTGCTCCTCGCCATCCACGGGATCGTAGAAGTAGTACGAAGAGCTGTCAAAGCCAAGGGTACGGGCCGCCACATGCTGCAACGCTCGGGCGTATGCCTCCTCCATGTTTGCCATCTTGTAGGCTTCGACCTCATCCCGAATAGCCTGCTCGACTGCCGCTACCTTCATTGCCTGGATATTCAGCGCCTCTTCGGACACCTTCAGGGCCTTGGCCAACTCCTCCTCGAGGTGAGCCCTCTCTTTCTCCAGCGCTTCAACCTTGCAGTCTCGGCTGCGGAGTTCTTCAATGCCTCGATGAGCTTCGTCTCGAGGGCCCCCACCTCGGCCGCACGCGAAGCCGTGAGTTGCTGCTCGGCCTCGAACAGCTTGACCGCTTTGGCACGCTCCGACCTCTCCTGATCGTTCGCCAGGGTCATCTCCTTCTCTTGCTCGGCAAACTGCTCGAGCATGTGGTTGAAGTGGCAGAGAGTCTGCGAGCAAAACGAAGGAAAGGAGACGATTAGAACCGAACGAAAAAAATTGGAAAATTTTCAACTTGTTATCATATTCAGCTCATACTCACCGACATAGTGTTTCGAGCAATCTGTAGGGCGTCGTCGCCCACGGTGCCGGCCTTCATCGCAGCACGGTCCTTCGAGGTCGGCAGGTGCTTCACCGCCTGCATGCATATCCCCCCATCACCGAGGAATCCGTCCACCTTCATCACCCTCCAGTCGGGGACGAAGAGACGCTTGTGCTCCTCAGTAAGGATCCTCTCTGCCTCGGCAGTAAGTGGCGGCACCTCCAATGACAGAGCCGCGCTAGCAGTGAACGCCCCGCTCGACGAACCCGGGGCATCGACCGGAGGGGCTTGAACAGGCATTTCCGAAGGTCCTCGGTCACCAGCTCCACGATGGTCGAGGGTGCCGAGGGGACCTTCGCCGTTCGGCCAGAATGAGGCCCCGCTGTGGTCCTCTACCTCTTCCTCGTCTCTGCCTCCTTCGCCGCTCGAGTCTTGGCCATCAATTTCTTGTAGTCATGCCAGAGCTCTCTGCATATGAAGAAGAAACCGAGCAAAAGAGTTAGAAAAAATAACTAACAGTAAAAGACACTAAGAAAAGCAAAGAAAAAAAGAGAAGGGGAGCGTACTGGGGTCGATCGGACTGAGACCCCCACCGAACAAGACTGCCTCGGTGATATCCTTCCAACTAAGGGTCGAAAGTCCGAGGATCTTCGCCACCACCTCTTTTTCCTTCCTAGTGAGCACGAGCTCCTTCTTCGCTCACTTCGGGACCCCGTCCTTCCACAACGTCGGGAAGCCCTACGGCTCGGGACCACGGATGAGAAAATATTTCTCCTTCCAGTGTTTGATCGAGTCCGGATTCTCGATCAACTTCACCCTTCTCCTCGGCGATAGATAATACCTATCCTCCATTTTGCTCATCCGGCAGATGCTATAGAGGCTTCAAAGCAGAACGAGCTGCGGTTCCACGCCAACCGCCTAACACTGAAGGACGAAGGCGATGACATGCTGCCACATGTTCGACATAAACTGAACCGGGTTCAGGCCGTACCACTGCAGCACCTTGACCACAAAGGGTTGCAGTGGTAGCCGAAGACCGGCGTTAAGTGCGTCGTACGGGAAGATGCACGTGTCTGCCGAAGTCCCCGTACATGATCGGAAGCCGGGGCCGGGGAGTAGTAAGACGAACTCCTTCGGGATGCAGAATCCCTTCCTAATCCGGTGTAGATCCGCCTCGATCAGGATTGAGGGGATCTCATCCACTTCGAAAGGATCTCTCGGATTATTCTCCTCGTATGCCGGAGCCATCCCATGCACCACCCTCTCTAGGATGTCCTCGAGATAACTCCTCACTCCCCCGACACTAGATAACGTGGACGGCAGCCGACCCAGCTCTCCTGCGCCCCTCGGAGTCTCAATTATCGCTGACTCCCCGACCGGATCAACCACCTCCTTCGCCTTCCTCGGCTTTACCACTACCGCTCGGTGGGTGTCTCGATCCGAGGGGGAGGTCTCATCCCCAGAAGAAATTCTAGCCATTCTCAAGAAGAAGGGGGAAAGACTAACCTTGAAGTGACGTGTATGGCCGGAAAAGATCGCCGGAGTCCAAACTCGCCTTGCCACGAAAGCTAGTAGCGCCGCTCGAGAGCAAAAACACCGCTAGCAAGAGTAAAGGTGAAAGTAAAAGTGAAAGTGAAAGAATGAGATAAAGAATGGGGGAGGTGAAAACTTATAGTAAAAGAAATGACTCTTGGGCTTTGTAACGTAAAGTTGCGACTCTTAGGCCCACCTCAAGACATTAAAGAAGGCTAAACAACAAGGTAGAGAAGGGCGGCGACGGTTCATAAGAGTGACGACGATTCAGACTGGACCACACCACTCGGCTATGCCTCTAGCTCCGAGCCGCCGAGGTACTTTGCCGAGCTATCGAGGGATGCCTCAGATTGCCCCACGTCTCTCGGAATCCAAAACCAAGCGAATGGCGATCCGAGCTGCGTATTGGAGAAAAACAACTTTCTCCTCAACATTCGTGCAAGATCTCGATCAGACGGCTCAGATCACACCACGACCACAAAATGACAAGATAGCATTTTCTCATGATCTAAACCTTTAACCTCGTGATCTGCGTCTTGATGAACAGCTCATATCGCCCCACGTCCCTTGGAATCCAAAACCGAGCGACTGGCAATCCGAGCTGCGTATTGGAGAAAAATAACTTTCTCCTCAACATTCGTGCAAGATCTCGATCAGACGGCTCAGATCACGCCACGACCACAAAACGATAAGATAACATTTTCTTGTGATCTGAACCTTTAACCTCGTGATCTGCGCCTTGATGAACGGCTCAGATCCCCCCACATCCCTCGGAATCCAAAGCCGAGCGACTGGCGATCCGAACTGCGTATTGGAGAAAAACAACTTTCCCCTCAACAATCGTGTAAGATCTTGATAAAACGGCTCAGATTGGACCACGACCACAAAATGACAAGATAGCATTTTCTAAAGATCCACACCGCCTTTCACATCAAGATTCACACCAGATCTCGTGATGAACGGCCCAGATCGCCCCATGTCGCTCGAAATCCGAGCAACTGGCGATCCGAGCTGCTCACATAAAGAAGATAACGTTGCTCGGAATCCCGATCCGAGCGACTGGCAATTCGAGCTGCTCACTTGAATAAAGTAGCGGTGAGCCACGTTGCTCGGAATCCGAGCAACTGGCGATCCGAGCTGCACACTTGAAGAAAGTAGCGGTGAGCCACGTCGCTCGGAATCCGAGCAACTGCCGATCCGAGCTGCTCACATAAAGAAAGTAGCGGTGAGCCATGTCGCTCGGAATCCGAGCAACTGGCGATCCGAGCTGTACATTTGAAGAAAAATGCCACCGAGCAACCCCAACCGTTAGATTGTCTCAAATTTCACGTCGGAAGATGATGAGCGACTTAGATCACACCACGTCCACAAAACGACAAGATAGCATTTTCTCGTGAACCTCTTACCTCGTGATTCGCGTCATAATGAACGGTTCAGATCACCCCACGTCGCTCGAAATCCCAATCCAAGCAACTGGAGATCCGAGTTGCTCATATGGAGCAAACAACGCAGAACCACGTCGCTCGGAATCTGAGCAACTGGCGATCCGAACCGCTTACGTGGAGAAAATAATGCCGAGTGACACAAGTCGTCCGATCTCTCAGAATTCTGCGCTGAAGCAAGATGGAAGGCCCAGATCGTGCCACGTCATAAATTGGGAAAAAAAATTAATTTTTTATTTATTAAAATCAAATTATTTATTTAAAACATTGCGAAAAATGATTAAAAATTCGGGGAAATTGATCCAAAATTCTAAAAAATAATTATAAATTCGGAGAAATATTTTTGAGCCCCTGGGTAAATAATTATTGCTTGGAATAATTAATTGAGGCCCCCAAACAATAAATCACCACTTTGCAAAATTAAATAAATGGTCCGAAAAATAGATAAAAAAATAAAAGAAATCACCAAAAATCCGAGAGAGCTCAAGAACAACCTTGAGCATGCAACTAGCTCTAAAATTCACCAAAATACCTCATACAAAGATTCGACACCCCTCATTTGGACTCCGATACAACGCCGCAAGCCATTAAAACAGTAAAACTACTCTTCAAAGACTAATCAAACTCAGTCTTCGGGAGTGGGGGGCTCGTGATATGGCTAAAAATAAGGTTAAATCGGAACCATCCCAATTGGACACGAATCTTAAAGCTCGGGGGTAAAATGGTAACTTCACTTATGAGACGGGTCTGAAATGGGTACTGGGCATTTTCTCTAAAGACCCAATAGCCCACGAACGGATCCACCTCAACTGGGTGCGGGTTCTAACCCGCAAAGAACCCAGTCCAGCTGGATAGAATTAGAGTTTATGATTATACTTAATCAACGGCCCTGATTCACTCTATCCATCCACTGGGAAGTAGGGATTTGATCTTATCCCGAAACTGGTCCTTAAGACGGCTATAAATACCCCTCATCCCCCACTGTTAATAGGTAATCAATCTTTTGCCAATCAAAGCTCATTCATAATCTTTCTGATTACTGACTTGAGCGTCGGAGGGTGCGTCGCCGAGATCAACCCCGGTGTTTTGCACTTTTTGTAGGTTAACGGCGGGAGATCACGGTCAAACTCCGGTGGAAAGGTTTCAGGTTTGACTATTCAACATCTCAAAGAATCCACAAATTCTATCTGTTTGCTCCCACACCAGATTTAGCGGTAACAGAACCTTTTGCAAGTTGACAAAATAATAATGACAATTATTTAAATGCAAACAAATTTGGAGCATTGGAGACCAAACTATATAAATGAAAACAAATTTATATATATTCTTTAGAAAAAGTTAATTGATAACGTACGTTTTTTATATGAAATGCTTCGTGGACAAAAAGAACACGGACAAACTCTAACAACAAAAACAAAATATGTTATCTCAAAGAGGTAAATATGATATATTAGAGCACACGATCAGAATGAAAGGATGATGATTATATGTATATGAGAATACTAGTTAGAAGCTTAAAATGTAGAATAACCATATGCAATTGCAAATTTGGTTAGAAATTTATCATAAACAAATAAATATTATATGCTATAGAACATTGAAAAAATATCATGAGTGACATACATGGACTAAGTGAAAAATAATATTAAATTCATAAAATGGTAAAATAGCATGTATGGCTGTGTAAAGAATAATTAGTTTTAAAAATAAAAATGATTGAAAAATCAATTGGCTCATGCAAGTTTTGAACCTGCAACTTTCACATTACTAACACAACACTCTAACCAACTAAGCTAATAAGACAACTATTAATACAATGTAATTATATCACAAAATATTACATTTTACTTTTTTAACATTGTAAATACTTAAAAAATATGGGGCCCTATAAAATTGGGGGCCCAAAGCAATTGCTTGGGCTGCTTGGGCCCAGATCTGCCCATGCTAATGAAGGGATTATCAAGAGAGAATTTCTATCAAGGTGGCCGAAAACTTTCGAATGGGATTGGACTATTAAGCGCTTCAGAGTAAACGCTTTCATTATCCCATGATCGACGGAGGCGAGAGTTCAGGTGATACTGGGCAAGCATTCTTTCTTAGGTGATGGCTTTACAGTTGTGTTTTCTCGATGGAGTCTTGAGAGGGATAAATTTGCTACGAGATGGCTGTTAATTTCAAAATTTCCTTCGGAATGTTGGCATAGAGATGGGTTCCAAGATCTTGTTCAATCGTTTGGATGGATTGAAGAGCTTGATCAAGCGACGAAATTCCTCAACAAGTTTGACATTGCTCGTATATGGGTTAACACTCTCAATGACGCTGTTATTCCTTCAACTATCTATTCTTCTTATAAAGGGAAGACATACAATGTCCATATCACTGCTGAGAAGAAAAGATTTGTGCCTTGTCCCTTATCGGAAGGAGAAATATCAGGCACCATTGATCCCGGAGTGAGTTCGAAATTGGCGAAGGAAGACGATGAGCAGCAATCGTTGGATGGGATTCATCCAACAGTGGATTTGGAGAGGAAAAATATTTCAAAAAATGAAGTGACTGAGGGGGTTGACGTGATTGCTACAGTATTGCAAGACGTGAGTGGCGCCAATCAGACCCGACGATTCACGATTGGGGGCAGGTCAGCTGAGTCAGCGCTCAGGTCACACCAAGCACAGTAGGGAGTCTGCTGTCGTTGCGCCGCTAGTTGCGAATGCAACACCAAGTGAGTCTTCTGTCACGTACAAGGTTATAGGGGATGAGGTGGCAGAGTTCTCGGGTGCCAGAGGTAGGGTTGCAGCTGAAGTGACAAATGCCTCAATTTCTGAGTCTTTGCAGTCTTCTATGCAAACAACCTTAGTACAATTTCTAAGAGGGGATGTGAGTCCTTTGTCTAGAGATCAAATGGATTCATTGGCTAATTTACTTAGAGTATATGCACATAGTCCCCCTAAGCCCATTCTAGAGCATATTTCTGATAGTGATGTCAGTCTGAGAGAGCAAGAGAAGAAGAAGTCGTGTCTCGGGGTTTTAGAACCGTCTGGAGCGAGAAAAAGGATTTTTGAGAATGAGGAGGTGAGAGAGGAAACCGAATCAAGTCAAAAGTCTACGAGAATTGTTATGAAAATTAACTTCGATTCCCCTAATGATGATGATCTCATCAATGCTTTGAAAAACATTGAAGATGATTCTCCTCTTATTACTGCACCTCATTTGGGGGATATTGAGAGAGAGGAAAGAGTTGAGGTTTCTCCCCCACTTAGACGTGCTACCTTTGGTAAAGGGAAAGGGAAAGAGACGGTCATTGAGGAACTTAGGCGCAGTTCGAGGCAGAGGGAGAACCATGAGGACTGCCTGATATCTAAAGATGACCTTATTGTTTCAGCAGTAAAAATGAAAGTTCCCGTTTTAGCTCTGGCATGTGAGTTTATTTATAATTCAGCAATTGTAGATTTTATTCCTGATTCATTGTTAATTAATTTAGGCAAGGACTTTCGTGTTGATTTGAGTAATATTTGGTCTACGCAATTAGATTGTGCTAAGAGAATTAGAGAGTGGGTGAAGAGCCCCTATAGTCTTTAATAGACTATTTTCTTTAGAGATTAATCGATTGTTTCCTAATGGAATACTCCTTTTGAAATGTTAGAGGTTTGAACTGTAGTAGGAAACGAAGGTTAGTTAAGGAAACACTATCTTATCATCGTCTTTCGGCGATAGAACTTTGTGAGACTAAGATGGAGAACCAGTCTTCGGATTTTCTTGACAAACTGGTTAGTGGTAGGAACTGGGAATGATGTTCCAAACCATCAACTTGTCAGTCTGAGGGCATCAGTGTTGGCTTCAACGTTGAGCTTTTTCAATGCTTAGATGTCTTGATTGGAGAGTTTTCCGTATCGGTAAATCTTAAATCTAAGAGCAAGGATTTTTGCCACGTTTACTCCATGATTTATGGCCCAAACGATGCGACTGTGTGATCCCGGTTCTGAGACGAACTTATTGATATTCATAATAAGTGGGGAGACGTGTGGATTATTGGAGGGGATTTAAATATTACACGATTTTCTGACGAACATTTAGGCAGGGGTTGCAGTCAAGCTGATCTAGCTAACTTTAACCAAGTCATAGAGATCAACTATAGTTACAGGAAATTCAGTTTTCCGATCACAAATTCACTTGGTCTAATATGGAAGACAGACCCATTCTTGCCAAATTAGATTATATTTTTGTCACTGAAGAGTGGAAATATCACTTTCCCCATGTCTCTGTGAGATCAGTCGTTTGATGCACTACTGATCGCGTTCCGCTGATTCTATCCTTTAGGGGTGAGTTTCGTAGAAGAGTTAGGAATTTTCGTTTCAAAAAGGCTTGGTTACGGTACGATTCCTTGCAGACCTTCGTTGCTTCTTCTTAGGAATCACCTGTTATAAGGAGGGGAAGGGATCGGTGGGATGCAGTGGCAATTTGGAACTTTAAAATCCGTAAACTCGACGTTGGGCTAGAGACGAGAGAAGACGTTCCAAAGTTGATAAGGAACGGAATATGGAGCTTATTCATGCCTTGGAGCTTTCGGAGGAAGATAGAGGTCGTGATAGGGATGAACTTTCCACACTCCATAAGGCTAGAGCCGATCTAGAAAAAAAATTCTAATTAGAAGACGATTATTGGTGTCAAAGGTCGAGCGTCCAATGGCTATTATATGGGGATGCTAACACAGTTTACTTCCATAGGATAGCCAATGGCCGGAGACACTCTAATCATATTGCAGGACTCAATATTGAGGATAGGTGGGAAATGGATCAACCAAGGGTTCGATCATACATTGAGAATCATTTTAGAAGACTTTTAGGTCGTTTGAGAGATCAGTTGTGTTCTTTGTATGATTTATTCTGGTCCCAACCACCAGTTGAGGGACTGGAAGTCCTTAGGAACCTTTTGAGTTGAGGGAAATCCTCTGTGCGGTTAAAGACCTAGGCCAGGACAAAGCTCCAGGACCGCATGGCTTCCCAATCTTTTTCTATACGAATTTTTGGGATATCATCAAGTTTGAACTGTTTCGCATCTTTCAAGAGTTTTTTGAAAACCATGTCCAAATTGAGTGCCTCAACTATGCGACAATCATTCTCATTCCTAAATCTGAGGATAGTAATGTAGTGGGTAATATAAGACCAATCAGCCTTTTGAACTCTTCTTTCAAAATCATCACTAAAGTTCTGGCTAATAGATTGAGTATGTGGCCTAACAATATCATTCATCCTACCCAAAGTGGATTTATTCAGGGGAGAGACATTTTAGATAGTATTGCCATTGCCCATGAGACCATTTTCCAATGCGATAGAGACAGAGAAGAGGGTTTACTATTTAAATTAGACTTTGAAAAAGTATATGATACAGTTGAATGGGCAAGTATTATAGAGGTTCTAGAATCTAGAGGGTTTGGTCCCAGATGGATTGGTTGGATTGACTTGTGCATTGTGGGGGGTCCTCAGTGTTGATTAACGATTCCCCTAGTAACCTGATCATGTGCAAAAGAGGCCTCGGACAGGGGGATCCGTTATCCCCTCTTCTATTCACTTTGGTCACTGATGTGTTGACGGAAATGATCTAGCATTGTTCCAGTCAAAAACTGCTTCGTGGTATTGGATGTTTGGATGGTACTCGAGGCCTCCCATTCTTCAGTACGTTGATGATACACTCCTTTTCGGGAGGAACGAGATTAATGAGGTCATCATTTATAAGGGCATTTTAATATTTTATGAGGCTTGGAGTGGACTGAGAGTCAATCTTGAGAAGAGCAATCTCATTGGTTTAGGTAGATGTGACAAGGCCACGCCTGCCCTATTAGCTGCCATTCTGGACTGTAAAGTGGGAAAGTTTCCTATCAAATATTTGGGAGTCCCTTTGCGTCCAGGTAAACTCATTCAAAGCGACTGGAATTTTAATTGAGAGAATTGAAAGACGTCTTCCCGGTTGGAAGAAGAAACATCTCTCACTTGGAGGAAGAATCACCCTCATTAACGTCGTTCTTTCGAACTTACCTATCTATTGCATGTCAATTTATGAATTCCCTGCCTGGGTAATCAACATAATTGATAAAATTTATAGAGATTTCTTATGGAAGGGAAGCGGAGAGGATGGTAGAGGTCTTCCCCTAGTTAAATGGAGCTTAATGTGCAGAAGAAAAGAGTTTGGGGGTCTGGGGATTCTTAATTTGCATGAGATGAACGTGCCTTATTATGTAAATGGTGGTGAAAAATTCATTCACGCCTATCCAATGCTCAAGGACTTGTCTGGGCTCGTTATCGGAGTCGTAGACATTTTAAGTTCGGGGGAGGGCAACATCGTTGATGTGTATCCCCGATGTGGAAAGGGATTGACAAAATGGGTGATTATTTTCACTGTCATTCCCCATGTAGGGTGGGGAATGGAGAAAATACTAGATTTTGGTAAGATAGGTGGTCAGGTCCCAATTCATTGGCATCATTCTATCCAGAGTTGTTTGAGTTGGCCATCAACAAACATGCCTTGGTTTCTGACTATTGGGTCAGGACCTCTTGGCACATTAGATTGGCTTCTCTTAGCATGGATAATCACCAAATTAGTTATTATCCCATCTACATTTTCCTTTAGAATAGGACGATAATTGATGAAAACTATCAGGAAGAGAGGGGATGGTGTTTGGCTCCCAATGGGATTTTTTTGGTCAAATCCATGTATATTGAGCTCTGTGATGGGGGTATGAAAAGTGCTGAGAATAAAGCTATTTGGAATTCGAGCGCACCACATAAGGTTCAGGCCTTCTTATGGTTGGTCCTCAAAGAAGCAATTTTAACTAGGGAGAATCTTGCTTAAAGAGGTATGGTCACGGTGGTTTCGTGTCCTAGATGTGGGTATAGGTTAGAAACCATCAACCATCTCTTCCTGGAGTGTGTCCACAGTAGACGTATTTGGGACTTCCACCTCTTCGGCTTTGGGCTTAATAGATATCCCCATAATGTCTCTCATTTATGGGGCGAATATAAAGATTGTGAGGTAGCTCTTGTGAGATGGATGGAGTGGGACAGTTTAGTTGTAGCGTCTTTATGGGTCATTTGGCTTGATAGAAATGATTTGTGCTTTAGAAATCGCTCTTGTAACTTTGTTCAACTGATTTATAAATTTTTCTCTCTCACATCTGCTTGGATTTCCATCCCATGTGGTAGGAAGAAAGCGCGTACGGGACCGCTGTTCCCAAGAGACGATGGTGCTATTGGTAACGAGTACAATTGATCGTAGTGTGTCTGTTCTGCACAACATTTGGCTTGTCAGGTTATGCAGATGTTGTCTTGGTGCATCTGTTTGGATGTCAATTGATGTGGTTTGGATTCCGTCTTTGGTTCATTTTGGATGTTGGTGAATCCTTTGTATTTTTGTTTTTGTGAACTACGTGCTATTTTGATTTGTGTTGTAACTTTGTTGTAACTTATGGGAGTTTTTAATATGATGTCATGACATTTCTCATGCCATCTTTAAATATAAAAAAAAACTTATAAACGAGAAGTTCCTTCAGTCATTTGGAAAGTTTTTAAATGGCTTTTGACTATGCCATTATGGATGAGCTCCATACATGATCCAAAATCCCAAATGACTCTCAAACATTTAAATATACCTGAAAATGAGATACAACAACACCCATATTTATAGGGTTCTAAAGGTGCATTGGCATAGAGTAAAATCACTTGGTAAAATTAATATCTTCACATGATGAAAATAAATTAAGGGCACTTAGAAGTGAGATTCCTATTACAAATGTATACATGGTTCTTCAATATGGCCCATGTTTGAGCAGCCGAATGCCAAAAAAAAATAAAAAAAAATAAATAATGGTCTTGTGGCAATTATTATCAAGTATACAAATAACTTCTGTTCAGAGAAATTGCGATGGGCCTCAGTCATAAGAAGTTTAGGGCCAGAAGAAAAGCATCAAACTGAATATCATGTAAACACAGTTGCTCAATAAGTTCATTGCATGAAGGAAATGCAAATACACAATGTCAATTATGAAGGGAAATGGAAATACATAATGTGATTGAAGTATGAAGCACCAAACAGATTCAATATCTCCAACTCCAACAACGTGTGAAAATGAAGTAATATTTAGAAAACATATTTCGACCATATTGAACTCGAGCTTTCATCTCAAAGCATATGGCTTTGACCTACAAACAACGGTTTACAAGAAGTTAAAACTACATAGTATAAAATAGTGAGGTGAAGAACATATCATTCATTAGTGTTTCGTTCTCAATCTTATGCAATTAGAATTCTGGATACAACTGACTTGTCATTTAGGGGCCTGAAGCAGACAAGACAATCGATCGTAAAACGTTTATCAAATCACAAGGGAAAGTTGCATCCAAAATATCTGCATAATAATCATTGTAAGAATTAATTTTCCCATAACCAACTCTCATCATCTGCCTCTTACCTTGTATTCATTATTCCTGGCCTTAATTTTTTTTAAGAAGAATAAAGGGTATTAAATCCCATGACTTCTTCATCAAGGGAAGTACTGAGACAAAGGTGCAATATTAAAAAGGTAGGTCTCACTCACTACACATCAATGGAAAACTTGTTAAATTCTGTGAGGAAATTAGCAATTGGGAATTAGGGTTTTATCTCTAGATCTAAGTTGCTTGAGATATTCACCCTAGGTATCAATATTGGAATACCTAGACTGCTATCACAAGCCAGTATTTATTCCTAAATACTGGTTTGGGTATCGGGTTATAAGCCCACAAACCCGCGTTCCAATATCCAATCAATTGTACGTTCATTACACGTGTTACACATATGCACGTGCTATATTTATATAGAGAGAATATACCAATATATCCAACAATCTCCTCCTATATTCTCAATATATAAAGTACAGGATTATCTCATCAGATCAGCATACAACTGACTGGCTGATAGCAGTCCATAAAGGAAAAGCATCATGAAGGTATAGTTTCATAAAGAACCAAAATAATTATAAAATTGAATAGTTCAATCAAGACTAAACCAATATAATTAAATAGTTCCAAACCATATCCAATTCAGAATAGTTCACAAAGACTAAACCAATAGATAAATAAAACATAGTCTCAAACTAAATAAAGCAAATAAACTTCAAACCAAACAAAAGAGTTTTAAGCTTCAAAAGTAGTCTTAAACTCAAAAGAAGTTTTATTAAGCAAGTGATTGGCAAAAGAAAATCCCTGCATGCTGCTTCATGACTACTCCTCCATATCGAGCAAGTCATCATCTTCAAAATCGAGATCTAGGATTCCACCTCCATTATCTTTGCTAGCACCTGTTGCTCAACATTGCAAATAAGAATTTCATGAGTCATTTCTCTTTGAATTCAAACAAATTGCATAAAAGTATCTAGTTCAAACAAAAGAACTTAGTACAATTCAAATTGGCTAGCAAGATTTTAACACAAGCATCACAATCAAGTATCTTTAACAAATAAAGTACATGAACTTTATAGTTTCTACACAAGAACCATACTATGTTTCATATTGGAATGAAAACTGCCGTTTCACTCATGGTTTAACATTGAATCATCAAAATTGGAATGAAACATGCAACCATAAGAGACATATCATCAAAATTGGAATGATATTTAGGACAATTAATCATCGGAAACATATCGACAAGTTTTCATGTTTCGTATTGGAATAATATGATTATTCTAAGTAAATTCTATAGATATATGATATCATCAAAATTGGAATGATATTATATGTCTGTGGAATTTATTTGGAATCATCATGATTATCTGAAACACGTTAACTGTCAAATTGATGCTTAAGTTTGAACTTCTCAATGGCTGTTCTAATTATCAAAATAACTAGGGTGTTAAGGCCTTTGTGACTTAATGGCTCTTAACCCCATTTCCCCCACAGTTTTGACAATTAGACCTCTTTGTAATCCCTTGGTAAGGGCATCAGCCACATTCTGTTTTGACCTCACATCAATAAGGGTAATAATCCCTTGCTTAATGAGATAGTTCAACTTTGCCTGTCGAAGACCGACAGTTCTTCTCTTACCATTGTAAAGAGAATTGGTTGCTACAGTTTTTGTAGCTTGGTTGTCGCAAAACAAGCTAAGAGTGGTTACTTTAAACCTTCTCAATGGAATATCTAGCAACAGGTCTCTCATCCATTCCGGTTCTTCACCAGTACAAGATAGCGCAAAGAGTTCAGACTCCATAGATGAGAATGCAATGCCTGGTTGCCTTTTAGATTTCCATGACACAGCTGCTCCTCCTAGTGTAAACACATAACCACTAGTGGATCGACTTTCACCATGTTCTGTGCACCACGATGCATCAGAATATCCTTCCAAAACTGAAGGATGTCCAGAGTAGCACAAAGCTAACTCTTGAGTACCACATAGGTAACCCATTAGCCTCTCAAGGGCATTCCAATGTGTCTTACCGGGATTACTAGTAAATCTGCTAAGCATGCCTACCGCAAAGGCTATGTCTGGTCTAGTGCAGATCATTGCATACATGAGACTTCCAATCAGTTTGGAATAATCCAACTGTCTCACTGTTGCACCAACGTTAGGTGTCAACTTTTTGTTGTAATCATAAGGTGTTTCAAACCTTTTGCAATTACTATATCCCCACTTTTGTAACACATTATTGATATAGTGAGATTGACTAAGGAGTATCCCTTGCCTACCAAAACTCACTCTCATACCTAGTATAGTGTCCACAACACCTAGGTCCTTCATGCTGAATTCTTTGGATAGCATTGTTTTAACTTCAACCACAGTTGAGAGGTCGCTTCCAACAACAAGCATGTCATCAACATACAAGCAAATTATAGCAATTTTATTTGATCGATCACGAAAATAAAGGCATTTGTCAGAATTGCTAGATTCAAAACCTAAGCTCTTTATTGTTGTATCAAATTTTTCGTGCCATAGTTTTGGTGCTTGTTTTAATCCATACAAAGATTTTACCAATTTGCACACTTTGTTCTCTAAACCTTTAAGTACAAAACCTTCAGGTTGGTTCATATAGATTTCTTCATTAAGATCTCCATTTAGGAAAGCAGTTTTAACATCCATTTGGTGAATAACAAAATTTTCAATGGATGCAAGGGCAAGAAGAATCCTTATTGTAGCAATATGACAAACAGGTGAGTAAACATCAAAATAGTCTACCCCACTTTGTTGAGTATAACCTTTAGCTACTAGTCGTGCTTTATACTTTGCTACAGTCCCATCTGGATTAAGTTTCTTCTTCAAAACCCACTTATTTCCTATGGTCTTAGCCCCTTTTGGCAGATCAACTAATTTCCAAGTTTTATTTTGTAATAAAGAATCCATTTCATCATCAATGGCCTCTTTCCAAAGTAGACCATCCCTAGACCGAAGAGCTTCACTCACACTAAGTGGATCAGCCAACAGTGCATAAGTTACAAAATCATCACCATAGGTTCTAGGTGTCTTATCTCTGGTGGAGGTTCTTCTAGGCTCAATTTCATTTGTAGTTTCAGTGTCAGTTATGCTAGGTCTAGATTCTATTTGTGAATCATTGACTAAGTCTGTGTGGCCAGATAGTGTTATGCCTTTGTCTTTGATGAACACATCTTCAAAGAATTCTGCATCTCTAGATTCAATTATCTTATTGAGAGATAGGTCATAAAATCTGTATGCCGCACTATCAACTGCATTTCCTAGATACACACAGGTATTTGTACGAGGTCCTACTTTAGGCCTTCTTGGGTCTGGTATTCTAACAAAAGCAATACAACCCCATGTTTTTATTTTATCAAAGCTCGGTGTGTGTTTATGCCATAACTCATAAGGTGTTTCAGTCAATTTAGAGTGTGGTAACAAATTAAGAATATTATTAGCAGTCAATGCAGCCTCTCCCCAAAAATTCGAAGGCAATCCAGCAGTCAATAACATAGAATTCAACATTTCTGTGAGTGTTCGATTCTTTCTTTCGGCTATACCGTTTGACTGTGGTGAGTAGGGTGCTGTTGTTTCAGAGATAATGCCATGTGAAGTGCAAAATTCTTTAAAACCCATTGACACATATTCCCCACCTCTATCAGATCTGAACCTTTTTATTTTAGCATTTAACTGATTTTCGACACGGTCTTTAAATTCTTTGAATTTATTAAGTGCTTCATCCTTTGATTTTAACAAATAGATATGACAATATCTAGAACAATCATCTATAAAGGTGATCAAATACTTCCGACCTCCTTGCGTCACAAAGTTTTTAAAATCGCATATGTCAGAATGAATTAGTTCAAGAAGTTGTGTACTCCTAGAAACAGAGCTAAAGGGTTTTCTAGTGATCTTTGTCTGAGCACACACTTCACACTTGTCATACCTTAAGGATGTATCAATTGGCAGATTAAAAGTTTTAGCAACAGCAAGTAATTTAATATAGTTTACATGTCCCAATCTGTTGTGCCAAGTAGAAGGGCTACACAGTTTTGAGCTAACAGCATTAATCACTTCATTTGCTAAACTAAGTCTATACATGCCATTGACTAAATAAGCACAACCAAAGTAGTATGAGTTAACAGATAATATTGCTCTACCACTTATCATAGAAACTACCATGCCAGCATTATTCAGTAAGCTAATAGAAATTAAATTCTTTGCTAAAGCAGGAACAAATTTAACATTACGCAAAATTAAATTCTTACCTGATGAGAGACTGAGATTTGCAGTTCCAACCTGGAGCACCTTGACTGATTCTCCATTCGCCATAGAGACAGACTCATTTGCTTCTTTGAGATCAGTTAGCAGGTTCTTATTGTTGCAAGCATGACATGTAGCCCCCGAGTCCAACAACCAACTCGTAGAGGCACTGACCTTATCGTCACCAACAACACACAGAAAGTTGGTGGGTTCAGTGTTATTCTCTAATAAGTTCACCGTTTCATTGTTAGGTTGTTCTCTTTTGGGTAGCCTACATTCGGTAGCATGGTGACCCCACTTCCTACAGTTGTAGCACTTCCCTTTCTTTTTCACAATCTTTTTATTGGCTTCCAACTTGGACGGTTCACCCTTAACCTTATTAAGCTTGTTCTTCTTAAACTTAGGAGCATATTTGGAACTGGTTAGCACATTAGCATGAGAAATTTGTTTCTTAGCCAACTCCAAATTTATCCTAGTTCTTGTTTCATCCTCTACTTTAATACATCGTTTGAGTTGTGCAAGCTTAATTTGTTCTGGCAGTCTATACATTTCAGTCTTAAATGTGAGCCATGATGCAGGTAATTTAAAGATTATTGCTCCAGTGAGAAAAGCATCACACACAGTGATATCCTCAGTTTTCAATTTAGCTACTAAGTTTTCAAGATCAGTTACCTGAGGGAGAATGGCCTTCTCCTCTTTGAATTCAAAGCTCATGAACTTATCAACCAAGTGAGTCTTGGAGACCTTCTCCTCCTTTTTGAATTCATCCAGCAGATTGTCCCAAATCTCCTTAGCTGTTCCATACTTCATGTACACATCTGCTAACCGATCTGAAATACTGTTTAGCAAAAACTCCCTGCACAGGTCCTCATCTCTGATCCAAGTGGCATCATCCACATCTTCGGTACAGTCATCATAAGTCGTTTGACAGGTATAAAAGATCTTCATGAATTTCATCCCATACTGTGCTTTCCTCTTCCAACTATTGAATTCAGAACTACTAAACGCCTCTAGTTTAGGAACCTCATAAGGTCGATCATGTTTTTCCATCTCAAGGAATAAACTATGATTTCCTAAATTCGAGAGTATATTCTGAATTATTACTACACAAGTAATTTATAGGGAGAAGATGATCTGCTAACTAATAACAGAATAGATGGATTAGATAAATTGCACGAATCGTAGGGTTTAAGAAATACCAGATCTTGATGAGATACAAAAGATCTCCACTGTTCACTGTCTTCTTCTTCAATTTTGGGTTTCCCAGACCGATCGAGAGAGAGAGAGAAGAAGTAATCGACGCCTGAGTGTGGGACGCCTGCGACTGCGATCGGAGAAGAGAGAGAGATGACCGGTGCGACCCAGTGGCTTCGACGCCTGCTGACTCGCGACGGGCGGCGAGCGACGCGTGCGGCGAGCGACGCGTGCGGCGAGCGGCGAGTGCGACGAGCGACGCGTGCGACGGACCCAGCGACGCGAACGGCGTTAGGGTTCCGATGTAACCGGCGGCTGCTGTGGGATCCGACCGATTGAAAGATGGTATTTTTCCCTCAATTTAGTCTCACAAAATTAATTATTATCTCAAGATTGTTAAATTCTGTGAGGAAATTAGCAATTGGGAATTAGGGTTTTATCTCTAGATCTAAGTTGCTTGAGATATTCACCCTAGGTATCAATATTGGAATACCTAGACTGCTATCACAAGCCAGTATTTATTCCTAAATACTGGTTTGGGTATCGGGTTATAAGCCCACAAACCCGCGTTCCAATATCCAATCAATTGTACGTTCATTACACGTGTTACACATATGCACGTGCTATATTTATATAGAGAGAATATACCAATATATCCAACAAAACTCTAATTCCATAAAACCAAAATAATTAAAGTTGGTTCGGATGAAACGGGAGGGTTGAACTCTCTGTTCTCCTACGATTTTACCTTAATAGATAAATATAATGAATTCTACAGCCCCTTACAACAACTCACTTTCTTCCTTTGTTTGCATCCCCTTAGCCGTCTTTGGTTGGACGCCAAACTCTTAGTCGTCGCCCTCAAGAAACCGTCTTCTCTTGTTTTCATCCCATTAATGGCGACTCCTGCACCAGGGGCGGAGCTATGTGGGGGCCCGGGGCCCCCCCAAAATTTTGAAAACCTCCTTAAATTTTTTGAAATTTTTTTTAAAAACCTCCCTAAATGTATTAAATTTTATTAGTTGCCCCCTCCTAAAAATTATGAAAAATACCTATATATTTATACATAGTTATAGAATTTTTTCTTGGCCCCTGTGAAAATTTTGTTCTGGCTCCTCTGTCCTGCACAATGAATTAAAAAATGTCAGACTAAATAGAGTTTCTTTTGCTACACGTCAGACTAAATAGAGTTAAAAACATTAATGCATTTTTAAGTTTCGGTTCCATAACTTATCTGTTGTCTCTTTCTCCACGAAATTTCCCAAAATATAGGAGTAATGGCTCTGTCCCCACAAAACCTTATCTGTGGTAACATTAACAATTAATCAGTCAGTATAACTGGAAGAAGAAAAAAAATCAGTTATGTCTTGTTCATATATGGCACATTAGGTCATTACCAATGTCATGTACAACTGTAAATTCTTGGCATTTGACATTTCCAGAGGTCTCCTCCATTTTATATCCAATGAAAGTGAAGGGCATAAGATACGAAGGGATATTATGGTTAAAAGAAATATACAGGTTGTTCTTTTTTGAAATAATATATTGCAAGAGAGTTGCCATCGGAATTCATAGATATCTCAAACAAGTACAACAATAATATACAAATCTCCATTACAAATTGATATGGGTTAGGAATAACATGGTCCATCCTGGACCACAGGATCTCCTCAGGATGCGCGCACCTCCGGATTCTCCAGATCCGCCACGTCAGCGTCGGAAAACCGTCCGGACCACTGCCACGTCAGCCCGGGAACCGCCCGGACGTCTGCCACGTCAGCCCTAAACCGTCCGGGTTTCCACCGCTTCAGCCAGACGGGTAACCAGGTCCAGACCCGGCCCCAAACGGGTCCAGACCCGGTTGCCATCTTCTATAAATACCAGACCCCCACTCCTTCTCCAGGTAATCAATCCTTTGCCACCAAAAACCCTAGTTACTGTTACTTTCACTTAGTGACTGACTAGATCGTCGGAGGGTCTGCCACCGGGACCAACCCCGGTGTTCCGAAACCGTCTGCAGGTACACAAGACCCTCGGATCCGAGCCTCAGAGATCCGAGTCCAGCATCAGCCTCCACCTCAATACTGCCTACCTCGGTACCGTTCGCCCAGCCAAGGGTCGTCTGCATAGGTGTCTCCTCTAAATACAAATCGAGTAAGAACTCATGCCTGGTGCATCCACACGTTCCCCAAAAAACAAACTGCATCAGGATGGCGCCGTCTGTGGGAAACTGCTTATCGTAGATGCCAATCCGAGCCTCGCTTCCAGCGGTACCCTAACAGACGCCGACCCGAGCTCCACCCCCGTCGGCATTCCCGTCGAACCAAGCTCACATGGCGCCCAAAGCCGCAAAGCTGTTACTTCCGCACGCCGACACGACGTGCCTCCGCAAGGCATCGATACCGATGCTCAGGGACCAAACAACAAAAGGGTCAGCCACGGGTACCAACCGAACGCCTCCCGCCCTGTCCAGGGCGACCTACAGGGGGTAATCTTGAACCGCCAGGCCAGCCGAAGCAGGGGAGGAGCCACTTCCAACTCGGCTCCGAACCATCAAAAACCCCCGTCTCAAGCGGCTCCGAACCATCAGAGACCCCCGTCTCAAGGGGCTCCGAACCATCCCAGACCCTCCCAAGTACGGGAGCCTGCGCTCAGCCGGGTCAGGCGGCAGTAACCCGTCCAGCCAAACCGAGCCTGAGGAGCCCCGGTTACCCACTAGGAGTTCCAGGACTTTCAGAGGGAGATCTTGGGTGCCATCCGAAGGGTCCCCGTAAACGAGAACGCCTGCCGTTCCCACACCCAGTCACAGGCCGAGGCTAGCGTGTCTCGCCCCACAACAATCCCCCCAGATTATGATGGCGACATTTTAAAGCGCCTCCAAGAAATGGAGGAGCGCCTCGACCACATCGGCAACGGCGACCCAAGAGCTACTCAGGGGTACAGGCCGGTTTGCCCTCCTTTTTCTGCCCTCATCCTGTAGGCGGAGATACCCCGCAATTTCCGTCCGCCGCAGTTCGAGACATATGACGGTGAGGGCGATCCTGCTGATCACATGGAGGGCTTCAAAATCCTCATGATGATTCACAGCGCATCGGATCCCCTCCTGTGCCGAGCCTTCCCCGCAACACTCCGGGGTCCGGCTCAGGAATGGTTCTCCAAGCTCACCCCCGGCTCCATCTATTCTTTCGACCAGCTAGAGGGTAGTTTCCTCGCCCACTTCGTAACCAGCCGAATGGCCGAAAGAACGAGTGAATCACTACTCGGGCTCCAGCAAAAGGAGGGGGAGCCCCTCCGAGTGTTTGTCCGAAGGTTCACCGCCGAGGCGAGGTCAGTCTCATCCCTCGACCCCAGTGTTGCCTCGGCAGCCTTCCGCCACAACGTCCGCCATGGACAGCTGAAGGCCTCCCTGGCAAAAAAGCCGTCGATAGACTTCCCCGACCTCCTCGATCGGGTCGAAAAATATATTCGAGCCGAGGAGGCACTCAATCCAAGAAGCTTCTCTTACAATCCACGGAGGGCCCAAGAAGCTTCTCTTACAAGCTTAGGGTTCGGTGCTTGGATAACAGCACGAGCCCAAGAAGCTTCTTTTACAAGCTTGGGGTTCGACGCTCGGATAACAGCGCGAGCCCAAGAAGCTTCTTTTACACGCTTGGGGTTCGGTGCTTGGATAACAGCGCGAGCCCAAGAAGCTTCTCTTACAAGCTTGGGGTTCGGCGCTCGGATAACAGCGCGAGCCCAAGAAGCTTCTCTTACAAGCTAGGGGCTCGCCGCTCGGATAACAGCGCGAGCCCGATAAGCTTCTCTTACAAGCTTGAGGCTCGGAGTCTTTCTCTCCGGTATGGGGGCTCGGCATCCGTCCCTCGCTCGGTTTGGGCTTCTTCAAGCTCATCAACCTATGCACGAGGCGACATCCACCAGCCACGCCCACACCGTCTCTCCCTGAGAACATGTGCGGGAGCTCGGTGTCGACCCCCGAGCTAGGCGGGTGCCTTCCCCAAGGCACCGCGACCTGGACGCTCGGCGGCAACCCTCTGCTACGCCTGCAATTGTCTTTCTCTCTGGTATGGGGGCTCAGCATCCGTCCCTCACGTTGTTTGGGCTTCTTCAAGCTCATCAACCTATGCACGACGCGACATCCGCCAGCCACGCCCACACCGTCACCCTGAGAACATGTGCAGAAGCTCGGCGTCAACCCCGAGCAAGGCGGGTGCCTTCTCCAAGGCACCGCGACCTTGACGCTCGGCGGCGACCCTCTGCTACGCCCGCAATTGTCTTTCTCCCCGGTATGGGGGCTCGGCATCCGTCCCTCGCTCGGTTTGGGCTTCTTCAAGCTCATCAACCTATGTACGAGGCGACATCCGCCAGTCACGCCCACACCTTCTCTCCCTGAGAACATGTGCGGGAGCTCGGCATCGACCCCGAGCAAGGCGGGTGCCTTCTCCAAGGCACCGCGACCTTGACGCTCGGCGGCGACCCTCTGCTACGCCCGTAATTGTCTTTCTCCCGGGTATGGGGGCTCGGCATCCGTCCCTCGCGCGGTCTGGGCTTCTTCAAGCTCATCAACCTATGCACGAGGCGACATCCGCCAGCCACGCCCACACCGTATCCCTGAGAACATGTGCGGGAGCTCGGCGTCGATCCCGAGCAAGGCGGGTGCCTTCTCCAAGGCACCGCGACCTTGACGCTCGGCGGCGACCTTCTGCTACGCCCGCAATTGTCTTTCTCCCCGGTATGGGGGCTCGGCATCCGTCTCTCGCTCAGTTTGGGCTTCTTCAAGCTCATCAACCTATGTACGAGGCGACATCCGCCAGCCACGTCCACACCGTCTCTCCCTGAGAACATGTGCGGGAGCTCGGCATCGATCCCGAGCAAGGCGGGTGCCTTCTCCAAGGCACCGCGACCTTGACGCTTGGCGGCGACCCTCTGCTACGCCCGCAATTGTCTTTCTCCCCGGTATGGGGACTCGCTATCCGTCCCTCGCACGGTTTGGGCTTTCTTCAAGCTCATTAACCTATGCACGACGCGACATCTGCCAGCCACGCCCACACCGTCTCCCTGAGAACATGTGCGGGAGCTCGGCGTCGACCCCGAGCAAGGCTGGTGCCTTCTGCAAGGCACCGAGACCTTGACGCTCGGCAGCGACCCTCTACTATGCCCGCAATTGTCTTTCTCCCCGGTATGGGGGCTCGGCATCCGTCCCTCACTCGGTTTGGGCTTCTTCAAGCTCATCAACCTATGTACGTGGCGACATCCGCCAGCCATGCCCACACCGTCTCTCCCTGAGAACATGTGCGGGAGCTCGGCGTCGACCCCGAGCAAGGCGGGTGCCTTCTCCAAGGCACCGCGACCTTGACGCTCGGCGGCGACCCTCTACTGTGCCCGCAATTGTCTTTCTCCCCAGTATGGAGGCTCGGCATCTGTCCCTCGCTCGGTTTGGGCTTCTTCAAGCTCATCAACCTATGTACGAGGCGACATCCGCCAGCCACGCCCACACCATCTATCCCTGAGAACATGTACGGGAGCTCAGCGTTGACCCCGAGCAAGGCGGGTGCCTTCTCTAAGGCACCGCGACCTTGACGCTCGGCGGCGACCCTCTACTACGCCTGCAATTGTCTTTCTCCCCGGTATGGGGGCTCGGCATCCGTCCCTCGCTCGGTTTGGGCTTCTTTAAGCTCATCAACCTATGTACGAGGCAACATCCGCTAGCCACGCCCACACCGTCTTTCCGCGTCGACCCCGTGCAAGGCGGGTGCCTTCTTCAAGGTACCACGACCTTAATGCTCGGCGGCGATCACCTGCCTCTTGCAACTGGTGTGTTAACAAACCAGAGCTCGACAAACTGGAGCAAGGCCACAGCTTTATTCAAAGCCGCTCGACCACTATGCTCGGTTACGAGCTGCAACCGTGTGTTGACAAAATTTTATTAAGGTTTAGAGCATCTGCCTTCGGCAGACGCCCTGAGCCCCGAGTTGAGCTACTGACCCCCCTCTCACCAGCGAACAACCAGGGGTTTACGGCTTTTTACAACCCTAAACCCCGAACTGTTCGAGGATGGCAGGGGGGCCATCTACCCGATGCTCTCTCCATCCCGGAACAAATGCCCCAAGCCTTCGAGCCATTCAGCTGACCCTTCTCTCGCCCTCGAACAAATTGGGGTTTACGGCCCTTACGAGCCCAAAACCCCGATCTGTTCGAGGACGACAAAAGAGCCACCACGCTTCGGCTCTCTCCGAACCCCCGAAACGATCGGTCGGCCCAACACTCACCAACGAACAATCCGGGGTCTCATGGCTCTAACAGCCTGCACCCCGAATAGTCCGAGGGTGATCGGTGTGCCTCCAATCCGGAGCATGCGGAAAAATTGTGTTCTCTGGGTGCTCGCCTTCCGCAGGCACCCTAATCAAGCAACTTACTGCCTGACAACCTAAAAGGGGAGTGGGGATTATATAGCCCCCTAAGGCCCCCATTTATTTCATCTAGGAATACGAAACCGCGGAAGGCGAAACGTCGCCATAAATGCTCGTGGCAATACGAAAAGTCGCAATTAATGACGTAGTCACGTCAGTGGCGACCCTTCGTAGTTGTCACAGCAACCGCCCTCGGCATCCGAGGCAATCAAGGTTTCGGAAAACAAATGTTCTTATTGATTACTCATTGCTTACAACTCAATGAACGTCAGTACAGATACAAGGTACAAGTACAAGGAAAAAACTCAACTCACTTACACTCAGCTAGAAACTCGAATTCGGGGCTCCTATCACGCTCGGCCGAACCGGCCCGGGAAGGTACTCCCGCCACCGAGCTTCCAGCATCTTCGGGCTGCGCCCCATCCGGTAGAAATATTGGAGACAACCCCGGGGCCGCATTGTTGGCTCCTTGTATCAGACCAGCGCCTAACAACAGCTTCAGTCTGCGAATCTCCAGCTCCTTCTCGACTACGGCCTTACGAAGGGCAGACTCCGATGCCGAACTCCCACTTGAAGCATCCGAGAGGGACCAGCCTGTCTCGATAACCCACCAGTCCCGGTCGGCTATGGCTTTCTTCAGGCGCGCCAACTCCAAACTGAGCTCCCGGGACCTGTTCATAAAATAGTTAACGACGGCGGCTCGGTCCCGAGCTTGCTTCTGTTGTCGAAGCAAAACCGCCTTCGTGGCCCCCTCCCCCACTCGTTCTAAAGGCACCTCGGCAACAACGGGGAAGGCGACATAGGTCCCGTGCGTCTATCAAAAGACGAGAACAAACATTACAAAAAAACACAAGTATGGAAGAATTGGCCCAAAAAATATATTTCATTACTTTCAAGAAGTTCGATACAAAAAACCGCGGTGGCCAGTCCGCCCAAGGCATTTACATCAAAAAGAAAAAAGAGAAAGATCTATTCTTGAGGGTGGGGTGGCACCTCTTCTTCGTTCTGATTGCCCCACGCGTCGTCACCTCTCGGGGTGATAGGAAGGTTAGGGGCCCATCCGTAGGAGAGATGGTCCACGTTCTGCTCGGGGTAGATATGTCTAAAATGGGACTTGGCTTGTTCGTACGCCTCGTCCTGCGCCACCATGACGGTCTCCCCCAATGCCGACTCCATCTCCTCCAGTGCCTTCTTCCCCTTCGCCGCCTCGGCCGTGATCTTCGCCTCAAGGTCCTCTCGATCCTGCTTGTGGATCCTGTCGAGCGACTCTATCTGGGCTTCGTGGACGGCGATCATCGACCGAGCTTCTTTCAGCCCATCCGTGGCCTTGTTCAGGTCACGGAGATACTTCTCCGCATTCTGCCGCTCGATGATAATCTCCTTCTCCAGGCACTTGCGGAAGTGCTAGCCATGGAGCATCGCCTGGCCAAAGAAGAGAAAGATCAGAAAAAGAACTCCAAGTCATTAAGAACAATAGAGCCAAACCAACTTACAGAGACGGTTGCCTGGGCCCACCGTATATAGGCCTGGTCTGCCGTCTGCACCGCCAGGGCCATCCGATCGCGCTCGATGGCGGCCTTCGAGACGAACTCGACCGCCACAGGTTCGTCAAGCAGAGTATCGCCCCGCACAATCGACCAATCGGGGGCAAACGGCAGCGTGCCATGCTGGCTCACCATTTCCGCGGCAGACGGACGGAGAGGGGGAAGTCTTTTTTCCGGGGCATCCACGGTCTTGCCTGAACCCCCCGCAGCGTCCCGAGTCCCCCTAGACGAGTGGGAGGACTAAGAGTGCTGCTTCTTAGCCCTCTTCACCGAGGAAGGCTCCTTGGCCGCCGGTACCGGCACCTGGGAAGAGGTCCCGGTCTGCGCAGCCAGTTTCTGCTTCTCAGCCGCAATCCTCTCCTGCTCAGCCTTCTTCCTCTTCTCTGCCCTTGCCTTATCGGCGACAGCAAGCAATAACTTCTTCACGTCTGCTTGTTGAGTCGTCATCCCTACAAAAGCACAAGAAAAGCTAACGTTTAGACGAAGGCAGGAAATGAACATATTCGGAAAGAGACATACTGGGGTCGGCAGGACTCAGTCCGGCCCGGGCAAGGTGTATCTCGGTCACTCGGGGCCACGCAATGCTGTGCCCCCCAACTATCTTCTCCACCCTCTTCCACTCCCTGGCGGTCAGATCGCTCTTCCTCGGTGGCTTGTGCTTCGGCTTGACGAAGTTCCACCTAGTCGGAATTCCCCTACACCCCTCAGTCCGAACGACAAAATATTTTTCTTTCCAACCCATTATAGAGTCCGGATGACCGTGCATCACCTTTTTGTGCGGCCTCGGTGAAAAGTAAAAAACTCCCTCCTGATCTCCGAGCGACCCAATCCCAAAAATAGCTCGGAAGAATGTCAGCCTCGGCTTCACTCCCCTCTCTTGACACCTAAGTATCAAGCAAACTAAGTGCTTCCAGGAGTTTGGACCACACTGCATGGGACACAGCTTCGCCCAGTTCAGGACCCTCTTCACGAAAGGATGCAGAGGCAACCTCAGCCCCGAGAGGAAGGTGCCCTCAGGGAACATACAGTACCCCGGTGCTAGAGCCGTTGTAGGCCGAATACCGGGGCTCGGAAGGAAGATCTCGAACTCCCACGGAATATAGTAGGCGGCCCTAATTATGTTAAGGTACTCCGCCCTCAAATTACTCGGGATGCTGTCAGCACGGATCTTCACCCGAGTGTCTTCACCCGGTATTGGGGGGATTGGTTCGATGTCCTTAATGTCGTCGGGATACATCCGAATCGACCCTGGATTCTTGAAGGAAACGCTGGGAAACTCGAAGCCCGGTCTCGGCGCATACTCATCGGGTGAGGAAGGACTGTGGGGGATGGTCATAACCTTCTTTTTCCGACGGGGGCGAGCCTTACGCTCAGGAGACGGAGTCAACAAAGGGGAAAGTGGTGGAAGGTCTTCTCCAACCCCAGTCGGCCCTCCAGCCATGCTTTGACTAGCCTCTCCTTGGGCAGCCTCCTGTCCGTCAACCTCATCCTCATCGTCTTCCTCGTCACCATCGGCTCCTTGCTCATCTTTGTCCTCGTAGCCCTCGGTACCTTGCTCATCTTCGTCCTCCTCAACCTCGGTGCCTCCACCCTCCTCTTCGTCATCATCCTCCTTACCCTCTCCCTCATCACCCAGATCCATAGGCTCCTTCCCCGGCCTTCTGGACCTCAGCGGGGAAACCACAAAGACAACCTCGTCCCCATCGTCTGAACCAGGGTCGGTCAAAACTTCCTCCTTCACCCTGTACTTGCTCAAAGATGAGGACGTTTCTGACTCAGATTCCTCCGCTAAATGGCCTGACGAGCTGGCCCCGGATCCGGACTGAGTACGCGACATTACTAAAAATAAAAATACTAACCTGGAGCTTAGAAAGTTACGGTCACCGAAAAATCTGCCGACGGCAAGTAAAATTCCCGCTCTTGTTAAAAATTGGAAAATGAGTAATGAGGTGAAGATGAAGAAATGACTGAGGGGGATGGGGTTTTAAAGAGGAAAATCTACTCCTCTAATTTCGCAATAGAGATCTGGCCGTTAGATCTTAACTAACAAGATCTAACGGCAACCAAGATCTGGAAAAGCTTTGATCTTTGCGCCCATGACGTCAGCAATGGGTGTGAAATTACCCCACCACCCCTTCACCTTTTCTATCCAAAAAAGACATTTTACACAAAGTCAGAAAGGTCGACGATCGGATAGAAACGCGAGCCAGTAATTCCCCTTCTATTTTCACAGAAGGGTCGATGCTTGGATGGAAGCGCGAGCCAATTCCCCTTCTATTTTGTTCACAGAAGGGTCGACGCTCGGATGGAAGCGCGAGCCAATTCCCCTTCTATTGTTCACAGAAGGATCGACGCTCGGATGGAAGCGTGAGCCAATACCTCTTCTATTGTTGACAGAAGGGTCGACACTCGGATGGAAGCGCGAGCCAATTTTTCTTCTATTGTTTACAGAAGGGTCGACGCTCGGACGGAAGCGCGAGCCAATTCCCCCTCTATCGTTCACAAAAGGGTCGACACTCGGATGAAAGCGGGAGCCAATTCCCCTTCTATTGCTGACAGAAGGGTCGACGCTCGGATGGAAGCGCGAGCCAATTCCCTTTCTATTGTTTACAGAAGGGTCGACGCTCAGACGGAAGCGCGAGCCAATTCCCCTTCTATCATTCACAGAAGGGTCGACGCTCGGATGAAAGCGCGAGCCAATTTCCCTTCTATCGTTCACAGAAGGGTCGATGCTCGGATGGAAGCGCGAGCCAAGTACCCTTCTATTTTGTTCACAGAAGGGTCGACGCTCGGATGGAAGCACGAGCCAATCCCCCTTCTATATTTTCACAGAAGGGTCGATGCTCGGATGGAAGCGCGAGTCAATCCCCCTTCTATATTTTCGCAGAAGGGTCGACGCTCGGATGGAAGCTCGAGCCAATTCCCCTTCTATCGTTCACAGAAGGGTCGACGCTCGGATGGAAGCGCGAGCCAATTTTCCTTCTATTTTGTTCACAGAAGGGTCGACGCTCGGATGGAAGCGCGAGCCAATTTCTCTTCTATTGTTCACAAAAGGGTCGACGCTCGGATGGAAGCACGAGCCAATACCTCTTCTATTGTTCACAGGAGGGTCGACGCTCGGATGGAAGAGCGTGCCAGTAAATCTTCTCTTTTCAACAGAAAGCTCGGCGCTCGGATAGCATCCCGAGCACCAACCAGTCTCCTTTGACTCAGGGGAGCTCGGCGCTCGGATAGCATCCCGAGCACCAACTAGTCTCCTTTGACTCAGGGGAGCTCGGCGCTCGGATAGCATCCCGAGCACCAACCAGTCTCCTTTGACTCAGGGGAGCTCGGCGCTCGGATAGCATCCCGAGCACCAACCAGTCTCCAGTGACTCAGGGGGCTCGGTGCTCGGATAGCATCCCGAGCACCAACTGCTCTCCTTTAACATGGTAAGGGCTCGGCGCTCGGATAGCACCGCGAGCACCAACTGCTCCCCTTGACATAAAGGGGCTCGTCTTCCGACCCCACAAACCGAGCCCCTGAAGAAAGCCTCTCCTCGCTCTTCCAACTAGCGAGGAGATCGTCCACAGACCCAAGGAGGTCGTCTGCCGATCGCCAAGCGCTCGACAAGCCGACCTCTCACGAAAACCAATCTATAAAATCGACCTCAACACCCCCTTGCTCTTCCAGCTAGCAAGAGGACTATCTATCAACCCCAGGGTCTCGGCCACCGACCCATAACGCTCGGCAAACAAGCCCCAACGGAAGGCCTCGATGTCCCCTCGCTCTTCCAACTAGCGAGGCGGTCGTCTGCCGACCCTTGGGACTCGTCCGCCGACCCTTTGGGCTCGTCCGCCGACCCCCAGACCTCGACATGCGCCCTTCTGGCTCCCCTACTCCTTTACACTACCTCCCGCGCAAGCTCCAATGAGGGATCCATTCCTCCTACCCCCTGGCCTCTTCGAAAGATTGCAAATCCTACTTTTTCACCCCAACATCCACCCTGCTCTTCCTACGGAGGCAAAGAATCACTCCTACATTGCTGGTTCACCCAGCCCTGCAGGAGTGTGGGGCTTGTGATATGGGTTAGGAATAACGTGACCCATCCTGGGCCACAGGATCCCCTCAGGATGCGCGCACCTCCGGATTCTCCAAATCCGCCATGTCAGCGTCGAAAAACGGTCCGGACCACTGCCACGTCAGCCCGGGAACCGCTCGGACGTCTGCCACGTCAGCCCTAAACTGCCCGGGTTTCCACCGCTTCAGCCAGACGGGTAACCGAGTCCAGACCCGGCCCCAAACGGGTCCAGACCCGGTTGCCATCTTCTATAAATACCAGACCCCCATTCCTTCTCCAGATAATCAATCCTTTGCCACCAAAAACCCTAGTTACTGTTACTTTCACTTAGTGACGGACTAGATCGTCGGAGGGTCTGCCACCGGGACCAACCCCGGTGTTCCGAGACCGTCTGCAGGTACACAAGACCCTCGGATCCGAGCCTCAGAAATCCGAGTCCAGCATCAGCCACCACCTCAATACTGCCTACCTCGGTACCGTTCGCCCAGCCAAGGGTCGTCTGCATAGGTGTCTCCTCTAAATACAAATCGAGTAAGAACTCACGCCTGGTGCATCCACACGTTCCCCAAAAAACAAACTGCATCACAAATCATAATAAAATCACTCTCAATGTAGCGAAAGTGACCCAACACAACAGGAGCATACTAACTCCAGAATCCATCTAAACAAAATACATCCAAACTCCCCACTGCCTACCACAACACCAGCAACAGCACAACAGCACGGCAACGACAGAAGTGGGAAGAGAGAAATGGACCCGGATCAAGTCTGATCATTTCCAGCTCAAGCACCCTTTCTTTGGAACAGCAGTCCCGTGCACGCTTTCTTCCTAGCATCTGGGATGGAAATCCATGAAGAAGTGAGATTGAAGATTTTAGAAATGAACTGAGCAAAATTACGAGAACTATTTCTATAGCACAGATCATTTCTATCTAACCAAATGGCCCATAAACATGTTGCAATTAAACAATCCTAATCCATACGTCTCTCACGAACAACCTCGGACTCTCTAAAATCTCCCCATAGATATTTTGTTGAAATATAGTAATTATATATTCTGTTTCCTAATATAGGAAACAGATTCCCCAAATCTCTCATCTTCCCAATCTTCTCTCAATCTCTTTTCTTCTTCTCCAATAATGTAATCCTTATATATAGATGTATACAGTGAAGAATAAAGAAGAATAATAAGAATAAAAATTTTCCCCAAAAATTATTTTCTTCATGGTATCAGAGCCTAACATGATCTAGGCTAGTTGAAGAAGAATAAGAGACAGAGGCCATCGGATCTAACGCCTCCATCCCGATCCCGACCAAACACAGATCCCCGAATCTGCCAGTCGTTTCCGCACTGTTCATCTTCCCCAACACAGAACCCATGGCCATTGAGCCCCGACCTCCTCATCCAGATCAAACCCATTACTTACCTCATCTTCCCCGGCCTATCTCCGACAAACCCGTCACCGCCACTCCCCATCAACCTCCCTCCCGTCGATGCCTGCCCCTCCTCAGCTGCCCAGCACACCAAAACCCCACCCTGATCTCCTCCTTCCCGCTCCTATCGATGCCAGTAGCCGAAAACCCAAAGCCGCCCTATTTCCGGTTGAGCCTAGTCGCCCAGTCCGCCACCAGTCGACCTCGCCAATGTCGACGTCGCTTACCCCGGCCACCAGCGATGCCACCGAAGTCTCTTTGCTGGTGTGGCTGCTGGGATCGAAACCCTGTCATTGCTTCCTCCAATCGTCGACGCCCTTCTTCTCTGATCTTAACTTCCAACGGCAGCGACACGACGATGCCTCTCATCGACGTCAGCTGTCGACCGCCGCCAACCAGATCTCTCTTTACTATTGCTGCTGTCTCTCTCTCTCTTTGCTGTTGGGTGAAGATGAAAGGGTTGATTTAGGCTGGTGTTTGGTGTTTTGTGAAGGGGATCTTGATCTTGTGTTTGGCATTTGAATCTCGGTGTTGGGTGTTTTATTTTTATCCTCTGTGGAGTTGCTGTTTGGGTGTTGGATTGTTGCTATTTTGCTGGTTGTTGAAGACTTGGAGCTGTTCTTGACCAAGTTGTGGCATTTGCTATTGGTTGCTGAAGATCAGATTCATTGTTTTCCCCCCTTTATGGCGCTACCATGGGACAAACTGATAGAGCTGAGAAGAGTATTGGACTCGCCTTTACGGAGGCCTTTACATTAGTCACAGCTACAGGTAATGATGGTAAGGTATTTAATATTTCTGCTTCTGTTATGAATAGTGCATGGACAATTGATTCGGGTGCTTCCGACCATATGACTTTTGATTCTAGACAAGTTCAAAATTTTCAACCATCCACTAAATCGACTGTGTCCACTGCCAATGGTGACCCTGCCACTGTTACTAGCGAGGGTACCATACATCTCACAAATAACCTAACCTTAGATACTGCCTTAGTTGTGCCATCCTTGAATTTCAACCTATTATCTGTTGCTCAAATAACTACTGCCTTACATTGTATTGTAGTCTTTTGGCCTTCTCATTGCGTGTTTAAGGATATTCGGACTCGCAAGACGATTGGTTCTGGGGTTAGGCACGGAAAGCTCTATTACCTAGATTTAGAATCTGAAAGTTCGAGCAAGTTGACTTAAGCTCTAAGTGTGGCAGGATCCGAAGATGAGAAGAAGAAATCAGATATTTGGCTGTGGCATCGACGTCTAGGGCATGCTTCTTTTGGTTATTTGAAGAAATTATTTTCAAGTTTATTTTTAAAGTTGGATATATCTGTCTTTCGGTGTGATGTGTGTGAACTCGCAAAAGATCATCGTGTCTCTTTTCCTCCAAGTCCAAGTAAAAACTCCCTTCCTTTTATGATTATTCATTCAGATGTTTGGGGTCCATCCAAAATCACTACATTTGGAGGAGCCAAATGGTTTGTGACCTTTACCTGGATTTGTTTGATGAAGTCGAAAAGTGAAGTTAGTGGTTTGTTTCAGAAATTTCACAAGCATATTATGATTCAGTATAAATCACAAATTCAAGTTCTTAGGAGTGATAATGGCGGAGAGTACCTGAGTTCAAATCTGCAATAATATTTGGTGGAACACGAAATTGTTCATCAGACTACATGCTCATATACACCTCAATAGAATGGAGTTGCAGAAAGGAAAAATAGACACTTGCTCGAAGTGGTCCGTGCTTCTCTCATCCATAGAAATCTGCCACTCATTTATTGGGGAGAAGCCCTTGCTTCTGCTGCATACTTAATCAACCGAGTTCCCTCTAATATCCTAAACTTCCTCACACCATTTCAAGCATTAACTGAAGCTGTGAATGCACCAAAAGTCGTCAACTTGCCACCTCATGTGTTTGGGTGTGTTGCAATTGTTCATCTTCATCAACATGAACATAATAAGTTAACTCCTCGAGCTGTCCGCTGTGTTTTCGTGGAATATGCACAGAATAAGAAAGGGTATCGATGCTATCACCCACCAACTCAAAAGATGTTTATGACTATGGATGTTGTGTTCCATGAAGATGAGATGTATTTTTCCTCTGAGGTTGAACTTTAGGGGGAGCACCAAAGTGAAGTTCAAACTCTTGCCTATGATGAAGTAGTTACTATTCAAACTGAACAATCAGATATAAGGGGAGAAAATCAGGATGTAAGTAATGACGATCACTCGAATGAAGACTTGGTTGAGGAAGAAAATTTCCACGAAGATCTGCAGTCAGTGCCGAACCTCCATGAAGATGAGCCATCTCCACCACCAGCACCATCTGAACCATCTCCACCACCAGTACCATCAGATCTATCTCTACTCCCAGCAGAACCCCAAAACCAATCGTCATCGCTGTCCGAAGCTCCAAGAAGAGAACTCCCAAACCGTACTACTAGAGGTATCCCCAAACCCACTTACGAGCCTAATCCCACTAGTAATGCCAAGTATCCCATGAGTCATTATGTGTCCACTCACCGATTGTCTGAATCAAATAAGTCATTTGTAAAACAATTATCTGCTGTATCTATTCCTAACAGTGTGCAGGAAGCCTTAGCCGATCCAAGGTGGAAAGCAGCTATGGATGAGGAGATGAAGTCCTTGAAGAAGAATGAGACTTGGGAGATAGTCGAGCTGCCAGCAGGGAAGAAGCCAGTAGGATGCAGATGGATTTATACTGTGAAATATAAATCGGATGGTTCGATAGAGCGGTACAAGGCAATGCTGGTTGCCAAAGGGTACACACAAACTTATGGAATTGATTATGACGAAACATTTGCACCTGTGGCAAAGTTCAACACTATTCGAGTTCTACTGTCACTTGGTGCAAATCTTGACTGGCCGTGGGAGCAATTTGATGTGAAGAATGCATTTTTGCATGGGGAATTGACAGAAGAAGTCTATATGGATCTTCCACCAGGGTCGAACAGACCAGTCCAACACAGCAACAAAGTATGTCGTCTGAAGAAAGCATTGTATGGACTGAAGCAGTCGCCAAGAGCCTGGTTTGGGAGATTTACAAAATCAATGAGGACATTCGGATACGATCAGAGTAATTCTGATCATGCTCTATTCCTAAAAAGGAAAGAAGGTAAAATTACTGCTCTCATTATTTATGTTAATGATATGATAGTAACTGGAGATGATCCTGAGGAGATGAAGGCATTAAAGAACTACTTGTCACAAGAGTTCGAAATGAAAGATCTTGGTTCTTTGAGATACTTCCTTGGTATTGAAGCTTCTCGCTCAAGAAAGGGGATATTTCTTTCTCAAAGAAAATATGCACTGGATTTACTGAAGAAAACTGGAATGTCCACCTGTCAACCGATTAGTACACCATTTGAAGAATGACTGAAACTATGCAACGAAGCTGATCAAGTGCCTTGTGATAAGGAAAGATATCAGAGATTGGTTGGACGACTAATGTATCTTGCACATACACGGCCAGATTTGTCATATGCTTTAAGTGTGGTAAGCCAGTTTATGCATGCACCTCGGGAACAACATATGGACACGGTGATGAGAATTATGAAATACATTAAGTCAGCCCCAGGAAAAGGAATTTTATTTGCAAAATATGGTCACTTGAAGGTTGAGGCATATACTAATGCTGATTGGGCAGGATCTACAATCGATAGGTGCTCCACTTCAGGATATTTCACCTTTGTTGGAGGAAATTTAGTTACATGGAGGAGTAAGAAGCAAAATGTTGTTGCACGCTCTAGTGCAGAGGCTGAGTATCGTGGGGTAGCTTTAAGTATAATAGAAGCTTTATGGCTGAAACTCCTGTTGCAGGACTTAGGCTATGGTCCAAAGGAACCTACAAAGGTGTATTGTGACAGTCAAGCGGCGTGTGATATTGCGGCTAATCCAGTTCAGCATGATAGGACGAAACATGTAGAGGTGGACAGATTCTTCATCAAAGAAAAATTAGATGAGAAAGTTATTGAGATATCCAAGGTAAAGTCAGAAGATCAACTCGCAGATATCCTAACCAAGGCTGTTTCGACTCGGCTCTTCTTGAAATTTATTGACAAGTTGGGCATGCTCGATATCTATGCACCAACTTGAGGGGGAGTGTTAAAATACAGTAATTATATATTCTATTTCCTAATATAGGAAACAGATTCCCCAAATCTCTCATCTTCCCAATCTTCTCTCAATCTCTTTTCTTCTTCTCCAAGAATGTAATCTTTATATATAGATGTATACAGTGAAGAATAAAGAAGAATAATAAGAATAAGAATTTTCCCCCAAAATTATTTTCTTCATCTTTAACTCGCATAGGGGCCTCTATAATCCAAATCCCGTAGAGAGGAAGTCCCAAATACATCTACTTTGCGAACACTCAAGAAAGAGACGATTAACTGTTTCTACCTCAACCTTGCATCGACGACGTGAAACCACAGTAATAATCCCCCCTCTTTCTTAAGTTCTTTCTAGTCTGTATCGCTTCCCTAGAAACCAACCACATGAAGGCCTTGACCTTGTGCGGGGCGCTCGTATGCCAAATTAATCTATTCACCGAACATCTAATCCCCCCATCACAAAAAGAAATGCACATTGAGTTGACCGAGAACTACCCATTAGATGCAAGTTGCCACCATCTCGCATCCTAAAAGTCACCAACAACAACCGAACTTCCCTTTAGGTAGGTATAAAGGGGAAGACAAATGGCAAAAAGCCTATCATCTATCGGAGGAATCAGTCTTAGACGCCAAGTGGATCTACGCCAATAGTCAACGACCAAAGCATGTTTATCAAGGGCAAGCTCAAATAACTCAGGAAAAAGCGAGGCAAGCGTATTAGATCCCACCCAAGTATCTAACCAGAATATGGTGTTTGCTCTATTTCCAACCCTACACGAGGAATGCTTATCGAAAAGATCACCAAGCCTATCAATCACTTTCCACACTGGGGATATGCCTCTACGGTGTTGACCGCCACCAAATTTGAATTTCCTTCTTCCTCTGTATCGAGTCCAAACAAACCCTTGCGATGGAGCGAGGCGAGAGTGGATTTTCCGCCACCATTTGCAAAGTTGAGCTTTATTCATCTAAAAAAGGTTTAAGATCCCCAACCCTCCAAACTCTTTCCTCCTATACACTATATTCCATTTGCCTAGGGATTCAAACGGTTTGAATGGTCCTATATTAAGCCAGGGATTCAAACGGTTGTGTTACTGCCGATTTGGCCTCCATCACTGAGTCTTGCCATGATCCTTGTTAGATATTATATTAGATATTTAGTTCCATATAGGAATATGTATTAGTTTAGTATTTGTTTTCCCCCTATATATAGGAGACATTGTACTCACTTATAGTCAATCCAATAACCTTTTCTTAATCCATCTATTAACCTTAACTTAATATCAGAGCACTAATCCATAATTTTTTTCTCTCTCACTAATTCCTAACCCTAATTATACAAATTCCTCTTTTCTTTTCTTTTCTTGCTGCCTTCACTAACAGCAATATCCAAAAACAACAAGAGCCAGCAGGATCCACCATCCCCTACCCCTCCTGTTGACCCTACCAACAACAGCCAAATATCAACTCCCGGCTCTCTCTTCTCTGGCAAACCTACTAGCAACAGCAAACCTCACGGCTCTCTTTTCTCCGACGACACCACCACTGCAACCCCTCGACCCCGGTCTTCTTGCCAACCCAGTTCAACTCCTCCCTGAAATCTCGAAATCCAATACGACGACTCCTCAACCCCGATATTCTCTGCTAACCCAATCCAATCCCGTCCTCTCCGGAAACCCACTCCCGCACTTTCTTTGCTAACCCTAGCTGTAACACCCCGAATTCCAAATAAGACTGAATTCGAAGTTCCACAGGATCTGTACACTTCACTTCATGCAATTTTACAAGGAATTTAAAGCTTTTATTACAACAGAGTCTTTTACATCAACACGTAGTGAAATAAATAAAATACAACAATGATAAATGTACAATTGTAATAACTTTAGCATTTAAGTAATCATCAGCAATAAATTAATCTTTATATCTTATTGTAAATTCCAAGTCCTACATATAAAACTGTGGGCACGTCAGTTGCTTACAACCGAAGAAATATTATACACGGCCATCCTCGCTATGCCGAGAGTATAATGATTCTTAAATACTTTAACAAACCACAAACTTGATCATAAACAAGCTAAAGAGGGATTATCCTATTGATGTCGTGGGTACTGTGCACTTAATCCTTAATGCAGTTATCTATATTAAATGATACTAATGCGCACTTGTTCGGTATCTATGCATCCATACTACATAAGTCCGAGGGCAAACCCTTAATCGTTCTTCATCTTGTAGGGTTGGATCCCTCGCCATGATCTAAACTACTACGGTAACTACGGTAAGTATCCTAGGTTCTATGAGTTACGAGCCCATGTCCAGACATCCTGGAGAGAATCCCACGCACTGATACATGACGCATCATGTAGACATCCTGTGGACAATTCACTTTCGCCATAGACAATGACATCACCCGTAGTAACCAAACTCTCCACAAGCGTCGCCACCAGTACGATATCCTGGAGTAGTATCCATGCCCTGACATGACGCATCATGAGGACATCCTGTGAACACTCTCACACCGCAGATCCAATGGCCCTCATACTTATGTTTTTCTCTTACTTTCATCACATCTCCACTATAGTGTAGTCCTTATAATTTCAGTTTGTTTTAGAAGAAAATCATCACAACCTAGAGCTAGCTTACCCTATCAGACTTAAAATAAACAAAAGCGACAGTCAGCCTAACTGACTAAATCTCAAGATATGCTCAACCCACATTGGTTAACTCTCAAATTCATTAATAAAAACTGCCGGTCACTGGGGTCTCGCCTAGTTTTAAATTCCAACAACTATCTCTTTCTAGAGATCAACAATAAGTCATATTCAATCTCAAAATAATATTTCAATTTCTTTGTTCAAAATCTCTTTCTCAAAGAAAAACATTTCTTCATAATCACATAACATAAAGTATCTCATTTCGACTTCTTTTATCAATTTAATCACTTATAATATTGTATATAATTCGAATATTCACTTAATCAATGATTAAGAATCATAAAATCTCATTAAGACGACTCTAAGTGCATTCCAACTTTCATTTCTCTTAAATTAAACAATAATTCACATTTTAAATCGATAAAAATTGAGTTCTTCAACAATATTTAATGTAAAATATCCTTTCAATTCTCACAAAATATATCCAAATATTGTAGAAATAATTTTTATAAAGTCTAAACAATTTTAGAAAATTAAATAAAAATTTTCTGAATTTTTATTGCCCTTAAAAACTCTTAAAAACAAAAAAAACAAAACAAAAGGGCTGCACCAGGTTTCGAACCCAGAACCCAAGGCCAAACCCACCCATGAACAGTAACGATCTTAACGTGCACCTGAAGACCAGTAAGTCCAAGTGACTAACTGTTATGAAAGGGGCTCGAATTGTAGTTAAATGTGCTTTCGGTGATTTGAGTTAAAAAAAACGAAATTTCATAAAATCAGAGTCTCTATCAAGACTCGAACCCAGACTCAACACTTCCGTTATGTTACAGTAACAGACCTAAATCGCAACCGAAGACCAATTGGTCCAAGTGACTAACTAATTAGAAAATGAGTTGGGTTCTTTATAATCCAACTCTCTATTTTCTTCTATATTTTAACTCATTCATAAATTTCGATTTCTACCTTTGTCTCAAAAAATATTTGTTCATAAAATACTTGTCTACATTTTCAAAGACAATTTTATACTGATTTTATTTATAAGGTGAATCCATACCCAATAAATTTAAAATAGTAATTCATGAGAACTCTTATACATATTAATTAACACTACTACTCTTTATAGCAAAAATAGTGTGAATTAACACTACTACTCTTTATAGCAAAAATAGTGTGAATGTATTTATTCTTCTGATTATTATGTGAGTTGATGGAGAAATTTCACATCTCTATATAATTGTAATTTATCACAAATAAGGCACAATTTTACCCTTTCATATACACATACAAACCATCTACAAAATCTAATCATGGTATACTACAATTTGCATGACATCAATTTAAAATACTCTAATAAAATTGTAGTTTGTCTACATAGCAATTTCACATTTCAATTTGCATGTATTCTTTCACATTTATCAACTACTAAATTCCTAGGTATCAATACAATATGCATCACATAAAGGTAATAAAACTTTAACAACTCATACTACATGTACCAAAATTACTTAAGCATCATACTCCTTAATTTAGAAAGAATTTAAGAAACACACATCCAAAGAAATTTAATTCCTAGCAATTATACTCCTGGATTGAGAAACTCTTAGGACTCCAATTCGCCTCCTCAAATTCCGCATACAAGGAAAAGCTCACCATCTCCATTTTCGTCCAGAGCAACCAGCACTCCATTTTCGGCCAAACACAAAAAGGCACTAAAAAAGCATCTCCACTTCTATACTATATATATCTAATTATGTATACATATATATATACATCTTTATATACAAGTATATAGGTAATTTAAAGGTAAGTAGGTGGAGAAGTACAGGGGGTGTGCTGGTCTGGTTTTCAGAATGGACAGGGAAAGAAGGAAAGAAAGATGGGAGAGAATGAAAGGAATATATAATGTATACACACACACACACACACACACATTTGTATGGTGGATTTTGAGTGGAGAAGCAAAGTAATTTGCTGGACATTGATGATGGACTGGTTTTGATTTCGGCAGAGAGGAAGGAAGGGGAGGATGAGGAGAAATGTGAAGGATTTAGGAGTATTTTTATAGAATACTTAGATGATGGTTATAATAACTACTCACCATGAACACCACCCACTCATCCACTCACAATTTCAAAAATTGTGTTCTCCCTCCAATCCAAAAAGAACCAGCCGGCCACCCACCATTTTCATGCATACACACGTGCACGTGCACGTGCTTGCACTTGCACACACTTCACAAAATTATTTTTATTTTAAAATTAAAACATAAGTTATATATATATATATATATATATATATATATATATATATATATATATATATATATAGGGAAAGCTTTGGTTGAGCACTCCTCTAGTGCTCACCGCGTGAACACTAGGCCTTCGGGCGTTCATATCGACAATCCGAACCGTTCACATTGATCTAGACATCTAAATTAGTCTAAATATGTAAAATCAAATCATTTGAAATTCATTTGCCCATCCATCATGTGACTATAAAAACAATGATTTTCAGCCAAACAATTTTGTAACACTTGAATGAATGAGCAAATGAATTTCAAATGATTTGATTTTACATATTTAGACTAATTTAGATGTGTAGATCAATATGAACGGTTCGGATCGTCGATATGAATGCCCGAAGGCCTAGTGTTCACGCAGTGAGCACTAGAGGAGTGCTCAACCGAAGCTTTCCCTATATATATATATATATATATATATATATATATATATATATATACAATATGTATGTAAAATTATTTTGAATGAAAAAAAAATAATTTTTCATGTACAAATAAAATAAACACACACATTTCAAAATTTCATTTTGAAAAGAATATGCTTAAATACGTGCACCGAAAAAATACGTGCGTCGCACGTAAAATATCAAAATACAAAATCGACTTTATCAACGAAAAATTATTAAAATATAATCGAAAACATCATAAGAAAAATATAATTATTAATTTTATATATTCCACGACGTAATCACTACGTACATAGAAAACACGTGCATTACACGTATAAAAATATTTAAATTAAAATAGGAGAAAAGTGAGTTCCTTTTATAAAAAAAATTTGAACACGTAAAATAAACAATTGAAACACATAGAAAATATCACACGTAGTGATGGAAAATACGTAATCGATACGTGCATCGATAATATGTATAAAGCACGTAAAAATACATAGATTGAAATTCTATATTTGAGTTGACTCAAATAGGATTTTTAAGAATACAAAAATTGCATAAATAGTCGAAAATCCAAAATACGTTGTGAAAACACGTCACAAATATTACCAGTACAGTACAAAATACACGTGCGTAACACACGAGGGCAAAATTGTTATTTCCAATTTTGCGGGGTGTTACACTAGCCGCCACCCATATTCCACCCTAACCCAAACCCTCTTCTATCATTCTTTATCTACATCCAAAACCCATATCCTTTTTCTAATCCCGTACCCGACCCGCTAACACACTACCCATATCCAATCCATACAAAAAAAAGAAAAACAAAATGAAACCTGAAATCCAAACCCAAAAATACTACCCTAACCCGAACCCTACTTCTCTCTACTCTTGTTCATCTGTTGCTACCACTGCTCGTCGTCGTGAAAAGATCCAAAAAAGTCAAAAAAAAAAATCAAAAAAAATTGCAAGTATTTGTGCTTCTCCATGGAACCCCAATTCTGTCAATATCTTTTCGTCTCCACCGACTTCCCACTTTCCTTTGCTAAGGATTGGATAGATTGTTCTGACTCTATTGAGGCCACTCTTTTCGAGCATTTTATGGGGTCACATTGATGGCTCCACTCATCGTCTCAAAGGTCCCGTCGATACCGCTACTGAAGCAGGCAAGAAACTGATCCATACCACCCAGGCCACTTCGGATGATCACGATCGTCGGGTCATTGCCTTCATCATCTCCTCCGTCGACCACACCCTTCATGCTAATCTTGTTAGGTTTCGAGGGCAATCAAAGATTAACACAGCAGAAAAAAAAAATCACGAATCATCGAAACATAGCCATGGATCCATACGGAAACCATAAATCATGTTTAGGAGTTATACCTTAAAGATGGATCTAGTCTCTCCAAAATACGCCAATCACAGCACTGCAAAGGTTGTGGTGCCTCTACTGTATCCACATGAACGGATCAAAACAAGCACTCCCTCACACCATGGTACTAGCTGTAGGAAGGAGATGTTTTTCAAGATCTCTCTCTCTCTCTCACAGTTTCTATGACGACTAGGGTTTTCTCCATTATTTTTTTCATAGAAATAAATCATATATATAGGTACAGAAAATCAACCCTAAGAGAGTGGTGAGGCGGTTGGGCTCACAATCTAACATGGGTCAGATTTGTGTGTGGTCATTCTAACTTTAGTTGACCCATTTAATCTAATTAATTACCCAATCATGTTAGGAGTCCAAGTCTTACTAGGATTCCCAATTAAATTCATTCCCATGAATTTAAATCTCAATTTCGATTCATTCTAAGTGTGTGACCCTGTAGATTCCTATTACGTTGACAGTAATACTCAAATCCTATTCTTCTATTACAAACAGTGAGCAGTATCTAGCATTACATCACTGCTACTCAAGTAATGGAATGTTAGTGATTTGACATAACCTATCCGTAACTAATGTTACCATATAGTCTAGTCCTTTTGTTACGCCCCGCTTCCCAAAAAGGAGATACGGAATACGGATACGTGACTAAGTCCAGTGAATGATTTTTATCATCCATAAGCTGTCAGGATCTTTACAACATTTCATAGGAATAACAAGAAGTAAACAAGGAGAAACCAACCACTCATGCATGAATCAATTAGTATACCAACATGATTTACTTGAACAAAATAAATAAATCTCAAATAAACCAGATCTGGAACAAGTCAATAATTCCGTGTCACATTACCCAATACAAAATAATCCAAGTAACAGATACATTTATTCAAAATAAGCAACATGAAATATTAATAGCATAAACTTCAGCAACTAGAATCTCAGATCACTTACTCCATCGGGCAGCTGATCGCCATAATATGCAATTTAACAAATTGCAGGAAAAAGTAAAGTGAAACAAAATGCCCGTCAAAGCAAGTTACAGACCGCTTGTAGTGCAGGCAACAAGTACAGGAAAGATAGACAAGAATAGAGTAACAGCGAAAGTAAACATAGCATGAAATATAGGTAACAGAATGGTTAACATAAAACAGGAGCAGGAACAAGTAATATGATGTGATAACAGGGTGCATGTGACATGTGACAGATAACAGGTATCATGCAAGCAGGTAAACGTGTAACAGGTGTCAGGTAGTATGTACAAGTAAGCGTGTAATAGGTGTCATGTTATGTCAAGTCTTATATTCATTTCCATCTAGGTTGCACTTCATGTGTCCCATCCATTTACCACATGGTTGCTACATTCAAACAAGTTACTTTTAGATTTCGTAGGGAATTCTATAGGTCATGTACTTGGGTATTCACAGGATTACAAAACTCGGTCGGTAAACTTGATCGGTAAAAGGAAATTAACTTGGTCGGTAAACTTGATCGGTAAACTTGATCGGTAATAGGAAATTAACTTGGTCGGTAAACTTGATCGGTAAAAAAAATTAACTTGATCGGTAAACATGTCACACGGGAAACACGAGTTCCCTTCCGAGTACATGCTCCTATATTGTCCACTACTAGATCTTTCCCTGAACCCCGGCTTGGTTATTTTTTATCATTATCAAACAGACATGTACGTGTCACAAAACAGGGCAAGAATAGCTTGGTACAAACAAGTGATAGGTTCAGGTCGGAAGACAAACATGCACAGGTGAAGAACAACTCATAAAAGCATAGGACAACAAATATTCTAGTTCGGGACAACAAGACAGTACTGCACTAAATCTGGGATTCCCGTTGCCACGGACATGCAAACCTGGATCTGTCAAAAAATTTGGAAAATAGACTCTCGGCTGAATCCAACAAATATATATAAGTCATCTGGTATTTCACAAAAACAAGACTCAAAACATAATTGTATCTAGAAAACATGTTCAGCCAGATATCATGTTTGTATTCATAAATAGGAAAACGGCATAAAACTTACTGATTAAATCCAAAAAAAATCTGGTGTATTCCCTAGTGTTTAGTATCATAAAGTTTCATAATTTTCCAACATAGATAGAATAGTCAAGTAAAATCAGAAAGCAGCAAGATATATTAGATTTGTAAATCTGATACTAAAACAGCAATAGATTACAAAATATAAATCAAAATCAAGATCCGTTGAAAGGGTGATAAAATAGATACAGTAGGCTACAATTCATATTCACAAAGTTTTTATAAACAACAAATAGAATCAGTTTGAAATTGGGTTTCTTTACCGAACAATACGAAATTTCTGCAAGTATAGTAGTTGTTTGCAAGTATAGAATAGTTTATAAAAGTGGTCAATTAAATCCACAAAAATTAGGGGTTAATCCCAATCAAGTCTATATATACTCAGCAAAATATTGGATCAAAATATTATCTTTAACATCAGTATAGAAATAAATAACCATACAGAATTCATATCAAACAGAATCTGGAATTTTCTACACCTCTGTAGTAAAACAGCAATAACTTGCAACTCACAAATAGAAACTGAGATTCGTCAGAAATTTTGGAAAGTAGATAGAATTTTCTATAATTCATATTCACAAATAATTTTTATATACTGGCCTTAATAGGGTCTAAAATACTGAACAAAATGGGGTAACAACAAGGACAGAATTATTCTTCATACATAAAATCAACTAGATCATATGAAACTCATTAAAATCATGAAGTGTGAAATAGGGTATACTAGATGTCCAAGCAACATGGTATATGGTGTTTAACAGATCTACAACAAGTTATACTACTCCTAGCACATCATGCGTACGAGATCATACAACACCTCATAATTACGAACAACATACATGTATGCATCAAGAATCTATTATATCTAAGTTATTTCATGTCGTGTGTGTAACGAGACAAGAGCAAACAAGGGTTTCATGGGGATAGATCTTGAAGCAACTACACTACAGGCGGTATTTAGTACTTATATTATACAACAATAAGGAATACAAGTTACTTGCCTTATAGTTGACAACAAAAACGATGATGCAAAGAGAATAACGGGAACAGATTTCTGGGCACGAACACAATACCAATGATCACGAACGAGATGATCACGAACAAGATGAACAAACAATCGCGAATAAGATAAAGACGATCGAGATCACGAACACAATTGGACGGCTGAGATCTAAGATCAATATCAAGCTCAACAAGATCCGACGGTCCAGATCAGATGATGGTGAAGATGATGATCAAAATGCATCGGACAGCCAGGATCAAAATCAAGGGGACATGATGATCATGATCGCGATGATCAAGAAAGATCCGATGGCCCAAATCAAAGATGAATGATCAAACAGCACACATCAATGGTGCATCGGCCCCGGCTCGATTGGTGAACGACTGACGACAGATGGCAGCAGGAGGAGGTAGACGAAGGCAGCCATGGCAGTGGCTCGGGGTGATCGCATGTGGACGAGGGCAGTTTCGGTGGTCTCGCAGGCGGTGAGTGCAAGAGATGGGGAGGTGCAGCACGGGGACGTGGGGCTGGCGACTGGCTGAAGTCGACAGGGGCACAGGAGGGAGAGGATAGGAAGGAGGCAGGAGGGCGCTGTTGTGCTGCTTGCTGTCTGCGTCGGGAGAGAAGCACAGCGCTGAGGTGGCGCTGTAGGGTTGTTGGCACCGCAACAGGAGGAGGGGACAGGGCGTCGAGGTGTGCGGCGTTGGGAGGGGCACACAGGGGAGGCGCGCTATGTCACTGCTGTGGTTGCGATCGATTTGGTAGCGTCGGGAGGGGAAAAATGGAGAGACAGGAGGGGGTGGGTGGGTTTGAGAAGTCATAGCGACTAGGGTTTTTTTAGTGAATAGGGTATAATAGGTATATATATAGGAACGGGTTAGGTTAAGGTGATAACGGGTTAGGGCATTGGGTTTAATGGGTTGTTGGGTATTAAAGATCCAATAGGGGAAAATAGGGTTTTAGGAATAATTGGGTTTATATTAAAAGATCCAATAGAATTTATAAAATAACCAATAAAAATATGATTTATAATAAAATGTAATTTGTATTACAATATAAAATTTATTTGAAATAACTACAAATACAATTAGTACATAGAAATGGATTTTTAATAACCAGTCAAAATTATTAATAATAATAACAATAATACTAATAACAATAATAATAATAATAAGAAAAAGGATAAAAATAATAATAGTAATAATAATAACAGTAATAGTAATAATAATAGAAATTAAAGTAATAATAACAATAATAAGATTTGTATTACAACTAGGTTTTCCCATGGACACGTGCCTACGACACGTTTCCGTAAACGATGCAGCAGATAAAAAGGCCTGTAAAAAGTTAAATATATGCACATCTTCGTGAAGAATGATTTATATAGATGTGTATTTGGCTAAGACATTGATGTATTCTGAATTAAGATGTTTATTTGTTTATATCTTTGCAGAATCATTTGTTAGGAGCTCGGGATTGAAAAAGAGTACTGTGAATCTACAGGACCTGTAAAAAGGGTATTGTAATAGAAATTTTCGTAAAAATTGAAATAGTCTCCCTTAAAATATTAGCCCTTTTACAGCAATTTCTTACAGAATTCGGCAAACAATTATAAATATAGCATCACAGGCAATTAATATCAATCCTCCCCCGACCAATCCAAACAACATCACACAGACATCATATATATGGCTCTGGTGGCAAAAATTTTGATATGATGCAACATACAAAATAAAAACCAAGATTTCGTTTGAAAATGTAATGGATTTGTAGGAATTTTAGTAAAAATTTCAGCAGAGTCTCCCCTAAAATATTAACCCTTTTACAGGAATTCCTTACGGAATTCTGCAAATAATTAAAAATATAGCATCACAGGCAGTTAATATCAATCCTCTCCAGGCCAATCTAAGCAACATCACACAGGCATCATATATATAAGGCTCTGGGGGCAAAAATCTTCATATGATGCAAGATACAAAATAAAAATCATGAATTCGTTTCAAAACGTAATGAATTTTTAGAAAAATATTTGAAAAACCTTTGAAAAACAACATACAGAACCCAATACTCCACAACTTTGCGGGTACAGGTTTTAACATTACTATATTATATCATCATCCTATACAGATACTTACATCATCTCCCAAAATCCTAAATATTACACAGATTTACATAATCCCTTATTCTACATAACTTAAGGGAACAAAATATACAACCCTACTACAAAAAAAAAAATTAAAGAGTTATTACAAATAGTAAGAGTACACAAAAGTAAGAGTTTCGAGTCTTCAATATACAAAGCTTCGAGTCTTCAATATGGGACGAAACAGTGAGCATACACAAACAGTAAGAGTTTTTCAAGAATCTGTCAAAACCAATGATAATTAAAGAAACAAATAGTAAGAGTATATAGAATTATGCTTATTTCTCATTACCTGGAAAGAAAGCAACTACATGAGATTCTAATAAGAACTCAACTCGCAAATCCTTTAATTCAAATCACACATACACAATGTCTTGACTTTGATTTTCTAATTACGATGGAAAAAGGAAACAGTTTATATAAAGCAATATCAGGTTAACAGCTTCCAAGAGTATAGTTAATACACTATTGTTTGGTTTGCACACAATGCAGATCATAGGTATTTCATAATGACTGTTGATTGAGGACTTGCTAACAGTTCTATGCAAGCATGCAACTTTTTGATACTTAACAAACTCCAAATATATGCAACATAGCAAATTAACATCAATGCTGAGCAACATTTACAACTATGGACAACTGAGTAGAAATTGCAAGTCCCCAAACCTATATTAACTTATTGGATATGAACTGTTGACACAATCATAAAACCACATAATCTTTTTGTAACAAACATACTTGTGCTAGGCTTGTCCTTAAAATTTGAACCTCTATAAAACCACATAATCTTTTTAGAACCGCGAAACAAATATATTTGGTTGTATATAGTTGATCTCCAGTTCAATAAGCAATTCGAAAATTTCTATTGCTCTGATAGACTGATACTATTTGTAACAAAAATTTCTATTGTCAAGATCAATAAGCAATTCTAACAGAGTCATTAGTTTTACATAGCACCTGGTTTTACATAGCACCTGCTATAGTAAGAGTCTCAGCTCCATAAATTTAATGAGTTCTATTGGCTATGGTTGTAGGATCTGCTATTATTGGGCCAATTGGAAAAGATTGTGCTGACCTGTGGCCAGGGATTGCTAGTGCTGTCAATGCCATTGTTTAACTGTTGCTGTTGTTTCATGAATTTTGGCTTTGTATTTTTAATTTTGTGATCTCTAGATTTTTGCAATTTGTTTTAGGCTTGACTTTTGTTGTTATTGAGATATTTCTGTTTGAATCTGTTATGAGAATTTAATTTTTCTTAATAGATATAGTTGTCTGGGTTGGAGTTTAAATTTTAGTGTTTATTGATAATGATAATATGCTATCCTTTTAATCAGAAGCACCGAACATATTATCCCTAAAGGTACTTATCAAGCGAGTTCATGACATTCAGTCTCGCTATAATATGTAAGGATAATGTAAGTGTTCTTCAGATTGCTAAAGTATATCCTCGCTTGTCTTTTGTATTAACAGGAAGGAGAATTTACAGGGCATCAATAAATTTCAAGTGTATGAATAATGCAACCTTCTTGATTATATACTTGTTCTTTATTACACTTGAAGTGAGCTTACTTGATTGTATGAAGTGTTGATTTGTTAATTTTCTTCTTGCACTTGAATGATCATGCAGAAAGATAGCTACTGGACATAACACTTACAGACCTAGGTAGGGTTTCTACCTTTATGAAAGTTCACATCCATAATTAATTTTTGGTAGACATATTTTGATTGTTGAAACTGATCTCAGGATTTTATTGACTAAAAGTGTTGTGGTGGCTAATGCGTCAAGCAAACCCATCATTACGTGTTCGCAAAATCATGTATAATTGTATTTGCAAAAATGCATATATTTACTGCCTCCAAATCTTTCGGATCTGTATCATTACGTGTTCTATCAACTTTAAATATAATAAATCCTTCAAATTTTCTAAAATTTAGAGAAAAAAATAAAATAAAAATCAAAGATAGAAGAATTCAACCTGGGAAAATGAAGCCGCACATAAGCATCCAGAGTACCTTCCGTCTGATTCTACACATCCACTACATTTAGATGCTCCCAATGCCAGCTCCTACAATTAAAATGTTTCAGTTCATTTGCGCATTTTATCAAAGAGGATGAGTGTATACAACATTAAAGCAAGATAAATTACCTTAGGGAAGTTGTTGTTGCTGACATCAGTGAAGAAAAAGACTGGGCTTGCGTTGGATGACATGGAGGTCGTTGACGTTGATCACCACTGCAGCAGCCATTGCAGTCGAACAACCCCAGTTTCTTTATTGAAAGGCAGGCAAGAAACATGAGAAACAACAAAATACTTGAATCCAAAGCAGAAGATGTATTCAGATATTTATAACAGAGAACATGAATGAGGGAAAGACAAAGACTGACCACATTGTAACTGTTTTGACTTTTGATGCAGCCTCTCAAATGTGAAGCCTTTTGTGCATCTTATTCAACCATCCACTTCAGTTCCTGATGCCCCCAACGAAGCGAAGCAGGCTCCAACAATTAAAATGTTTCAGTTCCTTTGTTCATATCATCAAACATGATGAGTGCATAAAATAAAAGTACAATAAAATTACTTCATGGGGAAGGTTTCTTTCTAGATAAGAATTTAAGGGTGTTTTCGTTGCTGATATGAAGGGAAGAAAGATCCAAAAATCTACTCCAAAACAGTGGTTATCAGGCTATTACATTCAAGTAGCTAGAGACATTGGAGCGGGAAGTCCCTTAGGCCCGGCTGCAAGTAATATAAAGACAGTTTAAGAAACACTACTTCGCAATTGCAATAAAATAAATTAAATAAAATAAAATATTAGATCTTGTTTCGCTATTGCAATACTAAGCTATGGCTAAATCAGGCTATTACATTCAAGTAGCTAAAATCTGGATACTGTAGTTACCTTCTTTAGTTAGAGTGAATATAAGAAAGACTGTGTCTTCCCCTAATTACACCTCTCTCAAAAACAATACTCAAGCCAGAAACTATTCTACATATAATTGTAAGTGCAAATATGAAGTATCCAGTTGTAAAATGAAAGGATGCTATTCTACAACACAATTATTTCAAATCTAACTCATCACAGTGCATTGTTGAACATCTAACTCATCTTCTATATTCAACTTCTGTATTCAACTAATCAACTTCAGTATTCAACTTCTATGTAATGAATCTAACTCATCACATATTCTACAATTATTTCAAATCTTACTCATCATAGTGCACCTCTCTGATGACAATCTAACTCATCATAGACAAAGAAAAAATGAATCAACTTCTACAAAGTATTACGAAAATATTGCACAACACAGTGCACTGTTGAACAACCTCCTAACTTGATCTCCAAATCTAACTCATCAACATTCAACTAATCAATTTCAAATCAAGAAACAACATACCTCAAAATCCTGTAAGTCTGCGAGTTCGCGAAATCATGAATCCTCTCTCACCGAAATCAATGGCTGGAACACCTATAAATATTGAAATGATCACAACTTTATCATCCAAGATTAAACTTTAGCTAGAGACTAAACTTAAAATTGTTTGAGAGATAGACTAAAGTTAAAATTTGGATGTCTACAGTTCGATATTTTGTCCATTGAGTTGTAGCTTAGAAGTAAAGAGTTAAAGGGGTAATGAAAGGGATGAAGACCATATTACCACATAGTCTTTCATTCAAAAGGAAAAGCTTGATATTTGATCTAACTTCTTAAGGAATTACATACTTAAGGGAAACTCACATAAGAAATTCTTAGCTACTATAACTCTAAAAGTAGTTTTATCATCCATCACTGCTTCTATTCTTTGTAAATAGAAAATTCAGTGCACGTGTCCGATGTAAAATTACCTGATCATCCCATGACTTGTCAGTGTTGTAGATGACAGCAACTCCAAAGCTCCTAGCAGGATTGATGCCTGTCCATGAACACTGCAAACCCTATTGGAAGTGGAGCTAACACCTGCAATATTGTACTGAAAAATAAATTATATTATTCACATTAAAACTAAAGAAGATAATTGTGGTAATTAAATTGACAATGACTAAAAATTAAAGTATCAAATTCTTTGAGTATAAGTTACAGCTTTAGAGTTTCTCTATTCCTCACTCTCTCTAGTCAAATTTATTGTGAAGTGACATCCAATTGCTGATAGAGAAAATTGTTAGGAAAACTCTATACATATAATTGTTAGGAAAATTTTGACATATAAACTATAGGTACAAACATTTCAAATTAGTCAGATTGTTAATTACATTGTGTTCATGTTAAATAGGAGACATGCCTTTCATTTATACACATGCTCAACCCTCATCTAAGTAAAGTAAACTCAAATAAGTAACACAACAAATATTGGCCAAAATGTTTTCTATACCATATGTATGGTAGAAAACATTAACTAATTGACCAATGAAAGGAAAATATAAACAACATAAAAGATCAATGTATAATTTATAATTTATTGAAAAGATACTATTTCTACGTTGGCTCAGCGCATAATGTATAATTTCTTCACTGAAGCTATTATCTCCAGTATGGGTTTATCTGAGAATGTACAAAATCTCAAGGAAATATGCACAAAACTAAATAGTAGTGTGAGTACCTCTACAACTAACCCTGCCAAAAGGGAATACTTATCACAGATATTAAATCAATTTTTAATGGAACTTAATGGAGCTGAGTCTATGTCCACATCTGAGTTTATTGAGAGTGGATTATTGAGTCTATTTCTCCGGCATGATTAATTTATTTTCACTCTTTGTGATATTAGAGAGTTCATTTTGCAAAACCCTTAAACATGACTTCCCATCAAATAACCATCAAGGAAAAATATCTAATTGAGTTTCCTGTAAACCTAACTATAAGTAACCTCTGATTGTGTTTCCTGTGAACTGTAATCTCAAATATTACAATGCAAAACGACTGGTAACAGTATGGACACGTCTGTTAAGTATCAAGAAATGGATAGTTAAACTTCCTAATGCTGAAGTGTTTATTCAGCAATCTAAGTAAGTTTGCCAACCCAGATTATCTTGTTCAAAATATAGAATAAATAAATTAAAAATGTATTTCCCAACCAAACAAACAAAAACCTGCGCATCCTGTGATTATGTTGCATGTACTTGGCTTAATCCACCAAAACTTCCTTTTCAAGATTGGATCGAAGAATCATGCTTAGAAGTTCTGAGAGACATATAGAAACTATACAAATCCTTTACCTAGGCAAACCTAGGTTCAAGCAATAGTTATAGTATTCCCCTCGTAATGTTTAACCAGCGCATGCATCAAAATGGGTTTCAACAAAGATTGGGCCCTAAGAAAACATGTACTCAGGCTATTGCACAATGTGTTTTATTCATGCAAATAGAATATCAATTTAGTTGTGTGAAATGGGTACCCATGTTACCTTAGTGTCATTTCATTAAATATGAATAATGTGATAACAGTTTTACGATTGGATTATTGATATTAAGCAACCCACAATTTGTTAGCGAGAGTTTATTGACAAACATTGTTATATACTGGAGAAGAGCTTCCCATAGCCATAGAAGTTCGATAGGCATTCTCCAAATTATCCTAATTAAATAGATGTTAGATTGGCTGTAAGGAATTACATTTTAGTGTAGGGTTCATGTAAATGCATGATTTATACAAATTACCGTTCCTACATTTTGTTAGTTTTTCGTTATATGTCACTGTCATTCAACTTCAATCAGGAAATGAGAAATGATTACTTTCTTTAGTCGAGAATAATCTGGTCTCAACCACTTATTCTCCAATAATAGTTACTGCTTATGGTGTGGTGTTAATTAGGACTTATTAACAGGAGGCGATGCCATTATCAATATTTGTATATGTTTTAGGGACCATTAGAAGCTTACATTTCTTGATGATTGCTCTGTTTGTCAGCACTTTCCTGTGCGTTTGAGAGTTCCTTTATGACCAACATGAAACATACATTTGAGAATTGAGAAAATAAATTTCACGGTGCCATGGAAAAATTTTATGACTTCACATACATCTCCAGTTATTATTCATAAGAAAATCAATGATCCAATAATATTTAAACTTTATCTTTAAAAAGAAAAAAACAATATGCAACATACGAATTCTCAAGCTAGACATAAAATAAATGCAGTGGACTTCCTTTTGTTTGCAATCTATCCCTGTTGAGTATGTTGACATAGGAAGAAATCACTTCTAAACAATATAGTGAACAATGCAACCAAATTAGTATAAGCACCTTCTTAATCGCTTTTTTGGCCGCAAAGCTTTCGGTTGAAAGTTTCACCTCTGTAAGAAATTGGCAAAAATTACAATTAACCTAAATTCTAACTACAATTAACCTAAAATCCAATCTACAATGCACCTAAAAATACAATCCAAATCTAACACAAACCCAACAAAACGAATGCAGTCAGTGGTCAGGATCAACTAAATGTAACACAAACCCAACAAATTTTGTGCAGTGAAGTATACCTGAGATGTAGAGCCGGTGAAATTGGTGGCCGGGATCAACTCAGGCTGTGGTCGGGATCAACTCAGACGGTGAAATCGGGGCTTTTGGTCTGTGAGAGCGGAAGGGAGGAGCAGGAGGTCGCGACTGGAGGTGCGGGGGGGGGGGGGCGCTGTGTGGTGACAGGAGGGTTCGTCGGCGGGAGGGCGGTGTTCAAGAGGCAACGGAGGGAGATAGAGCGAGGGGGACAGTGAGAGAGAGCGGGGAGAGAGAGAGAGAGAGAGCAGAAGGGAGGAGCAGGGGCGCGACTGGAGGTGGGGAGCGCTGTGTGGTGACAGGAGGGGTCGTCGGCGGGAGGGCGGCGCTCAAGAGGCGCCGGAGGGAGAGAGAGCGAGGGGGACAGTGAGAGGGATCGAAGGGAGAGAGAGAGAGCGGGAAGAGAGAGGGAGACAGAGTGTGAGAGAGAGACAGTGAGATTGTGAGATTTTGGGAGAGAGTGTGTGTGTGTGTGTGTGTGTGTTTTGAAATTGTGGGCGGAAAAATATGTTTTGTAAGAATCAATCTGGGCCATTGGTTTTAGGGAGATTGAAGCATAGCCACTTGATAGCTTTCTTTGTAATTTATTATATAGATATAAAAATCATAGAAAGTAGTTAGAAATAAAATTATTGGTAAAAAAAATAGATTTTAATAGAAGATCCAATAATACATTTTAACAAAAGAATTTGAAAGCGGAAAAAAAAAATTTACAAAAATTTTAAATACAGAAAATACGTATTTGCGAAAACAGGGGTTACACCTTTTGTCCAAATATCTTAATTGAACACAAGGCATGGAGCATGTCACCCTTGTATAGTTCAATCTTTAGATTCTTGATGTCCGAGTAGGCTTACTAAAACATATGAGCTCAATATCTCATATTGACTCATTTGAGCATGACCATGCATTTTGCAGTCTCACTCAATCAAGGGGCCCGTAGATATCGCTCCTATTATGTAGGAGAGACAAATCCTGTAACTCCCGTTTTCCCAAAAACGTATTTTGTATATTTTTCGTGTATTTAAAATTTTCGTAAATTATTTTTACTGCTTTCAATTTCTTTTGTCAAATGGTACTATTGGATCTTCTATTAAAATCTGTTTTCGATCAATATTTTTATTTGTAACTATTTCTATGATTTTTATATTGAAATACAATTCTTATTATTATTACTCTTATTATTATTATTACTGTAATTTTTTTTACTGTTATTATTATTATTGTTATGGTTATTGTTTTTATTATTATTACTAGTATTTCTATAAAACCCTATATGCATTTATAAACCCTATATCCAATTTTTATTTATATATGTTTTCTCTATTATCTTATTAGATTACCCAGTATCCATTTTATACCCTATAACCCATTTTAAACCCATTCAATTAAACTACCCATTTTCCTAAAACTACCTAAAACCCTATAGCCATTATCTAACCAAACCCATTAAACGCCTGGTCCCCTCTCGCTTGTGTTGTGATGCCAGCGAGCAGTAACTGGACGACAGCGATGCATGCCGGTGCACAGCCCTGCCCTCCTCCTGAGCACCGCCTGCTCGCGACCACAGCACTGACAGCCACCCCTGTGCGTTGTTCTCCTTCGACGATAGGTAGCCGCCCAGCGTCGCTGCCCTGTGGTCGGGCTACCCTCGACCAGCCGCTACCTTGCTACCGTTGTCATCCAGTCGAGTTGTCGCTGTGCCGCTACAGTGCACCGCCTGTCCGTCGTGCCGCCCGTCGTCGAAGCCAACAACAGCCAGTGTAGCTCCATTGCTGGTTGATTAGGTTTTGATCAACTTTGATTGTGGGCCGTCAGATCTACTTTGATCATCATCTTGATCGTCACCATCGGGGTGATCTTGGCCATTCGATCGCGATCATCATCAATTTCATTATCACCTTGATCGGGACCGTCCGATCTTGTTGATCTTGATCTTGATCTGATCCGTGCCGATCTGCTCGATTGTTGTTTGATCATCTTGATCTTGATCGTCATCGTAATCTGTTCGTTGGTTTGTGTTCGTGATTGGTTCGTGTGTTCGTTCGATCTGTTTGTTGTGTTCGTGTCGGGATCCGTTCCCGTTATTCTTTCGTCGGCATCGTCTAGTAGCTTCTTGTACAAGCATTTAATTGAAAATACAACAAGTAGGTTGTAGTTGTGACTCCCGTTGGCTTATCATTTGATGATCTCATTCTATGCCTTATCAATTACATGATCTAAGAGTCACAACCTTTTGTTGATACCTATTACACTTTGATTTGCATCACATGTTAATTTAGACTCATATGAATAATAATTATAAGGCTTTTCATGCAAAAACTATCATTGTTTGCTATTATTCCTGTCTTTACTTGCTGTTTCAACCCCGATAATATCAGAATCTGGACTTGAGTTCTGAATATGAAATATATCCCCAGATGTCTAGTTTACTAGCCTTTTGATGGAATTGAATTCCAAGTTACATTTTAGGAGATATCGCAGTTTTACTGCTGCTGTGTCTGTAATCGCAGATTCGTAAAAACTGCTGCATCACTTTGTTTTACAATTAAATTAACTATGCTACTAGTAATATAATGAATTGAAATTTTGCATGCTGATACTGGACACCCTAGAGAACATTCCCTAATTTTCTCAGAATTAATTAATGAAGTTTTAACCCTGTTTCATATGTATACACTCAGTTTTACAAATTCTGGCTAAACACAAATGCTGCATAGTTTACTGTTTTGATACCTGATTCTATAACTTTTATGTGTCTTAATTATATGCATTGGAACCGAGAAGGAGTCTAGTTTTTAGGCCTTCTGACGGATCTACTTTTGCTATCTTGTAGCAACGGGAATCGCAGTTTTGCTGTAGCAATGTCATGCTGTCCAGAATTGGAATTCTCGTAGTTCTTGATAATCTTAATTTGTGTTGACCCTCGAATATGCTTTATAATTATCTTAAACTTGTTCTATGTTCTTGATCATATTTACCTGACCTGTTTCGCATACTTTCATACTTGTTTGATGATAATAATAAATAATAAGCCAGGGTTTAAGGGAAAGACCATAGTAGTGGACAATATAGGTAAGTGTACTCAGAAGGGGGACCCATGTTTCCCACTTGATACATGCTTCATAAACTAGTTATATTGTTATCCGATTTATGAACTAGTATATTATTTGATTCATGAACTAGTATATTATTATTCGATTCATGTACTAGTATATTATTTGATTCGTGAACTAGTATATTATTATTCGATTCATGAACTAGTATATTATTTGATTCATGAACTAGTATATATTTGATTCATGACTTGTCATGTTATGACTTGACACATGAACTAGTTATATGATTACTTGATTTATGAGCATGGCTTGCTTGATACTTGATACCTTAGTACACTGCCCTATAAAATCCATCCCTAGACCTAAATGTAACTGATTGTATGTAGCAACCATGTAGTAAAAGTATGGATGCATGAAGTGCTACCTAAATAGAATTAAACATTAGACTTAAGATTAACTAGTCACTTGTACATACTTGATACCCTACTTGAGACTTATTACTTGAGACTTGTTACTTGAGACTTGTTAATTGTTACTTGATACTTGTACGTGATGCTTGTTACTTGATATGTGATACACTACATGCTCACTTGCCACTTATTTTACTACGAGTACTTGTTACCCAATCTTGTCACTTGAGTTGTCTTTCTTGCTAATTAGTTTCTTGAATCCCACTACTTGTTGCATCCCTATTATATTATGTTATACATTCTTGATTCCAAGTCTTGTTCCATATTTCTTGCACTGGTTTTCATATCCTTACTTGTACTACTTGCGGCCCTAACTTACATTAAGGGCGTTTGTCTTGTTTTCTCTATTTTTTTCTTTTTATATTTGTATATACAGACTTTTGAGGCGAATTACCTGCTAGAATTGGTGAACAGATGTTCTAGGCTTCGCTTGGAGAAAAAAACTTGCTTTAAATATTTTGTTTTTGAGTTATTTATTTCTTTTGCTACTTGAATCTTGTAACGAGCTTATAGTCCCGAGTTTTTATCTTTTGATCCAGATTTGAAAACTATTTAGGATATTATTATTTTCTTTCAATTGATTCTGTTGATTAATAAATTATTCATGCATGTGTGGTTGTGTATATCTTGTTATATTTCGTGTTATGATGCTGAGTCGATCCTACAGCTTATGAATGATGAAAATCATTTGTTGGGCTTCGTCATGCCCTCGTATTCTGTATTTTTGGGAAGCAGGGCATGACAAATCTTATCTAAATCACTCACGTCCCTCTGTATGATTTGTAGTATATCCAATAGTCAACTTTATAATCACCTTATTTTAGGCAACGTTTGACGGAATTAAAACATGTAACTTTTCATATAAAAAACAGTAGTGACTTCAAGTCAAAGGACTACGTACACCATGGTCACTGTGAGAACCGCTTAGAACACTAACGTAACGATCTATGCAGCGTTCTCATGGTAGGTCAGTCAAGTATATTATTATTACTCTAATATGTACCCATGTGAAGACTTGATATCTCATATCAATGACCCGTGAGAATGGTCATCAGTCTACGCATACACTAGTCACTATGTATTATCGTTATCATAATTCACAATAATACTTGAGTAGGGACATTTAAGAATAGTATTCTCATTTCAGCTAATAGGATCTCAGAATCTAGTCATGTACTTAATATCCCATGACATTGAACTTATTATTCTAAGGACTTTATTATGTTCATTTAATTCACAATAAATAAAATGTCTCAATAGAAAATAAATGACATGATACTATGCAAACTAGTAATGTCAATACACAACTGGTCTTTAGGGCATACACCAACAGATCTTATTCATGTTCGCGCTGCTAAGGCTCTTTGGTTTCAGTTGACCACTAGTATGTTTAGGCTAGTCGAGCACGTGAGTACCAACTCTTTGTTCAGCTCGTTCTTGATTGTCAGGGTGATCGCAACATTCAGGATCATTATACAGTCATGCAAAATATCTGGCGCGAATTACAACAACTAGAGGATAGTGATGTTCATGTTACCCATGAATGTCACCAGTTTATGTTCTTTATGATGGGCTTTTGACCAAAGTACATGTCCCTATGCAATCAGTTGATCCAACAAGATCCGATTCCCCGTCTTGAAGCTGCTATTGTTGAGCTTGTTAATGAAGAAACCCGGTTGCGCACTCTCCCAACTTCTAACTCTACCCTAACATCCAGCAGTGAGAGTGTTCTTGTTGTTGCCCCTCGTGCCACCTCCCCCAAGCCTTGTACCGGTCCCATGCCTCATCCTTCGGACAGTCGCAGTGTTCTTGATTGCCTAAGTCATCTTTGCACTATTTGCAAGTAGATTGGTCACTCTGAGCGCATGTGTCATTTCTGTTTTTGTATCCACTGTTAGCGGAATGGTCATACAGATATTGAGTGTTTTATCCATCATCCACATCTTTTGGTTCAGGCACAGTAGCGTAGGAAGCAACATGGTGTACCTCCCCTCAGTATTCCTTCTCGTACACCTCGTGCAATGGACGTTACTCTAGTCATGCATTCTCTTGCTCCTTATGACATTCTTCAGCGATGGCTCTCTCAGCTGGAGTTTCAGAACTCGGGTCAGTCCATGATTATTGACTCTCCAACCCCTACCTTTTCTGTTACTCCTGACATGAATTCTTCTTGGCTTTTAGATTCTGGTGCATCACACCATCTTACTAGCAATTATACACTCCTCACCACTAAAACTGGACTTACCTCTCACTTACCATCACTATACACTGCCGATGACTCACTACTCCTCACTACACATTCAGAATTTATTAGCACTCTCACTCTCATATTACTTTTTGTACGTTGTGTCCCTCATTTATCCATGAACCTTATTTCTATTCGTTCTTTATGCGATAGTGGCCTTACTGTTACATTTACTTCTTTGGGATGTTCCATCAAGATTCTCAAACTGGCCATACGATTGAGAGGGCTAGCCGACGTAGTCACCTATATCATCTAGATTTTCTTCTTGCTCACGGTTGTAATTCTAGTTTTGTTGTAGAATTTATCTGTTCATTTACCTTAGGTCAGTCGAGATGCAAAGAAGACAGATGGAGCATCTGAATCATGTACACGGTACACGTAGGAAAACATATCACAATCTTTTCTATAATATAGATGTGAATATGATTGTGTATTAGCCGAAGCATATGACTCTTCTATTGATAATCTACAATCATCTTTTACAAGGCTACAACCTGAAGAGAATCTCTGTCGTTAAAAGCTCTAACAATCTCTCATGGAGACAACTGGGCTCAAGAAAATCTAGTTGCATGGAAAGAACTAGAGATTTGAAGTAGATACAGAAATATGCAGTTTCAATCTTCAAGGTTTGTCTTCAAGTATTGGTCATCTTGGATCTGTATGAGTTTGATCCACATCTCAAAAAAGATAAACACCTTGAGCTCTACGTAATAATGTATTAGTATTCACATTCTAGTTAACCACCCTTGAGTTATGTCGCATATTATCAACAAAATGAGAAATACACAAACCATCTTTAATACATCTCAATCATGTAATAAAAAGTTTCTTCATAGTTTTCACAGAGTTATACATCTTTTCTTCTGATCATTGTCATATTCCATAGAAGATGGATATTAATATACCTCTTTCTTCATCTCTAAGCAGAAACTATCACTAACGGAGTACCTCGCCACTACAATACCATCTCATTCCCACCATCTCCTCTCACCTTCACCTCATAATTTCCCCCTCTTACCATTTCGTGAACCTCCGATAGGTTGTGCTTGCTAATCCCGCAGCCCTCAAATTTGGATTCAATAAGACTCTCATCAAGCCACTCATTACAAGAAGACACGCGCACCTACAAAAAGACATTCCATTGTAGTCCTTGCTAGATTGAGGTTGGGTTCAAAATGCCACTCCAAAGACTCAAACAAGGCTTCAGAATGCAACAAATGGCCATCAGAATATGGCACAAGACCAGATAATCCAGTCCCATATGTTAGCATCCCACTTGCACTAGAGCTAGCCACCAACTCTTGAGCTGCCCTTACAAACTCTTCTACTTGGATTTTTTGGTTCGTATCAGCCACCTCCATGTGTGGGAACCCGACCATACAATTAAAAACCAACCATTCTCTTTCACTTGAACCGTTACTCCTTGCACTCATTTTCTCCAGCAACAATTCCCCCAATTTCATCTGATCCACTCTCAGTTCAAGCCCCATAGTTTGAGCAAAAGATTCAAGTCTCTCCTTTGTCCTGCTGCGAAACCCACCATCATCATGTTTGAAATCCAAGCATGTGATTCGAACAATGTAATGAGGTCCGAGAGCAGCAAGCAGAGGAGGCCATTGGATGCCATCCCCAACATTGAAATCTACTATATGTAATGATCTGATATCTCTCGGCAAACAGTCTTGGATTGAAGCATTGGCTACAAAGTGAGCGAACTTACCATAAGGGGTCATTTCATAGAACCCACGAAAAGCCAACGCATAATTCTTGGCAGACTCGTGCTTAAGATATTGGGACTGGGGGTCGGATTGTTGGATTAAGTAGTGAGAGAAGCGCTCCATGGTCGTGCCAGTCGGGTTGCTCTTCTCACAGAGCCGAGTCAATATCACATCAGAGAGCTCTAGAAACCCTCCATCAATAGCCTCTCCGTAGGCCTTCAGGAGATGGAACATGCTCTGTTCACGATCAACTTCCATGTCTGTAACGGGAAACATTAAGGGAGGTAGGTTTACATATTCACTCATGCACACATTGTCACAAACCCATTTAGGTGGCTCTAGTGGATGTGTATAGTCCTCAGGCTCTAACATAGAACGAGAAGCATCAAGACAGGCTATAGTAGGGAATACAACAGGAAATTCATCAGTGAATTCAAATGGAGAGAACTTGTAGCAATCGATTGAAACCACCATTTTCAGAGTAATTCATCAAACATCAAAAGCAAAGGGGATAAGGTTGTCTAAAAGTATTGAGCAGAAAGTTGGATAAAAAAGAGAAGGCTGATTGTAGGTACCATGAACCTTCACATAATGTTGATATATATATATATTGGTTTGCAATGGAGCATTCCTTTTATATATATATATATATATATATATATATATATATACATATATATATATATATGTGGACTTCTTTCTTCTAATAATGGCTAATTTGGTGACAATACTGAGGAATCTTACATAGTTAACAACGCTATAATCTAATAAATGGATGAGAACGCTTGTAAAAGATTATTTAGGAATTTTAAAAGATTATTTAGGAATTTTTCATTTTCCTTCTCTAATTATACGAGGTGAAGGAGATGCTAGATTATGACTGCAGTACAAACAATAACACAAGAATTCAGAAAGCAGGACAGTAACAACAACCGACAAGAAGAACAGCTTTGCTTGAATAATCAGTGCCTAACAGTTTTATCTTTCGAGAACATATAATTACTAAAGATAATATAACTATATGACTAGTACTGTCTCAATCTGAAAACAATACAACACTAAATACATTTTGACAATGGAATCGACAAACGGGAAAAAGAAAAAAAAAGACAATGGAATCGACAGGAGACAGGAGTGCTAGAAAGACTCATTAAACGATATAAAAATAGAAACATGACATTTTTTAACTTAGGACTTGACAATTTTGAGATGAACCTGAAATTTATCTTCATTGTTTCCCTTTCTTTAAATTCTTCCTTTCGCTTCCATTGTGTACAACCTTTTTTGAATGGATATTATATCCATGTTTGTGCTGTTATTCTAAAACTTTTTTTGAATGGATAAGGTTAATAACATTCATGGATAAATCTTCAACACTCGGTCTCCTCTTCATACAGGCCTTGGGACACTTCGAAAACCATCCGACAGAAAAACAATGTGCTCGGTAGGCATGCAGAATAATTGGCATATATAAATACTAGTAATCTGCATGTTCGATGCACGTTCTAATCTTTTTTTTAATATATTTAAAGTAAATACTAAGACGTAATCTGACTTCGAACCTGAGTCCCCCCTTTACTCGTCATATACTATTTACAAATTATCCATAATTGCACCAACTTTTATTTTATATGAGTAACATTTTTATAAATAATCATGTCGTAAATAAATTTAAACTTTGAGAGTATTATGGTAACTAATAATAGTTTTTTTTTTTAAAAAAAAAGATGACTACTGTCATCGATTCATTAATGATAATTAACGAAACAGTCGATAAATAATACATAATCTGCCAGAAGGCCCAATAAACAACCAAAACAGTCCTAAAACAAGGCTAACGCCTCAATAGCCCACACACATCGATCAATCAAAAGAGAATACAATTAACCACAAAACCATCATCTCCCAAAAGTTATCCATCACCCAAATGTCGCCCTGCATGAGAGCTAGCTACTCCTCGTCTCCCTCCAAACACAATTTCTTCCTGGAACCGAGATATCCTGTTCATTCATGAATGCAAAGGTAAATTTTGTGAATCAATACTAAACATCTACGATTAAAACTATAAAAGCAGAAGTCGTTTCGGTCTAGCCATAGGTTCCAAATCGTAGAAGCAACTGCTATTTCTCCATCGGATGTATCCCCCTTCCTAATACTGTTAGTTCTAACTATTCCCCACACCTCAGAACTCGATTGAGGGCACTCTAAAATGCCTAATGTGGGACCCATAATCCCCCAAACCGTTCTTGCTCGAATGCATTTGAAAAGAATGTGATCCGTATCCTCGTCTAGAATTTGGCATCTAGCACAAACAATGTTAACCGCGCTGCCGCGTTTCATTAGATTGACCTTTGATAAAATAGCATCATTAGCCACCAATCAGAGAAAGACTTTAACTTTAGTTGGAGCTTTGATGTGCCATATAATGTCAGCTACCTCGCTTCTTCTTCCTCCATCGTTGAGTCGTTTGTATAATGAGGTAACAATGAATCTGAAATCCGGCTCCAATATCCATCGTCTTTCATCTTCAACCCCTTGATTGTACCTTCCTTCTATGCAAATGTAGTTGTTGAGAATTTGAAGTTGAATGATAGACTCTTGCTCTAAGGAATCTTTGACCTCTAGTCTTAGCCTGTTGTTGCGCCAAATGTCACTCACCAAGGAATCATTGTTCAGAACCGCGCTGACTGCCGATGGGAAGAGTCCCATAAGGGTGTTATTTTCGCACTATTTATCCTTCCAGAATCTAGTGTTCTTGCCGTTCCCCACCTTGCAGCTGGTGTTACTATGAAAAATGTCTCCCGTTTGGATACCCCTTTCCATAAAAAGGAATTCCTACTATTAAAACTTCTTCCCCCTTATCTGAATTTCTTTCTCGACCGATACTTAATAAAAGACTTACACCTCCAATTGTTGTGTTTGTTTGTCAACTTCCACCACCATTTACTAAGCAAGACATTGTTCATATCTCTAAGATTGATGATTCCCAAACCCCCAAACTCTTTCCTTTTGCAAACTCTCCCCTAGCTAAGGAGGTGTATCCCTTTCCTTCCCCCGTCTACCCCTTTCCATAGAAATATTCTTCTGCATTTGTCGATTCTACTGATTACCCAACCCGGTAATTCATAAATAAACATTAGGTATACCGAAATACGGTTAATAATTGAGTTCATCAAAGTAATTCTTCCACCCAATGTGAGCATACATCTTTCCATCAAGCTAATCTTTTCTCGATTTTTTCGATTAGCGGTTGCCAATCATCCCTTGTTAGCTTTCCCAGTCTGATCGGAATCTCCAAATAGATTAAGGGAAAATCACCATTATTGCATCCTAGCATCTGTTGTATAGAAGCAATTGGGGTAGAGCAGCTATCACTAAGCGGTATAATACAACTCTTGTTGAAATTGGCCTTCATTCCGGATCAAACCTCGAAGCACCTAAGAACCGTTCCCATTGCATGTAACGCCCCTGCCCCGAGCTCAGACAATTTATACAATTTAGAAGTATAGTACAACTGCTCACCCAGGCTGCCTCTCAAAAGGTGTTTAACTGAATTGGTGACTCTTGATCATAGGCAATAGTATTTATATATTATATTATTCTTGTGAAATCCGATATAGGACTAAACCCCATACTCTCTCTCCTCTCCTCTACCGAGAGAAGATAGCAGCAACATATTCACGTGTGGGCCCCACCCTTGGCCACGTCACTCATGTGATGATGCAAGGACCAAAAAGCAACAGCAGCATTAGCTTTTATTTGCTGTTTTCAAGCACCGTGGGCCCCTACCTACTATTCCCTTTTCCATTTATTTACAAACCATGCCATTACTCCATTTATTCATATATATATATATATATATATATATATATATATATATATATATATTATACTCTTTGAAAATTACGGGGTGTTACATAGCAGTTATTTCTTCTTTTGATGCAGACCCAAACAACAGGGTATTGTCCGCATACTGAAGGATTGAAATAACCTCCGTGATACCTTTGATTTTGATGCCGTGATTGACGTTCTCCTTTCTGCCTTTTGCTATCATCTCCGCTAATCCGTTTGCCACAATGGCGAATAATAGCAATGACAATGGGTCTCCTTGTCTTAAACCCCTGTGGCATTTAATCTCCTTTCCCGGCAACCCATTGATGATAAAGAACAATTTTCCTCCTCTCACACACTGGCGAATCCACCTCCTCCATCTTTCCCCGAACCATTTTAGGAGTAAGACCTCATCGACGCAATCCCATTCTACAGTATCGTATGCTTTTTGAAAGTCCACTTTGAATAAAAACCCATCTGTTTTCTCTTTGTTACCTCTGAAAACGATTTCATGAACCGAGGCTACACTGTCCATAATGTCTCTTCCCCTAATAAATCTGCTCTGAGATTCACCAACAATATCATTAAGTTATGGACCCAGTCTATTAGCCAAAATTTTTGAGATGATTTTGAAAGATCCGTTCCGTAGACTGATTGGCCTCAAGTCTCCCACCTTCTTGATTTCATTTTTCTTAGGAATTAAAACAATATTTGCATAGTTCAACCTTCCCAAATCAACTTCATCATTGTAGAAGTCTTGTAAAATCCTTATGAATTCTTCTTTTATAACCTTCCAGTATAATCTATAGAAAAAGAGCGAAAATCCGTCTAGCCCCGGCGCCTTATCCTGTCCCAAATTCTTGATTGCTGCTAGAACTTCATCCTCAGTGAACTTGCCCTCGATATTATCACTTCCGTTCAGCCTCGTTGCTAACCACATATCCTGATTCAATACACATCTGTGCTCTCTTCTTTTTTCCAACAACTCCTTATAGCTCTCATTAATATGCTTTGTTATTCTATCCTCATTCTCACACCAATCTTCGTCCACCTCTAACCCTGATATATTATTGCACCTCCTTCTCCCGTTGGCAATCCTATGAAATAATTTGGTATTGGTGTCGCCTTCCTGCAACCAGTGAATCCTTGATCGCTGTTTCGAGTATTGCTCCTCCATATTCCCAATATGTAGAATCTCATTTCTATTCTTACATAACTCCTCGAATTCTGACTCTATAAGGTCTCTTTCCGCCTCTATTACTTCCAGCTGCTGAATCCTTTTGCCAATTTCTTCTTTCAACCTATGGTTCTGTCCAAACTCCGTCTTTGCCCATTGTTTAAGTATTCTTCTGAGTCTGCTAATCTTTTCAATCCAACATCCAACCGAAGTAGTCGACGTAGTGTTGGCGCACCAAGACTCTTCGATGACTTTATGACTCCCTCGCATAACGTCCATTCTTTCTCAAAACGAAACTGAAATCTGTTCGTCCTCTCACCTTCTCCGCAATCCAGCGCTAGCGGAGTATGATCAGAAGTGAACCTCACTAATACTTTAACCTGAGCTAGCAGGAATTTATCCTCCCAATCAGAGGTCATGAAGATTCTGTCAAGCTTTGCAAGAGTAGGAGAGGCTTGCATATTCATCCACGTGAACTTCCTATTCCTTACATCGATCTCTATTAACTCTAGCTCATTGATAATTGAATTGAAATTGTCTCTATCAACCCTTGTCACTAGATGCACATTCTAAAACCTAGTGATATTGAAATCTCCCCCTAAGATCCATGGACCTTTACATCTTCTTCTAATCTCCCTAAGCTCGTTCCAAAACAAGCTCCTCTGCCTCGACTCGTAAGGTCCTTACACTGAAGTAACCGTCTGACCCGGTTATCACATCGACGTCTAATAACCACAGTGACAGAAAAATCCCCGACGATATCCTTTATAATCTCAATCAATCTAGGGTCGACTCCATTAGCGATGCCTCCAGAGAAACCTATCGAAGGTTTGAACCTCCAGTCGAAGGTACCTATAACCTTAATGCTTTGAAACTCTTCCGTAGTAGGGTTTTCAACCCTCGTCTCTTGAAAGGCACAAATACGTGGCTTTTTCCTAACTATAGTATCGCTTATAAGTATTTTTGTTTGTTTTTTGATGCATCCCTCTAACGTTCCAAAAGATGTAAAATATAAAAATGGTTAAAACCCCTATATCTATTCCTAACTCATCGATACAGCCCACTGCATCAGTATTCCATTGGTAACATTCCCCTCTAATAATGTTAACGTGATGAAGTTGCTATTCTCTATTGGAACCCATGGCTATGCCGTGACTAGCAAAGTAAATGAGAGAATCGTCGTTAAGTAAGTTTTGAACAGAAAAATTGTTTGAGGAGATACCTCGACATGCCGAAGCAGACTCCCTAGTTTTAGCCGCCGCCTTTATCAAATCTTCTTCGCTTGGACCATTCGACCCCCATTTATCCATCTGCCTCTTGCTTTTGCGTTTATATTCTACATTCCTCCTTGATGCACTTGCCCTCTCACTGTCCCCTGTACCATCTCCTGCCAACTCTCGAACCTGCATGGCCCACCTTTCGTGCTCTGAATCGTACGAGCTTCCTCCACTTTGTAAACCATCTAGTGGTCCTATCCTCCCCTCCAGTGACTCTATGTTAGAGATAATTACCCTCCACTCCATAGACTGCTCCACAGGATCATCAACTTTCTCCTCCTCTATCTTCGTAATGACTTCAACCCTCTCCAAGCTTCTGCTATGCTGTATTTCATCCTCCACACCTCCCGCTAAAGACAGACCAATAGCTTCCATTTGCATAATGCTACACCCTTCATCTATTACTTGGAGCTTGTTTGTGAACTTATTAATGTACCGAACTTCTTCATCTCTAGTTTGAAGCTGGCTTGTAGCCATTTGCATTTGAATACGGGGCTGAATGGCTGGCAAACCAGGCCCATCTTGTTCTTTGTCAAGCCCAGAGGTTCCAAAAAGCCCAGTTTGAGCAGAATCCTGAATTGCACTCCGAATTGAAGACTGCAGCTCTTCTTTAGACAAAGTAACGAACCCAATGTCCCTCGAAGACTGATCCTTCTTCTCTTTATCAGCCGTAAAACATCCTTTGAGAATCCCTTGGTTTCGTCTGTCTAACGTGGTAGCTTTATTGTTATCGTACTTGCCTCTGAGCTGCTCCATCTTGTCCTCCTCGAGAAGCGGCCCTTTCCCATCGCGCCGCTCGCCTTTAGCCCAAGTCTCGATCATAGCTAGCTCGTGTCCTTCGACAGCTACCGATTCTTTGTGAATTACCCACTGGACATTAGACCCAAGCTCATCTAGCTGTTGAACGCTCTGTTCCGAGTTTTTGTTTGATGAACGCTCAGGATCTACTCTTGTGTGATCTGACGGAGCTCCGTCATCTTCTTCCTTTGAGTTTTTTCTATCATCGGAGAATTCTTCTGCCTCCCGCGACGAGACCTTCCCAAAAGACACGCTCTTCTTCTTCTCTACGATAACTCTTAACATCGTAGAACTCACCCTCAAATTCCTCTTGAATCATTGAAGGGATGGCAGATAAATTTTTGATGCCTATTCTGATACGAGCGAACTCCTGCCATTCCTGAGTTGCGGTGCTCCTATCAACCTCGACGAAGAAACCAAAGGCTCTAATTAGATTTTGGAACCTCAATCGTAACCAGCAGTGGAATGGGAAGTTGAACAATCTTATCCAAGTCGTTGGCATTTCGTTAACCTTCAGCGCTCCGAATTTGTTGGACCATTGCAAAAACGTTAGGTAGAAATCATTTGTACCCATTCCTCTTTTACTGATGACCTCCTTCAATCTCTCTTCCTCGTGATAGTGGACGAAGAAGTCGTTGTCGTAGAGACATTGAACCTTCAAAGTTAGGTGAGGGACGACGGTTATGTTAGCATAGAGTAATGACTCGATTTGTTCGATAGATGGGTAACCAGTCTGAACTTTGATGATGACACAAATACAAAATTTGTGCTCAAATTCTGCCATTAGCAGAGTCGGAGTGATGAGAGCTTTAATCACCACCTTTCCTCCTGCAAAACTCTCTTAGGTTTTGCTGGTGTTAGACATCGGCGAAGCTATCCTTAGAGCCACCACCGGAGGTGCTGCTTTGCATTTAGGAAAGTCTTTGGAGATGTGACCAAAGTGACGTCACGCATAACAAAACCAATCATTGACACAGTTCGAGATAGTATGCCCCCTCTGAGCGCATTTGTGACACAGTTGGCCTGAGCCCACTGACTCCGAGTCCTCTTTGAGCTGCCGTTTCTCTTCCTTGATCATCTTCCAGGGACGAAAAAGAACCTATTCTCCTTCCTCGTTGTTCTTCGTTTTCTTTTCTGGCGGAACAGAGGAACTTTTTCTTGCCTCGGTTTGAATGGGTGCTCGCTTCCTCTCCACCCCCCCCAGCCACCTTAACGTAGGATCTTCGCTGTCGTGCCAAGTGGTTTTGTTCTTCGTCGTCCGATCTTGGAGATCTGTACCTCGCCGACTCCCCCCCTGCCCTTTCATCTTCTCCTCTAAGCCTCTCACTCACCATCCCACATCTAGATGTTCTTGAAAGCCTCTGAACTGTATGGAGTCTCGATCTATTTGAGACTCCATAGTTCGATCTGTCTTCCTTTCTAGTACGCTCACTCCTCTCCGGCGCTTCTTCCTTCCTACGCTTGTTCATGATGTGCTCTTTTTCCTCCCCTGACTGTTTGCGCTGTTGAAGTTGGACTCTGCTATGGTGGAAGCTGCTATCTCTATCCATTTTTTTCAACTAATAATAGTTGAGTAAATGAATAGTTAACATAACTCTCACTTAATTATAAACTAGTAATTTATACGTGTGATGCACGTTCTAATTAAATTTTTTTATATAGTAAATAACAAGACGTAATCTAGCCTAAAAATCTGAGACCTCCTTTTACTCATCACATACTCTTTACAAATTATCCATAGTGGCACAAACATTTATTTTATATGAGTGACACTTTGGTAAATAATATGTCGTTTATAAATTTGAACTTTGAGGGTATTATGGTAACTAGCCACAGTTGAATCAATGAATGGTTAATATAACTCTCACTTAAAAATTAATGGTTAAGATTAGATTGTTGAATGAATGTCTACAAATTACAGGTTGTCTACAAATGACAACCCCAACTCTCCCATTATAATATTAGAGATTAGAGAGTAGAGATTAGAGATGGTTGAGATTCCAATTATAATATTAGAGATGGTTGAGATTAGATGGTTAGTTGTCTACAAATTACAGGTTGTTTACAAATGACAATCCCAACTCTCTCATTAAATTTCCATATATGCAATTTGAACCCAAGAGTACCTCTAGAAATCCGGTGCTGTGATACCGTGTTAAATTCTAATTCACCCAAAAGAACAAGTTAATGGTTATGGAACCAAGTATAAAAAATTCGGAACAATTCTGGTCAGATATTATATATATTATAACTATGAGACTGAATCTTAATAAACAAATATGTCATGATCAAGAAGATTGAAAAATGAAAAATTATAAAAGGTAACGTGATACAATCCAGAGTTCATCATAAGCAGCAGTAATGGCGTAAAAGAAGAAGGAGGTGTAGTTAAGCTGCAGTGAAGGAGGTGTAATGAAGCTTCAGTGAATGGGAGAGTTGAAGAAGAAGTAGAGTAGTATATGTATCAGTTTGAATGTAATAAATGTAAGTACAGGGATCTAGATGTAAAATGTAAATATGAACCGGTATGGGTATGGGCAGTCGTTGGATGTAAATCGGACATATCGTGGCTGTTTGATTAAGAGGGGCCCACTTTGTAACCATCTGAAATAGCCTGTCCTGGTACAGCAGATGCACGTGCTTGTGTGTATAAATAGAGCAGATCCTAAAGTGATCTGGGTATCTTTGAGCTCAATTCTCTTCTTCCTATTCTTGATTGTTCTTTCTTTAACCTTCCAACTTCCATTAATCTGACCTAATCTCTCTTCTTACTCAACCATGGCCAAGAACAAGGGTAGGGGTGTATCAATGGTATCAGCGCCGACTGATCTCGCAGCAAATCTAGAAAAAGAAAGTGAGATTCCTCAAGATTCAGTCAATGAGGGAGTTCTTGGCATGGCGCCAGCCCTCGAATGGCAAAGGAGCCATAAGTTCTTGAATGACAGGATAGTGGTGGTAGAGAATCAAATGAAGGAGATCGCAACGCAGGTTTCTCAGATTCCTTTGATCTTGACACAGCTGCAGTTGTTAACACAGCAAACAGGGGAGTCTCGATCAAGTCAAGAACCATCAAAAGTGATTCCACCATCAAAATCTAATGGTAAGCAGAGTCATAATCCTGAGTTTGATGGAGGTGGGAGTTTGTTGAATAATGCTATGAATATAGGGGTTCTTAATGGGGGTAACTCAATTGGGGAATTTTTTTTTTCAAAACCTCCAAAATTGGATGTACATCCATTCTCTGGCACTGGGAATGTGCTTAATTGGATCTTCCAAATTGAACATTATTTTAAGATGTATAAGATCCAAGGAGAGGAGAAAGTGAGAGTTGCATTCTTCTTCCTAAAAGATGATGCTATTCAATGGTGTCGATGGTTTCTTAAAACCAATGAGGGGGTAGTAACTTGGAAAGAGTTCAAAGAGAGAATTTGTAATAGGCTTGCGCTTGGCAAATCCTATTATGAATTTATGAAGATGCAGACAAATCCTTGTGTCGATTAGATCAAACTTCTACAGTGATTGATTACCAAGTGAAGTTTGGAAAGCTTCATTGCTTGATTGAAAGAGTTAGTGAACCTTTCCTAGTACAGCAATTTGTGAGTGGCCTTAAAGAAGAGCTTCAGCATGATGTAGCTATGGCTGAGCCCCAAACACTCAGTGAAGCCTTTAGAGTTGCGTTGAGATTTGAGAAGAAATTCAACTCACTTAGGCAGTTCTATAGAACACCTTATAGAACAAACTTTAGAGGATCTGTGTCTGGCTATAATCCTCCTCCCTTCCACTCATAATCTAATGCCCAAACACAACCAAATAATTAGACAGTGAGGTTTCCAAGCAATGCAAATCCTTGAAATGCAGATAAACCTATTCTAAAGAAGCTCACTTCTAATGAGGTATGGGAAAGAAGAAGGAAAGGATTGTGATTTCACTGTGATGAAAAGTATTTGCTAGGGCATTTGTGCAAAACAAAGACGTATATGTGTACAGAAGGGGAATGGGATATATTCACCTTACAGGATGAAGAAGAGTTAAATCAGTTAATAATGGAGGATGAGAATATAGATTTGAGTAATAAGGCTGCTGATGATCATCATCTTCATACTACAGCATTGGGAACAGGGGTCAATACTGAATGTCTAATTCTCAAAGCTCAACTAAGGGGTGTAGATGTTCACATTTTAGTAGATAGTGGTGCTACTCATAACTATATTGATCCGTTTATACTGGAAAGAACTGGGCTACAACTCACTATTAAGCAAGATTTTAATGTAAGGGTTGTGGGTGGTAAGGAAGTAGAAGAAAGTGGATTATGCTCAAATGTGGAAATCAATTGCCTATGTTATGATTTTATTGTTTCTTAGTCTTCCCTATTGGAGGACATGATGTCATTCTCGGAGCAATGTGGATCAAGAAAGTAACTGAGGTCACAGTGAACTTAATTGACAAACAATTGAAATTCCACCATCAGGGAACTAACTGGGTGCTACAAGGTCTACATCCAAGCTCCAATCAATGGTTAACAGATAAAGAGGCCAATAAAATTGCCCTACAGACACATAGGGGTTTTGTTTTGTACCTAATGTCAACCAAAGAGGAGAAGAACTCTTCAATTCCCGAAGACACTGACTTGCATAACCTGTTGAATAAGTTTCGAGACATATTTGAAGAGCCAAGCATCTTACCTCCTGCAAGAGCCTATGACCACCAAATTCCTCTAGAGAAGAACTCCAAACCAGTTTGTATCAGACCATATAGACATTCGTTTGAGCAAAAGAATGCAAATGAGGATATCATTGAAGACATGTTGAAACAAGGCATTATTCGACCAAGTAGCAGTAGCTATAGTTCTCCAGTAGTACTGGTGAAGAAGCATGATGGATCTTGGAGGTTCTGCATAGACTATAGATCACTCAACCAACAGACCATCAAAGATAAGTACCCAATTCCCATTATTGATGATTTCTTAGATGAGTTGCATGGGTCTAAATTCTTTACTAAACTGGATTTAAGGTCTGGTTACCATCAAGTGAGAATGCACACAAATGATATATCAAAGACTGCATTTAGAACTCACAGTGGACACTATGAATTTTTAGTAATGCCCTTTGTATTGAGTAATGCACCATCTACTTTTCAATCTCCCATGAATGACATTTTTAGACCACATCTGAGAAAATTTATTCTTGTTTTCTTCGATGATATTCTCATCTTTAGCAGCTCTTGGCAGGAACATCTAGCTCACCTGCAGGAAACCTTTTCAATTCTGCAAAAGAACCAGTTGTTTGTGAAAAAGTCTAAGTGCACATTTGGGCAGAAAGAAGTAGAATACTTAGGTCATGTTGTGTCTGACTCCGGCATCGCAGTGGATGAAAAGAAGGTATCTGCAGTTAAAGAATGGCCCATTCCGCAATCTGTCAACGCATTGAGAGGCTTTCTTGGTCTCACAGGCTATTATAGAAAGTTTATTAGAAATTATGGATCAATTGCTGCCCCTTTGACTGAATTAACAAAGAAGGAAGGATTTAGTTGGAATGAAGAAGCTGCAATAGTTTTTGATCAACTAAAAGAGGCACTCATTACCGCTCCAGTCCTTCGATTGCCTGATTTTAATAAAAATTTTATTGTGGAGTGTGATGCTTGTAAGGTGGGAATAGGAGCTGTGCTTTTGCAAAACAAACATCCTATAGCATACATTAGCCAAGCAATCAAGGGGAAGTGTCTACATTGGTCAGCTTATGAGAAGGAAATGCTCGCGATATTATTGGCAATGAAGAAGTGGAAGTAGTATATCTTTGGTAGAAAGTTCATCATTCGTACAGACCACCAACCTCTCAAGTACTTACTAGACCAAAGATTATCTACAGAAGCTCAACACTCTTGGTTAGTAAAGCTTTATGGGTTCAATTTTGAAGTAGAATATAAAAGGGGAAGTGATAATGTGCCAGCTGATCGCTTGTCAAGGAGAGAGTGGGATTGCTTTCTTGTGCAATTAAGTTCTCTACACCCAGATTGGTGGAAGGATGTCATAAAGATGAATGAGGAAGACCCTAACTTCAAAGAGTTGGCAGATCAAGCTCTGCACTTAGCTAATACCAAGTTTTTAGTAGTTCATGGAGTGTGGTATAAAGGATCCAAGGTGGTGATTAGTCCAACATCAAGTCTCAGAAGGTTGATAATTTTTGAACATCATGATACACCTATAGGAGGCCATTCTGGGTATGAGAAGACACTGCAAAGAATTCACAGATCATTTTGGTGGAAGGGAATGAAATTAGATATGCGAAACTATGTGAAAGAATGCACAACATGTCAAACTAGTAAATATGTGTGTCAATCACCTTCGGGGTTACTCCAACCTCTACCAATACCTGATAAAGTATGGGATCAAGCAAGTATGGACTTCATCGAAGGTCTTCCCCTTAGTTACAAGTACTCAGTGATTTTAGTAGTGGTAGATAGGTTGAGCAAATATGGTCATTTCTTTCCCATTAAACACCCTTATACTGCATCATCAATTATCCAAGTGCTTACTGATGGCATCTTCAAACTATATGGAATGCCCATTTCTATAGTGAGTGATAGAGGAGCAGTATTCACAAGTTCACTCATGAGAGAATCCCTTCGTCTACAAGGTACTAAGCTGAATTTCTCAACCGCCTATCATACACAAATAGGCGGCCAAACCAAAGTGGTTAACAGGACTTTAGAAACCCATTTGAGATGTTTTTGCCACTATAAACCTAATGATTGGAGCAAGTGGTTATCTTGGGCTGAGTACTAGTATAACACATCCTACCATAGTGCAATAAAATCACTCCGTATGAAGTGGTTTATGGCCGATCACCCCCCACACCGATTTCATATATTCCTCATACAACAAAAAATCCACATGTGGAAGAGAACTTGTTGGCAAGGGATGCCAGTCTTCAATTACTCAAAGACAATCTTAAAAAGGCTCAAGAGAGGATGCGGAAGCAAGTAGATGGCCATAGACTAGATAAAGAGTTCCAAGTTGGAGAGTTGGTCTATGTCAAATTGCAACAATATCGTCAGGTATCTCTAGCGACTAGAGCTATACGTAAGTTGTCACCATTGTATTATGGTCCCTATGCTATACTGGAGCGAATTGGAGCTGTGGCTTACAAGTTAGATCTGCCTTTAGGATCTAAAATCCACCCTGTATTCCACATTTCCCAACTCAAAAAGCATCTAGGTCCTATTGTTGATGTGCAACGCAGCATTCTAGTACAAATTTCTACAGCCCTATGTGAACCAGAAGAGATCTTGGGCCGTAGATCAGTTATTAAAGGGAGGAAGTTAGTGTCGGAGGTTTTGATCAAATGGCAGCATTAGGATATTACTAGCGCAACTTGGGAGCCCTATTGGGAATTGGTGCAAAAATTTTCCCTCTTCGACCTTGAGGCAAGGTCTCAAAATAGGGGGGAGGAGTTGATACAATCCAGAGTTCATCATAAGCAGCAGTAATGGCGTAAAAGAAGAAGGAGGTGTAGGTAAGCTGTAGTGAAGGAGGTGTAATGAAGTTGTAGTGAATGGGAGAGCTAAAGAAGAAGTAGAGTAGTATTTGTATCAGTTTGAATGTAATAAATGTAAGTACAGGGATCTAGATGTAAAATGTAAATATGAATCGGTATGGGTATAGGGCAGTCGTTGGATGTAAATAGGACATATCGTGGCCGTTTGATTAAGAGGGGCCCACTTTGTAACCGTATGAAACAGCCTGTCCTGGTACAGCAGATGCACGTGTTTGTGTGTATAAATAAAGCAGATCCTAAAGTGATCTGAGTATCTTTGAGCTCAATTCTCTTCTTCCTCTTCTTGATTGTTCTTTCTCTAACCTTCCAATTTCCATTATTCTGACCTAATCTCTCTTCTTACTCAACCATGGCCAAGAACAAGGGTAGGGGTGTATCATAACGTTTTTCTGTATGAAACATCTCTAATATTATAATGGGAGTGTTGGGGTTGACGTTTATAGATAACCTGTAATTTGTATACATTTATTCAACTATCTAATCACAACCATTTATTTTTAAGTAGGAGTTATATTAACCATTCATTTAATCAACTGTTGTTAGTTACAATAATACCCTCAAAGTTTAAATTCATTTACGACATAATTATTTACAAAAGTGTCACTCATATAAAATAAAAGTTTGTGCCACTGGGGTAATTTGTAAAGAGTATGTCATAAGTAAATGGAGGTCTCATGTTCGAGGCCAGATTACGTCTTATTATTTAATACATTTTTAAAAAAATTAAATCGTGTATCACACATGCAGATTACTATCTCTACTATTTTAATGAGAGAGTTTGTCACCAAAAACTTCATTTGTAACCAAACAAACACGTGCAATGCACATGCATAACTAATATAAAGGAGGTCTTAGGTTCGATGCCAGACAATGTCGAATTTTTTTAAAAAAATATTTATAATGACGTGCATCGCACTTGTAAATTACTAGTATTATATTATAGGAGAGTTGGGGTTGTCATTTGTAGACAATCTGTAATTTATAGACATTCAACCATTTAATCTCAATGATCTCTAATATTATAATGGAAGAGTTGGAGTTGTCATTTGTAGACAACCTGTAATTTGTAGACAACGAACCAACCATCTAATCTCAACCATTCATTTTAAAATGTGAGTTATATTAACCATTCATTTACTCAACTGTTGTTAGTTACCAAAATACCCTCAAAATTTAAATTTATTTACGACATAATTATTTGCAAAAGTGTTACTCATATAAAATAAAATTTGGTGCCACCAGAGATTATTTGTAAAGAGTAAGTGATGAGTAAAGGGAACTCTCAGGTTCGAGGTCAAGGTCAGATAATGTCTTAATATTTGCTTAAATTTAACAAAAAAAAATTATTCGGACGTGCATTGCACGTGCAGATTAAATGTCATAGTAAGAAACATGTAAGAGAAAAGATTTCCTATAGAAGAACGGTAGGAAGAGAAAGTATTAATTAATTAGGTTAATTTCATCTTACTTAAAAGATATCTCTTCTCTTTAATGTTTATAAGGATTTCAATCAAAATTTAGTGGAACTTTGAGGGTTGGAATCAAATAAAATTCCCAATACTCGTAATTTAGCAGTAATGAAAATATCTGCACAGACACCCTAAAAGAAGGCTGGGTAAATAAATCGACCATCATTTCCATACAAACAGGAAAATTAGGGGGAATAATTTAACGGACACAGAGATAATTGGGAGATACACACATTTGAAGCAATATAGAGTTGATGGAATTGGCGCTCTAGAAGCAACTAAATTTAGAGGGTTATTAAAATTGATTGTAAAAGTCGTATTCTTAATTTGTGGAGTAAACTTGCTCCATGATTGACCCCACGCAATGATGCGAGAGTTTTTTTTTCATGACGACTTTGAAAGAATGGTCCAAGCATAAATAGGGTATGGGCTTTACCGAACACGCTGCTTGAGCCTGTTTAAATATTAGACATCAGATACACTTCTGTTCGTGTTTTCCATACGAGTATGAAGCAGCCTAAATGAGTTAATGTTCGAATCAAAGGATGAGAATGGGAAAACTTGAAATGCAAAAGTGTTTATGGAGACAAATGAATACTGAGTTGCTGCTGCAGAGCTCTCGAGCTTCTATTAATTGAATTAATTTTCAATACACCAGCAAGGCTTTACTAATTAGTAGCTAAACTCTAGAGATTTCTATCCTAGAGAATAAAAAAGACTCATTGGTACTCTCAGGGCCGGCCCTGAGTTCCGGGGGCCCTAGGCGAACTTCCGACATGGGACCCTTAATAATATATATTTTTTTTTACGCACAAAATACTTATCTATATTTACAAGGAAAGTTCAAATTTGGGGGTCCCTAAAATTGCGAAATCTCCCGGGGCCCAAGGCGGACGCCTTACCCGCCTCTAGGGTAGGGCCGGCCCTGGGTACTCTAATACATCATTAACTTAGGCTGGTACAACATCCAAAGACTTTGATAATTATTATTTTTTTTGATGAAAATGATAGAGTCGACTGACTCTAGCCCAAAATATATATATAACAAAGCGAAAAAGTATCATACAAGTGAGCAGCTTACAAGAAGGCAAACTGAATAAAGCAACAATAAAAAAGCAGGCAAACTCAATACACTTAAGCCAAAAACTAATAAGATATTAGCATCAGAATACAGCTAATCTCAACAAACAGGCAAGCAAAACTATTCGCTTATCAGCGACAAAAGCCAAAAGCATGTAAGCGCAGCCAATCAGAGCATCTGCACCAGTGCCAAGCAGCAATAGAGCCTCAGCATAACAGAACTGAGCACTTGGCAAAACCACAGGATAAAGGTGCGCCCCCAAAATCGACCAAACTCAACCAAAGAGGGCAGCCACACACCAACAGAAGGACTCAGCGGTGCAGCAATCATATTCGAAAAGGAGTTCTCTTGGCACTCAAGAGCAAGAACCAGATAGACAAACAAAATCAGGAGAAGAAAGAAATGCTACGAGAACACCCTGATGATCAATGAAAGTCATCACTGAACTCAATAAAAAGCAATAAGAAGATCATTCAGCGAAGGTAAGCATCAGCTACAAGGAGCATCGATCGACGAACTCCAATAGTCAATACCATGAAACAAGAATCCGACACCTGAATTGATACAACCAATCCAAGCAGCACCAAAACAACTTAATAGGATAATAGAACAATTGAGACTTCTAAAGAGAACAACAGGGATAAGAGAACATGAGAACAAAAGAGAGAAGAGCGAGCATCATTTAATACTTACAAACAAAGCAAATCAGTCAAAATAACAGAGTGCTTGCATCCAAAAATACAAAAGGGTGAAAAAAGAAAAGGCAACCAAAATACATAACAGACTTCCAGAGTAGGGATAGACTAAATCCCAAGCAAAACCACCACACGCCTGGAACTGATGATCCCAACCACAACAAAGGACCTTGTAGCTCAGATCTGCAATAGAAAAGGAAAACTACAAGCAATTAGAGTAAGAAAAAAATCACTATAAGAGACAGAAAAAAAAACTTAAGGAGGCAGATAAGTGGATTGAAGAAAAATAGCAGCTGCCCCATCAAGGCGATGAAGTTGAAGAGCAACAACTTTATTATGAGATAAAAACGAAGCCCAAAATTTAGTGAAGAAAAGTAAATCTTCAACAAGACCATAAATCGAACGAGAGGTGTTAGAGAAAATCTGGTTATTTCTTTCTTTCCAAATAATCCATATGAGAGCCATCATAGATAAATCACATGATTTGAGCACCTCGCTCTTAACACTATGGCACCTCCATCTCGTCTACCAAGAATCAACACAACTAGGATGGGATTGGACGTGCCAAGCACTTATAAAAATTTTCCATAAGGGAGTAATAAAAGCACAACTCAAGGAAAGATGGCCCGCATCCTCCTGGTGAGATAAACATAAAGAAAAAAGTTGACCTAAGGCTAAATTCATCTTGTTGAGTTTCTCCACAATCAGTAATCTGTTCTGAATAGCCAGCCACGTAAGAATTTTAACCATAAGCGGAACAGAGCTGCTCCAAATAGGTTAAGCAATAGGTGAAGTAACACCACCGTGATTAATGAAGTTGTAAAAAGATTTGACAGAATAAGAACCCGAAGTAGTCCATCGCCACCGGACATCCTCATTAGGATGCTGAGAATAGGACTGTAAATTAGAAAGAAGGTTAATGAATTTAGGAACTAGGGACGGAGGAAGCGATCTTCTGAATGGAATATTCCACTCTGAGATCATTTATTACCACAATATAGTTTGCCACAGTGGCGAGAGGGTTGAGAGCTAAATGAAACAAGTCGGGGAACATAGAAGCAATTTTGTAATTTCCCAACCAAAGATCAGTCCAAAACATGACCTTGGAACCATCAGCACACATTTTGAGTAACCCGCACTTAAAAGGTTCCACAGTCTTCCATGCACCCTTCCAGAAGGGGGACGCGGAGGGGATAAGGTGGGGAACAACTCCCAGATTCTGTGACGAGAATGACATTTATGAATAATCATGCGATCCCAAGGCAAATTATCATCCTTTAGGATTCTCCATAACCACTTACCCAGCAGAGCCAAATTTTGGTTTCTGAGACTGAGAACACCTAAACCTCGAGCTTAGATTTACACACTAACTTTCAGTTACACAGATTTTTACCCGCTCTATAATCTGCAGAGCCAGACCAGAAAAAGTTTCTTCTAATCTGATCAATCTTCCTAATAACCCAGGAGAGAATGTAGAAGAAGGACATCATATATAAAGGGAGCGAAGAAAGAACCGAGTTTACTAAAATCAATCTACCACCCCGCGATAAATGTCTACCGGACCACACATTGAGTCTAGTCTCGACTCTATCAATCATCTAATTCCAATCCGACTTGTGTAATTTACCCCATCTTAATGGAATACCAAGATAAAGAATAAGAAAAGAGGCAAAAGCGCAATTGAAGAAATGGGCGATCTCAGCTTGGCGGTTGACGGACCCACCAAGCCAAAGAGAAGAAGTTTTATTGAAATTGATCGTAAGGCCTGAAGCCTTTTCAAAAATAAACAGGAGGAGCTTAAGATTTCGAATGGAAGAACCATTGAGCTTAGCGAAAAGAATGGTATCGTCTGCATATTGTAAATTGAGGACACCGCTAAAACCCTGGAACCCCCCTAACCCTTCAATTAAATTGGTATTCCATGCAAGGAGGAGTTTAAATTGGAACAAGAGAGAATACAAGAGAAGAAATAGGATCTCCTTGTCGCAGACCACTTTTGCATTTGAATTTATTACCTTCCGAACAGTTGATGATGATAGAGGAAATGCCAGTGAATAGACTGGACTTAATCCAAGCAATCCATTTTAGACCAAAGCCACGATGATGAAGAATAGATTGGATTTGTAATGTCCCGTCTCACCACAGTTGAAGCAATTTACCGCAGGAGGTCTCACAACATTGTTCCCATGTCCTCCAACCACACTAATAGCGTTCGTCCCTGTCGGTTTGAACCTTTGTGTAGATGGTTGTCCCTTGAAATTTCCAGAATTTGCGGGCCTCTTTCCAGACTGCCAGTTGTTCCTCCAATTCTGAACAACATGAAACTTCTCCATGTCTGCCTCTGTGGCTGCTGCTCGCTTGACCAATTTGTTAAACCTCCTGATACCAAGAGGTATCATCTGGGACCTCAAGCTCGGCCTCAATCCATGCTCGAACTTACGAGCCTTCTTCGCCTCATCCATCACTAATTCCGGAGCATACCTAGAGAACTGAGTAAACTTGGTCTCGTACTCCCTAACTATCATGCCACCTTGTTGTAGTGATAGAAACTCCATAGCCTTCTTCTCTTGGACGTCGAAGGGAAAATAGTGACTGCGGAATTCTTCCAAAAATTCCTCCCAGCCAAGAACTATGCCTCCCATTGTCCGCTTCATCGACTGCCACCACACAGCCGCATCCTTCTCAAGCTGCAGTGTCGCCAACTTCACCTTACTGCCTTCAGGGATCTCCAGCACTTCGAAGATGGTCTCTACCTGGTCTATTCGAAGAGATACAACAAGACTATTCGAAACTGGTCCCTCTTCTTCATCAGAAGAAGAATCACCAGACGAGTCTGGAGGTGGGGTAATCTCTCGAGACTCTGACCATTCCTCTTCATCAGAATCTGCTTGCCCAGGGTGGTACTCTTCCTCGGGATCTACTTGTCCAGGATAGTACTCTTCCTCGATGATATGCCAATTATCATCGCCAGCAGGGTCAAAGTGATCAGCCATCTTTAGAAATAGGGAGGAAGAAACATAAGTCATAGAGCAATACAAATATAAGTCACTTACATTTAAATCTCTAGACTCAAACACACACTCTAATGTCCACTTCTAGGGTGTCGTTCCTTATAAATTTGTACCAGTGTGAAACGTAGCTCTGATACCACCTCTGTAACACCCCGAATTCCAAATACAACTGAATTTGAGATTTCCACAGGATCTTTTCGTCTCATTCGGTACAATTTTACAAGGAATTGAAACTTTCCATTTTACATCAGAGTTACATGAGATTTTTCACTTTACATTTTACAGAGGAAGCATATAACACAATAATATACATGTAATGACAGCGGAAGCAATCTACATCATTTAAATAAATGTACATCAACAATGAATAATTTGTAAGCATCAGTTCTCCTTTCACTTTTATCAAGCCATTTATCCTGTATACAAAACTGTGGGCACGTCAGTTTATTCAACCGACAAAAATTATACATAGCCATCTTCTCTATACCAGGAAACACTATAACGATTCTCATTTCTTAACAAATCACAAACTTGTTCACATATCAAATTAAAGGAAAAATCTTAATGATGTTGTGTTGTGATTGTGCACTTAGTCCTTAATGCAATTATTATATTATATGACACTAATACGCACTTGTTCGGATTCTATGCATCCCATACTACATAGGTCCGAGGGCAAGCCCTTAATCGTACTTCATCTTGTAGGGTTCAATCCCTCGTCATGACTTAATCTACTACTGTAACTACGGTAAGTATCCTAGATGTTTTCTGACATACGAACTCATATCTAGGCTCCCTGGAGGGAATCCCAATGCACTGACACATGACTCATCATGCAGGCATCCTGTGGTAATTCAGCTCCTACCATAGACATGACACCACCCACAGTTGTCAAACACCCCACGAGCGTCGCCACCGGGACGGTACTCTGGAGCAGTATCCACGCCCTATCATGACTCATCATGGGACATCCTGGGATACTCTCTCGCTGCCAATCCAATGGCCCTCATAATCAATATTTTTCTCTTACTTTCATCACATCTTCACTATGTATCTAGTCCTTATTCTATTAGAATCATGAACAAAATCAAAGCTCTAGAGTTAGCCTCTCCACTATACCGGACTTAATCATTCATTCAACATGACCAACCTTGGTTTTTCTTTTCATATTTCATTTCATTTATTTCCAATTGCCGGTGGGAGACTTAGCTACTCTTTTGTTTCAATTTCAATTCACAATTACCAATAGTTTGAGCATTTCCAACTCATGAGTTCATTTTCATAATCTCAATAGATTTTCCTTTTCCATGTTCATAGCTTCCACATTCATACAACTTTCATAAATTCAAATAATGATTCACTTCATTTCAGGTATAAATTCATGCAAAGACAAATAGAGTTTACCTACTGTCACAACCAATAATCATTCAACATAAGATTCATAATCTTTACCATAAAACAATTCATAGAATTTCTACAATGTCAAAAAGTAATCTGGACAGTCGACTTAGAGCTTATCCAGTTGACTTGTTCAGCCAAACACAGTTCTTCAATAACTTGCTCGGAAGAGTCGACTGCTGCACATGGCCAGTCGGCTGTTCCGCAGAGTTCAAAATCTAAATATCATTTACGGGGCAGTCGACTGTCATTCAAACCAGTCGGTTGTTCTACAGAGTTCAATTATACAACTTTTCAAGTCCAGTACAGTCGACTGTTACGTACATTCGGTCGACTGAACAGGGTTAATTCTTGAATTAAGGGATCATCTCTCCCTTCTGTTCTTCAATTAGTACACAGCATTTTATTCAACTACAGTATGTACAATGCCAACATAAACATGTGATTCTTATCTATTTACCATCATCATAACATAGTTTATAGTTAAATGTAAATCTCACACAATTAGTATGTTCTTTCCTCCAAATGAGATGCTAAACATACATTTTTCCTTTACTCACCATTTATCCACGAAGATGAACTCCAATTTAACATGCTAGAAAATCAAGTTAACAATTCACATTAAATACATCGTTTCATGGAATTCCGAACTGTTCATATTTTATTTCAGTGTACCAGTCGACTGCTCACATGATCGGTCGACTGTACAGGTCATTTCCAATTCTCTAATTATCATTAGTTCTTTTTCATCTATTCACATCTTCCATAATAAGTATAACACAAAGCATTTTAATATACGATCACCCTATCAATCCACTTTTCACAAATATGATAACAATCAATATTAGCCCTAGCATGATCTCTATATTAGAAGTCTTGAGAAACACTCACTTTTCACCAATATGATAACAATCAATATTAGCCCTAGCATGATCTCCATATTAGAAGTCCTGAGAAACACCCACCTTGTTGAAGAGTTTAATGAAATCCCATAAAGCCTTCTAGTGTGATAATGTGACTCCTCCTCCTTGCTCCTTGCCACCGAGAATCCTCTGAAGTGATGACCGGCCTCCAAGATACTCACAACTCTCTTAAAATATATCTGTAGCGCCCCGATTTCCGATACTGGAAAACCGAGACACAAGCCAAGATCTTTGCTTCAATTAGTCACAATACACAGAAAAAACAGGAGAATTTAAAACTTTTATTCAATACACAAAGTGTTACAAGTCTGAATATTGTACAACTGTAATACCTTACAATAGAGTTACAATATTGCCTTTACATTTCTAAGTATTACAACCTTTAACATCTTACATCAGAGTACCTCTTAGCTAATACAGAATCAATACATAATTTGCAGCGGAACTAAACTTAATACTGACTCCTTGCTTTCCTTGCCTTGAGTCCTCCTGAATATCGCCTTTGTACCTCGGCGATCCAGTACCTATGGAAGTGGGGACGTCAGTATTCACTGACGCTTAAAGGCTGATCATATAGCAGCGAATCTTCCACACAATATACAAAATATACGAACATAGCAATGGTGTCGGTGTAGTTTAAGTGTACGTGAGTGCTATGACTAGACTCTAATGTGGTACTTAAGTAGAACTAGGACACTCCTATTCTAATATCCGGGATTTGAACCCGCGCTATGAGTTCTAATTGTACACAACCCGTTCCTGACACCCACCCACGGCAGTTCAGGAATTAACAGCGCGAGATACGCAACCCGTGTCCTCAACCTGTGAGACGGCACCGTACGTATCCTTTTGACGGGAAGGTAGAACTAGGATGCTTCCTATTCTAATATCAGCAAGTCTCCGAAAGTAACATGCAGCCCATAAATACATGCGACTCCATCTCAAGCCGTTTCTCCATATATAGGGATTTGAACCCGCGTTATGAATTCTAATTGCACACAACCTGTTCCTGACAACTACACGTGACTCGCGAGGCTGCAGATGTGGTCATGTGCCACTGTTGCATTTCGCCCGTGGTGTCTATGTTCGCCACCGCGACCCGGCTAACCGGACCTCACTCAAATTAGACGATCCCGACGTATCGGGTGTCATTACCAAAAACCAAACCATAGAGTTTCGCAAGCGCAGGGTAGCACGAAGCCTACCCTGTGGCACTCTCTGGGGTATTGCAAGCGCAGCACTGCACAATGCATCCTGTGGCACCCCTAGCCACGGTACTTCAGGAATTAACAGTGCGAGATACGCAACCCGTGTCCTCAACCTGTGAGACGGCACCGTACGTATCCCTTTGACAGGAAGGTACAACCCGGTACACCACCTATGATCTGCCTCAAGAGACGAGTTAGTGTCGGGGCCCCCTACAACTGACTCCTCTCTCCCGGCAAAAGTTAAAATGATCCTTGTAAGTCACTACCCTAATGATGTCCCTGACTCGAACAATCCTAGGGTGACAATATTATAACCACAACATGCTAGGCCTTAAGTTAGGCTTCGCAAGACAACTCTACTAGGCCGCTCAACCTAGACTTACCAGAATCCCTCAGGACCCGGTTCGTGGCTCATCGATCCAAGACTCTGGTAACAATCTCTCTCTCAATCATCACTACCCCTAACTCGGATTCTACCAACACTCTCGGCCCACGGTCAACCTACATTGGTTAAGATCCGTCAACGTCCGAGGTGGGATCTATCCGTTTTGCTCTAAGGAGGTAGGATGTGGTCTTGATGGTCGATAGCCCTAGGGTGGTAACATCACCCTAGACGAGCGCAACAAACTGTGTACTAGCTAACAAGCTATACACGAGTAACAACCACATACGAGCCAACTAAGCTACGTACGAACAATAACTGCCTACGAGCCAGGCGGGCCTCGTAGGAGATAACCATGTACATACCAGCCAAATAAGCCGCGTATGAGACCAACAGCTACGTACGGGCCAGTCGGGCCGCGTACGAGACAACAACCTACATACGAGCCAACTAAGCTACGTATGAGACCCACCGCTACATACGGGCCAGTCGAGCCACGTACGAGCACGACCGTGTGCAAACAACCATACAGGTAATCAATTCTAGAAGCAACCAAACGTGCTTACTAACAAACTTAGTCTTCTACTATTAGAAGCAACAAAGGGATCTACTAGTAGTCTAAGATCGGTATTCTACTAAGGAAGAATCCGAAGACGACATAACCGCCTTTATTGAATTAACTATCGCTAGTGGTCTTCCCGATCTTACTACTTCGACCTATAAGGTCTTAGGCATGACATACACTCGTAGGCATCTTCCTAAAGTAATCCAATTACCAAATAGAACTACTCACCATCACACTCCTAAGTATGAATAGGATTAATGCTTGTGTTTTCATCGAACTTAAACATAAAAATCACTACGACCTAGACATAGAGTCTACTATAGTCAAGCGAGCATGAAAACTACTACTTATCTTGACTAATAACCATAACACAAGCATGGATAGATAACTAATATAACATACAATCATTCCAAGGTGTAGTAGATATTCTAACATTACTCCTACAATGTTCTAATCATGTATTACTCTAGCATGGCATAGGATCCAACATAAATCACTACAACTAGCCATGGGTAGTTTCTTTACCCTAAGCATGAACATCCTAGTATGGGTATCCTTAACATAATAAGATCAATAATTTGCATGATCACTACTTACTTAGCATGAATCATGGTCATTCACTAACTTCTCTACCATTTATCTAGCATGGTACACAATTTGCCTACAATTTAAACTAGCATGATATGCAAAATACTTACGATTAAGCTAGCATGGTATATCGCTTTCCAACAATTAAACTAGCATGAGAACCTAGTAGGATATTTTTAGGAAAAGTCCTACAACATCCTAAACATAAAGCATGATTAGGATAATTTTATAAAACATCCTACAACTAATTAAGCATAGAATCATGGTAGGATATTTTCATAAGTAATCCCACAACTAACTAAGCATGGATATGGCTTCTAATTATTTTTAGGAGTAATCCTACAACACATGAAGCATAGAAATGGCTTCTAATTATTTTTAGGTGTAATCCTACAACACATGAAGCATAGAAATGGCTTCTAATTATTTTTAGGAGTAATCCTACAACACATGAAGCATAGAAATGGTGTCTAAATATTTTTAGGAGTAATCCTACAACACATGAAGCATAGAAATGGTGTCTAAATATTTTTAGGAGTAATCCTACAACACATGAAGCATAGAAATGGTGTCTAAATATTTTTAGGAGTAATCCTACAACACATGAAGCATAGAAATGGCTTCTAATTATTTTTAGGAGTAATCCTACAACACATGAAGCATAGAAATAGTGTCTAAATATTTTTAGGAGTAATCCTACAACACATGAAGCATAGAAATGGCTTCTAATTATTTTTAGGAGTAATCCTACAACACATGAAGCATAGAAATGGCTTCTAATTATTTTTAGGAATAATCCTACAACAATGGAAGCATAAAACATGGCTTCTAAATATTTTTAGAAGCAATCCTACAATGTCTTAAGCACAAAACATAGAGGAATATTTTTAGAAAATATCCTACAACATGTGAAACATGAACATGGCTTCTAAATATTTTTAGAAGTAGTCCTACAACATTAGAAGCATAAATATGGTTTCTAATTATTTTTAGAAGCAAAGCTACAACATTAGAAGCATGAATATTGCTTCTAAATATTTTTAGAAGCAATCCTACAATGTCTTAAGCACAAACATAAAGGAATATTTTTAGAAAACATCCTACAACATTCTACTACTACTACTACTTCTATTTTGATCAACACATACACACAATTATCTACTACAATAAAAATCACCACATACAACTATCTATTACTACTACTTCATTCACAATAAAATCACAACATACAACTATCTCATTCTACTACTTATTATTTAGCATACTACTCCTTAGTTGCTTACTAACCTCATTTATTACTAGTGATAAAGAAAGGATTATTTTATTTAAGATAGCTACAACTAGTGGGTAAAATAAAAGAAGATCTTTTTGATTAATAGCTACAACTAGTGATTAAGAATAAAAAGAAGATCTTTTTAATTTATTAGCTACAATTAGTGCTTAAAATAAAAGAAGATCTTTTTGATTAATAGCTACAACTAGTGATTAAGAACAAAAGAAGATCTTTTTACTTGGTTAGCTACAACTAGTGTTTAAGAATAAAAGAAGATCTTTTTAATTTATTAGCTACAACTAGTGTTTTAAAATAAAAAGAAGATCTTTTAAATTTATTAGCTACAACTAGTGTCTTAAAATAAAAAGAAGATCTTTTTAATTTGTTAGCTACAACTAGTTGGTTAAAAATGAAAAGAAGGTCTTTTTAATTAATTACAACTAGTGGTTAAAAATAAAGAAAGATCCTTTTTTAATTAATTACAACTAGTGATTAAAGGAAAGAAGATCTTTTTATTAGTTTCTACAACTAGTGATTAAAAAGAAAGGAAGATCTTTTTATTAGTTTCTACCACTAGTGATTAAAAATAAAAGAAGATCTTTTTAATTTATTAGCTACAACTAGTGTGTAAAATAAAAGAAGATCTTTTTGTTATTACATTAGTCCAATCAAGTCCTACAACCAATCAATGGTTGTATTGTTCAACAATATGCAATATGTGAAGTTCTTAGTCCAATAACATACAACAAAAGATTACCATACTAAAGTTATGATCTTTAGTGCTTACTACTACTACTTTTCCTTTTTCCTCTTTTACTTACTACACATACCACACACTCAACCCAAAAAAACAAAATAAAACAAGAAGGTAGAAGAAGAAGAAGTCACACAACAAACAACAAACAACCAAACAAACAAACAAAGAAACAAACAAAAGATCAAATGAAGAAACCCCCACCTTCCCTAACTTGTTGGAAGAACTTGCTAGCTATTTCTTCTCCTTCCCCTAGCTTTCTTTTTGAACTCTTCTAAGACCTACAACACAAAACTCTCTAGTTAGTATGTTCTCTCTTTCTTTTCCTTTCCTTCTTTCTTTTGTTTTTTCTAAAATGAGGGAAGGAGGTGAATGAGGGGAGTTTTATAGAAAAGAAAGGAGGTGGTGAGTGCACCAAAATGGCACAAAATAAACCCCAAGAAGAGTGTGGCCGGCCAAGTATAGGGGAGTAGGGGGTGAGTTTTAGAGTGGTGAGGTGGAGGGAGGTGTTATATGAGGGAGGGGTGTTTCTAGAAGAGTTTAATCCTAATCTTGTGCATACAACTCTCTTTTAACCTTCTAATCAAACCCTAATTCTCTAATTGAGTAACCATGACAAGCACAAGTGTATTGTCCTAAAGTACATACTATATAATATACTAAGTGTCACACAATTATGTGTATGTGTACATGTATGTGTATACAAACAATCTTTTTATAAAATCCTCATAAAATTCCCAAAAATAATTTAATTTGGAAAATAATAGTAAAATAAATTTTATTACTAATTCGGAGAGTCGCGCTATTAATTTGATGCGCTTTGGATGCACACCGACCGATAGACGTGCGTAGGCACTGTTTGTGGGCAACCCGGTGAAAAATCGCCAAAATAGTCCGATTTTGGAGTTAAAATAAAATAATAATAAAATGATAATAAAATAATAATTTATATGAGTTAATATCCGTCCGGGATATTACATTACTCCCTCCTTAGAATAGTTCTGTCCTCAGAACTACTTTAAGTTAGGAGAATGAATCGACAAACATGAAACAGTATAGTCGGAGAACAAGAAATGAACCGAAATTTTCCATTGATCATCCATCAAATGGGTTACATTCATATGTATATCAACCCCTTGTTTACAAAATGTCATTTTTTTCCTAAGTACTAACCTTCCTACCTATACTTTACAAGAGTAGGAGTCAAAATAACAACATAGTCTTCCTAGACCTACCTGTTTACAAAGTGTCACATTTTTCTTAGTGACATCCTCCCTATCTATACATCATACATGTAGGGGTCAAAATCCACAAAATGACAAAAACAGCTTCTAGGTACCCGACTGCCTAGTCGGTACTGCTGGCTCCTTCTGGCGGGTCCTGCCCGGTGATCAGCGCCAGTAACTGCGCAACCTGGACCTGAAGGTCCGCGCATCGGCGCTCCAAGCGCTCAAACTGTGCCCTGTAGGCACGATCCCGGATCACCATACGACGCTGCGCCCTGGCGTTGGCGCTTCTCAGTCTCTCCATCTCCCTGGCGTGGTGGTAGTTGACGAACTCCGAGGAGTCCATCTTTGTCTCCAGGTGGATGTGTGACCACGTCAGTACGGAGATGTCGTCGAAGACCTGCTGGAAGGCCTCCTCGACGGGAGTAAGCTGGGGAGGTGGCGGTACCGGGGCCTGACCTCCAAAAGCGAAAGCCCCCTGCTGTGGCAGCTGCGGGGCTCCGGGGGCCAGTCCGGCCTCTACCGGTGGCTGTGCCTCCTCCATGATAGGCTCGGTATCCGAGTCTATCTCGATCACCTCTCCCTGTCCCCACCCACTCCCCGTGGGAACTGAGCTGTCCGTCATCCTGCAAGGAGTGGATACAGAAATTAGCATTGATATAGAAATATTATAAAACATAAGTTGAAAGAACAACAATATGAGTTATAATTATCTACAACTAGCTAAAACCCAATCTCCTACAGGCATCTAAGTTTAAATTTTCCCACTGTGTTGGACTGTAAATTGAAGCTAGCTCTGATACCACTCTGTAGCGCCCCAATTTCCGATACTGGAAAACCGAGACACAGGCCAAGATCTTTGCTTCAATTAGTCACAATACACAGAAAAAACAGGAGAATTTAAAACTTTTTATTCAATACACAAAGTGTTACAAGTCTGAATATTGTACAACTGTAATACCTTACAATAGAGTTACAATATTGCCTTTACATTTCTAAGTATTACAACCTTTAACATCTTACATCAGAGTACCTCTTAGCTAATACAGAATCAATACATAATTTGCAGCGGAACTAAACTTAATACTGACTCCTTGCTTTCCTTGCCTTGAGTCCTCCTGAATATCGCCTTTGTACCTCGGCGATCCAGTACCTATGGAAGTGGGGACGTCAGTATTCACTGACGCTTAAAGGCTGATCATATAGCAGCGAATCTTCCACACAATATACAAAATATACGAACATAGCAATGGTGTCGGTGTAGTTTAAGTGTACGTGAGTGCTATGACTAGACTCTAATGTGGTACTTAAGTAGAACTAGGACACTCCTATTCTAATATCCGGAATTTGAACCCGCGCTATGAGTTCTAATTGTACACAACCCGTTCCTGACACCCACCCACGGCAGTTCAGGAATTAACAGCGCGAGATACGCAACCCGTGTCCTCAACCTGTGAGACGGCACCGTACGTATCCCTTTGACGGGAAGGTAGAACTAGGATGCTTCCTATTCTAATATCAGCAAGTCTCCGAAAGTAACATGCAGCCCATAAATACATGCGACTCCATCTCAAGCCGTTTCTCCATATATAGGAATTTGAACCCGCGTTATGAATTCTAATTGCACACAACCTGTTCCTGACAACTACACGTGACTCGCGAGGCTGCAGATGTGGTCATGTGCCACTGTTGCATTTCGCCCGTGGTGTCTATGTTCGCCACCGCGACCCGGCTAACCGGACCTCACTCAAATTAGACGATCCCGACGTATCGGGTGTCATTACCAAAAACCAAACCATAGAGTTTCGCAAGCGCAGGGTAGCACGAAGCCTACCCTGTGGCACTCTCTGGGGTATTGCAAGCGCAGGACTGCACAATGCATCCTGTGGCACCCCTAGCCACGGTACTTTAGGAATTAACAGCGCGAGATACGCAACCCGTGTCCTCAACCTGTGAGACGGCACCGTACGTATCCCTTTGACAGGAAGGTACAACCCGGTACACCACCTATGATCTGCCTCAAGAGACGAGTTAGTGTCGGGGCCCCCTACAACTGACTCCTCTCTCCCGGCAAAAGTTAAAATGATCCTTGTAAGTCACTACCCTAATGATGTCCCTGACTCGAACAATCCTAGGGTGACAATATTATAACCACAACATGCTAGGCCTTAAGTTAGGCTTCGCAAGACAACTCTACTAGGCCGCTCAACCTAGACTTACCAGAATCCCTCAGGACCCGGTTCGTGGCTCATCGATCCAAGACTCTGGTAACAATCTCTCTCTCAATCATCACTACCCCTAACTCGGATTCTACCAACACTCTCGGCCCACGGTCAACCTACATTGGTTAAGATCCGTCAACGTCCGAGGTGGGATCTATCCGTTTTGCTCTAAGGAGGTAGGATGTGGTCTTGATGGTCGATAGCCCTAGGGTGGTAACATCACCCTAGACGAGCGCAACAAACTGTGTACTAGCTAACAAGCTATACACGAGTAACAACCACATACGAGCCAACTAAGCTACGTACGAACAATAACTGCCTACGAGCCAGGCGGGCCTCGTAGGAGATAACCATGTACATACCAGCCAAATAAGCCGCGTATGAGACCAACAGCTACGTACGGGCCAGTCGGACCGCGTACGAGACAACAACCTACATACGAGCCAACTAAGCTACGTATGAGACCCACCGCTACATACGGGCCAGTCGAGCCACGTACGAGCACGACCGTGTGCAAACAACCATACAGGTAATCAATTCTAGAAGCAACCAAACGTGCTTACTAACAAACTTAGTCTTCTACTATTAGAAGCAACAAAGGGATCTACTAGTAGTCTAAGATCGGTATTCTACTAAGGAAGAATCCGAAGACGACATAACCGCCTTTATTGAATTAACTATCGCTAGTGGTCTTCCCGATCTTACTACTTCGACCTATAATGTCTTAGGCATGACATACACTCGTAGGCATCTTCCTAAAGTAATCCAATTACCAAATAGAACTACTCACCATCACACTCCTAAGTATGAATAGGATTAATGCTTGTGTTTTCATCGAACTTAAACATAAAAATCACTACGACCTAGACATAGAGTCTACTATAGTCAAGCGAGCATGAAAACTACTACTTATCTTGACTAATAACCATAACACAAGCATGGATAGATAACTAATATAACATACAATCATTCCAAGGTGTAGTAGATATTCTAACATTACTCCTACAATGTTCTAATCATGTATTACTCTAGCATGGCATAGGATCCAACATAAATCACTACAACTAGCCATGGGTAGTTTCTTTACCCTAAGCATGAACATCCTAGTATGGGTATCCTTAACTTAATAAGATCAATAATTTGCATGATCACTACTTACTTAGCATGAATCATGGTCATTCACTAACTTCTCTACCATTTATCTAGCATGGTACACAATTTGCCTACAATTTAAACTAGCATGATATGCAAAATACTTACGATTAAGCTAGCATGGTATATCGCTTTCCAACAATTAAACTAGCATGAGAACCTAGTAGGATATTTTTAGGAAAAGTCCTACAACATCCTAAACATAAAGCATGATAGGATAATTTTATAAAACATCCTACAACTAATTAAGCATAGAATCATGGTAGGATATTTTCATAAGTAATCCCACAACTAACTAAGCATGGATATGGCTTCTAATTATTTTTAGGAGTAATCCTACAACACATGAAGCATAGAAATGGCTTCTAATTATTTTTAGGTGTAATCCTACAACACATGAAGCATAGAAATGGTGTCTAAATATTTTTAGGAGTAATCCTACAACACATGAAGCATAGAAATGGTGTCTAAATATTTTTAGGAGTAATCCTACAACACATGAAGCATAGAAATGGTGTCTAAATATTTTTAGGAGTAATCCTACAACACATGAAGCATAGAAATGGCTTCTAATTATTTTTAGGAGTAATCCTACAACACATGAAGCATAGAAATAGTGTCTAAATATGTTTAGGAGTAATCCTACAGCACATGAAGCATAGAAATGGCTTCTAATTATTTTTAGGAGTAATCCTACAACACATGAAGCATAGAAATGGCTTCTAATTATTTTTAGGAATAATCCTACAACAATGGAAGCATAAAACATGGCTTCTAAATATTTTTAGAAGCAATCCTACAATGTCTTAAGCACAAAACATAGAGGAATATTTTTAGAAAATATCCTACAACATGTGAAACATGAACATGGCTTCTAAATATTTTTAGAAGTAGTCCTACAACATTAGAAGCATAAATATGGTTTCTAATTATTTTTAGAAGCAAAGCTACAACATTAGAAGCATGAATATTGCTTCTAAATATTTTTAGAAGCAATCCTACAATGTCTTAAGCACAAACATAAAGGAATATTTTTAGAAAACATCCTACAACATTCTACTACTACTACTACTTCTATTTTGATCAACACATACACACAATTATCTACTACAATAAAAATCACCACATACAACTATCTATTACTACTACTTCATTCACAATAAAATCACAACATACAACTATCTCATTCTACTACTTATTATTTAGCATACTACTCCTTAGTTGCTTACTAACCTCATTTATTACTAGTGATAAAGAAAGGATTATTTTATTTAAGATAGCTACAACTAGTGGGTAAAATAAAAGAAGATCTTTTTGATTAATAGCTACAACTAGTGATTAAGAATAAAAAGAAGATCTTTTTAATTTATTAGCTACAATTAGTGCTTAAAATAAAAGAAGATCTTTTTGATTAATAGCTACAACTAGTGATTAAGAACAAAAGAAGATCTTTTTACTTGGTTAGCTACAACTAGTGTTTAAGAATAAAAGAAGATCTTTTTAATTTATTAGCTACAACTAGTGTTTTAAAATAAAAAGAAGATCTTTTAAATTTATTAGCTACAACTAGTGTCTTAAAATAAAAAGAAGATCTTTTTAATTTGTTAGCTACAACTAGTTGGTTAAAAATGAAAAGAAGGTCTTTTTAATTAATTACAACTAGTGGTTAAAAATAAAGAAAGATCCTTTTTTAATTAATTACAACTAGTGATTAAAGGAAAGAAGATCTTTTTATTAGTTTCTACAACTAGTGATTAAAAAGAAAGGAAGATCTTTTTATTAGTTTCTACCACTAGTGATTAAAAATAAAAGAAGATCTTTTTAATTTATTAGCTACAACTAGTGTGTAAAATAAAAGAAGATCTTTTTGTTATTACATTAGTCCAATCAAGTCCTACAACCAATCAATGGTTGTATTGTTCAACAATATGCAATATGTGAAGTTCTTAGTCCAATAACATACAACAAAAGATTACCATACTAAAGTTATGATCTTTAGTGCTTACTACTACTACTTTTCCTTTTTCCTCTTTTACTTACTACACATACCACACACTCAACCCAAAAAAACAAAATAAAACAAGAAGGTAGAAGAAGAAGAAGTCACACAACAAACAACAAACAACCAAACAAACAAACAAAGAAACAAACAAAAGATCAAATGAAGAAACCCCCACCTTCCCTAACTTGTTGGAAGAACTTGCTAGCTATTTCTTCTCCTTCCCCTAGCTTTCTTTTGAACTCTTCTAAGACCTACAACACAAAACTCTCTAGTTAGTATGTTCTCTCTTTCTTTTCCTTTCCTTCTTTCTTTTGTTTTTTTCTAAAATGAGGGAAGGAGGTGAATGAGGGGAGTTTTATAGAAAAGAAAGGAGGTGGTGAGTGCACCAAAATGGCACAAAATAAACCCCAAGAAGAGTGTGGCCGGCCAAGTATAGGGGAGTAGGGGGTGAGTTTTAGAGTGGTGAGGTGGAGGGAGGTGTTATATGAGGGAGGGGTGTTTCTAGAAGAGTTTAATCCTAATCTTGTGCATACAACTCTCTTTTAACCTTCTAATCAAACCCTAATTCTCTAATTGAGTAACCATGACAAGCACAAGTGTATTGTCCTAAAGTACATACTATATAATATACTAAGTGTCACACAATTATGTGTATGTGTACATGTATGTGTATACAAACAATCTTTTTATAAAATCCTCATAAAATTCCCAAAAATAATTTAATTTGGAAAATAATAGTAAAATAAATTTTATTACTAATTCGGAGAGTTGCGCTATCAATTTGATGCGCTTTGGATGCACACCGACCGATAGACGTGCGTAGGCACTGTTTGTGGGCAACCCGGCGAAAAATCGCCAAAATAGTCCGATTTTGGAGTTAAAATAAAATAATAATAAAATGATAATAAAATAATAATTTATATGAGTTAATATCCGTCCGGGATATTACAATATCTTTCTTTCAAATAAAGTTCTTAGTGTAGAAGACAAATGAGTGAGAGGGGTATTTATACTAAATCTTTAGTGAGATAGAGGGCTAGGATTGAGTAGATGGTTATGAGATGGAGGGCTAGGATGAGAGTAGGAGTTGTAGTAACTGCCCACAACCAGGTAACCACCGACACACTAATTTCACTCCTTCCAAAAACTGGCCCAGGAAAGGTGCTCATGCACGTGTACGTGCAATGCACGTGCATGCACTAGTCCCCATATAAAAACTTGTACATTATACATCTTTATAAAAATAATCTTTTAAAAGATGTTACCTTACAAGTTGTTATTAAGATAATGGGCTTAAATTGATGGGCCAAAATATTAGTTTTTACAAAATAAATAAATTAGATTTTTGGGCTTGTGTTTATTTTAGGAAAATGGCTTTTATAAAAATAATTTAAAGAACACATATACATACATATGCATATACTCATCATCCATAAGGAAAAATAATTATAAGATTTTATATTACGAAAATTGCACGTGCACACTACGTGCAAAATAAATAAATAAATAATTTTCATAAATGAAAATCGGGGCATTACACGAGGAGTTCATCTTTCAGGAGATCCCAAAATTTTTGGAAAATGAACGTAGGAAATCTGTCAGGGCCAGGAGCAGAATTGCTCTTCATGGAAAAAAACTGCCATTTTAATTTCTTCTAAGGAGAAATGCACCTTAAGGCAGGAAAGAGCAGGAGAATCATTACCATATAGTTTTTCCCAATCAAGGTGAATAGAATGGGATTCAGAAGTTCCTATAAGATTTTTGTAAAAGGAGAGGAAAGCAGAATGAAAATCAACAGTAGAATTGAGTTCGACATTATTTTCGACAATGGAAGTGATGTTGTTGCATCTTTGACGGTGGGAGGCAAAGTTACGGAAGAAAGAAGTATTGCAATCACCATCTTTGAGCCAACGAATCTTAGCTCGTTGAGCCCACTTGATGTGATCAAGATGAATAAGAGAAACATACTCTCTTTTGCACTCAGTTTTTTTCAACCTGAGAGAATCAGAAATGGGACCCTGCTCTTCAAGCTGATCAATGGAATTAATATTACTAAAAAAATAGTTCTTCAGAGCATGAGAATGTCCAAATCTATCTTTGAGCCAAATTTTGCACCCATGCTTGACTGCATGAAGTTTAAGGAGAATCAGACCTAGCCCATGAGAACTCGTCACAGAGGAAAGACAGTTAATAATGAGATTGACAAAGATTTGGTCCTATAGCCAGAATCTCTCAAAACGGAATTGGAATGGTTTGGCAAAGTTATAATTAGAATGAAGAGTAATAGGCACTTGGTCCGAACAAGGATTAGGCAAGGCTTGGACGAAACAATTGTGGAAGAAGGATACCCAATCCTGAGAGACCAGGAAATGGTCTAACTTGGCCATTGATGGATTAAGGCGCATATTGGACCATGTGAACGATCTACCATTAATAGGTAGATCAATGAGATCGATAGAACGTATACAATCATTAAAATGATGTGAATCACTCATACTTGATGAATTACCAAGTCTTTCGTGAGAAAATCTAGTGACATTGAAATCACCACAGAAAATCAAATAACCATTAATACTACCAACGAAGGAATCAAATTCACTCTAGAACAAATTACGACGGTCTACTGTAGATGGACCATAAACCGATACAATGGTGAGATTACAGTTGAATTCAAGCCATTTAAGGCAAACAATGAGGAAAAAGTTAAGATGGTGAATCAAGATTATGTTGAAAATGGACTCTTTGTAAAATGCCGCGTTGTGAATTAATAGCATCCAAAGTAATCCATTTGGTAATAAGAGACCCACCAATAGAATGGAGAATAGCGGGAGAAGTGGAATGTAACTTCGATTCTTGAATCGAAATCAAAGAACAGTGGGTAGAAGAGATCAATTGGAAGACAGCTTATTGTTTCTTTGAACTGCTAAGCCCCCGAATATTCTAGGAAATACTAATCATAAGAGTGATTGTTCTCACTAGCTCTAGATATTTCTAAATTACGAATTGAATTAATAACATCTACTTAGATGGGTCTAATACAAAACCTATATCTGACGCAAGTTGGAGAATGTCCGAGTTGGACAAGGAATCAAAGTGCTTTTGATAGATCAACCCCAGGGTCTCCTGGGAAGTGTTACCAACCGCAAACGGAGAAATTTCTAAATTATGAATCTGAGCTGTGAAAGAAGCTTTGAAGAAGTTGATAAGTGAGAGTCATGTTTAGCATGAATACATGTGCTAGCACGAATAAAAGGTACTTTAGATACCTTATTATGGGAAAAAAATTCTTTTCGTTAAAAGAACGTGAAGGTTGATTCTCAATAGGGGAGGACGCAGAAGGTGGTATACATAGGTTTGGAATGACTGATCCAACCAAATGCGTAGAATCAGAATGGACCAAACAGGGCGAAACACCCTTAAAAAATTGAGAAAGGAAGGGGAAATGGAAGAAATAAGGGACGAGGAAACCAGATTACTAGAATCTGGGACTACATACCCCAACAAGGGTGAAGAGTCCGCATCCACATTACCTGAAGAAATAACCTTGAAATGATTACAAGAGGAAGGGGAAAAAGTAGAAATAGAATGTTCGGATAAGACCGGAAAGGATAATAAAATCAGTGAATAATAATCTGAATTCAGAACAGAATTGTCACGCCCCGATTCCCAAAAATACGGAATACGAGCACGTGACGAAGCCTAGCGAATGATTTCCATCATTCATAAGTTGTAGGATCGACTCAGCATCATAACAAGAAATATAACAAGATATACACAACCACGCATGCATAAATAATTTATTAATCAACAGAAACAATTGAAACAAAATAATAATATCCCAAATAGTTTTTAAATCTGGATCAAAAGATAAAACTCGGGACTATAAGTCCGTTACAAGATTCAAGTAGTAAAAAAAATAAATAACTCAAAAAAAAAAATATTTAAAGCAAGTCTTTTCTCCAAGCGAAGCCTAGAACATCTGCACACCAATTTCAGCAGGCAATTCATCTCCAAAGTCTGTATACATAAATATAAAAAGGAAAAAAATAGAGAAAATAAGACAAATGCCCTTAGTGCAAGTTAGGGCCGCAAGTTGTACAAGTAAGGGTATGAAAACAAGTGCAAGAAATATGCAACAAGATTTGGAATCAAGAATGTATAACATAATAAAATAGGGATGCAACAAGTAGAGGAATTCAAGAAACTAGCTAGCAAGAAAGATAACTCAAGTGACAAGATTGGGTAACAAGTACTAATAGTAGAACAAGTGACAAGTGAACATGTAATGGTATCAAGCACGAAGTAACAAGTATCACGTACAAGTATCAAGTAACAAGTAACAAGTATCAAGTAACAAGTCTCAAGTAACAAGTCTCAAGTAACGAGCATCAAGTAGGGTATCAAGTGTGTACAAGTGACAAGTTAATCTTAAGTCTAATGTTTAATTCTATCTAGGTAGCACTTCATGCATCCATACTTTTACTACATGGTTGCTACATAAAATCAGTGACGTTTAGTCCTAGTGGTGGATTTTATAGGGCGGTGTACTCAGGCATCAAGTATCAAGCAAGCATGGTTCATGAATACAAAAATAATGTAACAAGTTCACGAACCAAGTTTGTGAATGCACTAACAAGTTCAAGAACCAACCGTGGGTTCATGAATGCACAACAAGTTCATGAACCAAGTAATGGGTTCATGAATACGCTCAAGATACAACAAGTTCAGGAACCAAGTACTGGGAAACACGGGCCCCCTTCCGAGTACACTTACCTATATTGTCCACTATTATGGTCTTTCCCTTAAACTCCGACTTGTTATTTATTATTATTATCAACCAAGCATGAAAGTGTGCGAAATAGGTCAAGTATACATGATCAGAAATGGGAAACAAGTCTAGGCTAGGTAGGATACATGTTCGAGGGTCAAAACAATTCAGAATATTAAGAACGACGAGAATTCCAAATCTGGACAGCATGACATTGCTGCACCAAAACTGCGATTCCCGTTGCTACAAGATAGAAAATGTGGATCTGTCAGAAGATCTAGAAACTAGACTCCTTCCCGGTTCCAACGCATATAATTAAGATACATAAAAGTTGTAGCAATTGGTGACAAAACAGCAAACTATACAGCATTTGTGTTCAGCCAGAATTTGTAAAATTGAGTTTATACATATGAAACAGGGTTGAAACGTCATTCATTAATTCTGAGAAAATTAGAGAATGTTCTATAGGGTGTCCATTATCAGCATAAAAAATTTCAAGTCATTTACTTACTGATAGCATAGTTAAAATAATTGTAAACCAAAATGGTGCAGCAGTTTTTTATGAATCTGCGATTACAGACACAGCAGCAGTAAAACTGCAATATCTCCTAAACCGTAATTCGGAAATCAATTCTATCAAAAGGGTGATAAACTATACATACGGGGATAAGTTTCATATTCAGGACTCAAGTTCAGATTCTGATTTAATCGGGGTCAAAACAGCAAGCCAAGACAGGACAGAAACCAAATAAGACACTTTTTGCAAGAAATGTATCGAAATTATACTAGTTGTGAACAAGTGTATCAATGAAGGGTTGTGACTCTTAGATCATGTAATAAATAAGGCAAAACATGAGATCATCAACGATAAACAAAGATGAGTCACATTTACAATCTACTTACAGTATTTTCAAGGAAAAGCTTGTACTAGAAAACGAAATGTACAAGAAGATACTTGCCTTGGGGTGTAGACGATGAATCCGATAGAGGATTAACAGGAACGGATCCAGACACGGATCTTGATGGCGATCAACATCATACCAATGGACGACTCAGATCGGATCTGATAAGATCTACTGATGGAGGGCTGAGATCCGATCAGATGGGGATGATCAGATCTGGTGAGATTGGGTGACCCAGGAGTGATCTGATTGATGATCACGATCTTGATCATATCGGATGGCCTAGATTCAATTGATCCCCTTTTTCTTCCTTCTTCACATCGACAGAGAGAGAGAGAGAGAGAGAGAGAGAGTTGGCGGGAGAGGGGACGGTGACCACGGCGGCGGTTAGTGACACCCACGGCAGGTCGACTGTCGGCAACAGGTGGACGACAAGGAGCGCCGGGGGTGCAGGTCGCTAGCTGCAACTGTGGGGAGAGGAGCTCGGACCACGAAGTTAATGGCGTGCTCTGTTTTCGAGGAAACAGAGGAGAGGGAGGAGCGGCTCGACGGCGGGAGACTAGGGTGGTGTACAGAAGCGCAGTGTGGTGGCAGGAGCAGGAATGTGCGGCAGCGACGGGGCAAGGTGGCTTCGAAAATGGTGGTGGTCGGGGAGGGCTCGACGAGATGAAGATGTGATGGTTTGTGGGAAGGTGGAGCGACGAGGACAATGAGCGGCGGTGGCACTCAAGGTGGTGACGACTGGTGGCAGGCTTGTTGAGGAGGCAACTGGGGAGCGGTCGAGGGGAAGCTTTGATGGGTTCAGGGGACTTCGACTGGGGAAGGTGCTGGCGGCGGGCGCTATCGCTGCTGTTGCATCGCAAGGAGGATGATGGCGAAGGTGATGGGAATGGCTGGAGCTAAAGGCGGCGACGGAACGAAGGGGCGAAGACTAGGGGATTTGGGTTTTCGAGGCAGAGTGGAGGAAGATGAAGACAGGGGAGGTAATGGTAGGCAACTGTGTAATTAGGGTAGAACGGTATAGATTTAGGGTTAGGGTTAATTAGGTTAGGTTATGTAATGCCCCGAATCCCAAAACACTGAATTCGAAATGTTCTACAGGATCTTTTCGCTTCCTTTAGTACAATTTTACAAGGAAATTTAAACTTTTCTCTTTACATCAGAGTTTACATCAATATTACACTTTATATTGCACAGCGGAAGTAAAAATTTACAACAATGAAACAAATATACAACAACATTGAGAAATCTTTAAGCACTTGTTCCTCTTTAATCTTTATCAAGCCATTTACCTGCATATAAGACTGTGGGTACGTCAGTTTATTCAACCGACGATCATTATACACGGCCATCCTCTCTATGCCAGAAATAGTATAACTTATTTTCCATATTTAGCAAACACAAACTTGTCACATATCAAACTAAAGGGACTACCCTATTGATGTCGTGTTGTGATTGTGCACTTAATCCTTAATGCAGTTAATTATGTTACATGACACTAATACGCACTTGTTCGGATTCTATGCATCCCATACTACATAGGTCCGAGGGCAAGCCCTTAATCGTTCTTCATCTCTGTAGGGTTCAATCCCTCGTAATGACTTAATCTACTACTGTAATTACGGTAGGTATCTTGATATTCTATGATCTATGAGCCCATGTCCAGGCAGCCTGGAGAGGAATCCCACGCACTGACACGACGCATCGAGCAGGCAACCTATGGACAATTCAGCCTCCGCCATGGAACAATGGCACCACCCATAGCCACTCAAACATCCCACAAGCGTCGACACTGGGACGATAATTCTGGAGTAGTGCCCACGTCATGTCTTGACGCATCAAGCAGGCAGCCTGTGGATCACTCTCACACCGCTAATCCGATGGCCCTCATACTCGTATTTTTCTCCTACTTTCATCACGTCTCCACTATGTACTAATCCTTAGTTCTTATCAAAATTATGAACAAAAATCAAAGCTCTAGAGTTAGCCTCTCCACTAAACCGGACTTATTCATTCATTCAAACATGACTAATCTTGGTCTTTCTTTTCAATTTTCATTTCATTTATTTCCAAAATGCCGGGGGAGACTTAGCTACTCTTTTTGTTTCAATTTTCAATTCACAATTTCCAATTTGAGCATTTCCAACTCATAAATTCTCATATTGAGTTATCATACTCAAAAGTAATTCTCTTTTCCAATCATGATTTCTAATTCGTTCAAATAGTCCATAACTATACATGGAATTCATATGCTTTATCAATTATCAATTTCACTTTGAAATTCACATCACTAACGAATATTCACAATTCACATTTTTCACACTATTCTCAAATGAGAATAATTTGCATCACATCACACAAAATAATTTCTTCTTGCCAAATTAATTCTCTAATCCTTCATTTCAAATCATTTTTGCAAGATACAATTTCACAAAGAATATCAATGTAGACTATAGTTCTATTTACTCATTTAGTCACAAATTATACTTTACTTTATGTAAATCATTCCCAAATTATTTTTAATAAGTCCCATGTATTTTTAGAAGAATAGTCATATTTTTTTCATAATTTTTGGACCACCAAAACACCCAAAAATAATTTCCCTAAACTGCCGATGCCAAGAATCGAACCCAGCACCAAGGAGAACACAGCCGAAGGCACAGACTAACAGGCCACTTGCGCCAGCGGTATAAAGGGGTGCTGAGTGTATTAAATACTCTCGACCACTGATTCCTATACATTTAAAAAAAATTGTGAAACAAATGTGTGCCACAGGGATTCGAACCGGCCTTCACAGGGAACCCAACGCACGCTCTGACCACTTGAGCTACGTGCTCAGGTTGTCAAAGTACAACTTAAATTCTTTTTGAACCAATTTTCTCTATTGTTAAAACGTCTCGATGTTCAACTAGTCCTCATTTCATTTTGCTTTCATAAAAATTACTGTAAAATTCCAGATTGATTATTTCTTGTCTAATTTACATATCAGTATGAAAAATAATTTTTTTTTTCAACAATTAAAACGTATTTTCATACAATTAATTCGAATTCTACATGATAATCACCACATTCTTTATTTCGACATCTATTAACAACTAATACCACTAATCCCTTTATTAGCAACTAAGGATTAATTATCTGTTTTTAACCCTTTATCATACATACAAATCTATAATTTATTTCGTTTATTTCAATATCACACAAAAATCCATTTATTCACATGAAGTAGCACTGCCAATCTACTAACTTTGTGTATATAATTTGTGGTGTAGATAATGAGACCTTCTTTAACAAATCATGGTTATAATTAATCCATACAAACTTAGATTTTTACTAATTAAATCACATACAATTGCACACCCACTTTCCAATCAATTCATAGGTCAATTGTCCAATCAAAAGTGTACTCTTATTAGTATTTTTCATGCCTCATTCATTCAATTTAATCTAGCATGCATCCCTAATTAGAATATAGAAAATTTACCCACCTTGTATGGAGAGAAAAATACAACTAGCAATCCCTAGACAAATGTCCTTGCAAGGAAATGCTCCTCCTTGAACACGTGCACACAAGCCTCCCAAGCACACCCAAGTAAACCGAGCTCCTCCTTCTAGTGGTAGCCGGCCTCCTCTCCTTGTTGCAAGAAAAAATCGCACACACTCTCAATCTTTTAACTCATACAATCACTACTAGATCATATAATTTAGACTATAGGTTTGTAGGAAGTAATAAGCACAAGAATAACTAGCCATGGAGGGGGGTATTTATACTAAAAATTAAGGAGAATGGATGGCTAGGATCAAGTAAGTGGTTATAAGATGGAGGGCTAAGATGAAAGTAGGAGTTACATTAACTACCCACAACCAAGTAACCACCAAGCATGATCTCCACTCAAATTTTTGGTTTCCCTCCCAAAAGATCACAACCGGCCATCATAGGAATGCATATTGCACGTGTACGTGTAGTGCACGTGCATGCAACTAGGTCCAAAAATTGTACATTAAATTTTTGTATAAAAATAAAATAGTCTTTAAATTGTATTCTACATGACAAGTTGTATAAAAAATAGTTCATGGGCTTTAGTTTTTGGGCCAAAATAATTATTATAAAAATAATAAATTAAATTAACTTTGGGCTTTTAAAAGGAAAGGCTTTTTATCTATTTGAAAGAAAGCTTTATAGAAAAATAATTAAAGGCACATATTTAAATATCCATACTCATCATGATGGAAATATTTATCAAAAAAATATTGCACGTGCACACTACGTGCAAAATAAATAATTTTTCATTAAATGAAAAATCAGGGCATTACAGGTTAGGGTTTAAATAGTATTGGGTTATGGGTTTTGGGTTATTGGTTAATGAGTTTGAGTAGGATCCAAAGGAGATTGACTCAAAATTCACACTAATTAGGGAAAATTAAATAGATGAGGTGAGATAGTCAACTCTTCATGAAGAACAAAAAGTCAGAGCAGATAAGAACAATAAAATTGCAATAAGTATTGGCACAAAATTGAGTCGAAACAATGAAATAATTTTTATTAGAACTGGGACAAAAATACAGATCTTGGATTGATAAAAGGGTACTGGGAAATGAAATACAGCAGAAAAATACGAATACAGGAAATAGGGGTTACAAGAATCCGCCGATCCATAACCATAGTTAAACAGAGGGAGAATGTAACTATGTAAATAAATGGACAGTAACTGAGAATGTGGATTCATACGAAAAGCATAAGATAATACGATTACCTTGCAACTAGAGAGAGGAAAATCTAATTCTTTTTCTTCTTCAGCCAATAGATTGTCAGAATCGGTCCATTCATCAAAGACGGGAGGAATAGTAGAAGAAGACTTATGAGTGACCAACTTTGCTTTGTCTGTACTCAAAGATGAAACATTCACAGATTCTTTATAATTGCCCCACTCCGCTGAGAAATGCGAATTAACACTCCAAACTGGCCATTTGCTATCATGGTCGGCAGAGGAATGCGCCACACATAAATCAGCATTAATGAGCTCAGTTTTGGCAGGAGAAGGGGCGGCGACAGAGGCTACAACTAACTTAGTAACCGACGGCATATCCAAGGCTTTAAACTTAGGTTTTAGGGATGATTGGGAAGCAATCACCGGGTTAATCCAGACTAAATTGGGCGCCATCGAAGGCGAGAGAGATGAACTACCAGGGATGATACTGTCCCTACAGGAGAAGGAAAGACTTTGATAAATTAAAATAGAAAACTTTAGAAATAAGTAGAACGCACATTAATTTCAACATTCCCCCTTAATGTTCTTTCTTCACCACTCCAATGAACTCTCTGAGATGGCAGAATTTTTCCTTTGAAAGTGCTTTGGTGAGAATATCGGCCAACAGCTCCTCTGACCTGCAATACTCAAGCTGAACTATATTTTTCTCCATAGCTTCTTTGATGAAGTGATACCTGATTGCAATATGTTTTGTCTGTTCATGATTGACCAGAATTTTTCCAATGGCAATGGCTGATTTGTTATCACAATACAAGGTGGTTCCTTTACGTTGCTTTTCTCCAATGTCTTCAAGAATTTTTTGAAGCCATACCACTTTAGATGTCGCTTTTCCTACAACAAAATATTATGCTTTAGCAAAGGATTGATCCACTACACTTTGTTTCTTTGAAGCATATAAACAAACCCCGATCCAAGAGAGAAAACATAGGCGGAAGTGCTATTCAAGTCATCAAAACAACTAGCTCAATCACTGTCGGTGTACCCAATGATACTCGAATTCTCCGTTTCCTTGTACAAAATTCCATAGTCAAGTGTGCCATGCCGATATCTAAGCACTCCTTTTGCAACTCCAATATGAACTTGACTTGGCACTTGCATATATCTTGATAATAGACTCGCAACAAACATAATATCCGGTCTAGTAGTCGAAAGATTGTGCAGTTGACTGTCCCCTACTCGGGTTGGAGATTGGGAGGTTGTGGTCGACCGCAACTATGTGCGGTCGACCATCCGCGACGCTGATGAGTTTTTTGGGTGCGGGCTTGTTGATTCGATTGAAGCCCACTTTATCTTTTGGTTAGATCGTACGGATCTAATTGTATGTTTATCTCTTCAATATACATCAGATGACTATTGTATCAAGATAACTAAACCAGGGTTTCTCTAGATCTCTATATAATCAATTGAAACAACTCATAGAATGATATGATTCTATTGAGTGTCGAATAGAATGAGAGAGTACTTCATCTGAGAGGGTAAGAGATTTCTTCATTGTAAACAACAAGCAAATTTCAGTTAGGCTTGAAAGAGGGTCGTGGTGAGAATTGTAACATTCTTGTGTCTTCTCTAGTTGAAATAACATCTCAGTTTTTCCTCCCCTAGATTAAGGCGAAATCCCCAACCGGGACAACTCTTGTGTGCTTTGTGTGATTGGTGTGATCTAGTTTTGCTTGGTGGTTTGTGTTGATTATGTCGAAGACTCAACAAGATCCTCTTTTTTTCCTAACAAGTGGTATCACAACAATCAGGTTCATGGGTTTGTTCAAGTTTTTCGGAGAAGTTGACAGATCAAATGATGAAGATCAAGCAGTTCAATGGTAAGATCAACTTCAATCTACGGAAGGTGGACATGTATGCTGTTTTGGTTCAGATGACTTGTACCTTGCCCTAGAAGAGAAGAAGCCAACCGACATGAAGTAGGAGAAGTGGTATGAGTTGTTTGAAGGCCTTGAGTTTAATCCAGTTGCTATTGGCGGACGAAGTCAAGTGTAATATTCTTGAGGAGACAAATGCTGCGAGTCTATGCGCGAGATTCAAATTTGGTTACTTAGGGTCGTCATTACTAGATCGAATGTATTGGAAGAGGAAGCTGTTTAGGTTCTCAATGAAGGAAGGTACCCATCTTTAAGATCATATTGTGGAGTTCAATAAGGTAGCATCTGAACTGAAGGCGATTAATGCTGATAATCTTAGCGAAGAGGTGAAGCTTTCAACTAGATTTATTCACTGCCAACTTTTGATGATCACTTGAAAACTACCATGCTACATGGTAAATCAGCCAATGAGACACTTACAGTAGCTGGGGTGATTAAGAGTCTGAAGTAAGATGAACTAAGAAAGGACACTCATAAAGGAGGTTATATTTCTGCAAGATGTTTTGTGGTGGATGGTGATAGTTCAACTAGAAGAGATGTGGCCCACAAGGGTAAAATTCGTTGCCACTATTGTAGAGGAATTGGGCATTACAAGAGAGACTGTCATAAGTGGTTAAGTCAGGAAAGTAGTCAACGCAACTGATTCAGGTAAATCAGGTGAATCTGATAACTTCGATCTGTCTTCTTGTATCAAATTCTTCAGATGTGAATTCAAATTGGTATCTTGATTCGAAAAGTTCTTCTCATATTTGCTCCGAGAGAGAGATGTTTTCTACTGACAAGTTGTTAATAGGCTGTAGTGTGAAAATGACTAGATGAGAGATTTGTGAAGTAGTGGGTGCAGGAATAGTTGAATTTGAGATGCCAGATGGTAAAGGGTTCACACTAGAAGAGGTCATGCATATTCCTTTGATACTGCAGAAGCTGATATTCTGGAGGACTCTTGATGCTCATGGCTGCAGGTACATAGCTCGAGGTGGAGTTTTGATAGTTTGAGATAGTCGTCGTAAGGTAATGAAAGGTAAGAGGGGGATTGGGTAGGGTCAGCACAACCTCTACCAGCTTTGTGGTAGCGGTTAACTCGGTCGAGTGTATGGAAGCTCATTGTTCCTAAAGCATCATCTAGTAAGCTATCACTAGAATTACCAAATCGAGACTGCAATGTTTGAATATCGTTGGGAGGTGGAGAGAGCCTTGATGTAGGTGGAATTCGTGTGAAGGGTGGTACCTCCATGATAACATCTACTAGGGTGTGCCCTTGAAGGGGGCATACAACTGGAGGAAATCAGGTGGAGGTTTGTTCAACTAGCAGAAGAAGCCATAGAAATGTGTTGTTTACAAAGCGGAGGTGAAAGATCTAGAAGAGTTTTAAATCACACAGGTACGGATTCATGCGTATGCAATCCAAGGTGGAGATTGTTGGGTTTTATGTCTTGCATACTTATTTGGTGTGAAGTGAAGATGGTGATACTGTTGGATCCTGTATGCAAGGTAGATAACACTAGAAGTGGGTGAATAGTGTTATTTAAAATTATTAAAAATTATTCAACTTGAAACACCTGTTAAGTCGACGGGGACAAAAAACCAGTCGACTGAATCGACAGATAAAAAAGAAACTTGATCAACTTGAAGAACAACGAGTCTGTAAATCGACTTAATAGGACTACCAGTCGACTGATCAGACACAGATAGAAATAAATTGCAGCGAAGTTAAGTTTACAAGTTAGAAAGATCAAACCACAGAGAATCAGCAATGCTAACACAGCGATATATCCTGGTTTAGTCCTCCCGACCTACATCCAGTCCCCAAGCAACCCACTTGAAATTTTTCACTATTCTTAAAAAGATTTACAAGAATACCCTACGATTTTTGGCAACAACTATGCCAAACCCATATACCTCTCTCACCACTAGAGAGAGCAAAACCCCACTCTACAACCTAGAGTGAACACTGATTTTACACCAAGAGCCCTTCTCTCCAACCGAGAGGACCACTCTCACAACCTGAGAGTGAACAACAAAAAAATCAAAAATTACAACACCTAGAGCCTTGATTTTTGAATGTGCTTTTTGTATTGAGGCTATAGGTCAACTTCTAAGCGCAGTCTTAAACTTATTCGTTGTTATACAAGACTGAGATTGGAGAACCAAGTCTAAGAGAGTGAGAGTTCTTTGAAAACTTTGAGTTCATTTTCACACACACTTTAACAAAAGCAAAGACTTGTTTAATGCAATAGGTAACCTTTTCCAAGTAACATCTGGACTCTATTTATAGAGTAGACACTCCAGAGTCGTTAGAAAACAATTAACCAACTGCCATTAAACGGCAGAAAAGATTTGAATTCGAAAATCAAATTTAAATACTCAGAAAACTGTCAAAGCTGCTCGAACAGTCGACTAGGTTGCCAAAGGAGTCGACTAGTCAGAGCTTGAGTAAGTTCAGATTGTTTTGTACTGGAATAGTTGACTGGTACTTGACAGCTGAACTCATACAAGCTTGAATTTGACATTTTTGATTTTTAATAAACTTTATTTTAGTTCTAAGGGATGTGTGTGTGTGTGCATCAAGGCTATTATAAGATTTCTAAGCAAACATATCAAAGATTACAATTTTGTATATCGATTTACATGGACACTCTTTTGTTCTTGAGCTGATATCTTTGAAAATGTTTTGAAGCTTTGAGTGACACTTGTCTTGTAGCTTGATCTTGCACCTTGAAAGCTTTGGGTACACACTGCAAGAGACATGTTAAATAGAACATATGTGTATCGTGTTGTAGTCATCAAAATCAAGAATCTACATTCTCCCTCTTTTTGATGATGACAACACAATAACTAAACAATATAGAATAGTAACTTTAAGCAACATGCTTCTCCTGAACATAATACACATATAGATATGCAAAAAAATACAATTAAATTTGCTTTGCTCCCCCTAAATAAGATAGAATATGCACACAATAATAATAAGATAAAATGTGCACATATAGATATGTGCACAACCAATCATCTTAAAATGTGCACATAACCAATCATCATAAAATGTCTCCCCCTTTGGCATCAACAAAAAAATAGAAAGTATAACAAGGGGCAATCCAAAGAGAGAACATAAAGTCATACATAAGCATCCAAATATAGTGCATAAAGTCATAAATAAACATAAAGAACATAAAGTCATAATCCAAAGTCAAAGATAAAGTCTTACAAAATAAAAAAACAGAAAAGTAATGCAAAATACAAGACATGCAACATTAATCTTCATCTTCATCACTGTCAGGGGCAGAAGTAGGCTGAGGAAATTACCGAACAAACAACTGAGTGAGGTTGGAAATACTAGCCTCTAGAGAATCCTGACGACCCAGAATGAGATCCTGACGGTCCATAATGTAGTTGACAGACGAATAGAGACTTTCAGGATGTAAAAAGCTTGCCCTAGGTGGAATGGAAGAAGAACTAGATGCCAAAGAACGAGGTGGAATGGAAGTGGCCAAAGGTATGGTGGAGCATTACGGGTAGGTGAATGAGGAAGGATTATGGAGCAATTTTATACGGGCAAGACTGGACCGATCAAAAGTTTCAAAACGAGACACAACACTAGACTCCTTATCTAAATCTACCTTAAAGTGGCTAAAGATATGAGTGAGAATAGCCCCATAAGGTAAGAAAGAGGTGTGACCTTTATGGAGACGACTAAAAATAACTTGACTTCAGTTGATATGGATATTCCCAAAAATAGTATAAATAGCCACTTGTAATTCATGCGAAAATTGATCGTAGCTCCCTATTTTAGGGATAATATTATACGATAAAGTTCTTGCAACAAGCTTCGCAAGCGGGGTTATATTCTTATTGGTCATAGGAGGACCTTGAAGCAAATATTGGGGAAGAAATATTTTTGACAAAATGGAGGGATCATCAAGTTCAAGTTCTCCTTAATCCAACCCATCAAAAGGAATTTTCAGATTCTGTCCCAATTTCCTAACACCCAATTTCATAGTCACATTTTTAACAAATGTAGTGATTTTTATCTCATCACCATCATCGTTACTAGCAACTTTCATATTAGCATAAAACAAATAAATAAGTTGCGGGTAGTAATGGGGTTGATTTACGAGAGATAAAAGATCAAACAGTCCACACTGTTGAAACAGTGGAGCAATTGGATATTTATCTAAATCAGGATAGTTAATAAACCTGCTAGGAAAAATAACCAATTGGCAAATGGTAAAATATTTTTCAACTAGGTTTGGATTCCTCAAATATTGAAGGTAATTAGGATGGGGTTGTTCATCTTCAACAGGAGCAGAAGACCTAGATCTTTTGGATTTCGACATAAAGATAATAGAACAACCTAAAAGACCTAAAGTGATAAGAGAAAAATGTTACCCAACAGCAAAGAGAGAAAAATAAGACCAAATCTAAGAAACTTCGAGCAAAGAAGCAAGCGCTAATCTGCGAACTCCAATCAGCGAGCTCCAACTACTTCAGCAGCCGTTTGGTATGTCAGGAAGAGGAAGAGTAAAAGGGGAAAGTGAATTGGAACTAGGGTATTTACTAGATAAGATAAAAAATTAAAGGTGGAGATTAAAAGATAGGATTGTTTGATGGTGGAGATCAAATAGATAGTAAAAGTCGAGCGGGTCGGGTCTAAGAAGAGCAAAAGAAACGCCAAACAAGTGATGATTCAGATAATATAAAAAAATCTGAACATAGTCGCTGCAGTCGACTAGTCAAGAGGGAAGTCAACTGAGGCGAGAACAAAATAATTCCAAAAATAAACAGAGTTTTAAAATGAATGTATAAGTTATAAAGCATCGCCAGTCGACTGGAAAAGCAAGACAGTCGACTATTCATTCAATAATTTCAAGAAAGAAAATACTTAAGCTAGGTATATGTTGACTAAATCAATACAATAATTCGACTTAGACAAAAAATTTTAAGAAATATCATGATATGAACAGATTCCTAGTTCTCTTCTAAACTTTATAAAAAGGTCTTCTTTCAACGGTTTGGTAAAAATATCTGCTATTTGTTTATCAGTGGAAATTAACTCCAATAAAATATCTCCTTTTAGAACATGATCACATAGAAAATGATGTCGGATATCAATATGTTTCGTACGTAAATGTTGAACCGAATTTTTAGAAAGATTAATGGCATTGGTATTGTCACACATTATATAAGGTTTTGAAAAAGAAATACCATAATCTAAAATGGTTTATTTCATCCATAAGATTTGAGCACAAGCCAAACTTGTAGCAATATATTCAGCTTCTGTGGTAGATAGAGATACGGAATTTTGCTTTTCACTACACCAAGATACTAGGGAATGTCCCAAAAAGTGACAGGTTCCACAAGTACTTTTGCGGTCAGTTTTATTTCCAGCAAAATTAGCATTACTATAAGATAGTAACTGAAAATTATTGGTACGAGGATAAAATAAACCATATTCATATGTGCCTTTAATATATCTTAAAATCTGTTTCACTACTTTTAAGTGAGATTCTTTTGGATCAGACTGATATCTAGCACACAAACATATACTAAACATAATATCTGGTCTACTAGCAGTTATATATAAGAGTGAGCCAATCATACCTCGATAGAGCTTTTAATCGATACTCTTACCTAATTCATCTTTGTCAAGTGCAGTAGTAGTAGCCATAGGTGTGGTCTTACTACTAGTGCCATCCATGCCAAACTGTTTGAGTAACTCCTTAGCATATTTTTCTTGATTAATAAATATGCCATTTTGAAACTGTTTTATTTGAAGTCTAAGAAAGTAATTGAGTTCACCCATGTGACTTATCTCAAACTCATTTTGCATGGTGGTAGCAAACTCTTAACATAGATTACTGTTAGTTGATCTAAAAATTATGTCATCTCATAGATTTGTATGATTAATATGTCTGAATTTATTTTCCTAATAAACAATGTGTGTCTACTTTACCAATTTCAAACCCTGTTTCTAAAAGAAAAATTTTTAGACGATTATACCAAACACGAGGTACTTATTTAAGACCATATAAAACCTTTTTTAATTTAAAAATATGGCTAGGGAATTGTTCATGTTCGAAACCTGGTGGTTGCTTAACATAAACATCTTCCTTAATGAAACCGTTTAAGAAAGCACCTTTAACATCCATTTGGAAGAGTGTGAAATTCATAAAACATGTAAAAGATAACAAAATTCTAATTGATTCTAGTCTAGCAACAGGAGCATATGTTTCATCAAAATCAATACCTTCTTCTTGGTTATATCTTTGGGCAACTAGTCTAGCCTTGTTCCTATCAACTTGTCCTGATTCATCTAACTTATTTTTAAATACCCATTTGGTACCAATAATAGTATGATTAGGGGGTTATGGAACTAAATCTCATACATCATTCCTTACAAATTGGTTAAGTTCATCTTGCATAGCATTCAACCAAAATTCATTCACACATGCTTCTTGAATGTTTTTAGGTTCAAAATCCGATAAAAAAGCAGCATGAGAAATCATATTAAAGTGTGATCGTGTTTGAATGCCGTGTGAGATGTCACCAATAACTAAGTCATGAGGATGATCTCGAACTTCAACAAATGAATTTGGTAAAGTTGGAGTTATCTCTACAGGATCAGTCGTCTTAATGAACCCATCCGCTGACTGATTCAACACAGCAGTTGACTTATGAAGCCCATCAGTCGACCTATCTAGAGTAATTTGCTCAAGTAATTTAACAATGTTATCTAGTAGTGAAGATACAATTTCATCATCTTGAATAGCACTAGATGAAGGTAAAGATTCATCAAATGAGACATGCATAGATTCTTCAATAGTCAATAATAACTTATTGAAAATTCTATAAGCTTTACTCCTATTTGAATATCCAATGAAGATACCTTCATTAGATCTAGCATCAAATTTATTTAAGTTATCTTTTGTGTTTAATATGAAACAATTACAACCAAATACTTTAAAGTAAGAGACTTTAGGAATACGTTCAAAAAACAACTCAAAACAAGTCTTCTTTAACTTTGGCCTAATTAGAATTCTATTTAAGACATAACATGCTGTAGAAACAGCTTCAGCCCAGAAATATTTAGGCAAATTACTTTCAACAAGCATGGTACGTGCATATTCTTGCAAAGTCCTATTCTTTCTTTCAACTAGTCCATTTTGTGGTGAAGCTCTAGGAAATGCAAAAATATGTGTTATACCATTCTTGTTAATATTCTAAAAATGTGTCATTCTCAAATTCTCCACCATGATCACTTCTAATAGTGACTATGGTTAGAGATTTTTTATTTTGAACACGTTTGCAAAAAATTTCAAATTCTTCAAAAGCTTCATTTTTATGTCTTAAGAAGAATACCCATGTAAACCTTGAATAATCATCAACTAAAACAAATACATATCTACTTTTATTTAAGGAAGCAACTTTAGTAGGACCAAATAAATCCATATGGATCAATTCGAGAGGCCTACTAGTAGAAATCATTTCCTATGTTTTAAAAGTGGATTTTACTTGTTTTTTTAGTTGACATGCATCACACATTTTATCTTTCTTAAAAGATAATTTTGGCAGTCCTTTAACTAGGTTATTCTTAGAGATTTTAGCAATATTTTTCATGTTTACATGTCCAAATCTTTTATGCCAAAGCCAAGAATCATTGTTCGAGGCAACGAATGAAAAAATCACCCGAAAACTCATTTGTTTTTAAACAAAGTTCATATATGTTATTTTTTCTAATACGTTGAAAAATCACATTTTGCAAAGAAGAATCATAAATCAAGCATGCATCTTTTTCAAACACTATCTTATAACCCTTATCACATAATTGACTAATGTTTAACAGGTTATGCTTTAAACCACTAACTAAGAGTACATCTTCAATAATAGGAGTAGTATTCTTACCAACCATGCCTATTCCGATAACTTTTCCTTTGTTATTGTCACCAAAAGTAACAGTTCCTCCATCTATATCTTGAATGAATGAGAGCAAGTTTGCATGTCCAGTCATGTGTCTAGAGCATCCACTGTCAAGTATCCATCGTTCGCTTTTAGGTACCTACAAAATATTATTTGTAAATATGGTACCCTTTTCATTGGGTTCGAGAAAGATTAGTACTTGGGAAACCAAACCCAAAATGAGTTTGATTTACCACCCATATGCAGGTTTAAAATTAACATAATTACAAAAAATATTTACAAAAGAATTTATATACAAAATCTTTTCATTTAGACACAGATTAACTGGAACCCAAAATATTTTTATACTGTCCAGTCGACTTATTTTTACCCTTCAGTCGACTGTCTGTGACTTCAGGCGTCTGGGAGGTGAAACTAGTCGACTTATATGAGGTTGTTATCTTTTCGAATAAGAATGTATCCTTCTGGATAGGTGACTTATTTGAGGGGCCATTCGACTGGTCTTTTTAGAAAACTTTCCATTTTCATGATTGACAAGAATTTTTGGCTTTTCAAAGAAATCATACAACTTATTCTTTACATTAGAAGCAGAATAAAGCTTATTATGACTAGTGTTATTAGAAGAATGACATTTTTTAAGAATTTTTTGAAAACCAAGTCCAAATCTTTTATCAGACTGAACTTGATTTTGAAGAACTTCATTTAAATTCTCTTTTCCCTTATTGAACTTAGATACATTCTTAGATATCTCTTCATAATTCTTTTTTAGAGATATAAGATCTATATCCAAGTTGGAAATACGAGAAGTTAAAGACTTGACTTCAACATGTAAATCAAGGTTTTCTTGAGAAAGAGTTTGATTAACTTTCTCTAGATTCTTACCTTTTATTTTCTCCCATTTTAATTCTAGAAAAATTTCATTAAAAGCTTCTAACAAATCACTAGAATCTATACTATCACTTACATCGCTTTGATTTGCCATGAAGCACACGTTTGCAACTTCATTAGATTCCATATTTTCTTCTTCCGAAGATGAATCACTATTATCTCACGTTGCTTGGTAGGCCTTCTTGTTTTTCATATACTGGTTCTTGATAAATTTGTCCTTTAGGTTTGAGACTTTGCCTTTAGACTTTGCATTCTCCAATGGACAGTCGTGAAGGGTTTCGAGCACATAAACGCAGCGGAATAAGCGTGAAAAATAAATAAAAATCGAAACCCTCCGCAGGATCCATGCGAAAACACAAGATTTAATTCGGAGATTAAGAATAAATACCTTAAGAAGCTTTAACAATTTAATAAGGGAGAATTAAAGAGGTCCAAACTTCTTGAATCACCACGCATCCCGCTCTCGCAATCTACGCTCTACCGGTATCCACACGAACGCTTGATCTTTGAAGGAGCGATGTACTAGCATCCGAAAACCAACTTCTCTCTATCTCCATCTTCATCTCTCAAACGGCTAGGGTTTTTCTCTTTTTCTTCTAACCCTAATTTTGAGAGTTTAAGATGTTTATATAGAGAGAAAAATCTGTTTTCTAAAGCCCAATCCCATTGGGCTTTTATTAAAATTAGAATTCTTAATTAAATAATTAATTAAGTCAAACTTAATTAATATTCTAATATAATTCTAATTCTAATAATTAGTAAATTTGAAATTCTATTTAATTAATTAATTAAGTCTCACTTAATTAATATTATAAATAAAATCGAATTACTATTTAATTTAAATTCATAATTTAAATTAAATCTCCTTCAAGCGTTCTTGTGTGTGACCCTGTAGGTTATTATTACGTTGGCAATAATTTTATTATTCAATAAAATTATAAACAATGAGCGGCATCTAGTAATACATCATTGCTACCCAAGTAATAATAATAAATCGGTGATTCGATTAAACCTTTCGTGACTAATGTTCCATGTAATATAATCCTTTTAACCTTGATATTATAGATTAAACTTGAGGCATGGTTTGTGTCATCCTCTTCATAATTTAATCTTTATTTTCTTGATCGATGAGTAGACTATTCAAACAAATCAATATTTGAGCATGGCCATGCATTTCATAGTCTCACTCAAACAAGAGGCCAATAATATCACTCCTATAAATAGGAGGGTTAAATCCCATCTAGATCATTCATATCTCTCACATGATTCATAATATACCCAACAACCATCTTTATCATTACCCGGTTAAAGATAACTTTTGATGAAATCAAAGTATAATAATTCTCATGTAGAACTATAATGATTTCAGGTCTAAGGATCATTACACCATTATCACTGTGAGATTTCTTATGACACTATTTATAATCTTCCATGTAGAATCTCACGGTGGGTCAGTCCAGTACACTGTACTCTTACATGTACCTATGCATTGACTTTAGCATCTCTATACTAATGACCAATGAGATATGGTCATCAGTCAATCAACATACTAGTCTCGATGTATTATTATTGTCCTTATAATAATAATACTCGACTAGGGACATTTAAGAATATGATACTCTTAACATATATAATCTCATGTTCAAATCTCATATTTGAATCTATATAATTTGTATCATATTCTAAGGACATTTATTATGCTAACATTTATAACGCAGTAAATAAAGACATAATAAACTTATATTTTAATAATCACTAAAACATAATGACATAATAGCGTTTCTAAAACTCTAATGTATTGTCTCTAGGGCACCTACACTAACAAGTCGTTCTTCATTTGACCTACATTATTGCATTTGAAACAAGTAGGAGGTTTATTAGTATCCTTTAATCTTGAATTAAATTTACCTTTGCGAAGGAATTTTTTGAATTTCCTTGTGAATATAGCCATTTCTTCTTCATCATCTTCATCATCTTCTGATTCAAAAATAGTCTTAAAAGCAAGAGTTTTCTTCTTAGCTTGTTGCGATTCTAAGTCCTTCTTGCACTCCTCCAATTGTACTACATAAGCCATTAGATTTCCAACAAGATTTTCAAGCGAAAGTTGTGTTAAATCATTTTCTTCTTCAATTGCGGTAGTCTTGTTTTTCCATTCAGAGGTAAGAGCGCGAAGAACCTTTCTCATCATCTCCGCTTCAGTATATGTTTCGCCAAGAGCCACAAAGGAGTTTGTGATGTCAGTAATTCTGGTTATCATCTCCGATACGCTTTCATTCTCCTTCATTCGAAATATCTCGAACCTGTAAACAAGAACAGAAATTTTAGATTCCTTGACCTTATTTGTGCCTCCATGTGCTACCTCAAGAGTATGCCATATTTGGAATGCCGTTGTTGCGGTTGACACACAGTTGAATTCTTCTTTGGTAAGTGCACAAAAGAGGGCATTCATCGCCTTTGCATTTTTCATGGTATTACTTTTCATATCGTTATTCCATTGAGCATAGGGAAGAGTAGGCAACGTATACTCCGTCTCGGTCAGGTTCCAAATCTCATAGTCGATGGATTGTAAGTGAATCTTCATTTTACATGTCCAGTAGTTGTAGTTTGTTCCATCAAAGATAGGCGGCCTCTGTGTAGTGTAACCCCTGTTTTTCGTTTTTCGTATTCTTGGTGTATTTTTCTTCTTTCTTGAGTATTTATAGTCTTCTTGTATTTTGGACCGTATATTGGAGTTTTTTTCAATATATATTCATTTTTGCTCATTTTGATCTTCTTGTGATTGATTTTTCTGTCCCTTGATTTGTTCATGATCGTTATAATTGTTTTTTGCTCTTTATTGGGTCCTTGTTCTCTTTGTTTTGTTCTTGGGTGCTTGTGGCGTTTTGGTTGCTAATCCTATTGCTATTCATATTGCTTTTGATCCCTAATTACCTACCAAAGCCAAATTATCCTACAATCCTATTTTAAATTCTATGCAAATCCTATTAAATCCAATCTCCCACTTTTACATGGTATCAAAGCTTAAAAAATATACCAAAAAAATTTCCGCAAAGAATTAGGGTTCTCTCTTTTCAAACTAAAAGAGCAGGCACAACCCTAACCCTAATATCTCCACCAGTCGCCATCCTCCACAACCTCAAGCTGCCACCGCCCTCCACAACCTAACCCTACTTGCCGCCACTGCTACATCTGCTACCACCCACCGCTGCCCTCTCCTCATCATCCCATTCCCCACCCTCCTGTCGCCTCTCGCCCTCAACCCTCCAAGCCACAACTTCAAGCCGCCGCCGACGCTCTAGATCCCAGTGCCCATTTGTTCTTCTTCTCCTTCTAATTTGTAATCTTTCCTCTATCTTCTGATTTGTTGTTCTTCTTTCTGCTTTATTTTCTTATTTCTTGTTCTTCTTCTTCTAATTTATAACCTCTTCTATCTCTCTTCTTCTTCTTCTTCTTCTTCTTCTTCTTGGGTTTTCTTTAAAAATAGAAAAAAAATTAAAAAAACAAAAAAAACAAAAAAATTAAGTCTCACGATGCACGTTGTTTTGGATCACGTGACATTTTTTGATGCCCTCTTCAATCATCCACTCATCCGCTTTCTCGTTCAGATCTAATCTAAATCTCCTCTTATGACGACCTCTGATACTTCAATGGTGACTTCTCCTCCTCCCCCTCCTCCCTCCAATGACGACTCCTTCCACTCACACGGCCATTGATTATCCTTCTCTCTTGAAGGGCGAACGCATGACCACTGAGAATCTCTCCGTTCGAAACAACTTCATGACTTGGTCCCGTTCTGTCATGTGTTTCCTTAAAGGTTGCGAAATGTGCCATCACCTCACCGAACTAGCTCCTCTGCCTACAGATCTCACTTTTAAATTATGGGATCATGATGATAACTTGGTTGTCAATATGATGACCAATTGTATGGATCGGAAAATTTACACCTCCATCACTTTTCTCGATACAGCCAAAGATATCCGGGATACTCTTCATAACATGCACTTCTCTTCCAACAACATGCAACGCATGTATGATATCTTTCTTGATGTCATCGAGACCAAGGTAACGACAATCATGCCTAGCTATCCCGCTTTAATCAATTCTTAGAAGAATGGAAGATTTATCATCCGTACTCTTTCGATTTTGTTGTCCAGCAGCAGCAACGATAAGCCCTTCTTATCGTTCTTGTCGTGGGCAATATTCGCCCATATCTTGAAGGTGTTCGCTCTCATATCCTCGCCACAATGTCAGTCTCTCTTTACGTGATCTCCATGTTCAGCTACCACGTGTACCCCCTCCTGCTCTTGTTGAGACCTCATCACCGTCTGCACTCATCTCTGGCCATGGCCCGAGTTATTCTGATCCCTCACCGCAGTTTACTTCCTCCTCTAGGGGTCATGGTCCTTATTATTCACGAGACCATAGTGACCGTGGTTGTGGCCATGGTGACCGTCATCAAAACATTAAATATTGTACCTATTATCAGGGCCAGTCTCATGAGTACACGACATGTTGGAAACGCATTGGTCATCCTCCTGCAGCTCTCAGTTGTCTACTGTGGACTCTTCTTTCATTACTACACCTACAAATGTGCCAACCTCCTCCTAGTTTACCTTATCTGCTGAAGAGTATCAGACTTTTCACACTGTCTCATCCTCCTGGTAATTCTGTTCACTTAGGTACTGCTTGTCATGTTTCTTCACATCAATGGATTATTGATTCAAGTGCTTATGAACATATGTTTCCTTTACCGCTTTCTTCCATTTCTTTACATTCCAATTATCATGTGTGTATTGCTGATGGTTTCCCTATCCCTGTTGAAAGGAAGGGCAATTTCTCTCTGTCTTCATATTTCTCTCTTACATCTGTTTTACGTGTTTCTACATTTCCTAACAATTTGTTATCGATTCCTAAAATTTCTAAAGATTTAAAATGTTTAGTCACATTTTTTTCCTTCACATTGTGTGTTTTAGGATATTACGACTAGGAAGGTGATTGGCACCGGTCGTAAAACAACAAGGGTTATACATCTTAGACTCTCCAGTCTCGACTTTTCATTCTTCTACTAATCCTGCATTGTGGTACCGGTGACTGGGACATCCCTCCTTTCCTACTCTCAAGCACTTAGTTTTCGGTTGTGTTGTGAGTCTTCTTTTCAGTTATCTTGTGATTCCTATGAGTTACGTAAACATTATCAAGTTTCCTACCCAGGACGCATAAAAAAACGTAGTGAACATTTAATTTGATTTAGTGCATTCTGATGTTTGGGGACCTATTGGTTTTCCCACATTTAATAAATATCGTTATTTTGTTACGTTTATTGATAATTTCTCTCGAATGACATGGTTGTTTCTCTTAGAAAATCGTTCTGAAGTATTTCTTGTTTTTCAAAATTTTTCTTTGAGATACAAACACAATTTGATGCTACTCTTAAGTGTTTTCATTCTGATAATGCTAAAGAATATGTGAGTTCTAATTTTAAATAACTCTTTTCTCAACATGGCATAATACACCAAACCTCCTGCGCATATACTCCTCAACAAAATGGAGTGGCAGAACGCAAAAGTCAATATTTACATAGCACTGCTCGCTCTTTAATGTTTGAAATGAACGTTCCAAGTTTTATTGAAGTTTTGTGGTTCTCACTGCCTGTTTTCTTATTCACCGTATGCCTACTCCTATTTTTCAACATCAATCACCTTTCCAACTAGTATTTTCATCTAGAGATCCATTTTCCCTTCCACCTCGTGTTTTTGGTTGCACATGTTTTGTTCAAAACATCCAACCGGGAACTGATAAACTTGACCCTCGTGCTACTAAATGTTTTTTTCTTGGATATTTGTGATTTTTGAAAGGTTACTTTTGTTATTGCCCTTCACGAAAGAAAATGTTTACCTCGGCAAATGTTTCATTTTTTCAACATAAACCTTTGTTTTTTGAACAAATTTCTTCCAAAACTCCCAATTTACCAATGGCTGTTGTAGAGAGTCTTGATTTTTTTCCCACCACCGCCACCACCTCCACCACTTCAGGTTTATGTCAAAAGAAGAAAGGCGAGTTCAGACTCGACAATCCAAGCGGTACAATCTTTTGTTCAACCCATGCCAACCACTTCTATCGGTAATATTCCTAACATAGAAAATTTACCTATTATTCATCGTAAGACTAGGCGTTCTTGTGCTCAATGCAGGATTCCATCTCCATTCCTAAAAATATTCAGGAAGCACTCAGGCACCCTGGTTGGACTGTAGTCATAAAAAAGTGTATATGTACAACACAATGGTACTTGGTAGCTGGTTCGCCTCCCTATACGTGGTAAGAAAGTTGGTTGTAAGTGGGTCTTTTAGTCAAACACAATCCTGATGAGAACGAATGAAAGCTCGCCTTGTCTCTAAAGGATATACACGTGAATTTGGGGTCGACTATGCAGAGACTTTCTCTCCAGTTGTGAAAATCACGTCTATTCGTGTTCTTATTTCTCTTGCATCCAATTGTTCTTGACCCCTCCATCAGCTTGATGTCAAGAAAGTATTTCTCAATGGAGACTTGAAAGAGGTGATGTATATGCAGCAACCTCCTGATTTTGAGTGACAGGGGGAGAATCTGGTATATTCGCTAAAAAAAGTCTCTTTATGGCCTCAAACAGTCTCCTCGAGCTAGGTTTGAAAAGTTCGAAAAAGTTATATGCTCTTATTTTTTCTCAAGAAGTAAGCAGATTATTTTCTCTTCACAAAGAAAGAAAGCAAAGGCATTGTCATTTTGTTAGTCTATGTTGATGATATTATTATCACAAGCAGTGATTCACAAGGTATTGCAGACATCAAGCAACAGTTAACTCGAACATTTCAAACAAAGGATCTTGGTCCACTTCGATACTTCCTTGGCATTGAGGTTACACGCAAAAAGAATGATATCTTTGTTTTTCAAAGAAAGTATGTCCTTGATATTCTTACTGAGATAGAAATGTTGGTGTGTCGCCCCAGTGACACACCTATGGATCCCAATATTAAGTTGTCCTCTTTCTCTAATGATACATCATTCTCTGACCTAGGACGTTATCGCAGGCTGGTTGGCAAACTCATATATATCTCAATGACTAGGCCAGATATTGTATTTGCAGTTAGTCGAGTCAGTCAGTTAATGCATGCACTGACCATCACTCATTGGAAAGCAGTTCTTCACATTCTTCGCTATCTTAAGAAAGCTCGAGGGCAAGGACTTTTATTCAGGCCGAGTGACTTTCTTTCTTTACGAGGATATTCTGATGCTGACTGGACAGGATCAGTTGATGATAGGCACTCAACTAGTGGATACTTTGTATTTTATGGAGGAAATCTAATATCTTGGAAAACCAAGAAGCAACCCGTGGTGGCTAAATCAAGTGCAGAATCTAGCACTGAGCCATTGGGCATTTGGTCTCTAAAGTTTTATGGCTCAAATATCTCCATCGATACTTGGTAATCCCAGTACCATCTCCAGTTCCACTGTATTTTGATAACCAAGCTGCTATGCATATTTATGAAAACCCAGTGTTTCTTGAGTACATAAAACATATCGAGGTCAATTGTCACTTCGTCGTGATGAGTTGGATAAGAAAGTGATCTCATTTTCATTTTTCATATGTCCGATCCGATGAACAACTTGCTGATATCCTAACTAAAGCACTACCTCCTAAAATTTTTCAAACTTTCTTGAGCACTTCGACAATATCTATGCACCAGCTTGAGGGGGAGTATTAAAATAGTCTTAATATTAGTCTCATTTTTAAAATAATACATAGATTGCTCTTTTTACTCTCCTATATATAGGAGGCAAAGTATTTAGTTATATGCAATCCAATAAAGTAATCTTTTCGGTCTTTATACTTTTACAGTAACAATATTCCAATGATGGACATAATTTATCATTGGATCGATAGTGATTGAATGATTCAAAAGAGAATCATATAACTTGCCGCTTTTCCTTATCCCCATTGTGTTATGATTATCACAACTCGTCTTTTAGAAGTTTGTGATTTATTTCAAATTCACAATAAAATTTTTACTATTAGTTTTGATAATGCCTCCAACAACAATAGTTCGATTAGTGCATTAAAAGAACAATTAGCTCCTCAAAGTCTTAAAACTTTTCGTGTTAGATGTGCAAGTCATATTTTAAATTTATGTGTACAAGATGCTTTGAAAGTAGCCTATCCATTTTTGCATAACATTAGAAATTGTGTGCTTTAAGTGGAACTATACTTCAACAATTTAAAGAATGGTGTAATCTTAGGGGAGTACATTTTAGAAAATTTTCTAGGGATATTAAACACCGATGGAACTCCACTTTTGATTTATTAAATGTTGTTACTCAATACAAAGCGATTATAAATAATTTTATATTGCAAAAAATATGGAAAATTTTCTAATGACTCTTGAATCATGGTTTTTTTATGAAGCTTTGTTAAGATTTTTGGAACTTTTTAAAACTGCAACTGTGATATTTTAAAATCTTTTGATTGTACTTCTAATAGTATTTCTATTTCAATAATTACTATGATGCAAACTTTTGAGGACATGATTTTGGACCCTTACATTAGCTATATCATTCAACCCGCTTATACTAAAATTTTGAAGTATTTTAATCCTCATCCTATGTTGTATTGTATTGCTACCGTTATGGATCCTTGTATCAAATTAGCAGGTATAATGAGTTTGATATAAATATTTTTTACTTTACTTGGAGACGAATCTTCTTATGATTGTGATGAATATTTAGCTAAATTTGAGTTGACACTGAATAACTTGTATGATTTTTATGATAGGACATATGCATCTAGTTGTACAACACGCCAAACTAGTATACCAACTTCTTCTTCTTCCACTTCTAGAGGTGAGGGTAAGAGTACCTTAGATGATGTCACTGCTAATTTACTTGCTTGTATTCAATCAAAAAAACCTAGGACTAATGCATCTAATCAGTTAAACTGGTATAATCAACAAGATAGTGAGAGTCATAGTTCTAAACTTGAAGTGTTACAATGGAGGAAAGAACATGAAAATATTTTTATAATTCTTTCATATATGGCTAGAGATATACTAACTCATCATGTCTTCACAGTTGCTTCAGAAAGTGTATTTTTCAAGTTGTAGGGTTTTAACGAATTAAAAGAATCGCTTGAAACCAGATTCGTGGGAGATGCTCGTGTGTACCGAAGATTGGATGAAGGCTGAAGACAAGACTTAAGGAAAAGCGGTCGACACCTTAACAAGTGGAAGCAACTCGCCTGAAGATCAACAACAAGAGTAGAAAATTTAGGGCGATGAGATCCTAGGTTTAGGTTAAGTAGAGGTGCACGACAGTAGTCCAATGCCCTCTGTTCAATCTAATTCTAGGCTATCTCGAATTCTAGATTATCCCCTTAAATATGTAATTCAAGAAATTTGTATGTTTTTTTGTTTTTTTTTATTACATGTATTTATATGTAAAAAAATCGTAAAAACTTAATAGAAGTTTAAGTGAATAATATATGCAATTTTGTTTCACTTTAATACTTGTTGTACAAATTTTTTTTAATTTTTTGGAGTTTTAAAGTAATTAACCCAACAAGATCCCGGGCCAACAAACTTTTTTTTGTAATACTTCAATGCATGGGCAAATGAATTCCAAATGACTTGATTTTACATATTTGTGTGTGCATGTGTGTGTGCGCGTGCGCGCACTGGGCCTGTGCATTCGTATGCACTCGGCCTTCTCTCTTTCATATTGACGATTTGAATCGTTCACATTGATCTACACATTTAAATTAGTCTAAATATGTAAAATAAAATTATTTGAAATTCATTTGCCCATCCATCATGTGACTATAAAAAACAACGATTTTCAGCTATACAATTTTGTAACACTTCAATGGATGGGCAAATGAATTTCAAATGATTTGATTTTACATATTTAGACTAATTTATATGTGTGGATCAATGTCAACGATTCGGATCGTGTCGATACAAAGGCGGGAAGGCCGAGTGCACAACGGAATATTACTCTCTCTCTCTCTCTCTCTCTCTCTCTCTCTCTCTCTCTACATACATACATACATACATATATATATATATATATATATATATATATATATATATATATATATATATATATATATATAGGGGAGTCTTCAGTTGCGAACGAGGATTGGTGCGAACGAACTATTGTCGTTATGCCCAATAGTGGCAAAGCATGAAAGTTTACAATGAAAGCTCCCCATATATATATGGGGGGGGGGGGGGGGGGGGGGGGGCTGGTAATGATAATGAGATGGTGAGCTAGATAGTTGTTTTGAGAGCTAAGAAATTTGAATCATCTGATTCATGATCACACCATTCACATTATTTTACATGTCATGAAGCATGTGTACAAAATTTCAAGTGTTCAGATACCTCTAGTCTATTCATCAAGTTGTTCAAACACAGTTAAGTTAATTGTGAAACACTGTAACATATATCGACTGAATATACTTTAACATCTTTGGTGCATAAGCTACCAAATCACATTAAATTTGTCTAAACACATATTTTATGATGTTTATAATAATCTGAATAATGTGATCGTAAATCGGATGGTTCAAATTGGTTACTCCAAAGAACAATATAGCTTACCATCTCATATATATATATATATATATATATATATATAGTAATAGTAATGCTCCATTGCAAATGCAAAATATTATGAAAACACGTGAAAACCACCTAGGTCGTCGACCTTGGTTATAAACATAAGTCGTTGATGGATTCCAACAACGACTTATGTTATAACCTTGGCCGTTGTTGGGAACAATGGCTTCAGTTATATTAAGCCTTCAGTGGTTTGCAAAAGAAGCATTGCTTTTATATATATATATATATATATATATATATATAGAGAGAGAGAGAGAGAGAGAGAGAGAGAGAGAGAGAGAGAGAGCAGGGGCGGATCTGGGCCCAAGCAGCATAAGCAACTGCTTCGGGCCCCCAATTTTATAGAGCCCCATATTTTTTAAGTATTTACTGTTGCCGCTAAATCTGGTGTGGGGGCAAACAAATAGTATTTGTGGATTCTTAGGAAAACTGAGTAGCAAACCTGTGTACCTGTTCAGTCGGAGTTTGACGCTGACTCCTGCCGTACACCTGCAAAAAGTGCGAGACGCCGGGGTTGTTCCCGGCGACGCACCCTCCGACGCTCAAGTCAGTAATCAGGGAAGATTATGAAAGAGCGTCAAAAACTGGCGAAAGATTGATTACCTCTTAATGGAGATGGATGGGGGGTATTTATAGGCGTCTTAGGGATCAGATTAGGAATGTAATCCTCGTGATCTGATGAGGAATATACTCCTTGTAATCAGATTAGAAATGTAATCCCTAATTCCCAGTGGAAGGATAGGCATGAATCAGGGCCGTTGATTAAGATTTAATCAGAAACCCTAATTCTATCCCTCTGGATCGGGCTTTCTGCTGGTTGAAACCCGCACCCGATTGAGGTGGATCCGTTTACGGGTTAGCAGGTTTTCGAGGAGGAGAACCAGTACCCGCTTCAGACCCATTGGTAGGTGAAATTACCGTTTTACCCCTGGGCATCAAGATTCGTGCCTGATTTGGACGGTTCTGATTAAACCCCATTTTTAGCCATATCACGAGCTCCCCACTCCCAAAGACTGAGCTTGATCAGCCTTTGAGGAGTAGTTCTATTATTTTAACGGCTAGTGGAGTTGTATCGGAGCCCAAATGGAAGGTTTTTGAATCTTGAAGGAGGTAGTGTGGTGATTTTTCAAGTGGATTGGACTCTGAGTTGCTCCTGAGCTCTCATGGTCATGTGGTGTTCTTGCAGGAATATCCTTTTAACTTTGCGAAGTGTCAATTCGTCGTTCGGGGGTCTTAGAAGATTGTTGTTGGCAATAATTGGTTGTTTGGGGACTAGAAAATGCTCCCCCAACCCCACAATTGCTTTCCAAGAGTTCTTCCTTAATTTCCCGAATTTTTAATTGTTTTTTCGCGATCTCTTGGTGGACGGCTCGGCCGTTTTCCTTCGTTGTGTAGCCTACATGCTTGTTTCACACTTCCGACCCCTTCCAGCGCTCGCTGCCCAGGAGGCTGAGGTCTGTAGGTGGTTCGGCACCTTTTTCCGAAGAGGAGAGGGACCTCGGCTAGGTTGTGAGTGCTGAGAGGGAGTTCGGCGAGGTACAAGGTCCAACCTTTCCCTGTAATAGGGTCGGTGCCCAGAGCACTCGGCAACTGGTGCCGAACCCCAAATTTTCCCCTATAACAGGGTCGGTATCAAGAGCGCTCAGCAGTTGGTGTCGAACCCCAAATTTTCTCCTATAACGGGGTCGGTGTCAAGAGCGCTCAGCAACTGGTGCCAAACCCCAATTTTTCCCCTATAACAGGGTCGGTGTCAAGAGCGCTCGGCAGCTGGTGCCGAACCCCAATTTTTCCCCTATAACGGGATCGGTGTCAAGAGCGCTCGGCAGCTGGTGCCGAACCCCAATTTTTCTCCTATAACGGGGTCGGTGTCAAGAGCGCTCGGCAGCTGGTGCCGAACCCCAAATTTTCCCCTATAACGAGGTCGGTGTCAAGAGCGCTCGGCAGCTAGCGCCGAACCCCAATTTTTTCCCGTAACAGGGTCGGTGTCAAGAGCGCTCGGCAGCTGGTGCCGAACCCCAATTTTTCCCCGTAACGGGGTCGGTGTCAAGAGTTCTCGGCAGCTGGTGTCGAACCCCAATTTTTCCCCGTAACGGGGTCGGTGTCAAGAGCGCTCGGCAGCTCGTGCCGAACCCCAATTTTTCCCCGTAACGGGGTCGGTGTCGAGAGCGCTCGGCAGCTGGTGCCGGACCCCCATTTTTTCCCCGTAACGGGGTCGGTGGCGAGAGCGCTCGGCAGCTGGTGCCGAACCCCAATTTTTTCCCGTAACGGGGTCGGTGTCAAGAACGCTCGGCAGCTGGTGCCGAGGTTCATAACTTGTCATTTTTGGCGTAGGAGTTGGTGGCTTCTGCGCGCCTTCTGAACTTCTGACAGCTCTGACAGATGAAACGTTCATTTAATGTAGTGACCTCTGAGCTTCTGTCAGATGGGACAGTAATTAATGCGGTGTACGGCTTGGCGTGGTAAACAAGGCGGCGATTGAGGTCGCTTTTGTCGTTTCGTGTGGATGGGCCGGTAGTACAGGCCCATTAACCTCGTTTGGCGTGCTTCTCTCTATAAAACCTCACCCCCCCTCTCATTTTTCACTTCTCTTCTCTTTTGCTCAGGCGATCTTTTGTTCTAAGCGAGTGTTTCCAGTGGTCGACGTTCGTTTTCTGGTGAAGTTTCCGGCAGCTAACCTTTTAAGGTAACTTATACTCAGTTTACTTCATAAACTATGTCTTTTGCTTCTGTCTCCGAGTCGACCTCTTGGTCCGAGCCCTTCCTTGAAGTTATCGAAGATCGTACTCCGACCAAGGGCAAGAAGGTGTTCAGCAAAGATTCGATCGTGGAGGATCCGAAGCGTATAGGGGTGTTCGGAAGATTGTCGGGGTAGCTGACTGGGCTTCACAGAGTTCGGGAGCTTTCGGAGGATCAAGCCGAGCGAATTGTTTACGGGAGGGGGCGGTCCTTCGAGGAGAATGCAGCGAGGGAGACGACGGAGGCGGACGAGACGGTGTCGATCCTTCGCGAAGAGGACTTGGGAGTGATCCGGGACTGTTTCCAGATCCCGGAGGAGTACGAGCTTATGCTGCCGGGTCCCGGGGTTAGGGCCAACTCGCTGCTGCCAGTGATCATGTGTTGCTGGCCGGTCGACGCCTTTATCGTCGGGGCTCGGCTATCCCTCCATCCGTTCGCAATCCTCGTCCTGAGTTGGTTCGGGGTCAGCCCCATCCAGCTCATGCCAAACGCATGGAGGGTCATAAACGGCTTCGTACTTCACTGCCAAGCTGCGGGGATCGAGCCGGAGCTGAACGTGCTTCGGACACTCTATCGGCTACATCAAGGGAACAAGTTGGAGTACCGATATTATTTGGCTCTGAGGCATGGCGACAGGCTCGTCATGTGCCCCGACTCCATCAAGCACTGGCGCGAGAAGTTCTTGATAGTGCAGAGTCCGGAGGCCTGGCCGATCCCCTCTGGTTGGGTGGAAGGGGTGCCGAAGAGGGCGAGGGCGCTGCCCAAGCTTCGTCCTGAAGAAGAAGAGGCAGTCCGGACACTTCTCGATCGGCCGAAGTATGATTGGAAGGAGCTGACCGATGTCATCTTGTTCAAGGGAGGGCTCTGCCGCGTAGATCCCAGTACGCGGCTTCTTTTATGCTTCGTTTTTCATATTTCATTTTGCATTAGTTGTATTGTGCTAACGAACCTTCGTCTTTAATGCAGAGGCGATGGACTATGACGCGGTGCTAGCTTTGAGGGCAGGCCTCGCCAGTAAGGCACCGAAGAAGCGCAAGAGGGTGGCCACCAAGTTCCGACCCCAAAGACTCCGAGGGTCATGGAGACGATCGCAGAGACGGAGACCCTCAGTAGCCCGATCGTTGTCGGTGGCGGTCCCTCGGCATCGAATGCGGTCGGCGAGTTCCCCATCGCCGCAGCCCTCGGGATGACGACGCCATCACTGTCAGTGGTGGCCGAGGAGCTCCTGACCGAGGAGCACAGGAGGATCTATATTCTGGACTGGCAGGTTCGGAAGCATGATGGATTCCTCGGCAATTCCTTGGCGAGCATGCAGGCCGTCAAGCATCTGGTGATGCCGAAGGACCGCACCGCCATGGAGGCCAGGCAAGAAGGTGACGACGTCATCGAGATCGCTCGCTCGGCCGTTTCGGTAAGTATTGGATTTTTGCCGTCGCTGAATTTTTTTAGCTATAATTCTTCTAACTCTTTTGGTTCTTCTTTCCTGGTCGCAGATCGTGGTCCATTTTGGACACCTCACCGAGAGGCTGACGGCTCTGGAGAAGGAGCTGAAGCAGGAGTCCGACCAGGCTCGGAAAGAGAAAGCTCGGATGGGGAACGAGCTCAACAAGGTCAGGGTCGAGTTCGAAGGGAAGGCGGCAAGGGTCGAGTTCCTCGAGGCCCAGGTCGCGAAGTTGGAGGGCGATCTTCTCCGCCAGAAGGAGGAGGCGGCCAAGCAGTTGGCCGAAGCCGAGGAAGCCAAGGCGGCGGCGGTGAAGGCGGCAGAGGACGCGACCCTGGCGAAGGCGCAAGGGTTCCTCGCCCAAAACATGGCCAAAGCTTACGCCGAAGCCATCGCCCAGGTGACGAAGACGTACCCCGACGTGGACTGCTCGGGATGGAGACTGTTCCCGAGCCACGTCGAGGGCTTCGATCCCGAATCAGAGGGGGAAGAAGAAGAAGGGGAGGACGGAGCCGAGACCGAAGTCGAAGTCACCGGCGAGGTCCCGAGCTCCACGGTTACCCCGCTGGCGGTGGTGCCCCCTTCGGGGACGTTGACCCGCACCCACGCTCGCTGCCCTGGGAAAGAGGTCGCGCCCTGACACTGCTCGTTTTTTCTTCCTTTTTCTTTCTTTTTTGTAACGCCTAATCGCGGACTGGCCACCGCTTTTTTGTTATGAATGAAAAACTTTTCTTTTTGGGTTCGACTCTGTGCCTTTCTGTCTTTTTTCACCCATTGCTGAAAGTTTGAAAGTCTTGTTTGAAAATTCTTGAAGTGTTGGACTTTGGCAATGTTTGAAATTTTGTTGCTTGTCTCAACTTCTTTTCAGCTCGTGGTGGTACCTCAAGACGTCGAGCCCACTCGCTCGGATGACAATGCCCGAGCCAAGGCTGGCTTAGGGGCGACGAGGCTGTGCTTGGCGAGGTGCCGAGAGCGGCTTTATGAAGTCGAACTGGGATTGCACCGAGCCGAAAGCGAGCGGAACCATCTTCAGCTCATCCTAGGTTGGCGAGACATCGAGATTCGGCGTCTGGAGAGCAGGATCGCCGAGATGACCCCCTTAGGTGAGGACGATGGTTCGTCGACTGCCTTTAGCTACAGGCTTCGGATCAAGTGCATTCGGCACAATTTGTCAAAAATAACGGCGGAGATGGACGATCTGCTTTCTGAGATCCGCCACCTTCAAACTGTTGAGGCGGAGCTACGGACGGAGGGAGAAGGACTGGCGGCCGAGGTGGCCAAACTGACGACCGAACGGGATGAACTGATCGCTGAGGTCGATGCGCTGAAGAGGGCCACGGTGGATAAGAGCATCGAAGTCACCCACCTTCGGTGTCTTATTGCGAGTCACTCCGTCATCCTGAGCTCCGCAATACCTCCTCGCTTCGAGGTCAATGTCAAAGATGACTTGTTGCGAGGCCGGATCTCAGAGCTGGAGGCAGAGGTGGCTCGTCTCAAATCGCGTTTAGGGGCGATCAATGTGAGGAGCACTTCGTGTACTCGCACGGAGAGCGATCACGGCATCACATTTTACGAGATGGTGACCCGTCCGCCTCTCGGCCATCCGAGCCCGGGGGATGCGCAAAGCTCGGTGGCCATTTCGTCGAGCGGTGCATCCGTCGGTGTGGCTGCTAGGAGCAGTGCCGAGGACACGTCCCAATTCGCTGGTTTGGGATCGGGCTCCAGAGGCAAACGTCGCCGACCCCAAGTGTCCTTGAAGAGGAACATCCCTGCGCCATGGAGGCATTGATGATCATTTTTGAAGTCTTTGTATTTGGGCCAAGTGTAGTAAGTCGGCATTGTAATTTTTGCCCTTCAAAGTCTTGTAGTCTTGTTGTATGGAAGAGTTGCTTTGTACTGCATCCCAATTATTAATAATATTTCTCCCTCAGGCTTGCAGGTTCTTTGTAGCTTCGTATAGTTTTTCTTGTGACTGTGTTCATCGTGCCGAGGTCCTGAGCTGGTTTTCTGCTCGTGTGGGGGTCGGCGACATGAGTGCTCGGCCAGTGGTGCCGAACTCATGCTTCTGGCGAACCTCGCGAGACGTGTCGTGTCTGTCTGATAGTAAGCTCGCGGAATGAGATTGAGCCAAGCATTCGCGATCGAACCATGTTAGAGTGAAGAACTAAAGGCAGAGAGATGTAAACAATAGTAAAGTATGAGAAATCTTTCTTTATTAATGATTAATAGTTGGCTGGTTCTAAAGTTGCTAGCCGTTATTACAAGAGAGAAAACAAAAGAAAAGCAAGACAAGTAATAGGAGTGGAACGGTTCGACATCCCTAAAACACTTAGAGAGGCGTTGGTGCCTTCTCTTGGTATTTTAAGAGATGGTCGGCATTCCAAGTCCTGGGGATCTCCCTGCCGTCGAGATCTTTTAGTCTGTATGTGTCGGGCCGAACCACTTTTGCGACCTTGTAAGGTCCCTCCCAATTCGGGGCCAATTTGCTCTTCTGTTCTGGGAATGAGATGGCTAACTTTCTGAGGACCAGATCCCCTTCTTTGAGGTCCGTAGGGCGGACTCTTTTGTTGTATGCCAACTCGATCCTTCTTCGGTAGCTTTGTTGATGAATGGCAGCTCTTTCTCTGATCTCATCTATCAGGTCTAGATTTGCTCTGAGCTCTCTGGCATTTTGCTCTTCTTCATAAGTTATTAGACGAGGAGAGGGTATTCCGACTTCTAAGGGGATGATGGCCTCGAACCCATAGGTGAGATTGAATGGGCTCTCTCCTGTGGGGGTCCGTTTTGTGGTGCGGTAGTTCCACAGCATGTTGGGAAGTTAATCGACCCATAAACCTTTGGAACACCTATCCAATCTCTTCTTAATGCCGGAGAGGATCTGTCGGTTAGCATTTTCGGCTTGGCCATTCGACTGGGGATGTGAGACGGAGGAGAACCTGTGTTGGATGGCAAGGTCTTCGCATAGAGCTCGGAAGGCAGCCCCGGTGAACTGGGTTCCGTTGTCTGTTATCAGGACCCGAGGGACGCCGAATCGGCAGATCACGCTTTTCCAAAAGAACTGAACAACCTTGTTCTCGGTGATCGTGGCCAAGGGCTCAGCCTCTATCCATTTTGAAAAGTAGTCGACCGCCACGACTAAGAATTTGAACTGTCCGGGAGCTGGTGGAAATGGCCCCAGTAAATCCATCCCCCACATTGCAAAGGGGACTGGACTTGGTAGGGAAGTTAGTGGAGCTTGTGGGAGGCGTCGGATGTCGGAGTACTTCTGACAGGAGCTGCATTGCCGAACGTGTCGTTCGGCGTCTCGTAAGAGAGTGGGCCAGAAATATCTGTAATTCAACACTTTGCGGGCAACAGCTCTGGACCCCGAATGTGCCCCGCCGATGCCCTCATGAAGTTCTTGCAGGGCGTAGTCGGCTTGCCCGGGGGAGAGGCATCTTAGGTAAGGCCGGTCGTCTACCTGTGTGAAGGAGCGTTTATATAGGATACCTCCGATTAGTGTGTAACGCTCGGCTCGGGTTCTAACTCTTCGTGCTTCCTTAGGATCTTCGGGGAGGAGCCCATCCCTCAAGAATTTGACGAGGGGTTTCATCCAATTGTCTTCGAGCAGGACAGACAACGTCTCTATAGATTCGGAAGTTTCATCTATAGTTGGCTTCAAAAGGACCTCTATCAAGACGGTCTGCTTGAGACCTTGAAGGGAGGAAGAGGCCAGTTTGGAGAGGGCGTCGGCCTAAGAATTTTCTTCCCGGGGTATTCGTTGGATGAAGGCTTCTTCAAACAGTGCCATGAGGCTCTTGACCTTAGCTAAGTATTTAACCATCCTGTCATCGCGTGCTTCATACTCGCCGAGAACCTGATTCACGACTAGCTGAGAGTCGCTAAAGATTCGGAGGCATTGTGCCCCAGCATTTCGAGCCATCCCAAGGCTGGCTTTGAGTGCCTCGTATTCTGCTTCATTGTTCGAGGCCTTGAAGTTGATACGGAGGGAGTACTGGAGGATGAAGTCATCTGGGCCTGCCAGAATAACCCCGGCTCCGCTTCCCTCGTTGCAGGAGGATCCGTCCACATAGACCGACCAGACCGGTGGTCCCTTCATCGCTTGACTGAACTCGGGGATGGTACTTTCAACTATGAATTCTGCCAGGGCTTGAGCCTTGATCGCAGTCCGAGGCTGATAGGTTATATCATGCTGGCTCAGCTCATTTGACCACTTCATAAGGCGACCCGAGGTCTCTGGCTTGTGGAGGACTTGCTTCAGCGGTTGGTCAGTAAGAACGACAACCGAGTGGGACTGAAAGTACGGGCAAAGCTTCCTTGCGGCCATCACCAGGGCGTAAGCCATCTTTTCTATTCTCGGGTAGCGGAGCTCAGCGTCCCGAAGTACCTTGCTCACATAGTAGATGGGCTTTTGAGCCTGGTCTTCTTCCCTTACTAAAACGGCACTGAGAGTCTGCTCGGAGGCTGCCAGGTAGAGGTAAAGGGGTTCTCCAGGAATTGGTTTGCTGAGGAGAGGAGGATTGACGAGGTAGGCCTTGAGCTGGTCGAAGGACTCCTGTTGCTGTTGACCCCATTCAAAACCTTTAGCCCCCTGAGGGCCTTGAAGAAGGGGAGGCATTTCTCCCCGGACTTCGAGAGAAAACGTCCTATGGTGGCTAGGCGGCCTGTTAGCCTCTGAACTTCCTTAACATTCTTGGGAGGGGCCATGTCTAATATGGTCTTGATTTTCTCAGGGTTTGCTTCAATTCCTCGCTGGCTGACCATGAAGCCGAGGAACTTTCCTGACGAGATGCCGAACGCACACTTGTTCGGATTGAGTCTCATATTGTGCTTTCTCAAAACATCGAACGCCTCCTGGAGGTCGGTTACATGATCGGGGCCTTGAATGCTTTTTACAAACATGTCGTCAACATATACTTCCATATTACGGCCGATCTGAGCTTGGAAAACCTTGTTGACGAGGCGTTGGTATGTGGCACCTGCATTTTTCGAACCAAATGGCATAACTCTGTAGCAATAGAGGCCTTGGTCGGTCACAAACGAGGTCTTCGGGATATCCGGAGGGAACATCCGGATCTGATTGTAGCCTGAGAAGGCGTCCATGAAGCTGGGGAGCTCATGTTCTGAGGTTGCATCAATCAGAGTGTCAATACTCGGAAGATGGAAGGGATCCTTGGGGCAAGCCTTGTTGAGGTCGGTAAAATCAATACAAATCCTCCAAGTCCCATTGGACTTCTTCACCATTACTACTTTCGACAACCACTCGGGATAGTTCACCTCTTGTATGAACCGGGCCTTCAAGAGCTTGTCCACCTCCTCTTTTATAGCTAGCTGGCGCTCAGCGGCGAACTTGCACCTCTTCTGCTGAACCGGTTTGGACCCCGGAACAACGCTGAGGTGGTGGACTAAGAGCTCTTGGGAAATTCCGGGCATGTCTGCAGCTGACCAAGCGAAGAGGTCTCGGTTCCTTCGGATGCACTGTACAATGTCTGAGCATAGGACGGACGGGAGGGTCTTACTAACAAAGAACTTGCGAGTTGGATCCTGCTCAGAGAAGAGCACTTCCTCCAATTCATCCACCGGCTCGGACGTCGGTCGGGCAGTATCCTGGGGGAGTAAAATTTTCAAATCTGGAGGGAGGTCGGCGCTGGCCGGCATTATCCTTCTGAAGCTTCTTAGCCCCTTCCTCTTCTGTTCCCTTTCTCTTAAACCCGGAGGAAGACCCCTCCAAGTTGGGGCGGTGCTCAGCTTCTTCGGCCCAAATATACTTCTCACTTCGGAGGAGGAGGTCAGAGAAGTTTTGTGGGGGCTTCTTGGCGAGGGAGGAGCGGAGGTTGGAATTGAGGACATTGGATTGAAATGCTGCTGCAGCGACCGACTGGTCGAGGGATGCTATGGACCTCGCTTCAGCTGTGAACCTCTTCACATAGTCTCTCAATCTCTCACCCTTCTTCTGGTGGAGGTACATTAGCGAGATGTTGGTCTTCTCAGTTCTACGGCTACTTACAAAATGGGTGACGAAGAGGGTCTCGAATTGCTCGAAGGAGAATATTGAGGATGGGGCAAGGCGAGAGTACCACTCTCGAGCTGGATCCTTGAGAGTTGCGGGGAAGGTTTTACAGAGCAGAGCATCGGAAGCTTGATGGCACGGGTGCATCCATTATGGTTCGGGAAAAAGGAGGTCGACTAGGACGAAGAGTCCTTCCTCTGAGCTCTTCTTCTCGGTCTAACTGACCCAAGCGCCTCTCCATCTCGTGGAGACGGCGGTATACAGCGTCATCCCTTCGACGGTAATCAGCCGAGCCTCTAGACTCATCTTCGTACGAGGGAGAGCGGGGGCTACGACGACGGTAGCTCCTAGAGCGGTGAGGACTTGGTATGTACCGGGGGTTGCTAGGAGCTTGTGGAGGAGTTAGGGATCGCTGGCGAGGACTACGGACCCGAGGGGGAGTGAGAATCCTTGGAGCATTGGTATTATTGGGACGGAGGTTTAGAGCTTGTAGGACGGTTGCCTGGAACTGCTGGAACTCGGCACGGGTGATGAGTGCCTCATCGTTCCTAGGATGGTGTCGAGCGGCAGGGGATTATGGCCTTCTTCTGTGATGCTCGGGGGACTCTTTCTGCCCCTTTCGGACAGGGGACCTTGTATAGTCTCGGTGGTGAGGGAATCGCTCATCTGGACGTTGTTGGCGGGAGGCTCCCTCTCGGGCCCGCTTTTCATCCAGACGGTGGCGAAGATCCTCTTCCTTCTGGCGATTGGGGACTTTTTGGCGAGAATCGGAAGCTCGGGGGTTGTGGGAGGCCATAGAGTCCGTAGAGGCATTGTGGATTGAGACACGGTCCTGGTGGAGAGGTTGCTTTTGAGGGTTGGGACCATTAGGAGGTGGTTGATTATGAAGAGGAGGTAGGTCCTGTTGGAGTGGGTCTTCCGCTGGAGGAGGAAGTTGCCCTTGCTGCGGAGCGGGTTGGACGGGAACTTCTTGTTGCTGATCGGGGTTGGGTCCTCGGTTGGACCCTCTGGATCTGACTTTCCTAGGAGGCATGGCTGGAGAAGATCTGACCAACGGGAAGAGGGGAGGATGCTATTCGTTTCTTTCCCACAGACGGCGCCAATCTGTTGCCGCTAAATCTGGTGTGGGGGCAAACAGATAGTATTTGTGGATTCTTAGGAAAACTGAGTAGCAAACCTGTGTACCTGTTCCGTCGGAGTTTGACGCTGACTCCTGCCGTACACCTGCAAAAAGTGCGAGACACCGGGGTTGTTCCCGGCGACGCACCCTCCGACGCTCAAGTCAGTAATCAGGGAAGATTATGAAAGAGCGTCAAAAACTGGCGAAAGATTGATTACCTCTTAATGGAGATGGATGGGGGGGTATTTATAGGCATCTTAGGGATCAGATTAGGAATGTAATCCCCGTGATCTGATAAGAAATATACTCCTTGTAAACAGATTAGAAATGCAATCCCTAATTCCCAGTGGAAGGATAGGCATGAATCAGGGCCGTTGATTAAGATTTAATCAGAAACCCTAATTCTATCCCTCTGGATCGGGCTTTCTGCTGGTTGAAACCCGCACCCGATTGAGGTGGATCCGTTTACGGGTTAGTGGGTTTTCGAGGAGAAGAACCAGTACCCGCTTCAGACCCATTAGTAGGTGAAATTACCGTTTTACCTCTGGGCATCAAGATTCGTGCCTGATTTGGACGGTTCCGATTAAACCCCATTTTTAGCCATATCATTTACAATGTTTAAAAAATGTAATTGTTTTCAGTTATGATTACACTGTATGATCTAAAATTTGGAACAATTAGCATATTAGCTCATTTGGTTAGTGTGTTGGCTAATAACTTGTAGTTTGCAGGTTCAAAACCTGTATTGGCTAATTAATATTTCAATCTTTTTTATTTTTAAAACTAATTATTTCTCACATAATCATGCACGTCATATTACCATTTTATGAATTTAATATTATTTTCATTTAGCCCACACATGCAGCTCTATGATATTTTTTCAATGTTCTATGGTATATCATATTTACCTGTTTATGATAAATTTATAATCAAATCTTCAAGTGCATATGGTTATTCTATATTTTAAGCTTCCAACTAGTATTCTCATAAGCATATATTCATCATCACTTCATTCTGACTGTGTTATCTAGTATATCGTATTTATCTCTTTGTGATAATGTAATCTTCAAGTGCATATACATATTTGCTTTGTTCGTTTATTTTTCATTTCTTCTAAATTTTGTATCTGTTGATGAAATGAATATTAGGGTTGCTTTCAAAAAGAAAAAAAGTATAAGGGGTATTTGATAAAACCAAAACGTTATCAACTATTTTTTTAAAAAAACATATAGTTTGTCCTTCAAAACTCAAGTTTATTTGCATTTTAATAATTGTCATTTTTATTTTGTCAACTTACAAAAGGCCCTATTTGAGAACTTGTTTAGGACCCCCTGAAAGTTAGATACGCCTCTAAGAGAGAGAGTGTCCTCTTAACTTCTCTTGACTTCCCTCTCGGTTTTTCTCAACAATTTTCCGAAAATACTAGAATATGGCACTGTCCCCAACAAACCTTATTGCGGCAACCTTAACAATTAATCAATCAAAAAAAAGATATTATAGCAGTCATATCTTGTTTTAAGAGATGGCACATTAGCATGACATATAACCATCGCACACTTGACATTAACACTTCTAGAAGTAAAAGTGAAAGGCATAAGATACAAAATGGACGAATAAGATAAATAAAGTGTTGAATAAGAAGAAATGGCCGAACCACCGTACAAGGTGTATTAATTTCATTATTCTGATTCTTTGAAAAACATTGCAACTCATTCACCTTAAGTATATCGGGGACCAGTGGAGATGTATAACAGAGTGGTGGAGCTGCAGAGTCAACTACACATTATCACAAAGAACAAAAGGAATATCATAATGAATTCAAGACGACAATGTTATCTTTAATGTAGATAAGAAAACACACACACACACACAATTGAATCTCTGAAAGTTTAACGGGGACACAAGAAGAATAGACGTGACAACGAATCCAGGGTTTTAGTTTGGACTAATTGGCATGTAAAACAGTTGAGAAGCACAGAATGCAAGAACAATGATGGAAAAGGCTAGGAAAAGAAAATTTATAAGATCTTATGAGAATCTCTATTGCTATTAAGTTATAATCCAATAACTGGAAAGGAAGACATGTTAAAGATTGTTCTGGATTTATTTTTACCCTCTAACAATACGAGGTAATAAGATGCTAGCTATGGGCTTCAGATTATGACTAACAGTATAAACAATAACTTGTATATTAAGCAAGCAGGACAGTAACAACAGCCGTCAAGAGGAATTGCTTGTCTCTGGATCATAACAGTGATCTTCGAGAACAGATCCTGAACTATATTACTAAAATAATAGTAATGCTTCAATTTGAATACATAATACAAACAAATTTCCAATGGATGAATAATTTCGACAATGGAATCGACATGAGTGCCAGAGAGGCCAACAAATAATAGCAATAAACTACATATTTGAGTCTTAGGGTTTGACAATTTGAGATGTACACGAACTTTATCTTCTTCTCTTCCCTTGCTTAAAATCCTTCCGTTTGCTTCCATTGAATATGTTCTCTTTGAATGGATACCATGTATCTTCTTGTGGCTTCTAATGTGCAGAATCATTTTGAATGGATATGGATGCTGACTTCACCCTCATCCTCCACGAGAAGAAAAATATTCTAAATAGTAAACCGATAGTGAAGTGTTGCCCCAAAATGTCAGTCACCTCAACTTCCCCACCGTTAAGCTAGCGAATTGTGGGCCAGTAATGCATATTGATAGACTTTCATCAAAGGTTGTTCCTCCGTACGTGTTGGCCTTTAGGACAGTTGGAATGGGATCCAATAGAAAAACAAACAAATATATGTTAAATTTCTAGCGAGTCTATCTGCAACCTGGTGTTGTTCGATATTGGATACTAATTAACTATATTACCAACAAAAGCCTAAATTAATGGATTTTGGACCAACGACGTATATCAAGTAGGGGGCACGAATAGATATGAAAAATCTGAATCTGATTTCTTATCCTTACTGTGACTAATGTGGATATCTGATATGCTCCAGTTTATAATACAATATGGATAGTGGTGAACTATATAAAATACCCGAATACATATATGAATAATCGAATACATATTCAATATTGAAAAACTTGTTTTACAATGCATGGTTGAAGTCTATTTAGTATTACATTTTTTATCAATATAGTCAATCATCAGTATAACTTTACATATTGTACGAATAATGGGTAAAAGTATAAGACTCATTACTCATAATTAGTTCTTACTAATTTTAAAATAATATCAGTATTCCATCCAGATTCAAATTAGTTGTCAGTCAAATATGGTGATAAGTTAACTTAACCAAGCAATATCCATTTTCATATTTGTACCGCCAACATCCAGCAATCTCAACACTTCAGTATACCTAGTAATAACAATATTTTCCGAGAATTTAACCTTGCCTAACAAATGATTCTTGTGCATAAATTTTCCTAAAGTTATCTCTTAATTACTGTAACAAATTAATGCAATCCTACAGTTTTTACATTAGCTTGTCTCACGACAAACTATAATTGGACTTCAGTCATCGAGGACAACAGGAGACAGCTAATGGAGTATACTTTTTCATCGGATGAAATTACTTGAAAGAATAATGACTGCCAAGAGATCCAACGCGGCTACAAATCCTAAGAAACAACCTGTTAGGACACATCATTCTTTGTGTCCTATACATATGAATTTTTTATATTTCAGTGACATTGAGTGAATCAGCATCAGCATATTCATGGGTACAATTAGGACATATTACATAACATAATCAAGGTCTATATCATTGGTATCAGACTACTGTTCTTGTCCTGAGCTTAGGGGTCTAGTTGACAAAAATGAGCAATCAACTGCAAGTGCAGATGAATTACCCATATAAAAGAGAAAATTTTGCCGTACTGCCCCACTTTTTGAAAATATTTAGCACACTGCCCCACTTCCCAAAACAATTAGCGATATGTCCTTGTTTAGGACATGTGAGCAAGAAACGTTATTGGGAAAAACGGCATAGGTTATTTCGATGCCGTTCTTCCCAATAACGGCATCTATTTTTTTTTCTTTTTTTTCATGCCGTTATTTGGAATAACAGCATCAGTATATTTCTCTTATAAGTATGAATCTTCTAACTTTAAAAAGTTCTAAGTGTGAAAAAAACTTATAAATAATGCCGTTATCCTGAATAACGGCATTCGAATGACTGATGCCGTTATTGGAGATAACGGCATCAGTTATATATAAATATGAATTCTTGTCGTTGTTTGGAAACAGAGAAAATGAATAAAAAGTTTTTTTTAAAAAAAAAATTATAACTGATGCCGTTATTTGGAATAACGGCATCAGTTATAAATTTTTTTTTTGTTTTTTTTGTTTTTTAACTTATTCATCAGAGAGAATGAATAATAAGTTACTTTTTTATAAAAAAAAATTACAACTGATGTCGTTATTCCAAATAACGGCATCAGTATTGAGAATGCAGTTATTTGAAATAACGGCACATGTTACAAGGTTTTCACACTTGCAATTTTTTCTCTAAGTGGAGACTACAAACTGTCGAAAAACAAAACAACCTATGCCGTTATTCCAAATAACGGCATAACACTTTTTTTTCAAACAGATGCCGTTATTGGGAAGAACGGCATCGAAATAACCTATGCCGTTTTTCCCAATAATGTTTCTTGCTTACGTGTCATATGTTGTGCGGAATACAAACTAACCAACAATCAAACGAGAGAAACAGCGAGAAAAACAGAAAAGCAAGCAACACAAGAACACAAGATTTAATGTGGTTCGGCAAAACACATGCCTACATCCACGGGGCGGTTGGGGTTTCTTCTTGCTATAATCAACGATGGGCAAAACAAAGTTTACAAGAGATGACGGCTGCAAAATCCGAAAAGAGGTCTCTAATTTCGTTTCTACATTACAAAATCCTAACGGGTCGTATTTATAGGGAAACTATTGGGCCTTTCGAAATGGGCCTATTCTGGATCCAAAACCCGCCGACAGTCGACTGGTCGAATTACCAGTCGACTGATACTTCCTTCGGAACAGTCGACTAATCAGTCGACTGACTACTGCTGCTGTATCTTTAGTCTTTGAAACTCCTCTGGACAGTCGCCTGATCCTCCAACCCAGTCGACTGATATACTGGAACTTTCATTTGCTGCAGATACTCCAAAACAATCTGAACCAGAATCGAGCCATTATCCTACAATCTCCACCTTGGCGAGATCTTCCAAGTAGCCCAAGCAATCTCCACAAATACTCCAAAACAACTGCTCATCACCAAATGTAACAAAAGAACCCAAACTCCACCTTAGTATGATATCACATACTAAACAAACCAATAGCAAAGCACTATCCCAACCGCCCATGCCAAATTATCAAACATGTAAAATATTAGCCAGGTTCATGCAATGCTTGAACTTGGCTGCCCCAACAACTTTGGTCAACATATCAGCAGGATTATCAGCTGTTCCAATCTTCACCAAATGAATATCACCATCCTTTATCAAATCACGCACAAAATGATAACGGACATCAATATGTTTGGTCCTCGAATGATGAACTTGGTTCTTCGCTAAATGAATAGCACTCTGACTGTCACAGTGTACCTCCACCTTCTCCCGATGAATTCCCAAGCTCTTCAAAAGTCCATGAATCCAAATAGCTTCCTTCATGGCCTCAGCAACCGCCATGTATTCAGCCTCAGTAGTAGACAACGCTACAGTGGACTGCAAATTGGACCTCCAACTTATAGGTGCTCTAGCCATAGTAAACAAATAGCCTGTAGTAGACCACCTCTTATCTAGATCACCTGCATAGTCAGAATCAACATATCCAACCAATAACCTGCTAATATTGTCATCCCTTTCAAACTTCAAACCCACATCTGTGGTGCCACTTATGTACCTCAAAATCCATTTAGCTGCTTGCCAATGCTCTTTGCCTGGATCATGCATATATCGACTAACCATACTCACCGCCTGAGAGATGTCTGGTCGAGTACACACCATGGCATACATCAAACTGCCAACCACACTAGTGTAAGGTACATTTGCCATATACTGTCTCTCTTCATCTGTACTTGGAGACTGAGAAGCACTAATTCTGAAATGAGGAGCTAAGGGTGTACTAACTGGTTTAGTTTTCTCATCTATACCAAACCGTTTCAGCACCTTCAAAAGATATTGCTTCTGTGTCAAACTTACTATGCCCTTTGCCCTGTCTCTAGCTATCTCCATCCCAAGTATCTTCTTGGCTTCACCAAGATCCTTCATCTCGAATTCAGAACTCAGCTGATTCTTCAAATTTTGAATCTCCTTAGCATTTTTAGAGGCAATCAACATATCATCCACATATAATAACAAATATATGAAAGAACCATTCTGCAACTTCCTGAAGTAGACACAATGATCATACTCACTTCTGGAATATCCCTGCACTTTCATAAACTGATCAAACCTCAAATACCGCTGCCTTGGAGATTGCTTCAACCCATAAAGAGACTTCTTCAACCTGCAAACACAATTTTCCTTCCCAGCTGTCTTAAACCCATCTGGCTGCAACATATAAATTTCTTCATCTAGATCCCCATGTAAGAACGCAGTCTTCACATCCATCTGTGTCAATTCAAGATCAAACTGTGCTACCAATGCCAACAAAATCCGAATAGAAGGATGCTTCACAACTGGAGAGAACACTTCATTATAGTCAATTCCTTCCTGTTGAGCATACCCCTTTGCAACGAGTCTAGCCTTGAACCGAACACTGCCTTTTGGACCTTCTTTCTTCGTATACACCCACTTGCAACCGATAGCTTTCTTCCCCTTTGGTAGTTGCACTAGATCCCAAGTCTTATTCTTATGAAGAGAGTTCATCTCTTCATCCATAGCAACTTTCCAATCTGCATTTTCTGAACTTCTAGTGGCTTCTTTGAAGTTGGAGGGAACTTCATCATCCACAATGGGAAGAGCAAATGCAACTGTATCTGTAAAGCGAGACGGTCGTTTGATATCTCTTCTTTGCCTTTTTACTGCAATTGATTCTTCCTGCTGGATAGGAACTTCTTCATCATTCTCAGTATCAACCACATCATCATCATTTTGGGCAGGATTTTCAACTGAAAGCTTTTCTAACTCCACCTGTTGGAGAACTCTCCCATTCTGCTGCTGCTGTCGATCATCAGTCGACTGATACTGTACACCAGTCGACTGTCCCGAGCTTCTGCTGCTCACCTATTGGAGAACTTTCCCGCTATTCTGCTGCTCACCAGTCGACTGTTCTCGACCACCAGTCGACTGTCCCGAGCCTATCATGCTGGTCTCATCAAAGGTCACATCCCTGCTGATTACTAACTTTTTCTGTTCTGGACACCACAACCTGTAACCTTTGACACCAGTACTAAAACCAACAAATATAGCCTTTTTGGCTCTTGCATCAAGTTTAGTTTCAGTTACATGAAAATAAGCAGGACAACCAAATATATGCAAAAAACTATAATCAGATGCAGGTTTACCACTCCATACCTCAATAGGCGTTTTGCCTTCAAGTGCTGCTGATGGTAAACGGTTGACAATGTGGCTTGCATATATAACAGCTTCTGCCCAAAATGTTTTCTTCAATCCAGACTGTGTTAGCATACATCTCACCTTCTCAAGTAAGGTTCTGTTCATCCTTTCTGCAACCCCATTTTGCTGTGGAGTCTTCCTAACTGTGAAGTGCCTCTGGATCCCTTCATCTTCACACAATTTCAGAAATGGATCGTTCTTGTATTCCCCTCCATTATCTGACCTCAGAACCTTAATCTTCCTACCAGTCTGATTTTCAACTTTCTTCTTCCAACTTGTGAACAATGTCAAAACTTCATCTTTGTGCTTCATGGTATATACCCAAACTCGTCTGGAGTAATCATCAACAAAAGTAACAAACCAGTGTCTACCACTCATAGAAGGTGTCTGAGTAGGGCCCCAAACATCTGTGTGCACATAATCGAGGATACCCTTTGTCTGATGTACAGCTGTACCAAATTTTACCCTAGTTTGCTTACCCAAAACACAATGTTCACAAAATTCCAACTTGCACCCTTTAGCATCTTTAAGCAACCCTTGCTTCACAAGCCCCTGCAAGGCCTTTTCTCCTGCATGCCCGAGTCGCATATGCCACAACCTAGTAGAGTCGGGAACAACCTGTTTAGGCCTTTCAGTTACACTGGTAGCCTGACCCAAATATGTTTTTCCCTGCAAGAAAAACAAGTTCCTTTTTCTTTGCCCTTTCATCACCACGAGTGATCCGCTAGTCACCTTCAGAATGCCACCTTCACTAACAAATTTCAATCCACTGGCCTCCAAAGCACCAAGTGAAATCAAATTCTTCTTCAAATCTGGAACATACCAAACATCTGAAAGCTCCCTAATAAGACCATCGTGCATTAGCAATTCAATCTTCCCGATTCCTACCTTCTTACAAGGTGCATCATTTCCCATCAAAACTACACCACCATCCATATACTCTAAAGAAGTAAACCACTCCTTTCTCCAAGACATATGATAGGAGGCTGCTGTATCAAGAAACCATACTTCTTGATAAAGTGAGGGACTAGAAGCAAGTGCAAAAGAAAAATCCTCGCCACTACCTAAATTATCAACAGTCACATTTGCAGTCGAATTTCCCTTATTTCGTAGCTTTGGACAATTCTTTTTCCAATGCCCCCTTTCATGACAGAAAGCACATTCATCTTTGGCCGGTATTTTCCTGTCCTTCGAAACTCCTCTCGATTTGGAACGAGATTTGTTTCCCTTTTTCCCAGATTTGGACTCAGATCTGGTCTCAGTCCTGCCCCTTACAATCAATGCTTCAGAAGTTTCTCTATCAACCATTTTATTCTTTCTCCTAGTTTCATTATTCAACAAAGCATTTGCAACATCTTCATATTTCACAGTATCTTTTCCATATATTAACGTTGTTGCTAAATGATCATAACTTTCAGGTAATGAATTGAACAGAATTAGGGCTTTATCTTCATCTTTAATTTGCTCATCCAAATTTAACAAATCAGCCAATAATTTATTAAATGATTCAACATGAGCGTTCATAGACATACCTTCCGTATAGGTGAAGCGAAAAAGTCTCTTCTTCAAATACAGCCGATTCTCCAAACTTTTCCTCATGTATTTGTCTTCGAGTTTCTTCCACAACACCGCAGCAATGGTATCCCTCATCAAATCGTACTCCTGAGCCTTCGCAATAAAGAGACGAATAGTCCCACACGCAACTCGATTCAACTTCTTCCAATCTGCTTCGGACATATCCTTTGGTTTTTCTTTCTCCAAAGCAACATCTTGTTCTTGTTGAACAAGAACATCCAACACCTCACATTGCCACATCCCGAAATTGTTTGTCCCATCAAATTTTTCAACTTCAAATTTTGCGTTGTGAATCGTTGTTCTGGACGAACTTGATCCCACAACATCCTTGGTTGCATCTGCATCACTCGCCATCTCCCTCTAGGTCGAACCAACAGCTCTGATACCACTTGTTGTGCGGAATACAAACTAACCAACAATCAAACAAGAGAAACAGCGAGAAAAACAGAAAAGCAAGCAACACAAGAACACAAGATTTAATGTGGTTCGGCAAAACACATGCCTACATCCACGGGGCGGTTGGGGTTTCTTCTTGCTATAATCAACGATGGGCAAAACAAAGTTTACAAGAGATGACGGCTGCAAAATCCGAAAAGAGGTCTCTAATTTCGTCTCTACATTACAAAACCCTAACAGGTCGTATTTATAGGGAAACTATTGGGCCTTTCGAAATGGGCCTATTCTGGATCCAAAACCCGCCGACAGTCGACTGGTCGAATTACCAGTCGACTGATACTTCCTTCGGGACAGTCGACTGACTACTGCTGCTGTATCTTTAGTCTTTGAAACTCCTCTGGACAGTCGCCTGATCCTCCAACCCAGTCGACTGATATACTGGAACTTTCATTTGCTGCAGATACTCCAAAACAATCTGAACCAGAATCGAGCCATTATCCTACATCATAAATAAGAACATATCGCTAATTGTTTTGAGAAGTGGGGCAGAGTTCTAAATATTTTCAAAAAGTGGGGTAGTACGGGCAAAATTTTCTATAAAAGAGGGTTTTCTGATATCACCCCAAAAAAAGTCATTTTGTTTAATTATTTGACCCTCTAAGTACTTTATATTTTGAAATAATCCCGAGCTTTATAAACGATTAAAGCCTCCAAGCTGCAGCTTTGATATACGGTCAAACTACAAATAAGTGGCTTTGATTTAAATTGTTTAGTCCTTAATGCAATATCTTTCTAAAAATTGAAATATTAATAATAATGAAACGTTCTGATGTTATATATCAAGAATATTAGGTGCTGTTGGAAATATGCCTCAAATATTTTTCTAAGATTTAGAATCTTTATTCTTTGGTTATTTTCTTTTAGATTTATATCATTCTATATTTAAAATATTTGATACAATCTCTTCTATGTTTTGTAATTTTCTTATTATCTAACTAATATTAGTTCCGAAATTCATCTTTTGTTCCTCATTTTTATACTCATTAATTGTTACAATTCCGACTTATTTTGCCAAATTCTCCGAAAAGAACAAATTGTTGGATCTCTATTTAATTCCGGAATTTTGACCTAACATGAACTACAAATCAAAAGGAAACTAGAAACTTAAGTTTAAATTTTCTTGTGGTGTCCTATATGAGAGATTCCACAAATGAATTTCTGCCTCAAGTGGAAAAATTCATCAACTCCCGGGTCCCCCAACTCTTCACTTTTTTATCTTGGGTTACCTCTTCATTCCCACCTTTCAACTAAAAACTAGAGCTGGTATCGGGTCCTATCGTGTCGGGTCCTTCACTACCCAGACTCGGACCCTGACCCGGTACCTCACGGGTCCAAAAGTTGGACTCGGACCCGGACTTGCAAGAACCGGGTCCGGGTCCTAGTTAAAAAAAATTACCCTTCAGGTCCGGTAGTAGAGAATAAATATTTGCACTTAAGTATTTTTGCAACCGATATCCTATGATTCTAACAATTTTTGCACTTAAGTACATGAATTAATATTATATTTACACATCTATCTTCAACAGTTACTTTTATATGTATATTCCTATTATCCTATAACCCTATTATTCAAATTATATATGTTTGGGGGTATTTTTTAACGGGTCAGGGTCCGGGTCAGTTCTATTTTGAGCAGACCCGGATCCGGATCCGGACCCCCGTATAGATCAGGTCGGTTCCGATCAAATGCAGGATCCGGGTATCGGGTAAATGTGACAGTGCTACTAAAAACTATATATAGTGAAACTAGGTAGCTCAACTAGGTAAATTCATTATTTCCAATATCATTTTGCCAAAAGACTTGAATCCTCTAGTTTCAGTTATTTGTGATTTTTTTTCTAATTTCTCACTGACGTTGCTATTTTTAGGGTGTGAGAGCAACAGATAATGAGTTCGATTTTTGAGGGGGAATGACAGATCTCAACCGTAGATCTGGATCTGGAGAGAGGTAGGAGGAGCAGATCTACTGGTGGTTACTCTAGACTGTGGGTCACCGGACACCTCCTCAAAGTCCAGAAACACTGGAAGTTTTCACGGCGGCGGACCCTACGATGGTCAAATCAGTGACTGGAAGAGAGAGAGAATGAGATCTAGGATTTTGGAGGCTAAATGTTAATTACCTTTCCATAGTGGAGGGAGTCGTTTATAGGCAGAGAAAGGGAACCCCAGTGGGCCGGGTTGACCCTTCTCTGTAGGTCGGATGGGCGCAGAGGGCTAGTTAACGGCCCATGGAGTATGCAGGTCTGTTCTGATGGGTTTCAGAATCTTGAGGGGACTAGAAGGTTCAGATGAGGTTGGATTTTTACCCACATCATAGGGCCATAGGCCCCCCACTCCTAGAGTGTTGGGCGTTTCAGCCGTCGATGAGTAGTTCAGTCCCGTGGCAAAAAATAGTCGACAATGCAACCTGAGGCATGACGATCGGTTGGCGTGAATACGGCTAGTTTCTGGCTCGGGATCCGCACTGAGTTCCGAGCACCACCGAGCTCCGAGCATCGCGCTCCAAGTTATGCTAGATGAGGTAGCCACCGAGCTGTGAAACCTTGTAGGTGGCTTGAAGTCATGGCCGAGCATCGAGCGGTAGCAAGGCTGTGTGAAACCTTGTGGATGGCTCGAAGTCACGACCGAGCGTCGAGCGGTAGCAAGGCTGTGTGAAACCTTGTGGATGGCTCGAAGTCACTGCCGAGCGTCGAGTGGTAGCAAGGCTGCGTGAAACCTTGTGGGTGGCTCGAAGTCACTGTCGAGCGCTGGACGGTAGCAAGGCTATGTGAAAGCTTGTAGGTGGCTCGAAGTCACTGCCGAGCGTCGAGCAATAGCAAGGCTGTAGGGAACCTTGTAGGTGGCTCGACGTCACTGTCGAGTGTCGAGCGGTAGCAAGGCTGCGTGAAACCTTGTGGGTGGCTCAAAGTCACTGTCGAGCGTCGAGTGGTAGCAAGGCTGTGTGAAACCTTGTGGGTGGCTTAAAGTCATTGCCGAGCGTCAAGCGACAGCAAGGCTGTGTGAAACCTTGTGGGTGGCTAGAAGTCACTGTCGAGCATTGAGCGGGAGCAAGGCTGCATGAAACCTTAAGGGTAGCTCAAAGTCACTGTTGAGCGCTGGAGGGTAGCAAGGCTATGTAAAAGCTTATAGGTGGCTCGAGGTCACTGCCAAGCGTCGAGCAATAGCAAGGCTGTAGGGAACCTTGTGGGTGCTCGAAGTCACTGTCGAGTGCCGAGCATTTCACACTTGGAATTTTTTTTAGAAATCCAGTTTGTGCTTTTGGGGGCCATGGTGAAGACACGTGTGTTGCTCGTGACTCGACTGGCATCACGGTTTAGGAAATTGAGTCTTTAAGTTATCCACCATTTGATCAAATCAGATGGCCAAGATTGGTTGTAGGAATCGAGGCATCCCTGAGTCATTTATATATACTCCTCCCCCTTCTCATTCTCCTTTTTACATTCTCGCACTGGCTCCAGAGCTTCTCACCCTAGTTTCTAATCCGGCACTAGCGACCAGCTTTCCGACATCCTTTTCGGCAATCAGGTTAGTATTTTATATTATGTCGAGGGTTCGGTCCAGTTCTTCTGCCAGTACATCTGGCCAAGGCGATAGCGGTTCTTCTTCTGAGTCTACATCCTGGGAAAAAATATAGGAGGTCCATAAGGTCCAACCTATTCAAAGCTGAAGACCCTTTGTAGTTAAGTCGAGTGATTCAGAGGAAGAGGTCGAAGAGATGGATGTGGTCAGCATGGATGAACCAGTGGATTCAAACGGAGGCGATGAAGAGGAAAAGGAGGGAGTGGAGCAAAATTTGGCGATGGGGGAAGAGGAAGAGGGCGGAGTCAAGGAGGTCGGCTTGCTGGAGGGGATCAGGGGTTTGGAACAATTGGCGATGACCTTTCCCTGAGGACCCCTCTTATTCGAGGGAGGAGGCTGAAGTGGACTCTTCCTAACAGCCTTGGATCGCCCATTGAGTTCCAACCGAAGGGCAGGCCCGACGTCCCCTATCTTCAGCAACCGAGCTTAATAAAAATGTACCCGGATGACCTTGAGGATTTGGTTCAGTACGAAGTGCAACCTTCCTCACTGAGCCATCAGAGGATAAAGGCAGAAAGCTTCCAGAGCGTGCTAATAAGCACCGGCCTTCTTTTGATACAGGCGAGCTACTTCATTCCCTTGGACTATGAGTTGATGGTGCCGAACCTGGGGCTACGACTAGGGGTGGGCATCGGTCGGTAACCGACCTAATATGGACCATCCACCACCAATCCAAAGAAGATTGTTTTTTTTAAAAATTTTCTCATCCGCAACCAATCCGAGCCTTAATTGGATTGGTTTCCATCCAAGCCGATTAAGCTCGGTTTGGATTGAATTAGATGATCGGTTTGGCGTGCTACTTTTCACCTCTAACATCATTACAATTTCCTTGAAATTTAAAAGATCAACTTCAGTCAAACTTAAGAAACAACCCACTATTTGTTGTTCAGAAATGAATTTAAAATGAAGATTCATTAAACCACAAGTTGTTAATAAATTTTACACTAATTGTTTGAGATGATGACGTTTAAATGGGTAAGATACATTGCTTTTTAACCTGCATACTTCTGTAATCTTAGTTTATTCTCATAAAAGGAACATCAATAACCATAACTAATTGAATTTTAGGTACAATAAAAAAAATTGGAAAATAATTTCTGCATGACTTGATTAAAGTAACTACTAAATGTTACATCAACTTCATGATTCTATTAAGTTGTGCCATACTATAAATCAAGCATTCCTCAACAACATAACACACATGATTATGGAGAATCAAAACATTGGTAGAACAACTGCTCGGTTTGTATTAAAGAAATTAAAGGAGACTCTTTGTATCTCCATGAAAATGAGAAATGACTGTTCGTATATTCAAGAAATTAAAGGAGAACTAGATTTTTATGGACTAATGCATAGAGATACGGTCAGTTCGGTTTCATCGGTTATTTGAAAGGCCCATCCAACAACCTAACCGATCCAGTTGGTTATTGAAGATCAAGAACTAGGCCAATCCAAACCCCCAATTGGTTCGGTTAAAAATCGGTCAGTTTAGATTGGATTGGTTCGGATTGGTCGGTTTGGATAATAGTTGTCCACCTCTAGCTACAACCGACGGAAAACCTGGCCCCTTGGTTCTGTATGTTTCCGCTCGACTCCTTCATCTTGGAGTTGAGGTTGCCCATTCACCCGTTCGTGAAGGAGGTTTTGAACTGGGCAGGGCTGAGTCTAGAGCTGCTATCGGGACCTATCGAGTATGGTCCTCAACTACCCGGACCCGAACTTGGTCCCTCACGGGTCCAAAAGTTGGACCCGGACCCAGACCCGGACCTGAACTTGTGAGAACCGGATCTGGGTCCAGTTAAAAAAATCTACTCGTCGGGTCCGGTAGCAGGAAATAAATATTTGCACTTAGGTATTTTTGCACCCGATACCCTGCGATTCCAACAATTTTTGCACTTAAGTACATGAATAAATATTATATTTACATATCTATCTTCAAAAATTACTATTTACATGTATATCCTTATAACCATATTATTCAAATTCCATATTTTGGGAGTATTTTTAACGGGTCCGGGTTCGGGCCGGTTCTATTTTGGGCAGACCCGGGCCCGGATCTGGAAGTGCATCGGATCTTATTTTAGGACCCGGATCCGGACCCATATAAATCGGTTTGGTTCCGATCCAATACCGGGTCGGGTCCTGATAACGGGTAAATGTGACAGTGCTAGCTAAGCCCGATACACTACGACCCGAACTCGTGCTGCTTTCGATGCACTTCAGCATGAAGCAGATCGTCTGCTTCATGCTGCTCTGCAAAAAGAGGGGGGTTCCCTTAAAGTTGAAGTATTTCCGAGCCTGTCTGGGGATCCAGTCGGCAGGGACGCATAAGGGGGTCTATTATATTTCCCCTCGCCCTAATAGACGGGTAGTGCACGGTCACTCGGACTCCATCAAGGAATGGAAAGATAAATATCTCATCGTTTGGAACCGATACACTGGGAGATCTCAACAAACTGGTCCTTTTACAAACCCAACCACAAAGCTCCAAAGGAGAAAGGCTATACGAAGGAGGAGAAGGAGGATGTGGAATGGATCGTCGCCAAAAGGCGCATCCCCTGGGCGACCGTGACCGAAAGGCACTTAGCGAGGATCGGACTAAGCCCCATCGACCCTTGTATGCTTTTTGTTTCCATTTTCCCTCAATCTTTTTTCCTTCGTTCTCACAGCTCGTATTTTATTTCTCAGTTATGGATGATGCGGAGATCAAATAGAAGAGGGTCTTCTTAGCCAAGAAGAAGGCAGCCGACCAGTAGAAGCAGAAGAAGAGGCCAGGCTGCGTCCGAGGGGACTTCTGAGACGAAGTCCAAAAGATCGAAGACCCTGACGGTTTTGGGAGCCTCCAGCTCGGCCAAGGGAGTGCCGAGCCCTGGTAACCTTAAGGTCGCCAAAGGAGTGAGGTCTGGTCTACCGCTCATCTGTCCCGATGCCAGGGAGATAATAGGGGAGGCAGGGTTTGCGCCATGGGCTCCCAACTGGTCCGTGAAGGCGGTAGACTCTCTGATGGAGGGTCTGGTGGTGATCGAGGCGGTGGAGAATCTGGCCACCCACCGGGACAGGGAAGTCGTGCGACTGAGACCCTCGAGTCGTGCTTTATGAAGTGGGCTCAGGCCGACATGGTGGTAAGTGTTCCCTAAGCCTCGTCTTTTGGTCTTTTCATTTTCTTGAAAATTTCCAAGTCTTTACTCTTCATTTGCAGGCAACTTTGCAAGGGGCAGAGCTATGGAGGCATTATGCTCACAAGCTCTTTCAGTCAAGTGGAACGTCCGGTGGTACGAGAGGGAGATGAAAGAGCAAAAGCTACTAGTCCAAGCCTTGGAAGCTCGCGAACGGGCCTTGAGAGCAGAGCTGGCCACACTCGCCGACAAACGTACTCGGCTGGAGAAGGAGAAGGCCCTCCTGCAGGAGCCCGAGAATAAGCTATAGGTCGCGAAGCTGGGTGCAATCGACAAGGTCAACTACGCCCAGGATCAGGGGTATGAGCAGGACCTTGAACACGCACTGATAAAGTACCCCCATATCAAGTTTGAGGGTTTCGACTTCTCCATGAAGTTCCCCGAGCTCCTACTCACTCCGGGAGGAGGTGACGGTGAGGGGGATGATTGCTCGCCTGCCCATGAGGACGACCTGAACCCGAACGCCCTCAGGGTTAACACGGCAGGAACCAAAGAGGTGCCCTCCTCTCCCAAGTAGTAGCTTTCTCTTTTAAATTTCCTTCTTTCTTTTTCATGAATTTGCCGAATGCAGACTGGCCACCGTTTTTGTATGGACATGGATTAATGAATGAAAAAAAAAATTCAGGCTGAGCTTTTGGACTTGATTTTTTCATATGATGTTTTGTATGAGCAGTTTGTGTTCATGAGATTTGGCTAAGTCCACAAGACTCGGAGTGACATAAATTTTTCTTCTTTTATCAGATGGTCGAGCCCATTTTTGTCGATCCCCGTGGTGCCGAGCTCGAATATCTTAGGGGTAAGGTGAAGTTGTTGGAGTCTACCTTGGCACATTGCCGTAGAGAGGTCAAGGATTGGGAGGCAGCATTTTCTTTCTGCTTTAAGAGGACGTAGTAATTGAAGCTAGATTTGGCATGCCTGAAGAAGGCAATGGTCGATCGGGACTTAGGAAGCGCCGATACCCGTCTATCAGCCTTAGGTGATTCCTCTCGACAGCCGACCCGGTTGGGGCACCTCGCTCTGCTGATTCTTTCATTTATGAGATGTTGGTGGAGAAGGAGCTAGACATATACAGATTAAAAATCGTGTTTGGGGTAGCGGGATATCGGACTGCCTCTCTAAGAAGCGGCTGGCCTTCTTTCTGCGGCCCTTCTCCGACTCTTAGACTAGAACCGCTGAACCTTGGTGATGCTCAGAGCTCGGTGGTTGGGGCATCCACCTTGGCCACTCCTAGAAGGGAAGCCGATAGGCTCACTGACAAGCAGACACGCTCGGTGGGACTCGACCTGGTTGGCCTTGGCCCAAGGCCCCTCGGACATAGGAGCAAGTCGCTCGGTTGACTCATGCTTTGTTGCATTCTGGTTGTACCTTGTTGTATCTTGTTGTATCTTATTGTAATCTTTATGTCCTCGCCAGTTCTGTAATAACATGTGGGGCTTGACTCCGTTCTGCCTTGTGTAAACGCGTTGCCATGGAATTCAAAATATTAGCCTTGGAAATTGTGGTATCCGTTTAATGGCGTTTTCTTGGGATCCAAAGAATTAGTCTTGGAAATTGTAGCATCTGTTTAATTGCACAATGCTAGAATCCGAAACATTGGCCTAGGGGTGTGTGGCGTGACTCCATCACAACCGTTGGAAGATAATGTGTGACCCAGATCTGTCCATGTCATCATTGTGGTTTCCAAGGGCGCTTTTCTCCTATGTCCTATATATAAGTCCTTTTTGTTTCTCAGATTTTGTCAGCTACCTAAACTTAAGTGGTTCTCCTGCTACCCACTGATAGTTAGGGGTAAATCGGCGAGTATGGTCGCTTTCTCCCTAGCTGCCAGTGGGTGATAGAACGATCGCCTCAACCAGTTTCTTACTAAGTCTTGTGTCGAGCTCGATGTGCGGGTCGAGTGGTGAGAACTTAGGAGAATATAGAAGTCCATGCCGAGCAGCGATGACTTGTGAGATTGTAGGAATTTCCTGTTCGGGTCAAAATCCATACCGAGCGGTACGGACTTGGGAGATTGTAGGAAATTTCCCGGTAGGGTTAAGTCCATGCCGAGCGGTAAGGACTTTGGAGATTGTAGGAATCTTCCATTAGGTTCGAAGTCCATGCCAAGAGGCGAAGACTTGGGAGATTGTAGAAAATCTCCCGTTGGGGTCGAACTCCATGCCGAGCGGCGAGGACTTGGGAGATTGTAAAAAATCTCTCTTGTACCACAATCACTTAGGTGGTTTTAACAGAAGAGTTGCCTGAGGAACAAAGTTTTATTGCTAGACTGACAGCGAGTGGTGCTTATTACAAATGCTGATACATGTATGGGGCACTACGGTCTCTCGTAGAATCTGACCAAGTGTTCCGCATTCCAGGTCCACTTGACAACCCTGCCCCTCGGGGTCTTCAGGTCAGTAAGTGCCTGGATGAACCACTTATGAGACCTTGTATTGGCCCTCCCAGTTCGATGCCAACTTTCCTTTCTTCTGGGGTTCGGAGAGATCAAGCCTCCGAAGTACGAGATCACAATCTTTGATGTTCGTTGGCCGGACCTTCTTGTTGTAGAACCGCTCCACACACTGTTGGTAAATATTTCTTCTAAGGGGAAACATCTCGCGGACTTCGACGAGGAGGTCCAAGTTGTCCCTGAGGTCATTTGAGTTGGACTCCTCATTGAAGCAGACAATTCATGGTGAAGGCAGTCTAGCCTCCAAAGGGATGACAACCTATGTTCCATAGGTCAGATTGAAGGGCGACTCACCAGTCGGGATCCTTTTCATGATTCGGTATGACCAAAGGACGCAGGGTAGTTCATCGACCAACATCCCCTTGGGAGATTCATCCAACTGCTTTTTGAAGCCATAGAGAATTTGATGGTTTATGTTTTCAATCTAGCCATTGGATTGGGGGTGGGAGATCGAAGAGAACCATTGTTGGATTCCGAGGTCCTCACAAACCTTGCAGAAGGCTTTCCCGCAAACTTTGTCCCATTGTCAGTGATAAGGACCCACGGTATCATGAACAGACAAACCATATGTTTCCAAAAGAAATGTTGAGTCTGATGCTCGGTAATGGTGGCCAAGGATTCCGCTTCAATCCACTTAGTAAAATAGTCGATGGCCAAAATAAGAAATCGTCTTTTGACCGGTCGCCTTAGGAAAGGGACCAATGAGGCCCATTCCCCACATGGCGAATGGCGCGGAGCTGGCGAGTGATTTGAGCAAGGCTTGGGGGGCATGTTTAACAGAGGAGGATCTTTGGCACGGTCTGCAGGCTTTAACCAAGTCTTAAGAGTCTTGAAGGAGGGTCGGCCAATAGTAGCCATGATTGAGGACTTTTCTGGCAAGTGTCCTGCTACCCATATGGCAACTCTCGATCCCTTTCGTGCATCTCTTTTAAAGTGTATTGTGCTTCTTCCGAACTCAGACATCGCAGATAAGGCATCTCATCGACCTTGGTATACGAGCATTTGTAGATCACGCCATCTACGAGTACGAACCTCTCAGCTCTGACTCGGACATTTCTGGCCTCAGATGGGTCTTGTGGTAGTACACCGTCCCTCAAGAAATCCAAGATTGGGTCCATCCACCTTGGTCTCTGCGCAGGTGGATCGAGGTAGTGGACCTCAGTGTTCTCTATACTTGGCCGTTGGAGGACCTCCACCAGGACTGTGTGTGTAACTCCTGTTTTCCATTTTCCGTATTTTTTGATGTATTTTTATTTTTGAGTATTTGATTCATATTGTATCTCTTTTTGAACCTTGTTTTCGATCTTCATTTTCAATATATCCATTTATTTGAATTGTCATCATTTTATTTGATCTTCTTGATTCAATTGTCCCATATTATTTCATCTCTGTTTGATCGGGCCATTACTTTGATTCACATTATTTTAATTGTTCATGTCCTATTTTTATTTATTTATTCATGTTGTTACTATCTCATTTATTGGACCCATTCTATAGTTCTATTGGATCTTGTCTAAACCCTTTATTCACCTCACCATTTATACCCTATTCCCTATTGGATATCCAATACCCTAAAAACCCTTTACCCGTTAGCCCCCAAAACCCTCCTACCCATCAGCATAACCCTAACACCCTATTCCTATATATATGCACTACCTACTGTACATCTTCCCCCTCACAAAAAACCCTAGCTGCCTACTCCCGATCTCCTCTCTCCCCCATCCTCTGTGTGTACCCCCAACCTCCAAGCCACCCTCCTTCCACTGCAGACCCAACCTCCAAGCCACCCTCCTTCCACTGCAGACCCCTGCCCTCACCCTGCACACTCTCCCTCCCCATCCATCCTCTACCTTCGACCCCCGTCGCTCCCCTGCCTCCTTGTCGCGACCCCACCACGACATAGCTGCTATGTTTTCCCCCGTGGTCGGAGTTGCAGCGAGCACTGTGGTGCGTTTTTGTCCGCTGTCCCTCCCGATCACGGCGACGCAGCAGCCAGGAGCCAGGCCGGTGCACCTTCCCGACATCCCCTTGTGCTGCTCAGTTCCGACTGCCCCTCCACTGCCTCTCTTGGTGTGCGTGTGTGATCTCGTGTTGTGTTCGAGTTGGCTTGTGATTCGTTCGCTTCATGTTCGTGTTGGGAATCCGTTTCCGTTATTCTTGCTCTTGATTCATCGTTTTCGTCGTCACCTATAAGGCAAGTAACTTGCATTAATTTCTGTTGCAAATACAAGTAATAAATATCGCCTGTAGTGTAGTTATGTTCTAGAGAAAAATCTTATGCAAAACCCCTATTATATCTTGTCTATATGTGTTGATCTGCCCGTAGTCGTCTCTAGTTACACACACGACATGAAATTTAACTTAGATCTAATTAATCTATGTTGCAAATATGTATATTGGTTGTGAACCATAATATGATGTGTGAATTTTGCATGCTTGACGTGTACTGGTAGTATATCCTATTGTTGATCTGTTAAACACCCTATACCATGTTGCTTGGACATCTAGTATACCCTATTTCATATTTTGTTATGATTTGAATGTGTTCCATATGATCTAGTTGATTTTATGCATGAGGAATAATTATGTCTTTGTTGTTACCCGGTTTTTGTTCAGTAATTTAGACCCTATTAAGGTCAGTATATAAAAATTATTTGTGAAGATGAATTATAGAGAATTCTGTCTACTTTCTAGAATTTTTTACAGATCTCAGTTTCGATTTACGAGTTGTAAGTTATTGCTGTTTTACTACAGAGGTGTAGAAATTTTCAGATTCTGTTTTGTATGAATTCCGTATAGTTATTTATTTTTATACTAATGTTAAAGATAATATTTTGATCCAATATTTTTCTGAGTACAACTAGACTTGATTGGGATTAACCTCTATTTTTTGTGGATTTAATTGATGACTTTTATGAATTATTCTATGCTTGTAAACATCTACTACACATGCAGAATTTTCATACTGTTCAGTAAGGAAACATAATTTCGACCTGATTCTATTTGCTGTTTATAAAAACTTTGTGAATATGAATTGTAGCTTACTGTATCTATTTTATCACCCCTTTGACAGATCTGAATTTTGATTTATATTTTGTAAACTATTGATGTTTTAGTACTGCTGTGTTTATGATTCCAGATTTACAAAACTGCCGTATCTTGCTGCTTTCTGATTCTAATTGAGTATACTATCTATGTTGAAAAATTATGAAACTTTATATTCTGATACTAAACATACTAGGAAATACTGCAGATTTTTCTCGGATTTAATCAGTAATCTTTTATGCCGTTTTCCTATTTATGAATACAAACTTCTGATTTTTGGCTGAACATATTTTCTGGAAAAAATCATGTTTTGAGACTTGTTTTCGTGAAATACCATATGACTTGTATATATTTGCTGGATTCGACCGAGAGTCTACTTTTCAGATTTTCTGACGGATCCAGATTTGCACATTTATAGCAACGGGAATTCCAGATTTAGTACAGTACTGTCTTGCTGTCTTGAACTAGAATTTTTGTTGTTCTATCCTTTTATGTATTGTCTATCATCTGTTCATGTTTATCTTTTAACCGGAACCTGTTACTTGATTATACCATGTTATTCTTGACCTGTTTGTGACACATACATACATGTTTGATAATAATAATAAATAACCAAGCCGGGGTTAAGGGAATGATCTAGTAGTGGAAAATATAGAAATGTGTACTTAGAAGGGGGCCCGTATTTCCCGCCTGTTACGTGTTTCATGAATACATGATACACGATCATGTTTACCTGATTACCTGACTGTACGCTTCCCAATAGAAAGGTGTACTCGGAAGAGGACCAGTAGGTTCTACCCGTACCTGTTTTCCTGATCCCTAAGTACACGGCCCTATACAGTCCACTACGAAATCTAAACGCAAAATTGTTTGGACATAGCAACCATGTGGTAAAAACCTGAAACACATGAAGTGCTACCTAGTTAGAATTAAATACAAGACCGGACATAACATGACACATGTTACATGCTTACCTGTACATGCTACTTGTATACCTGTTTACCTGTATACCTGTTTACCTGTATACCTAATTATCTATTTACCTGCTTGCATGACACTTGATACATGTTACCTGTACCCTGTTAGTATATCATGTTACTTGATTTTGTTTCCTGATTCATGTTAATTATCCTGCTTTGTTGACATGCCTATTCCATGTTATGTTTGTTTCCGCTGTTACTCTATATTTGTTTATCGTTTCCTATACTTATGCCTGCACTACAAGCGGCCTGTAACTTGCATTGACGGACATTTTGTTTTCTTTTTCCTCTTCCAGAAATTTATTAAATTGCAGATTGTGGTGATCAGCTGCCCGATGGAGTAGGTGATCTGAGATTTTAGATGTTGGAGTGCTTTCTATTATTATTATTATTCATATTGCTTATCTTGAATAAATGTATCTACTACTTGGATTATTTGTATTGGACAGTATGACTCAGAATTATTGACTTGTTTCCAGATCTGATTTATTTAAGAATATTACATTTTGTTTCAAGTAAATTCCTGTTGGTGTATTGATTCATTTATGCATGCATGGTTGACTTTTCCTTGTTTATTACTCTGATATTCCTGTGAAATGTTGTAAAGATCCCGATAGCTTATGGATGATGAAAATCATCCGCTGGACTTAGTCACGTATCCGTATTCCGTATTTTCTTTTGGGAAGCGGGGCATGAAAGTGTGATCGAGGCCATCGAAGGAAGAATAGGCTAACTGGGACAGGGCATCTGCTCGAATATTCTGTTCGCGAGGGATTCGGGTGACCAAGTCGTCCTCGAAATCTGCGAGGAGGAGTTTAATGCATGCCAAGTATTGCACCATTCGAGCATCCCAGGCTTCATACTCCCCACAAACTTGGTTGATGATGAGCTGAGAGTTACTGACTGCTCTAACTTGTTTGGCCCTGCCTTTCGGGCGATTAGAGATCAAGGTCTCGTACTCTCCTTCGTTGTTCGACGCTCTGAAACCGAAGTGCATGGAGTACTGAAGGACAAAGCTGTCAATGCCGCTTAGTACCCCTGGTTCGGCTACCTATCGTCTTCACCAATTTGAGTTAGGCAGTCTTCCATCTCTTGTAGCCACTTGAGAACGGCATCCTCCCGTCCCTCGGATCGGGTTGATCCGTGGGATTTCTGATTCTCGTCCCGTCTAGTTCGGTGACTGCCTTCATCGTGACGATGTTGGGTGTGCTCGCTCTTGGCTCCACCTCGAAGTGCTTGGAGGATCTCGTCTCTGAAAACCTGGAATTCAGCCCGAGTAATGTGGCTTCCTTCCGCTCGCCCATTCGGAGGTCGGTGACCAATTGGAGACCGGCTACGTTCCCTGTTATTCGGATGGGAGGAAAGTCAACTTCGACTCAGACCGTGGTCGGAGGGTGCCTCGTTCCTGAAGTGGCTGAGGCAGTTATGGAGGTCGTCCTTGTGCAGCCGATTATTTATGACGTTTCAGAGGTCGGGGCCATCCGAGGGATCGGGCTTTTTAGCCACTGAGCGGGAAGCGCTCGGGGCTGGAGTGTGCGGGCGATCGGTGAGTCGTTGTTGCGACCCATGAATGACCGCTCGACTGCATGATGGATGAGGTGGAAAAGAGGTTCGGCGTGGCGACCTGCCGTAGTGGTTTTCCTGGCTTTGGAGTCCATCGGAGAAAAGGTTAATGAAAACAGGATCTCGAGAAGAGGCTGGATCTGCACTTTTCCCCCCACAAACATCACCAATTTGATGCTGTTGTTTTTACGATGTGGGAGCAACAGAAGATGAGTTCAATTTTTTAGGGGAAGGACATATCTCAGCCATATATCTGGATCTGGAGAGTGGTTCTGCTGGTGGTTACTCTCGACCGTGGGTCGTCGGACAGCTGCACTAAGTCCAGAAACACCAGGAGTTTTTCCAGCGGCGGACCCTCCGACGATTAAGTCAGTAATTGGAAGAGAGAGAGAATGAGATCTGTGGTTTTGGAGGCTAAATGTTCATTACCTTGCCACAGTGGAGAGAGTGCTATTTATAGACAGAGAGAGGGAATCCCAGTGGGCCGGGTTGACCTTTCTTTGTAAGCCGGATGGGTGCAGAGGACTAGCTAACGGTCCATGGAGCATACAGGTATATTCCGATGGATTTTAGGATCTTGAGGGGATCATTCGGCCCACATCCCTCACCTTTCCTCATTCCATGTGTCAAAGCCAAACAAGCTTTAATAGACTTCAAACTAGCCTAACCACTCCAACTTGCAGCACTCCAAGTGAGAATGGTCGGCTTTGACCCAAAAATGATATGCAATGCTTAGTCCTAAAGAAAGTAATTAAAAAATCAAAAGTAATTAAAAAATCAATTGTATATATCATGAGAACATTGTTCTTTTAGCTAAGCCTAGCACGGTAGCACCTCCACAGCAACAATAAAACCATTACCCTAAATATTTGGGCTCAGCTACGCTCAAACATGTGTACCTTTTCACAATTTAATTCCATTAAGAGCACATGTAGTCGATGATGATAGTCAAATTTTAGATATTTGATATATAGAAATAGAAATTTTGAATTTCGGATTGTAGCCGTTTAAAGTTAAAATTTGAATTTTTATTTTAAAAAATCAACTGATGATAGATGATTCTCGTCGCACAAAACAAAAAAAATCATTTTAAAATTGTGTCGGACGATGAATCATTTTCCGTCTGAGAAATTTTAAATAAAATTAAGCACGACCCGTCCAAGGAATTTTTTCACAATTAACTCTTAATATAATCATAATTAAATCTTGTATCTTAATTATATTTCAATTAATACCTAATATATCCTCATAATCATTTATATAGGCCTAGTCCATAAATTTTTTTTACCAAAAGCATTTGGAAGGGAAATCATCTCCCGTCTGAGCCAATTTTTTTTAAAATAAAAAATCGACATACGGAAAATGATTTCTCGTCCGACCATTTTTAATAAATAAAAATTTCAAGGTCAGGGAATGATCCCTCGTCCAAGAATTACGCGCGTAAAATACAAGAGCACAAACGAACAATCGTTCTTCGTCTCTTACGGAAAATTCAAAAAAAAAAAATAATAAATCAAACGACGAAAGAAGATCTTTCGTCAGATCAAACGGACGAAAAATCATCTTTCGTCGGCTATTTTTTTTTCCAAATAGCTATTTAGTCTGCCAATTTGATATACTACTTTTCATCAAATTTCAAATTTTGGGTTTTTAGCCAACGACTACGTGCAGATAGATTTCTATTTTTTGAAAAAATTGATAAAATAGCCAATAACTACAAATGTTCTAAGGGCCATCTCCACAGCAACAACCATCCTTATAACTACATCCACCAAAATCTGTAAAGATCTACATCTAGTACCGGTAAAAACCAAACTAGTATCCTGTTAGCCCTTACCCCTAACTAGTGCATTTATTGCCTCCACTGTCGTTTTCTGGAAACCCAAAAATAGCAATTGAGATAGAAAGAACTCTAACTTTCATTTGCTAAAAACCCAATTTTAAAATAGGAGTTAATAGTGTTTCGCTAAATATAGTCGTGGCTTTGAAGAAATGCTAAATGTAGAAAACGGATAACCTTCATCCGTTTAAGAAAAAAATTCGGACGGACGGAAGATGAAGCTCCGTCCGTCGAATATTTTATTAAAAAAAAAAAAATATGATAGACAAATGAAGGAGCTCCGTCTCTCTTTTTTTCTTTTTTTTAAGTAATCAGAATTTTTTTCAAAAAATTACGAAAGTGCCATCCAAATATTACGAAAATGTTATTAATTAATTATGAAACTTCCATTAAGTAATTATGACATTGCCATTAAAAACATTTATTAAAAAAAAAAAGCAAAGGACGGATGACCTTCATCCGTCCAAGCTTCTTCCTCCAATTTGCTTCATTCCATTATTACGGAAATGCCATCGAATAATTACGAAATTGTCATTTTAATATTATTTTTTTCAACATTGGACGGATGAAGAAGCTCCGTCTGATTTTTTTTTTTTGTGGCAGATTTAGCACTAACGATAACAGACGTCTCCCTCTATTGCTATTTCTCAATTGCTAAATATGCAAATTTTGTTTTACAATGGCTAAATACACAAATTTTATTTAAAACGATAGTGGATGCTCTTAGTGACCACAATGAACCGTACAATTGGATCTTCATTTAGTCTACCATTAATTTCCTAAGGATGCAGCTATTTCTAGGTATGGCAACAGGTAATGATCACACAAGGGACTAACAGTAACCTGCCTTAAACATCAGTTATCGTATGAGCAATCCAAAGATTAAACTTACAACCCTACCAGATAACTACTGTATGGGTAAAAATAATGGTTAATCTCCATCGTTCGATTCCTGCGCGGATCTCGGAACGAACAGACCATGGGTTTTCCATTAGTCCACCAAATTAGTCCTCTAAGAGCATCCACAGTGGTGTTTCTCATTTGCCAAAAAATGGCTGCTACAGTAATAGCAAATAGAAGGGATAGCTGCAGTGGTCGTTTGCTAAAAAATTGCCAAAAATTTCAAAAATTGAGTGAGACGGTATATGATATACCGTCTCACCTTTAAAATTAATTAAAAAAAATTAATTACTTATTAACTATTAAACCTAATTAATTAACTAAATTAAATAATATAATATTAACTAAACCTAATTAATTACCTAACTAAACCTAATTATTAATCCTAACTACCCACTCAGCATTAATTCCAACCCACTGAGCTTGATTCCCGGACGGTACATGATGTACCGTATGAGGATTTTAATTTTTTTTTTTTTTCTAATCGGCAATCTTGGCCCTTCATCTATTTAAAAAAAAATAAAAAAAATAAAACAACCAAAAAAAAACTCACAGACGGGATATGATCTCCCGTCTGATTCAGACGGGATATCATCTCCCGTCTGAGGAGTTTTAAAAAAAATATATTAAAAAAAGGAGAGACGGTATATGATGTACCGTTTGAAAGAATTAGAATATATTAAAATAGATCAGACGGGATATGATATCCCGTCCTCTATAATTTGAGAATCGCTATTCTGTTTCTCAAATATGAGAAACGAATATAGGTGGTTTGCTAAAAAAATGGCAAAATGAGAAACCGTTGCAGACGATCGTTTGCTATAATATGGCAAATTGCCATTTATAGCAAACCATTGTGGATGCTCTAAGGCCGATAATTGATTGAGTAATGCTACATCCACTACCAATTTCACTACATTTCTCTTCACTACCTTAGGTAGCACACTCCAATAGGTAGGGAAAGATAGAGTATATGGGGAAACTCTCCAATAGGAGTATGGTACCTAAGGTAGTGAAGAAAATGGTAGTGAAATTGGTAGTGGCTAAAGCATTACTCTAATTGATTTTCCTAAGATCAGGTAATTGATTTCCCTAAGATCAGAGAATTAATTTGGCCCTGTCTGATCCGGAATTAGGGAATCTAATTAGGCAACAAAGAATCTTTCTCTAACAGATACCCTCTGACCTATAAATACAGACCCACATTTACAGTAAAAAGGTAATCACAATTTTATCACCTAATCCCTACGGCTGTTAACTGACTTGAGCATCGTATGGTCTGTTTCCAGGAATCCTCCCAGTGTTTCAGATTCTTTTGCAGGTCTTCGGCGGTCAACACCCACCAAATCCTACCACATACTAGCCTTCCATTAGATCTTAATCGACGATTGAGATCTATGTTCCCCATCAAATAAAAGAATCCACTATCTGTTGCTCCCACACCGAAAACATCAGCATCAGATTGGCGCCTTATGTGGGAAACTGTGCAGATCCAACTGCCGACCCAGAGTTCACTATAGATATCTTCTTCCATGGCTCCCAAGGTTAGGAAGACCGCCACCGCGAGTCGCCAGACCGACCCTCCGGTTCCTCCTCTGCATCCTTCCCGAAGCCGAGTCGTCACCCAAGGTCCCAGCAACAGCGAGCCAAACAACTGCAGGGGCCGACTCCAAGCACTTCAGGCTCGGTTGCGAGAGAGCTCGAGGCTTAAGTGATTCCCGACCTACGAAATTTCCTCAACCATCGGGTAAATGAGGACGACCTTCAGAATTGTCTCAACCGCTCCCGAGGAGAGAGGGAGCCTTTTAACCAAGGTTCAGGCCAAAGCCACCACTCCTCTCACAGGGAGGAGAGGGGACGCAACCGCTCCCATAGGGATCGCCGAGCCCCAAATGGCCACAGAGCAGGAGGCTACGTGACGAGGGACGAATTCCAAGAGTTTTGAAACAAAATCCTCCAGGCCCTCCAAGGCGGAGCTCGAAGCGAACGCATACAAAGCCATCGCCCGGAAGTAGCCAAGAACCAAGAGTCTCACAGGTCGACCCGATCCAAGGGACGCGAGGATGCAGCCCTCAAACGGCTGCAGGAGATGGAGGATCATCTCGCCCGGATCACTGAAGGCGGGAGGCAACCAAACCGGGGTTATCGCCCGATTCAGCCCCCTTTCATTTTGCAAATCCTAGAGGCCCGATCCCGAGGAATTTCAAGCCTCCCCCTTCGAAACATGCAACGGAGAGTCAGATCCGACTGATCACATGGAGGGATTCAAAACCCTCATGATGATTCACAGCATATCAGATGCCCTCCTATGCCGTGCATTCCCCACCACGCTGCAGGGATCGGCTCGGGAATAGTTTTCTCGACTTGATCCAAATTCCATCTTATCCTTCAACCAGATCGAGGAAAATTTCTTCGCTCACTTCGTAACCAGCAGCAAGGTTGAGAAGACGAGTACTTCTCTGCTCGACTTGAAGCAGAATGACGGCAAGTCCCTTCGGGACTATGTCCAATGGTTCACGGCCGAGGCCAGGTCGATATCTTCCCTCCATGTCGGGGTCGCCGTCATTGCCTTCCGACAAAATGTCCGGCACAACCTGCTAAAGACTTCTCTGGCCAAAATGCCGCCCACTGAATTCTCCGACCTCCTTCTCCGAAGCAAGAAGTATAATCGGGCCGACGAGGCCCTACACCAGGGCGGTCGGAAAGAGTCCCTCAACAAGGGAAAGAGAAAGGCGGACAATGCCGAAGTCCTGAAGAAAGCTAGAGAAGGATGCTTCCGAGCAGAGGCATCCCCCTCCAGTGCCGTAAATCGATAAATTCACTCCGCTCAATGCAAGCATTTCTGCGATCCACATGGAAATTAAGGGCGCGACGTCCTCTGACATCCCCCTTGATCTAAAAACAGGAACAAGAAGTGAGACCAGACGTTCTACTGTCGGTTCCATCGGGACCATGGCCACGAGACCAAAAACTGTCGGGCTTTAAAAGACGAGATCGAAGTCCTCATCCGAAGAGGGTATCTTGCCAAGTTTACTCGGGATGGTCCAAGGACCTCCCCATAGGCATCCAAAAATGGAACCCAAGGCTCAAGACTCTGAGAACTTGGCCATTCTCCACTGCATCCACGACGGACTCATAGGGGGAGACTCGAACTCCTCCCATAAAGCTTTCATCCAGGAGGTCAATTTCGTCCACAACAGTCCACCTCCTTAAAGCCTCGAACCATCGGTCTCGTTCTCGGACAAAGACCTCGAAGGTGTCCAGATCCCACATTGTGATGCCCTCGTCATCAACCTTAGTCTGGCCAATCACGAGGTTCTTCATATCCTCGTCGATAATGGGAGTTCGGTGAACATATTGTTCCTCACATCCTTCGAAGGCTTGAGGCTATCTCGAAAGAGACTGAAACCGGCGGGCTGCACCCTTCAGGGGGTCTCTGGTGCTCTTGTCCAGATCAACGGGATCATAACCCTTGACGTCACCACCGGCAAGTCCCCGACCTCCTGGACCGAGGGAATGAAATTTATTGTGGTAAATGTTAAGGCTGCTTACAATGCAATCCTCGGTCGCCCCGACCTTACCTCTCTTCAAGCCGTCCCTTCGGCTTATCACATGAGGATGAAATTCCTGATCAAGGCAGGAGTCGGGGTAGTTAAAGGAAACCAGGAGGCAGCTCGAGCCTGCTGCACGCCTACAGTGGGGGGCTCGGTCCTTCCACTCAATGCGGTCGAGCTCCCTTCGAATCGGAGCTCAATCGGTTCCGAGCCCGTGGACGACTTGGAGGAGGTCCCTTTCTCCGAGGCGGACCCAGTTAAATGCTTTTAAGTAATCCAGTCCCTCCCCCTCGGCCTTAAGAAGGAGGTTATTCGTTGTATCTGACAAAACTGAGACCTATTCACCTGGACACCCTCAGACATGCCCGAGATAACCGAAGACTTCATCATACACAAGCTGAGTGTCCATCCGAAGTCCAAACTGGTGCAACAAAAGCACCGAAAATTCACCCCCGAAAGGCAACAGGCGATGAAGGAGGAGCTCAATAAGCTCCTCTCTGCCTGGTTCATCCAAGAAGTCAACTATTCAGAGTGGTTGGCTAATGTCATGTTGATTAAAAAGTCCAATGACAAATGGAGAATGTGCATTGACTTTACCGACCTTAACAAAGCTTGCCCGAAAGATCCTTTCCCACTCCCGAGCATCGATGACTTGATCGATGCGACATTCGGCCACAAATTGTTGAGCTTCATGGATGCCTACTCTGGTCACAACCAGATTTGAATGTTTCCCCCGGACATTCTGAAGATCGCTTTTGTCACCGATCAGGGGCTTTACTACTATAGAGTCATGTCCTTCGAGTTGAAGAACGTTGGTGCCACTTACCAGAGGCTCATTAACCGGGTCTTCAAAGAATAGATCGGCCGAAACATGGAGGTCTACGTCGACGACATGCTCTTCAAGTGCCTTCAGGGCAGAGATCATGTCAAGGATCTGAAGGAGGTCTTCGGGGTCTTAAGATAGCACAACATGAGGCTTAACCCCTCTAATTATGCCTTCGGCATCACCACATGAAATTTCCTCGAATTCATGGTCAGCCAGAGAGGGATAGAGGCAAATCCTGAGAAAATTCAGGCCATTCTGAACATGGCCTCTCCCAGGAACGTCAAGGAAGTACAAAGACTCACAGGTCGACTTGTAGCCATCGGCTGCTTCCTCTCGAGGTTGGGAGAGAAATCTCTTCCTTTCTTCAAAGCCTTCTGGGGGACGAAGAACTTTGAAATAGCATCAAACTTTCGATCAGCTGAAAGAATACCTCTCCAACCCCCTTCTCCTCAACAAGCCCAAGCCGGGCGAGGTGCTATACCTTTACTTGGCAGCCTCAGAACAGGCCCTCAGTGCGGTCCTAATTAGGGAAGAAGACGGGGCAAAATGGAATCAGGTAAATCTTTTCTTACCTATAGTCATTAGGTTGAAACCAAAAAATATTTGTTATTTTCCTGATGTTTCCGAACGTTTTCAATAAAACCCTCTCTTAGGAGTATTTTAACAATGTAATTTCTCAATTCATTTATCTATTTTTTGCGAAAGGGAAGACGGGGAGCAAAATCCCGGTGCGGGAGAGAATTTTGATTTCTTTTGATTTTGTTCTGCCTCTATAGGATAGACCTCAACAGAAAACTGCAAAAGCACATCATTATGTCAACAAGATCCACCACGACACTGAACTTCAATACATGAGGATGGAAAAGGTAGCATATGCCTTGATCATGGTCGCGCAAACACTCTGCCCGTATTTCCAAGCTCACTCTGTCGAGGTCCTCACGGACCAACCACTCAAGCAAGTCCTCCACAAACTGGAAACCTCCGGTCGTCTAATCAAATGGTCCATCGAGCTGAGCCTGTTAGGGTTATATACTGAAAGCACCACTTTTGTATTAACTTTATTTCCTTATTTTTTTTGAATGAGAATCATATGGGCATATGTTTGCATATTGTGTTTATTATAGTATTAATGCAAGTATCTGATATTCTATAAGGTTGATAATATGGTGTGAGGTGACACACAGAAGATCATATTATCAGTTCCCTATGGAATATATAAATAGTTCACAACCTAGACGGACTTGGACAATCCGTTGGAAAGGTTGTAGTGTAATCTGGTATTAGTCTATCTTGACTATAGGTTTACACTAGTACACTTTGTGTGTATTGAACAGGACCACTTGAGGTTGTTCTCTTTGTACTGACTACAAAAGAGAACAAACACCTCTGTTATTATGGATGCTTATGCTCTTAATCCAGATATAATAACAGATATGTATATGCAGTGTGCATTACTTTGACTCATAAAAGAGTGAGTTTCATTATGGATCAACAACCTCTATGAATTGGGTAATAGCATTGTATGTATGATGGGCTGTTGATTGTAAAAGGAATCCATGTCCCGATACGTCGGGTTGATGATGTCCCCTTAAGGAGCTCATAAGGATTGTCATGTAAACCCTGCAGGTAGATTACATCCGACATGAAAAATAAAGTTGAGTGGTACTACTTAAGAATAAAAGATGTTGATCAATATAGTTGTCAGTAACTTAATTTGATCGACGGACATTCGATATCTTAACATGGGGAGCTGAACGAGCATATAATAAAAGGAGCCCATAAATATAATTTGGGATTAGGAAGGTAGTGCAACAATAGCTCTTTAGTGGACCGAGCTATTGTTAATGGGCCTGGGTTGTGTGTTCGGGCTGAACACGGGATACCCAGATTCGTTAGGAGATCTAACCCTAATTTCTCCTCATGGTCCCTGCCGTAGCCTTATATATATATCCTCTATTCTCTGGCCATCATATCATTATCAGAGATAAGAAGTTTTCTCTAAATTCGTGATTCACGTAAAGAGAGAAAGAGAGGTTAGCCAAGGAGAAGAAAGGTTGGTAGACCGTCGCCCACACGACGTCCAACCCGAGGAAGGAATACGTGCAGAAGATCTTGGGGTCGCTGACGGCTCGAGGTTGCTAGAAACTATCGTCTTCTTCTCATCGCAGGTATAATTCGTGAACCCTAGATTCCGCTATAAAGGGTTAGATCACGTATTAAATCTGTTAAGCTTTTATGATCGATACGCACACCAATCCGTGGTCCTGGGAATCATCGCAGTTCCATCAGAGCCAGCATGACATCAACTACAAGCCAAGGATGACCGTCATAGGGTAAACACTCACCGAATTCATAACTGAGTGCGCCATCCCGGAGAGCCCCGAAACCCCAAAAGATGGGCCTGTCTGGGAGCTTTATATGGACGGGTCATCCTGTGAAGAAGGTAGCGGAGCCGAAGTCATCTTGAATGGCCCAGACAGCCTCGTCCTCCAATACTCCCTACACTTCAGCTTCAAAGCATCACGAGGCACTGATCGTCGGGCTCCTCCTAGCCCAAAAAGCTGGGGCCAAAAGGGTGAAAGCCTTCAACGACTCTCAACTCATCGTTAACTAGGTCTGTGGAGAATATGAAGCCCGAGACACTCGGATGGTCTGATATTTAGCACGTGTCAAGCTTCTCTTGGCAGACTTCACAGATGCTACCGTTACCCGAATCCCCTAGGAGAAGAACAATCAGGCCGACGCCCTATCCAAGCTGGCGTCCTCCTCCTTCAAAGGACTTGACTGCACAGTCTTGGTAGAGGACCTCCTACAATCTAGCATCGAGAAATCCGAGGTCATCTGCCTCGATCCGTTCGTGCAAGCAGGAACTTGGATAGGCCCGATCTTAAATTACTTGAGAAACGGAGAACTTTTGCAAGATTCGTTCAAAGCCAGAAAGGTCCGGACTAGGGCAGAGAGGTACGTACTCGTCGGCAGCACGCTCTTCAAGCGTTCAAACACAAAGATTGACGGCAGACCTTACCTCCGATGCCTGACACCGGAGGAAGCCAAGTATGCACTTGAAGAAATGTATTGGGGGGGGGGGGGGGGGGAGGTTGCCATATGTGCAGCAGATTGCTCGCAAGGAAAGTGCTAAACCATGGGTACTACTGGCCAACCCTCCTCCAGGATGCTCAGGACCTCGTGAACAAATGTGGCCCACGCCAGAGGTTCTCTTCAGTCAGACATGCACCCGAGACCGAGCTTAAGTCCCTGACTAGTCCAGCTTGCTTCACCAAGTGGGGGATGGAATTAATCAGCCTATTTCCCAAAGCGACAAGCCAAAGGTTCTTCCGCATTGTGACCATCGACTAATTCACGAAGTGGGTCGAGGCGGGGCCCCTGACCACTATCACCAAACATCAGGCTTAACATTTCTTCTAGAAGCACGTCATTTGCCGATTCGGGGTCCCTCGCATCCTCGTCACCGATAACGGAACCCAATTCACCGACAAAACTTTTCGCAAATTCTGCGAAAACTTGGGAATTATCAGAGGTTTTCCTCTATCTCGCACTGTCAATCTAACAGTCAAACCGAGAATGCCAACCAAAAAATCCTCGACGGCCTCAAGAAATGACTGGATAAATCTCCCAGAGGCCTATGGGTTGACGAGCTACCAAGTGTATTATGGTCATATCGGACGACCAAAAGAATACCTACAGGCGAGTCCCCCTTTAACTTGACTTTCGGCACCGAGGCAGTTATTTCCCTAGAAGTCGGGTTGGCCTCCCTGCAGATCTTGAGCTTCAATGAATAGTCCAACTCAAACGGCCTCAAGGCCAACCTGGACCTACTCAAGGAGTTTCGGGAAAGATCCGATATCAGAAGAAGTATATACTAGCAGTGGGTCGAGCGCATCTACAAAAAAAGGGTCTGACCAACGAACATCAAAGAAGGGGATTTGGTGCTGCGTAGACTTGATATCTCCAAGCCAAGCAAAAAAGGGAAGCTGGATCCCAATTGGGCAGGCCCGTATAAGGTCTCCAAAGTGGTCCGTCCAGGCACATATCGACTTGAAGACCTGGGGTGCATGGTAGTCAAGAGGATATGGAATGCGGAATGAAAGCCCTTAGCAGCCCATACCTGTAATGAGGCAAATGTTTATGCGCTCGCCCTTCAGCTGCCATCGAATAAAATTCGTTCAAATATTCATTCAACATCTTTTCAAAAAAATTTGACAAAAGTTCGCAACTAAGCCCCGGATCAAGCACCTTGAAATGGCGCCCCGACTCTGAGCACAACGCGGATTTCTCCGCTATCTAGCAAACGCGAATTTCTCTACTATGAAGACCAAAGCCTCAGATCAAGTGGCTCAAAATGGCGGTCCAACTCTAAGCATGAAGCGAAATTCTCCACCTCAGACCAAGCACCTCGAAATGGCGCTCCGACTCCGAGCACGATGTGGATTTTCCTACTGCCGAAGTCCAAAACCTCGAGTTACTCAACAACGCAACACAATCCATTCAAAGAAGATAATTTTTATTAAACAAAAGATGATTACAAGGGCGGTGGTCAGTCCGCGATTGGCAAATCAATTACAAGTAAGATAAACTATACTATTGCCTAAACTCCTATGGTCATCTCGCTCTTCAGTTACCAATTACCGCCACCGGCCTGCCATCATGTGTCGTCTCACTCTTTAGTCCCAATTGCGGCCACCTCACGCCTCGGCTCATCGCCATATCCAAAGCCTCGAGTGTAGATGAGGCATCATAGAGACAGAAGGCGGTGATGATGAATGGTACACCGCAAGCCGAGTAGACCAATGGTCCTACAAGAGATTAATTTTCCACGCCCGAATCCAAGGCACCGGAGAACCTGAACAAACATGGCACAGGAGCCCCTCAAGAAGCTTTAGTCTGGATGAGTGCCCTCCAACCCCGCAAGAGAGGCACTCATGATCAGTCCATCCCCCGGAACTAGAAGGAGCCGAACCAATGAAGCGCCAGGGTCGGCAGACCTTAGCACAACCCATCATCCCCGAAACCGTGAAGTATGAGGAGGATGAAGGGGGTCCTAATCCACTGAGGTAGTGAGGTATCATGACCGTCCCCTGAGAATCCTCGCCTACAGGGGGATGAAGATTTCTCTGATGACGAGTGCACCCCGACCTCAGCCATCGGACACCGGCTAGGGACATCAGATCTTGGAACCCATGATATACTTGATGTAGTTCAATAGGGATTACCCAATCCTATCCGGGTCCCCTCGGATCCGCCCCATCAGGACGAGAACCCCCAGTCGGATAATGCCACCAAGCCTCTTCGTAGGGGCAAAAGAAAGGACGAAGACGCCCCTAGAGACTTTGCCGGCGAAATCACAGATCCTGGAACCCAGGACAGGCAACCCAAACCGACACACCCAGACGCTGATCCCTTCCGAGTCGAAAGCTCGAGCCAGGGGGCAAGTATGCTCTGACCAGACCTTTAAAAACCTCCTCTCATCGGCATCGTCCCTCGGATTGCCATTCGAGGTGCACGGTGAGTTAGCTCTCACAATCTCAGACATCTAAAGAGTAAAAATGAGTGTGTGGGCCAAATGCTGGTAAACAAGGAGATTTATTGGCCCCAAAGACAACTGTCCCATTTATTACTTCCAATAAGTCAACATTTCGACTTCCAAGATCTACAGTTATGTTGATTCCCATGAAGAACCACGTGGCAACCCACGTAGCCACATAAAAGGATTTGGCGACCCAAATCTCTAGCCCCCATTCTAGTGATCTGACAGGCAACCTAGGGCCCAATAGAAAAATCTGATATGTGACGAATCGGCAGCCACTGGTATTCAAACACATTTTATTCACTAACAATGACCGAGTACAAATACGGTGGCCAGTCCGCGAGAAGGCAAAAATACAAATAACTTAGGGGCGTTGCCTAGAGGAGGACCCCTTCTTAAGGTCCTGAGCGGAAGGGCCTTTATTGATCCCGACCGCGGTGTCGACCGGTACATCAATCATCAGATCGGCCTCTTCAGCAGCCCGAACAAGTTCCGCTATCTTCCCGTCGACAGTCAGGCCTCCGACATTGGGGTACGGGTGCCTGGTCTTCACATGTTCGAGAGCAAGGCTATATCCTCGTCTTGAGCATCGATCACCTGCTTCACCGTCTCGTCCAGCTCCTTCTTCAGCTTCTTCTCCTGTGTCTGCCATACCACCCGCTCTTCGCTCCTTTTCTTCTCTTGCGCCAACCATGTCAGTCGTTCCTCGCACAACTTCTCCTTCTCCGCCAGCAGCTCCTCCCAAGCTTTCTTCTCCTTCGCTAGTCCATCCTTCGTCTCTTTCACCGATTACCAAACATAGGCATTCCGACGCAATAGGTCCCTCTAACCCGCTTCGTCCTTCTCCGGCCGATCAAGAAGCAATCCAAGCCGCCACTTTAGTTCAGCTTCCCAAGTAGTCACCTATAATGAAATGAGAATGTGTCAACGAAACATAATACAAAAATCACGGGCAAAATAAAACCCTCACTAAGATGGAAGCCTGAGCTCAGTAGGTATAAACCTCCTCCTCGGACTCCTTCGTCAAGGAAGTTCGATCTCGGGGAGTGGCGAGGTGGTCAGCCACCTTCATGGCATTGACACGATTGGTCGACAAGTCCGCCTCCATGACAGACCGGGAATGCGCCCAAACATTAGCCGGCGAGGGAAGCTGCGGACCCGTCCCGGCACCCTTTGGGGGCACAATTCTAGGATTCAGAGCCTCCTTGAAGGCAACCGCCAGCGCCTTGGACTTCGGAGGGTCGATGCCCAGGCCCTTCTTTTTTCTGCAGAGGGTCATCCGAGGCCGAAGAACGAGGACGTTTCGACGTCCCCGCCTTTTCCTCCCCTCGAGGCTTCCCCTCAGGCACCACCCTCAACTCCGCCTCGGCCTTCGCCCTCGCCTCAGTCTCATCCCTCGCCTTCGCCTCCTTCTCGACCCTTATTTCCGTGTGCCTGGCCCACAAAAATTCCTCGGAAACCATTGTTGCACGACAGAAGCAGTGATGCCAAAAACAAGAGGGTCAAGTGGAATTAAGGAAAGGACTAAAGTAAGGCAATATATAGGTAGGAAAGGGACATCGATTACTGCACATGCACGTGACAACAACTTTTGCAGACTCAAGGCTTGGAGTTCTCACCCTCGGGGTCCCCTTCGGCGGGGTCCAAGGCTGGGTTCGACATGTCGCTCCCTGGGACACGAGGTGCCAATCCCAACAACTCGAGACCCCCTCGAATGCTAGCGACACTAGAGGAGCCCGCCACTCCGCTCTGGGCATCCCCGGGTGCTGTTGTTCGAAAACAGACCCCTGGATATGGGCTCTGCCTAAAAAACGGGCTCAAAAAGCTCGAAGTTGGGTCCATCTCTCCAAGCTTGACCCAGAGCCTATATACCTCTAAGTCTTTCTCCATAAGCATCTGTCTGAAAACGGAGTTCAAGGACTGCCCTCCGATGAGACAAGGAAGCGAGTTCCCCCCGGCATGGGCGAGGACCAGGTTGACATCGGGGATGGATGCCTTCAAGTGAGCCAACTCTTCCGCCACTTCTTGCGACCTTCGGATACTGAACGCTCCCTCCCTGTTAACCGCTTCTTTCCGAAGGCGGACTATGGTGTCCTTGCCTAGCGCAGTCTACCCCGGAGGACCCAGATCTCTTCCTCTCCCTCACTTCTCTGAGGCTCGTACATTATAATTTGGAGAAAAAACAAGTGACTAAGGCTTGGAAGAACACACAAATTGCAAGCCAAAAATATTTCTTATAAAGCAGATCGGTTACAAAATGCAGTGGTCAGTCTGCATCGGTAATAGTACAAAAATAGCAAAATGAAGTACTAAGGTGAGGGAGACACCTCTCGAGTGGACAAGCGAGTAACCTCGTCCCTGGCGATCTCGTGACTAGGCCATGCGTCAACGTCCGTCCGGGATGGTTCCACACCTTCGAAGTTCTCAGGCACCCTCGTTCCTTGGCCAGAAGGTATCTCAGCGGGGACCAGAGGAGTGTTGTCGAGCCCCGGCTCGTACTGAAAGTTGCTAAGGTCGATGCCAGGATGCCTCCGCCTAATATGTTCGAGATCTTGTTTGTAACCACGGTCCTCACCTTCGAGATGATCTGATCTGCGGTGCCTACTAGTTCCAGCTTCACTTCGGCCAACCATCGCTCTAGCTCCTCTTTCTCGAACATCAGGACCCCATGGGCGAAGGACCCTACCTCTAAGTTATCCTCCGACTCCGTCACCTTTTCCTCCAACTCCTTGACTTTCTTCTACAATGCCTCGACACGGTCCTTCTCATCCTGCCATTTCCGTTTGTACCACCGATCTGCGTTCGCAACTTGGTGTTCATACTGCCTCTTCATTTCGACTCCGTAAAGCATGGCCTGCGGGGAGAAATTACTTGGTAAACTATCGAACCAGAAAGTGAAACTTTAACTGACACACTTACCCAGACAGACCTTTGGGTGAACCGAAGGTAACTCGAAGCCGCGGTTTCATGGGCAAGGGCTCTCCTGTCGCTCGGTGGAGCTATATTCTCCACCACTTGGAGTGCTATCCACGACTCCAAAAGAGAATCAAGTGCCTTCACGAACCAATCTGGCCTGAAGGTATTCTCTTCCGGATCCGGTAGAAGGGCTTCCACGATCGGGTTGAACGGGGGAATGGGTACCCGGCCAGCTCCGTGGACCTCAACGATCTCTCACTCGGGGGGCATCTCGAGGAATCCTCCGGGTTGTGAATCGTTAGAACCCTAGACCTTTTCCTTGGTCGCTCCTTCGAAGATGCCTCGGCCACCCTCTTACCCTTGCGATCTGCAACCGTCACTCTCTCGAACCCGGATATCAAAGCTGCCACATCGTCGACTGCGGCTGCAGAAGGTCGAGTATAAGACATGGTGATAAAATACTGTCTTGAACAAAAAGAAAGAGACTTACCAGGGGCGAAGGGGAGAAGGCCACAGTCAATAAACAAACTTTTCGTCACCTGTGTCCAGTCAACACTGATGTTGCCCTCAAATAGCCTCGTAAACTCGACATGCTCCTCCGAGGACAAATCTTGATCCGTCGAGTTCGTTCTCGGTGGGTCCCCGTACGACCACTTGGTAGGTATGTCCGAAGGTTCGGGGCTATGCACTACGAAGTACTTGGACTTCCAGCCCTTAATGGAGTCGGGGTGACTTTGCACCACCTGATATCCCTGGCGAGGGGAGATGTACCACTGATTCTGGCAACCAGGGAGTGACCTCCACCCCATGCATATTTGAAAGTACTTAAGGCTCAGGAGAACCGTCTTCTCGTGGCAAAGCATGATGAAGCTGGTTAGCTGCTTCCACGAATTCGGAGCGTATTGCACGGGAATTATCCCCACCCAGTTTAAGACCACCTTTATAAACAGATGAAGTGGAATGCGCAAGCCCAAAGTGAATGCATCGGGATTAAGTATACAAAACCATGACAGGAGGTTGTCGGTGGGACGAACACCAGTTTGGGCGAGCATCAATTCATACTGGGCAGGGATGCGATATGTCGAATGGAGCAGATCGAGGTCACCACCCACCATGGTGTTCTTCATGTTGTTTGCCTCAAACTTTGGCCTACTCGGTAACGATGGTAGAATCTCAAAGCAAAGCTCATCCTTTAGGTCATCCAGAAACATACGAATGGGCTTGAAATGCATAAACAGCCGAGACAGGTCCACTGGACGATCGTACTCCATAAGCACAGGTGCTTTGTCAGGATAAATATTGTACTTCATTTCTTTGCCGCTCGCAGCCTACGAACAGGAGGAACTGATAGAATACCTCAAATCGAGGGAGCCCTCGCTCCCCGAACCCAGCCAACATCCTTGGACTCGACACCCGGTGTCACCTCCCGATGACTCACTCCAACTCCCGTTTATTCCTTCCCCAACCATGACTCTTTCGGTCACCCTCGACTTTAGGTGCGGAGGGGGGCTCCCGTAGCTCCCCCTCGAAACTCTCCCCTACTCTGCAAGTCTCGGCCCCTCCTTCGGCATGACTAGATCCCTCTTCTTGATCCGAAATTAGCTCCACATCCACAATTTCTACCGGAGAAAAAATGCGCCCGAGCCTCGATTGCGAGAACTCACCCTCCCACGAGGTGGACTGGTCCAAAGAACTCGAAGCCGAATCGCTCCTACTACTGGACGAGGATGAATCATTGGACTGCGCAGTTGACACTTCTGAAGAAATAATTTTGGACAGATTCTAGATAAAGAAAAGGTAACCCCATGGAATGAAAAGTGTAACTCCTATTTCCCGTATCTGTATTTTTCTGCTGTATTTTATTCCATTGTATTCTTTTATCAATTTGAGATCCTGTATTTTTATTTCCAGTTCTAATAAAAATCATTTCATTTGTTTCGACTCAATTTTGTGCCAATAATTATTTCAACTTCATTGTTCGTATATGCTCTAATTTGTCATTCTTCATGAAGAGTTGATTGTTCACCTCATCTATTTCTTTTTCACTAGTTATTGATGCATTTTAGGTCAATCTCTTGTTGGATCCCACTCAAACCCGCTACCCAAAACCCTCTTATATAATCCTAAACACACTTAACCTTAACCCCAATACCCTAATATACTGTTTAACCCTAACTTTTCCAGCCACCTACTTTTTTCTATTCCGTCTCCTTCTTCCTCCACTCATCGACCTCTGCACCCATTTTCCCTTCGACCTCATCGCCACATCACCCTCATCGCCGCATCACCCTCGTCTCCATCACCCATCCACCATCGCCATCGCCTCCGCCTTTACCCCAACTCCCGAACCCATCGCCTTCTTCTACCTCGCGACCACCATCCCTATCGCCACCTTCATTGTCCATCCGAAACCCATGTCCTCCTCACCCTCGACCTCCGCTCTCACCACCATTGTCCTCGTCGCCTCGCCCAAGCCCAAATCCCCGAGCACCCACCTTGTTTCGCTCTCCTGCTTTTGAACCCAGAACAGAGCTGCCCAAGCATTGAGTTTCCTCTCGACGTTGTCGTCGCCTACCGCCAGTCACCGTCGTCGCCTCCCTGCATCGAGTTCTCTCGACGTCGCTGCCGCCTGTGCCTTCAGCCAGCCACCACCGCCAAGGTCCCCCTCTCTCTCTCTGTTATGGTGAAGGAGGGAAGAAGGAAAGAGTGACCTGATTTGATATGGGCCGTTGGATTTCATCAAGATCCGATCTTGATTTGATCTGATCTTCACCATCAGATCTGATCGCAGCCGTTGATCACCTTGATCTTGATCATTCTATCAAGATCCATGCCGATCGTGCTCTCTGTCGAATTCGTCGACTACTTCCCTAAGGCAAATATTCTTCTTGTACAAATTTTTGTTCTAGTACAAGCGTTTAATTGAAAATACCGCAAATAGGTCGTAGTTGTGACTCCTTCTTGTCTCATCATTTGTTGATCTTGAATTATTCATCATCGATCCCATGATCTCAAGAGTCACAACCCTCCGTTGATATATTATACAAACTACTTGGACTCATTTTATCTCCTAGTCACTTGAACACATGAAACTAAGAAACTCTAGACTTGTAGATGTGTGTTGTATCATGTATGTGATGATCTTGCATTCCTTTGAGTTGAGAAATAGATGTTACTTGCTGATTTGATGACCACTACATCCACTTTGTATCACATGCTAATCTAGACTCATAATAGTCATTTATCATGCAACTTCTATTTAGAAGAAATTTACACTTGCTGCTGTTCTTATCTTTACTTGCTGTTTCGACCCCAATAAAACCAAAATCTGAACTTGAGCCCTGAATATGAAATGTAGCCCTAAATGTCTAGTTATCAATAACATCGAGAATTTTTGAATTCCGAGTTACGGTCTAGGAGATATCGCAGTTTTACTGTTGCTGTGTCGGTAGTCACAGATTCACAAAAAACTGCTGCACCTCTTTAGTTTGAAATTATTTTAACTATGCTACTAGTAAGTAATTGACTTGAAATTTTGCATGCTGTTGCTGGACACCCTAGAGAATATTCTCTAATTTTCTCAGAATTAATTAATACAATTTCAACCCTATTTCATATGTACAAACTCAGTTTTACAAATTCTGGCTGAACACAAAAATTGTATAGTTTGCTGTTTTGACACATGTTACTACAACTTTCATGTACCTTATTTATATGCGTTGGAACCGGGCAGGAGTCCAGTTTCTAGATCTTCTGACGGATCCACATTTGCTATCTTGTAGCAACGGAAATTGTAGTTTTGGTACAGCAACGTCGTGTTATCCAGATTTGAAATTTTCGTTGTTCTAGATATTTTGATTTGTTTTGACCCTCAAACTTGTATCCTATCTAAGCTAGACTTGTTCCATGTTCTTAATTATGTTTACTTGACTTGTTTCGCACATTTTCATGCTTTCTTGATGATAATAATAAATAATAAGCCGGGGTTTAAGGGAAAGACCATAGTAGTGGACAATATAGGTAAGTGTACTCGGAAGGGGGCCCGTGTTTTCCAATACTTGGTTCATGAACTTGTTGCATCTTGATCGATTCATGGAGCCATTACTTGGCTCATGAACTTGTTTGATTCATGAACCCACTGTGTGGTTCTTGAACTTGTTAGTGGATTCACAAACTTGTTTCGTGAACTTATTATTTTATTTTTCGATTCATGAACCATGCTTGCTTGATACTTGATGTCTGAGTACACCTCCCTTTAAAATCCACCACTAGGCCTAAACGAAATAGCATTGACTGTAGCAATCACGTGATAAAAGGATGGCACATGAAGTGCTACCTAGATAGAATTAAATATTAGACTTAAGAATAACTTGACACTTGTACATACTTGATATCCTACTTGAGACTTGTTACTTGATGACTTGATACATGAGACTTGATACTTGAACATAATACTTGACACTTGTTACTTGATACTTGTACTTGACAACTTGACATATTAGACTTGTTACTTGTTACTCGACACTTGCACGTGACACCTATTACTTGATGCTTGATACCATTACATGTTCGCTAGACACTTGTTATACTACTAGTACTTGTTACCCAACCTTGTCACTCGAGTTGTCTTTCTTGCTAGCTAATTTCTTGAATCCCCACTACTTGTTGCACCCCCTATTACAATCTTGATTCTAAATCTTGTTCCATATGTTTTGTACTTGTTTTTACTATTTGCGGCCCTAACTTGCACGAAAGGCGTTTGTCTTGTTTTCTCCATTTTCTCCTTTTTATATTTTTACAAACAGACTTTGGAGACGTGTTACCTGCTAGAATTGGTGAGCAGACATTCTAGGCTTCGCTTGGAGCAAGAACTTGCTTAAATAAATTGTTTTCTTGAATTGTTTATTTCTTTTGTTACTTAAACCTTGTAACGGGCTTATGTTCCCGAATTTTATCTTTTGATCCAAACTTGAAAACTGTTTGGGATATTATTATTTGTTTCAATTATTTTTTGTTACTTAATAAATTATTCATGCATGTGTGGTTGTGTATACTTGTTATATTCTTGTTTTGATGCTGAGTCAATCCTACAGCTTATGGATGATATTAAAATCATTCGCTGGGCTTCATCACACGCTCGTATTCCGTATTTTTGGGAAGCGGGGCGTGACAAAAAGGGGAGAAGGATTTATAGAAGAGATGACGACTTCTTGAACTGCCATCATCATGTGCCATCTCTTTGAGTCCCACGAGAAATGACCTCTCGAGTGACCATTGTCACATGCTGCGTCCTCATTTTTTGCAAAATCAGGAAGCGACCGCTCAAAAGACACGGGAAACCAAACAAGCAATGAGTTTGGCGCCATTCACTCCTCGTTATGACCAGGGACCCAAATAAGTATGGCGCTCAGATTCTGAGCTTTACGCGGGTTTCCACCACAAACAAAGCTCGCGTCCCGGACATACGCCTCGAAATGGCACTCCGACTCCAAGATTTACGAGGATTTCCATCGCAAACAGAGCTCACGTCTCAGACAAATGCCTCGAAACAACGCTCTGACTCCGAGCTTTAAGCGGTTTTCTCACCGCAAACAGAGCTCACGTCTCGAACATATGCCTCGAAATGGTGCTCCGACTCCGAGCTTTAAGCGGGTTTTCGCCGCAAATAGAGCTCACGTCTTGGACATATGCCTAAATGGTGCTCCGACTCCGAGCTTTTAGCAGGTTTTCACCACAAACAGAGCTCCCCTCTCGGACATATGCCTCAAAATGCCGCTCCGACTCCGAGCTTTAAGCAGATTTTCACCGCAAACAGAGCTCACATCTCGGACATATGCCTCGAAATGATACTCCGACTCCGAGATTTAAGCAGGTTTTCACCGCAAACAGAGCTCTCATCTCGGACATGTCTCGGAATGGCGCAATACTCCGAGCTTTAAGCGGGTTTTCACCGTAAATAGAGCTCAGGTCTCGGACACATGCCTCGAAATGGTACTCCGACTCCGAGCTTTATGCGGGTTTCCACTGCAAACAGAGCTTACGTCTCGAACAAATGCTTCGAAACGGCGCTCCAACTCCGAGCTTTACGCGGTTTTCATCACCAAGCCAACACATTTTCCTCGCAACTATCTACTCCTTGGAGACGATCGACGATTCGCCTCCGAGAGTTGGGGGCTTGTGATATGGGTAAAAATGGTGGTTAATCTCCACCATTTGATCCCCGCGGTTCACGGAACGAACAGTCCATGGGCTTTTCATCAGCCCACCAAATCAGCCCTCTAAGGCCGGTAATTGATTTCCCTAAGATTAGGGAATTAATTTGGTCATCTCAGATCCAGAATTAGGGGGATCTAATTAGGCAACATGGAATCTTTCTCTAATAGACTCCCTCTGACCTAAAAATATAAGTCCACATCTACAATTAAAAGGTAATCACAATTTTATCACATAATCTCTATCTTAAATGGTTGTTGACTGACTAGAGCGTCGGAGGGTCTGTCGCCGAGAATCCTCATGTTGTTTCAGACTTTTTTGCAGGTCTTCGACGGTTAACACCCACCAAATCCTACCACATACTAGCCTTCCATCAGATCCTGATCGTTGGTTGAGATCTCCGTTCCCCATCAAATTAAAGAATCCACTATCTGTTGCTCCCACACCGAAAACAGCAGCATCAAGTACATATATTGATAAGTAAACAAAAATTAGCTCTCTAAATAAAAATACAATCAAATGCTACTTAACTAATTCCATGTAGCAAAATAAAAGATAAATCATGATTCATACCTTAAAAGAAACTACTAATCCTATTTAAGTACTACTTTTAGCATACAACATAACTATGATTTAGATAATTCATCTTGGAATGACTTAGTTCATTGAGTTATAAGTATACTGAAGAAAATATAAAAATATTCTTCTGGAACAAGTAAAAGGGTAGATTAGGAATAAATGTTTTATTTTTACCTTTACCACTTCCAAGAATCTAATTGCTCTCCTTTACTGGCATGACAAACCCCAAAAGGGCAAAAGATTTTAGAGACTCTAGACAGATTCTTACAAGTAATCAATAAACAATTTGTTACAAAATAAAAACCAGCTAAAACCACATGACTGCATTTCATTTTTCTTATCTTCGCAGTAATAAAAAAAAAGGGGGCATGTAGGAGTGAACTTCTCATCTGCTTTGCAATAGTATGTAAATCATATGCTCCACCCACTTATGTAATGTTTTTTTTTCTTCTTGTAAGTAATCACATCTGACGAACTCTAGTATTATGGACAAAAATAAATAAATGCATACAAAAACAAACCCCAAAAAAAAAAAAAAATCTTCATCTGAGATGTTGTTTGTTTTCAAAGAATTCTGAATCTTTTATTCGCGAATTTTTCCCTCGCTTCTATCTCCAAGCAGAAACTCTCACTATAGGTGTACCTCTCCACTCCAATACCATTTCATTCCCACCATCTCCTGTCACTTTCACTGAATAATTTCCCATTTTCCCCATTTCCTTGGCCTCCAATAAGTTCTTCTTGCTAATCTCGCAACCCTCAAATTCAGATCCTATAAGGCTCTCACCAAGCCATCCAGAACAAGAAGATATACATCTACCTACAAAAAGATTTTCCATGGTTGTTCTTGCTAGAGAGAGATTGGATTCAAAATGCCACTCCAAAGACTCAAACAAGGAATGAGAATGCAGCAAATGGCCATCAGAAAATGGCACAAAACCAGATAACGCATTCCCGTATGTTAGAATCCCACATCTTGTAGAGCTAACAACTAGCTCTTGTGCTACCCTCATGAACTCTTCTACTTGGCTTCCTTTGTTACTGTCAACCATCCCCATGTGTGGAAGCCCCACCATACAATTAAAAACTAACCACTCTTTCTCACTTGCACCAATACCTTTAGCCCCTGTCTTCTTCTCAATCAACAACTCCTCTAAGCTCATCCCATCCACTCTCAAATTGAGGCCCATGGCTTCTGCAAAATATACAAGCCTCTCTTTCAAGCTAACAAATCTATAACTATTAGGGTCGATGCACGTGATTCGAACCAACCTCTGGGGCCCGAGAGCAGCAAGCAATGGGGGCCATTGGATACCATCGTCAACATCAAAATCTACAATGTGTATTGAATCAATGTATCTTGGCAGAGATTCTTGGATTGCAGCATTAGCTACAAAGTGAGCAAACCTACCATAAGGGGTGATTTCATAGAAGGCGTGAAAAGCAAGAGCATAATTCTTGAGACACTCTTGTTTGAGATGTTCCATATGCGGGTCTGATTGTTGGACTAGGTAGTGCGATAGGCGCTCCATTGTTGTGCCGATGGGGTTACCTTTCTCTTGAAGCCGAGTCAATATCACCTGGCTGAGGTCGTTGAATCCCTTCTCCATGGCCTCTCCGTAGGCCTTTAGGAGATGGAATATGCTCGATTCTTGGTCTACTTCCATACTGATCCCAGGACAAGGCAAAGGGGGAAAGACTAATAAATCTTCACTTGGGTTCATGTCTTTGAAGTATGATTGTTCATCGAATGGAAGATGGAAGTCATCTTCATATATCCATTCCAACGGGTCCCGAATATCTAAATGGTAGTCTTCATCAGAGGTTAACGTAGAAAGGGAAATATCGCTAGAACTAGTAGGGAATACATCAAAGACATCATCATCGAATTCGATAGAAGAGAACATGGAGTGATTCATGAAGGCATCCATTGTCGGAGTGATCATTGAACACCAAAGATGAGGAAATGTATGTATAAGAACAAGAAGAGAAACTGAAGGAGAATAGAAAGTTGGATGACAAAGCATAGGCTAGGTGTTGGCTTTTATGAGTGTTAATATGGGCACTAGTGGACAATACCCAAGAATTCAGAAGGAAATTAATTATAAGAACGTGCCAGGCAAGTTACCACCTATCAGGAAACCTTCATTTTCATTCCTTTAACCATCAATACAGCCTTAATTCTAAATAGAGTTCAATTGGACTCGCTCTCCTCCTATTGTTTATGCTCTTAGAATAAGTCAAACAAATGAAGTTTGTAGGAAGTTTTAATTTGAATATTGTGGATGAACACATGTCAACAGATCGCAAAGTTCACCAATGTTTAATTTTTAATGTAAAAGACTTTTATTTCATTTACACATGCCAAAGAAATGCTGATGAGTTGAGATTGTGACCCAACACCAAAAATTTTTTCTTAGAAATATGCAGGATGTAGTTTGGAAAATTGCCCCTTAATTAATATGCAGTATGTAGACTAAAAAAAGTCCCTTAAAAAATACGCAGGATGTAGATTGAAAATAGCCCCTTAATTAATATGCAGGATCTAGAATGAAAATATAACCCCTTAAAAATTATGCAGGATGTAGATTGAAAGTAGCCCCTTCGGAAATATGCAGGATGTAGACTGACTATAGCCAACATGGGAAAAATTAGCACTGATCGGAAATTTATTTCAAATCGGTGATATTATAATGTCTTGAAACTGATGATTTTACAAGTTCCAATACAGTCGATCCAACAGATAGCATCAATAAGTGATCAAACATATCTGCCAGGCAAATCCATCATAACTTTGCGGCATGTTATTGATTGATTATCTATGAACAGAAGATATGGGAATAAGGTGCAGATACCAGATAGGATGGGTATGGGCATATGTGATTTTTCAGAATAGTAGTAAAATCACTAATAAATTGGGGTACATCAAACATAATATACAGAATATTTCTATTTCTATTATATATAATTAAATATAGTAAATACTGTAATATTCAAGCATCTAATTTCCACATTAACATAAAAAATAATGGCAACAAAATTCGAAGAAGCAAGGACATGAGCAGAGGAAACATGATATGATACAACATAATATTAATAATATAGCAGCACAAATTTTTTACATGTATGGTAAATGTTAACTAATTTTACCATTTATGGCTTTTGCATAAGAAAGAAACCCGGTGTGCTTTTTTTAATAACAGGAATAGATGCTTTACAAATATAAATTCCTATTTGTAACAAATTTATTCTTAGAGTTAAGTAAAAGCCCTCATTTTGAGATCTTTTTTACTCATACATATACTGAAAGAACATACATAATAAACAAATGTCTAAAAATTGTGGATGATGTGCCCAAGAAGAGGCTATAAGTGTCCAAAGTTACAGGTTAAACTATGAAATTTCGGAAACGTGTGAAGTGTTGGACATATCTCCAATGAATGTCCATGAGACAGTTACAGCTTCATGATTTGATAGAAGCTTCCATACTGCACAAATAATTTGGTTTCCATAGTTTCAGAAGAATCTTCCATTTCTTCTTTCTTTTCGTTTTCTTATCTGTGAACTTTTGTTTCCCTTAAGTAAATAGATAAAGAAAATGATGGCCTTTAAAGAAATCATGATATAAAATTATCCTACTACTGTCTGAGTTCTGACAGCCATGCCAATAGTATTTTAATTTTCTTTGGAATTTTCTATAGACAGTAGTAATTCCCAAGTAAATACAATTTGCCTAAATAAATCCTCACTGTATTCACCAACTCAGATGCCATATTGTACTGCCCATAACTACTTATTCAATCCTCTCTTCAAGTTTTGTCAGACCAACTCAACCTCCATTAGACACTCGGTGAACTGAAAATAATAGAAAATCACCAAGGGTCTCTAACAAAGAAACGAACTACTGTACATTATTTCAGTATCTTGCTAAAATGCCTCAGCCAAATTAACCTTAATCGGGTGCAAGAAGCTAACAAAAGAATGATCCAATATGAAGAGTAGCAATAGGGACATCCCTGCAGCTGCTAATAAGATTCTTTCTGGGGAAGTATCAATCAAGCTACCTTTCAGGAAGTTTTCAGGGAAATACATGCGGACCGACCATTTAGCACCTGCCCAGCTAACTGAGAAATATACGCAAAAAATGAGAGGAACAGCAAACTTTGCTTGATTAGCCCTATGTCACCCTAATTACATAACTTGAGCTTTTGAGAAAGTGACTGACCAGTATAGTTGCTACTTGGAGCTTGTTCCTGACTTTTCTGGCAAGGTTAGCCATGCAACAATGAACATCCAATTCAACTCTCTCCTACCAACTCTCTTGAAAAAATCCTAGATTTATAAGATTGGGGGCGGCGGCGGCTGGCCGTCCACGCGCCCCCCCCCCCCCCCCCCCCCCCCGAGATACCCCCAGTCGCGGCACGAGGAGAAGTTGCCCCTCTCCACTCGCGTCTTCACTTCATGCGATGAGATCCCGTCAAGAGAAGCAGCTGCCTCCCTCCGCCGCTCCGGTGTGCCTTCACGGATGATGACGGGACCGCCGAGCCTCCCCAATGCGCCACCATGCTGCTTCAGGTCGTGGTAGCTCCCGCGACTGGTTGGGCGAGCACCGTGGTTTGCGAGCGTCGTGGCTTTGGCCGAGATCAAGGTGAGCCACCGACTCCCCCCCCCCTGCGCCCACCAGAGTCGGGCTTGGTCGCCGTGGCTCTGGCTCTGGCCGAGGACGATGCCGAGTTTGGTTCGGCATGGGGCCCGTGGGGCAAGGTTGTTTGTTGGTGTTGGTTGTGGTGTGAGAAGTGTGGAATGTGTTGTATCGCACAATTGTGGGGCTTGGGCCCGAAATGGGATCCCTCCATAATGTGCGACGTCCACGGTAATACCGGAGTTAGAGATGGCAGCAGACTGATCTGGTTATTATTTGGGTGGGGGGAGTGGAGGAGGTGCTTGGGATTGGTATTGCACGGTTACGGGCTAGGGCCCGAAGATGGGGTCCCCCCATAGGTCCGCACCTTTACAGGACAAGATGGGGCTTGGGCCCGCAGACAGGATCCCCCCATGAGGTGTCCTGTAGAAATTGTTGAGATGGAGGTGTATCTGTTTTTGTTCGGTAATGGGGTAGTCGCACCCTAAACTCGACACCCGTTAATTAACGGCCACAAGTTCCGCAACAGCGCTGCCACTACGCCCTCATCAATAAACCTGCAATCTACAACGTCCACCGCCCGTAGGGGCGAGAGGGGAAGGTGATGCTTCTGTTAGCTGTGGTTGTTTCGGGTTTTGCGTGAGAGAGAGTGTGTGAGAGTGAGAGCAAAGATGTTGCTTCTCTCTATTCTGTGCGGGTGTCTGTTAGTGTTTGTGAGAAATCACTAGAGAGAGTAGATGCGTGTGAGAGGCGAAGGTATTCTCTTCACGGCTTTCTCCTTGTCGGTATTTGTGGTTAGGGTGACTGAGTGTTTTGTTTGGTGAGAAATTGATGATGAGAGCTATAGCGTGACAGAGGTGAGTACCCTCTCCACGGCTCTCCTTTTGGGTGCGACTACGATTAGGCCATGTGTGAAGTTGCGTTGGTGAGGTAGAAGGAGGGGAGCGGCAAATTTTCAATTCCCACATGATTCGCTTCAGGTGGGTGCTCGAAGCTTGCTTGACAGACATACAATTAGTTGGTCCTCGTAGTGTAGAGTGAGAGCTGATTATATGTACTGGTCATGTCGCTTCATGTTTTTTTTTTTTGGTGTCTGTAGGTTGTAACTTGCCCCAGTATGCTGGGGTTGTTTTGTTAATTTCTTATTAATGAAACAGGGTGGCCGTATTCCACCTTTTCCCTCAAAAAAAAAAAAAACCAATGAACATCCAATTCGGTATACATCGTAAGAACAAACTTGTCATTACACATAATATCAACCCAAAGAGAGTTCCGAATATCCTAGATGACATCAAATAAAAGACATGATTCAAGAACAATATATGTTTCTCAATAAGAAAAGTGAGCTCATACTGTTAGGAGGAAATTTCCCTCATATGTCACAAGGTGGGACTTCATATGGATGACCCACATCATCATCATGTTTCTTATGTCAAGCAAGTCTAAAACGCTTGTGTATAAAAAAGTCAAATTATTTGTAGGCTTCTTACCCATGCATCATAAATATATTTCCAATTTATTATGTTATTGAAAAATAGAAAGGCCGTTCATTTTATGACCACTTAAAGCAAGGATAAAAGATCTCCAAACCACTTGATACTTGTATAGGCATGCACAATATGAATTAAAAATCAAAGTGAACAATGCAGATCGTCTATGGGTTGTGACACCTGTTAGGAATTTGAGGATCTTGTTGAGTCTTTCACACAATCAACACAAACCACCAAGCAAAACTAGATCGCACTAATCATACAAAGCATACATGAATTGTCCCGGTTGGGACTTTCGCCCTAATCCAGGGGAGGAAGAACCGAGATATTATTTCAACAAGAGAAAATACAAGAATATTACAATTCTCACCATGACCCTCTCTCAAGCCTTACTGGAACTTGATGTTGCTTACAATGGAGAAACTCTCTCACCCTCTCATATGAAGTACTTTTTTCTTCTATTCGGCACTCAATAGAATCATATGGATCTATGAGCCGTTACAATTGTTTATATAGATCTAAAGAAAACCCTAAGGTTGATATCTTGATTCAATAGTCATTGGATAGTGCATAAGAGATAACCCTACGATAACAGCCACACGATCTAACTTGAACAGCAAGTTGGGCTTCACACGAATCTGCCAGACTCAAGCCCAAAAACCATCAGCGCCGCGACCGGTCGACCGCACCAACAAGATGGTTGACTTTCCTCCTTACGGGAAGACACTATCAGGGGTCAGTCGACCGCACATAAGTTGCGGCCGACCGCAACCTCTCTCTGCTGCTGCCGCTAACTATCTCGTTATTGCCTCCACTCCGTTTCCAATCATCTCAATCCCTCCATTGTCTTATTGTTTTCTTATCCAACATCGTATGCAAGATATAAATCCAACACCACCAAGTAGTTAAACTCACTCTATATGAGGGAATCACCTCCGATAAGCATGAGGCTCCCTTTCCTCTTTGAAAACATATTCACAAATTCGAAAAGACACATTTAATATTCATCAAAAGAAAAGACACATTTAATATTTAATTTCACGCAATTAACTCATATATAGAACGTGTACGATAAATTGTACAAACAGCAATAGCAAATACCCATTTTAAATAAAGGGACCAAATAGCAAAAAATATGATTTGGGGTACTCAATAGCAAATATCCATTAACAGAGGAACCAAATCACAACATGCCCTTTCTAATATGGTTTGAGAATAATCAAATCAAGATTTCTGATCTTCAGTTCTCATTTCCCTACTTTGAATCAGTCTAGCCTTAAAACTAGTACCCAAATAGTCAAATAGCAGCTTAAGAGTTAAAACCCTCTACACACCAAAAAAATATTATAAAAATCACAAAATGTACTTATATAATTTGAAGGAACAGTGCGCAAAATTGAGAGGAAGTATTGTTGTTTGTAGTTAACCCTAACCTGGACATAAGCATCTTGGGACCTTTTTGTGGCTTGGCTGAGGGGTTGAGAATACGTGGATTAATATAAAATTAAAGAAGATTTTAATAATTAACTGAGGTAGAAGTTGTCAAAGTTGAATTTGTCATATTTTTCGGATATTTAAATGGAAGAGGAATTTAATAGTAGAAGAAGAAGAACAAGTCGTCGGTTTTGACCCGGATATTTTTGAATCGTATTTTGTGAGCCAGGAACCCGCCAGCGAAGACACAGAGGAGAGAGGGCATATGCATTGAAATTCTACAGAGATGGTTTGGGACTCTAGGAGTTTCACGAGTTCAGGAATCTCCATTTTGCATTTTGCATTTGGAACACCTCTCCTGAGAGCAAGCCCAATGGAACCCATCTCCATCCCCATTTTGGATTCCATTTTGACATATTCCTTAGAATATGCCACTTTGATATGAGGTTTCAATTGAAGTGCTCCAATGGTACTCTATTTTGGGGTTTCATAAAAAAAAATTTGTAACTTTTTTTTTTTGCACAAAACTAATTTTGTAAATTCAAAAATGATAATACAACTAATTAAATAGTTGTAATACTATTAATTGGCAATAGATTATATACTTATTAAGAAATAGGTAATACAATTATTGATGGCCTCATTAAAAAATTCGTAGAAAAAAGAATACCACATTATTCACATTACAAAATATTTAAACACCTGATGTACTAGCATCGTGTCGTTCCCACAAATGAGCAGTTAATCTGTTACGGAGTTCAAAATGAGCTTCCTTGTCCTTAATTTTCTTGTGTCTAGCTAGAAACTGACTAAATTGGATTGCATCATTGGCTACCATCGATATCTCAGGGGGAGTTGTATGAATAAATTCCCTAACTGACCCATTTATATCTCGCTCGTCTTCAATGATCATGTTGTGCATTATTATACACGAAGTCATTATATCATGTAAAACACGTTTACTCCAAAAACGAGTTGGCCCTTTAATGATTGCCCAGCGTGATTGAAGAACTCCAAATGCATGTTCGACATCTTTCCTACATGATTCTTGCTTCATAGCAAAATACTGCTTAGCAGGCCCCTGGGGATCACGAATAGTCTGAACAAGTGTCGAGGATATATGCCATCGGCTAAATAATAACCTGCGTCATATTCCTTTCCCATAATATTATATTTAACCGGTACCGTTTTACCAGCAGTAAGATCAGCAAATAAGTGTGAAGATTCCAACACATTGATGTCGTTATTAGAGCCTCAAGAATGATAGATGGGGATCCACTCCTGTGTAAGTGTTGGCCTGCCCAAGCAATTGGACAATTTTTCCCTTTTCAATGCATACAGTCCAAACTACCTAGCATTTCAGGAAATCCACGTTCTTCATTTATGCGGAGGAGTCTAGAAACATCATTGGCATTAGGTGTTCTAAGGTATTCACGCCAAATACCTCTGCGACAGCGCGACATTATTTTTTCATGCAAGAAACTACGGTTGAGTCACCAATTTTTAGATATTCATCTGTAGAATCAGCTGCAACATCATACGCGAGCATTCTAAAAGCAGCTGTTAGTTTCTGAAAAGTTGACAAACCAAGTTTGCCCACACCATCACGCTTTTGCACAAATTAATTATCATGATGTTTGACCGCGTCTACAATCCGATGAAATAATCTACTACTCATCCGATAACGTCTGCGAAATTTTGCTTCACCATATCGTGGTTGTGGTGCAAAATAATCAACTCACAAATTATGTGCAGCTGCCTCACGATCACGATTGATAACACAATGTCCTGGAATTGAGCCTCTTTGGATTGACTGAGCGTCATCTTCTTCGTCACTTGGATGATCCGCCAAAATTTGATTATTACTAGCAATCATGCCAAGTAACAATTGCTGCTGTTGTTCATGCGCATCCAAAATATCTTCATAATAGTTGATGAGACCGCTAGATGTGGATGAAGATGGAGGAATTTCATTTCGATCCATTATGGCTTAAAGAGATTGATGAAGAAAGAATGAGTGAAAAAGATAATAGATGTAGATGTAAGATATCAGGTATTCCCACTTTTTTATAGGCATGAATGGAATATTATAAGGAATCTCGTCAGGAATCTTTTCAGTGCTTTGTCAGGAATCTGGTCAGGAATCTTGTCAGGAATCTCGTCAGGAATTTGGTCAATGCTTTGTCAGGAATCTCGTTAGGAATCTGGTTAGTGCTTTGTCAGGAATCTTGTCAGGAATCTCGTCAGGAATCTCGTCAGGAATCTTGTCAGTAATCTAGTTAGCAATCTAATTAGAAATCTTTATAAGCCTCACTATAAAAGGAGGGGAGGTGTTACATTACACTTACTACAAAAAAAGAACAAGTTATGGTATCTGTAAGAAAGGAAAATTACTCAGAATCAGAGGATATAGAATTATGTCATACTTATCTTGACACTTCTAAAGATGCTATTATCGGTATAAATCAAAAAGGAGATAAGTTATGGCAACGAGTTACTACAAAATTTAATTATGGTAAGCCTCTAGAATCTCAGCGAACGCCGAAGTCTCTTTCCAACCGTATGTCCGATTTGATGTCAGTAGTTAGCAAATTTCGGGGTGCTCTTCGTCAGGTGGAGAATATAAATCCAAGTGGTGCTTCTCAAGCTGATATTGTTAGTATTTTTTTACATATTTTTAATATTTTTTTATAATTACAAAATATGCAATCTCACTATTAGTTTATTATTTTTTGTAGTTGGAGATGGCACAGAAAACACTCCAGATGGATGTCACTTTCAAAAAAAAAGTTTCGAATTTATGCACGTGTGGCCGCTTCTAAAGGAGGAGGAAAGATGGGACGATCATACTGGCGCTCCACCAGCTAAATTACGTTGGGAAAATAGTTCACAAGAAGGATCTCAATCCGGTTCTCGTACATCCAAATCAGATGGATTACCTTCCTACCGAGTAGATTTAAGTCCAGACGAATATGAGGTTCAACCTGGGCAACAAGCTGAAGTTTCTTCACCCATTAGACCTACGGGAAAAAAGAGAGAGAAGGCAAATGTTATGTTATGACCCAAATTATTTTGGTCCCATTGGGCTTTGTATCTTCACATATGTAAGCTTTGAATCAAAGGAAATAATCAATCAACAATTTTGCTAATCTTCTCTTCCTACAGTCGGCTCTCTCTCTTCCCTTTCTCTTCCTCTTCTCAAATCCATAAACTCTAACCCTAACAAATTGGTATCAGAGCCAACACCAAAACTCCCGATCCCTTCCGCCATTCCGACCATCACAACTCTCTGACCGAACACCACTTCCAGCCACCGTCGGGTCTCAGTCACTCCGGCTGACCGAACACCACTTCTAGCCACCGTCGAATCAAATGGGGATTTGAAAAAGTGATTCTCAGTCCAGATCTTCCTCGGGTTTCTTGGTCTTCATCGTCGCGAGCACCGGAGGAGGGAGGATATCAAGAAGGAAGGTTTGATTTTTGCGATTTGAGTAATTAATTTTTGGGGAAAATTTTGGAGTTTTGTTGAATTGGGTTCAAGAAATTTGAATGGATATGTCGGAAAAATATGATATTGAGAAGTATGATGGGAAGACGAGTTTTGCATTATGGCAAGTGCATATGGCAGCAATTTTGTCGAGCCAAGGCGTTAAGGATGCCATTTTTGGTCGAGAAAAATTGATTGATGCGGTGGCGGATAAGAAATAGATAGAGATGGATGATAAAGCGCTCTCTATTATTCAATTGTGTTTGAGCGATTCGACATTGCAAGAGGTCCTATTGGAGAAGACCGCTAAGGCATTGTGGGAGAAATTGGAGAACATCTACATGAAGAAGTCCCTCACTAATCGATTGCGGTTGAAATTGCGCCTCGACACTCTTCGCATGGTTGAAGGTACATCAATTTCCAATCATATTACGGAGTTTGCATCTATTTGAATGACTTAAGTAAGATTGATGTTAAGGTGGAGGATGAGGACCAAGCCCTTTTGTTATTATGCTCATTACCCGCATCATACAAGGCTTTTAGAGACATGTTAATTTATAGTAGAGATAAAATTTCTCTAGAGGATGTTAAGAGCAATTTGCATGCCAAGTTGCACATTGATAGTGAAATGACCAATAATGAGAAAGGGAGCCTAGGTGTTGGTTTAGTTGTTGATCGAGGTAGGTCATGGGACCGAAACTTGAAAGATACAAGGACCCGTTCGAAGTCTAGGCACAAGAATTTGACGTGCAACTATTGTAAGAAGAAGGGACACATTAAGGTCGATTGTTTCAAACTTAAAAATAAACAAAAGGCGGATAGTATAGGTTCTTCTTCGGAGGAGGCCAATATGGCCGAATGTAACACGGTTGATACTCTTTGTGTGATAGATACTAATGTTGATGATATACATTGTTGGGTGATGGATATGGGTGCTTCGCAACACATGACTCCGAATAGAGATTGGTTTGAGACTTATGAGCCTACGGATGGTAAGGTTCTCATGGGGAACAACAATATGTGTAGGTTGCCGGAATTGGTTCGGTGACAATTAAGTTCCATGATGGAAAGGTCCGAAGGTTGACGGATGTGAGGCATATACCCGATTTGTCTAAGAATTTGATTTCTTTGGGGTCTCTTGAAGAAAAGGGGTGTAAGTTCCAAAGTGAAGGTGGAGTCCTTAAAGTCTCGAAAGGGGCTTCCACAATCATGAAGGCGAAGAGAATTGAAACTCTTTATTTCCTACAAGGTTCCACAGTCACGGGCTCGACCGCCAATGCACGTTCGGGTACTATGTCGGATGAGGATGCTACTAGACTCTGACATATGAGATTGGGGCATATGAGCGAGCGAGGAATGACCATTTTGAGCAAGAGAGGCTTGTTGTGTGGCCAATGCACGGGCAACTTGGAGTTTTGTGAGCATTGTGTATTTGGCAAGCATAAGAGGCTGAGCTTCTCCATGGCCATTCATTCGACCAAGGGAACACTGTACTACATCCATTCGGATCTTTGGGGACCTTCTCGTGAGCCTTCCAACGGTAATGGTTCTCGTTACATGCTTACTTTCATTGATGATTTCTCAAAGAAGGTTTTGATTTATTTCTTGAAAGAGAAAAGTAATGTGTTTCGCACCTTCAAAGAATAGAAGTCACTTTTGGAGAACCAAACAGGAAGGAAAGTTAAGAGGTTGAGAACCGATAACGGTTTGGAGTTTTGCAACTGTGAGTTTGATAATTTTTGTAAGGTCGAAGGGATTGTTCGGCACAAGACGGTGGTCAACACTCCACAACAAAATGGTGTTGCAGAAAGGATGAATAGGACACTACTTGAAAGGTCTAGAAGTATGCTTTCAAATACGGGTTTGGGTAAGGAGTTTTGGGCGGAAGCCATTAACACATCTTGCTATTTGGTAAATCGATTTCCTACCACATCAATTGAGTTGAAGACACCCGAAAAAGTGTGGTCGGGTAAGACGGCCGATTATTCGAATTTGAGAGTGTTTGGTTGTCCCGCTTATGCACATGTGAATGAAGAAAAGTTGGAGCCTAGATCGAAGAAGTGTATTTTTGTTGGGTATCCCGCAAATGTGAAGGGATATAAATTATGGTGTCCCAAATCATCCAAGTTTCTTATTTCAAGAGATGTCATTTTCAATGAGTCGGTCATGTTGAAGGCAAATGATGTTGCACCCAAGCCGACTATTAAGGAGAATAAGACAGTTGAGAAGAAGGTGGAGCTTGAGGTACCGGTCCAAGAAGGTGATGATTTGATCTCACATGATGATATCAATTTGGAGAGAGCCCAAGAAGAGGCACAACCATATGCATTGGCAAGGGACCGAACTAGAGGAGAAACAAGACCACCTACAAGGTATGGATACTCCGACTTTGCTTATTGTTTGACAATTGCAGAGGATGTGGAGTATTGTGAGCCATCTTCCTACAAGAAAGCCATTTCTTCTAAAGACGCGGCCAATTGGGTTGCCGCTATGAATGAAGAGTTACAATCTTTGCAACAAAATGAGACTTGGTCTCTTGTGAAGCCTCTGAGTGGTAAGAGGCTTGTGGGTTGCAAGTGGGTGTTTAAGAGGAAGATTGATGGCTTAAATCCCTTGGATTTTCGATACAAGGCAAGGCTAGTGGCTAAAGGGTATAGTCAAGTCCAAGGTGTCGACTTCAATGATGTGTTCTCTCCTATAGTTAAGCATACCTCCATTCGAGTTTTGCTCTCTTTGGTGGCAATGAAGGATTTGGAATTGGAGCAAATGGATGTGAAAACTGCCTTCTTGCATGGTGATTTGGATGAGCAAATTTACATGAGCCAACCGGAGGGTTTTGAGGTTGCGGGAAAGAAGGACCGTGTGTGTCTCCTTTATGGCCTTAAGTAATCACCGCGGCAATGGTATAAGAAGTTTGACTCATTCATGGTGAGTATTAATTTCCATCATTCCAATTATGATAGTTGTGTTTATTTCAAGAAGTTGGATGGTGGGGATTTCATTTACTTGTTGCTCTATGTGGATGACATGTTGATTGCATCCTCAAACTTGAAAGAAGTTAGGAGGTTGAAAGAGCAACTAAGTTCGGCATTTGAGATGAAAGACTTGGGGGCCGCCAAAAGGATTCTCGGGATGGAGATCACAAGGGATAGGTCCAAGAGAAAGTTATTTCTTTCACAAAAAAGTTTTGCGGAGAAAGTGCTACGCCGTTTTGGCATGGAGAAAGCGAAAGTTGTTTCAACACCTCTTGCGGCGTATTTCAAGCTTTCGGTCGCTTTAAGCCCAAAATTCGATGATGAGAAGAAATATATGGAAAAGGTTCCATATTCGAGTGCGGTCGGGAGTTTTATGTACTTGATGGTGTGTACTCGACCCGACATTGCTCAAGCCGTTAGTGTGGTAAGTAGATATCTCTCTTGTCCGGAAAAAGGGCATTGGGAAGCGGTGAAGTGGATTTTTCGCTATTTGAGAGGTACTATTGATGCTTGTTTGGAGTTTGGTAATGACAAGAAACTAACGGGTTTTGTGGATGCGGATTTTGCGGGTGATTTGGATAAGAGGCGTTCCTTGACGGGTTATGTTTTTACCCTTGGAGATTGTGCAATTAGTTGGAAGTCTATACTTCAAGCCACCGTTGCACTCTCAAGTACCGAGGCCGAATATATGGCAATTACTGAGGCTATTAAGGAGGCTATTTGGCTCAAGGCGTTTGTTGGTGAGATGTCTTCACTCGAGGGTCTTATTACGGTGTTTTGTGACAACCAAAGCGCGATTCATTTGACTAAGTACCGCATGTACCATGAGAAGACGAAGCACATTGACATTCGATACCATTTTGATCGAGATGTGATCTCGGAAGGCAAGGTTGCTATAAAGAAGATTGGTACCGAATCGAATCCGGCCGATATGCTCACAAAGCCTCTTCCAATTGCAAAGTTCAAGCTTTGTTCAAGTTTGATGTCGGTTTGTTTCTAGCTAGTTTGAGCTAGTTTTGTTTCTAGCATGTTGCTAGTATATCTTTATATTTACCTTTGTTTAGGTTATGTTTGCTTTATGCATTTGCTTTATGTTTTATTTTGTTTTAGATGCAATTTGGTTCAAGATGGAGATTGTTATGTTATGACCCAAATTGTTTTGAGCCCATTGGGCTTTGTATCTTCACATATGTAAGCTTTGAATCAAAGGAAATAATCAATCAACATTTTTGCTAATCTTCTCTTCCTACAGCCGGCTCTCTCTCTTCCCTTTCTCTTCCTCTTCTCAAATCCATAAACTCTAACCCTAACAGCAAAAAAGAAAGAAAAGATTGACAGTAAACGGATCAATGAGGAAATCCGAGAACAGAATCGAAAAATACAGGAGTTGGTTGAACAAAATCAACAGTTAATGAACACTAGGCGATGTAAAATTGAAAGTATGCATCATGAACGTGAAGATAACAAAATCATGCTGACCAAATGGAATCCATAACTAATCCGGATGACCGTGAATGGTTGAAAAGCAGAAAGAAGGAAATTCGGGCGAGAAGGGCTTGTGAATCCCAACAAGAAGGACCCACAAATACAACTGGATATTTTTAGGGTCTCTTATGTGATTCAGATCCCACTTTATATTCGGGGGAGTTCAGTAGTTCGACCCATTTTCCCGGAGAAAATAATGATCATCCCAATTATTAAATTTTTTTTATTCGCACTTCGTTCAATATTATGTTTTTTAAATTTCCGATCCTTCGTTCAGTATTATGTTTTTCATTTTCGATGTTTCGTACAGTATTATGTTTTGTAATTTTCGATGAATATTAGTGAATTCATGTTTCTCTTTAGTATAATTATTGATTGATATGAATAATTTCTACACTTAAAACAAATCAGGACTAAATTCAATATTGGTCTCATATTAAAGATCTTGTTAACAATTTAACAATAGTATAAATTTTGTCAATAAATAAAATATATAAAAGAAGTTTAAAAAAAATCAAACAAATAAATATATATTAATATATTCCATAAATATATTGTGTATGCAAATTTGGGATTAAAGGAGGGGATTTTTGCACACAAAAAAATGCGGTTCCAAAAATGGAGCCGCATATATGCGGCTCCATTTAGGAATCACCATAAAATTGGGGAAGGGGGCCCTCCTGATGTCGAATGGTTGGGGAGGGTTTTTGGGTGAAAATGCCGATTGGGGGGGGGGGGGGGGGGGAATTTTAGGAACCGTTGGGAGTGCTCTTAGTCCTTGCACTATTTTCACTTCTATCAACACGTGCAATATATGTACATACTTTTTTGTAAGTCCCGTTCATTATCTTAAATTCTTAATATTCAATTGTATTGTATGACAAAAGTGAAAAGATACAGAGTTATCCAGCTTTTTACACTTCTTTTTGAAAATATTTAGTGAAATACCCTTGTTTAGAAAATATTTAGTGAAATACCCTAGTTCTTAATTAAATTTCTATAGTATTCTTCCTATAATAATTTTTATAGGATGTGTGACCTTTCTACAAAAAACTAAAAGTTTTTGGGTTTTAGGATAATTTCTATTTTTATTATTAGATTTTAGTTTTTCTGCTTTCTAGCTTATAAATTATACGGAAAATTAAATTAAAATTACTTACTTTGTACTGGCTCTGATACCACTGTAGTGGGTGCGTGAAATCTCTCCTGCAAAATAAAATTAAAGCGAGTATCAAAAAACTTTAAAACTTTAAAGGATCGGATTTTTGTTAAAGATGATAATTTTATGTAAAATAATATTCTTCGAAATAATGTATATTGTCTATCTCTTGAAAGTAATCCAATGAATCTTCAAGGACTCTCATATATTCTAGTTCTGTCTCAGATATTTCACTATTACTATCATATGGAGGTTCTTCGAGTTCTTCTGTATGTTTTTCGAGTTCTTCCGTATGTCTATTTCCTTCTCCATTTTGTTCGTTTTCTTCTAGAAATTGTCTATATGATGTTGTAGGGCTCCAGATATAACTACTAAATACACCATTCTCATAGAATAATAAAGATCTTTCATAAAAAGTTAAATCATCAATTATTTCGACATTTATATTCCTAGTTTCTCCATGATTTATTTGATTTATTGTTATAATTATTACTCGTTGAACACTGAAGAAAAATAATTTGAATTCATAATTTGAACTCTATGAGGATAATAAACATCGAAAACTAGCATTCTATCACTTTCTTGATAATTAATCATTAATTCGAAAATTTCTGAGGCAATGCTTAAACTATTATTATCCATTAGTCAATAATCAATTATAAAATCAAAAGTAAAGAGAGATTTCTAAGGATACCTAAAAAATCACAACAAAGCGGTCCATCATGCTTCCGACCTAGTTAAACTTCTTTTGAGCTGCTCTATACCAGTTACTACCAGTGGATAAAATACCCCTGGTATGCTCCCCGATTTCTGTGCTCCTTTTACGTTCTTCCCATCTCAAGATTACTATGCCCTCAAAAGAGCTTCATCCGAGAGATACGTCGAGAACAACTAGTAGTACTTCGGTACAGACAACCACAACCTAGCTCGTTTCCTACTGCTAGGTATACAGTCTAACTATAGAAGGTTGCAAATGAGTCTTTTTGCAAGATTAGTCAGGCAGAGCCTTACAAAACTCTCCCTAAGGGAAAGAGATTTAGTTATCCATACATTATTTTCTGCAAGATCTGATAGATGAACTCATAAAAATATTTTATTTCTTTCGAACTTGTTACAAACAGACTCTTCAAGATTTTGAGGAATTTTTCTCTCCCGAATAGTCTGCCTTCTCTCTTAGTTTGCTTTCCCTTTTATAGACTAAGGGACCAGCTTACAACAAGTTTTCATACATCACTGCTTACATCATATGTTCAATAATTGCTACCAATACGTAAGTGCTTACATCATCTTACAATAATTGTTCTGATTATATTTTGCTCTATTCTAGGAAAAGAGATTCCTCTTGGCCGACATCTTCACATGCTGCACATTTATATTGGTGCTCCATCTTTATCAGGCTACAGTAATGTACAGCTGTCTCTGCTGTCATTGTCATTGCTCCAGTAGATAGTATCTGGTATCAGCTGTCAAACAGCTGATGCTTATCTTGTGGTTGTTTGATCTTTGCGATACTATACATTATTATCTTATCTGGATCTGGGCTGTCATAGATTCATATTGCTATCTCTTTGTTTTATGTCTTTCAATTCACAGTACATGTTCCTAAAGCCCATTGCCCTTCTTTCTAGGATTAATTTATCAAATTCTTCAGCTTTAAATGGTACAATATTTGATGCTCCATAGATTATTTGGGTGGTCATCCCTATTTTTATAACATGTTCTACTGGAAATTCTTCTTCATCATTAGGATACTCGAGGATTGCTGAATACATTCTGACATATATTTCTCAGGTCTTCGTGAGCCCAAAATAACTTTTTGGCTGCTTTGTAAATTTCTCTTGGTAGGTGGATTAGTTCTTCGCATTCTCTGGACGGATAGATGCAATGAATAAGTCCTCTTTCGAACAATGCCCTAGTTGTTCTTGGATTAGCTTCTGGTAGGATAATGGCCTTGTTCATGTGCTGTTGAGATATGGTCTTGATGAGTTGGTTTACCTCTGTTACTTGGCATAGTTTTTGAATATATTGTAAAAATAATATTTTCTTCGATACTTTGGTAGGAGCTTTCTCAGTAAGAAGTATCTCCTTGTATGTGGTTTTATTTGGGGAAATAATTGCTTCTTCTTTTACTGACTGAGAAGGCTCACCTATCTTACTCATTTTCTCGCTATTATTGTCCACCATATTTTCGGTGGTTACATGCTGACTTACATGCTGATAGAACAGACTTTGGAGTCCGCATATTTATAGTTGTAACTGATTAAATGCTCCTTTTAATTGCTCCATTGTTCCCTTGATGTAAATAACCTCTTGTTCTATTTGCTGAACTCTGGTTTCCATTCTGCAACGAGTGAAATAGTTAATTTCTTGATAGAAAATCGACTAAAATATTATGTTTTCCTTTTATGTTTTCTATTAAGAAATCATAATGTGCTAACTCTATCTGTCACCTTATCAATCTTTTGTTTGCCATGGTTGGGTCTATTATTTTATTAATCCAACTCTTTGCTTGGGTATTATCTGTTCTTACCGTAAATTTTGTATGTATTATAAATAGTTCAAACTTTTTTATAGCTTTTAAGATTGCTAATAATTCTTTTTCGTTTATGTGGTAATTTTGTTGGGTTTGTGTGAAAGATCTGCTAGCATATCTAGCTAGTTTTTCTTCCTTTTCTCCTATTTCAGTAAATTTTAATACTGCTCCCCAATTGGTTTCACATGCATCAGTTTCTATTATCTAAGAACATTCTTTAACAGGTAATCTTAGCTTATGTAATTCTAAAGTTTGTTGTTTTTAAGTTTCTCTTCATCCTCCGGGGTCCATTCCCATTTCTTAAACTTTTTTAGTTTTTGTTGTAACTAATTTGTTTTTGCTGATAAATTTGGTATGTAACCTCTTGTTTGATTTAGTAATCCTATTATAGCTTGCACTTTTTTTTTTCTTTTAAGACATTAGGAAAAATCTTTATTTTTCTGCTATATGTGGTTGTAATTCTATTTCTTCATGTGATAATTTTGTTCCTAAGAATTCTATCTCAGTTTTGAGTAATTCCATTTTCTTTTTTGATAGTATAATACCTGCATTTTCACTATTTCTATGAATTTTAGTAGATGTTCTTTATGTTGTTCCTCGTTTTCTGATCCTATTAGAATATCATCTACATATACTAATATGGAATTATTGTATTTTTCAAAAATTTTAACCATATATTCTTGAAATATTCTTGGGCTATTTTTATAACTAAATGGTAATACATTCCATTCATAAAATTCTTGAGGTGTGCTAAATGCTGTTAAAGGTTTTGAATTTTCTGTTAGTTTTACATGATAAAATCCTGATTTATAGTCAAATTTCGAATATATTTTTCTTGTTCTTACTGTGTTAAGTAGTATTTGCATGTCTGGTAGTGGGTATCCAAATCTCTTAGTATTTTTATTTAGTTCCTTATAATTTACTACCATTCGAGATTTACCTCTTTTTTGCTTTTGAATATTTTTTTACTATGAATGCTGGTGATGAGTGTGGACTTTGTGATTTTCTTATGTAATTATTTTCCACTAATTCTTTTATGTGTATTTTGAATTCTTCTAGGTCTGTTGGAGTATGTCTTATAGGTCTAATTTTTATTATTTTGTTCGTATCTATTAACTCTATATGTGCTGTGGGTTCACTTAAGTTCCATTTTGCCAAGGGGTCTTCTCCGCACTGATCTTCTAATTATTTCTGTAAAATTTCTTTTGTAGTTGTTACTTGAACTTGTTGTATTCTAGTTTTGTTTGATAAAATTGGTATTCACCATGCTGGTTAAAGAAACTCTGATGTGTGGCAGGTCAGTTCTGGAATAAGGTTGGGTTATTCTAATTACTATTGCTTGGTGTCTGCAAGGTGTTGTAAATACAACTGATTTATGTGATATAGTTATGGGATAGTATTGTTGGAAAAAGTCATTTTCTAAGAGTACATCATTATTTATATCGTCAAACTGGTATATTATAGGTATTTTAAGTATGTCAAAGCACATTATTTTTCTTAGTTCTTCATTGTTTTATTCTCTTTCTAAAGGTTCTCATATTTCTGTTAGATCCATTAACATGTTTATTTCACATTCTTCTGTTTCACCTTCACTACTTCCACTATCTTCTTCCATTACCATTATTTCTTCATCTTCATTTATTTCTGACAATTTTTCATCATATTCTATGGGTTTATAATTTATGTTATTCATTTCTTCAATTTTTTCTACGTATTTTACATTTTCTTTTTTCATTCTTTTAGGACAATTTGGTGATATATGTCCTACTTCTCCACATATGTAACAATTACATTTTTAAGAATTTTTCGCATAATGCCTATTTTTATTCTTCTTCATTTTTCTAAAGTATTTTTTTATAAGGTTTCTATATCTCTTAAAAGTTTTCCTATATTTTGGTTGATATTTTTAGAATTTGTGATTATTCTTCTTTGTGTATTTATAGTTATTATTGTATCCCCAATGATTCGGTCTTGCATCCTCGCAGCAAATTCTTTGTTTATATGTTCTATAATATTTCATTGTTGCTCTAGCATCTTGGCATACTTTGTCCCTATAATCTTTTACGAATTGCGTTCTATACCCTAAAGTGTCTACTTTTGGTTTTACTTTCTCACTTATGTATGCACTATATATATTTATACTCTATAGATCAGGTAGTTTTAGAAAGAATGAGTCTAAAATTGGACTCCGTTCTTCTTTTGTATAATAACTATCTTAAAAATATTCTCGGAATTCACAAGCATAGTTGTCAAAATGGCACATGTCGCATATTTCTAAGTTACTTAGTCTCCATCTTGCTTGATTCTTTTTATATATAGTGTGTTTTTCTCCTATATCATATACACTGAATTCAGTTCTTATTGCTTTTTCGTAATTTGTAATTATTTCTTTTAAACCTATGGTCCGTTGTGCTGAGCTTTCTTCAGTTCCTCTATCATCAATTGATCTTGATTTTCTTATAGTATTTCTCTCTTCTTCCTCTAGCCCATTCCACCATTTTGCTACTACACCCATAAAGGTAGATTCTATAAATTTCTCAAATGCATTTCCATTAAGGTTTTACCTAAATCCTACTATTAGTGACGCTTTTACCCATTCTTCAATTGTCCTATCTACGTCTTTTACGCAATCTAGGTCTAACCATTCTCCATTTCCTACTATTCTTTTTTCATAGTGTTCTGTAGGTTCGTATTTTGGGGTTTCTTTTTCTTTATCTTTTCCTAGTTGCATTCTTCTTTTTGTGTTTTGCTATTTCCATGGTAATTGGTAATGTTTTTTGTTAGGTGGTGGTCTTAAGAATTCATACATGTTACTTGGAATTTCTGAAGGTTTTTCAATAATCTTATCTTGGTCCATTTTTATTTCTTCGTTTGTTATATCTAGATTTTTCAAGGCTTCTTGTACTTCTTCTGAATTAGGATTTTCCATTAAATCTTCTATTTCCAAGATATTTATATTAAGTTTTGTTATGGCTTCTAGCTCTTTCATACCTTCTTCTGTTATGCCCAATTCTTCTTCTGGGTAGTCTGTGATATATCTTCCTAATTCTTTTATATTTTTATTTATAATTCTTAAATCTTTTCTTATATCACTGAACATTTCCGGACCATTGTAATCTTCTACCAGCTCTTGTATGTTTATCATATAAACCTTTGGGTCCATGTCCTATTATTTTGTATGCTAGTAGGTGTTGGTAATACTAACTTGCTTCTTCGTTTCTGTAATCTAATACTTTGTATGCTATTTCTTTTTGTATCTCTTTAAGTAGTTGATTAGTTACTTTTATTGTTAGTAATAGGTATTCTGATATTTCTTTACTACCAATATGCTTACTCTCTGCTAATCTTTTATCAACGCATCTAATCTTGAATTTTGAAAGATTTTTTAATTTAAGTTTCTTTATTTTCTGTGAATTATCCAGCTTTTATAATGGTAAGGTGTATTATAGTTTATAATTTCTAAAGTAGGGTTATATATAAAATTTTGTTTTTTGGTTATATTATTTAAAAGAGGTAGTTGGCTAAATATTTTATAAAAGTAGAATATTTGGCTAAATCTTTTAGAAAGTGGGGTATTTGGCAAAATACTTTTCAAAAGTGGGTTAGTTACCCACTATGCTCAAAGATACATAGTATAATACATATCTAAGACCACATGACTATTATCAGCACAACCATGACTACAAAATTTTGATTAAGTCTTCCATCTAAAGTTCCACTAATGAATATTTCTTCTCTTTTAAATATAATCATTAACTCTATAATGAAACTCCAGGTAAACTATCTCCTCCTATGACCTCGTGTCCACCATCACTGTATCATCTTCAAGACCACCATCTTGCTCCATCTTGAAGACCACCATCTTGATATTTAAAATGTAAAAAAACAAAACAAAACACCAAAAAACAAAACCCTGTTTGAACATGGACGCACCAAGTGCTTTTGGATTTTGTCATATAAGACATTTCACCTCTCAGTCGGCCGGGTTTAGCAATCATAGTTCCCATTTGATAGAGAATATTGTGACATATTCAAATTGGGTATTTGTGCAATTATCGTAGACTATAAATTGGATTAAGATATTTTTGTTGAGCTATGGGATCGCAAGCTAAAACACACTCACCTAAATGAACCCAACTTGAACCAAAAGTAATCAGAAAATAATTAGTAAACCTGAATGCCCAAGTTAACCTTCTGATAGCACCGCACGGTTCTGGAATGAATTGATCGATCGACTTTAACTGTAACAGTAGTGTGAGAATGGCTCGAGGCGTGGATTGCACTTTCTTTAAGAAGCTATGCGGCCGATTCTGGAGATGAATCGTTAATCACCAAATACTTCCCTCAAGATACAACGAGTTTCTGTTTACAGTGTTACCTAATACTCTAATGGCAACACGTACCAACTTGCACCTCCAAAAAAGAAAAGGAATCGCTCAATAACTGAAAGAATGAGGAAATACTGTTTTTCTCCACTTTTTCTTTTTAACATAAATCCTCTTTTTATAACCAAAGTAGAGAAAAACGTTTCCTTTATTTTTGCCAATTAAAATCAAGATTTATTTTCATCAGTAAAAAAAAATTATTTATTTTTTCAAGAGACCCCAAGATCCTAAGGCCCGGTCCGGTCAAATATATATATATATATATATATATATATATATAGGTATGCCAGTGGGCACGTGCCTACGGCACGTATTCGGAACAATACAGCATATAAAAAATCATGTAAACAGTAAGGGATGATTTATATAGATGTTTATTTACTAGTAGACGTTGATGTATTGATGTACTTTGAAGTAGGTTTATGAAGTGACTTTGATGTTTATTGGTTTGTATATTGCATGATTATTTGTCAGTAGCTCGGGATTCAAAAATAGTATTGTGAATCAACAACAGTAATGAATCGGAAATTCCTTGCTATGTGTGACTTAACCATACGTGATTTCCTTTTTTATTTGGAGTTTAACATAAGTAACAATTCATTTTCTAACTACATGAGTTATGGTTAACGCCTCAAACTGCATGAGTTAGTTCCCCCTTATTTGTTTTTTATGTAGTTAACCATGTATGAATTTAAAAGAGAAAATTTGTTGTGATGTATACGTGAAGTGAAATTGCAACAAAGCAGATCAAGATACAATTTTACAGCTACAAAAACCCGAAATACAGGGAATAAGCATGGATTTGTCCATAAAAGCACAATCAAGCGAGTCAATTAAAGAATTTGCAACGATCTTTCAAAATAGCAAATGCCCAAATATTCAAAAAAAGCATAATCTGAAATTGCATGATAAAAAAAAGTATTTTAATCAAAATTAACTCAGTGAAGCATTCTAATCTAAAACAATTACTCATTGAAGTATAATACAATCAGATCAAATATGGTAATTCAAAAGCAATTAAATGGAAGTTAATGTTATTGAGTTATGAAAGCATAATTTGGAAAGAAAAAAAAACATAATTAAAAATTTGAAATTAAAAAAAAAGCATAATCCGAAATTGCATAACAAAAAAAACATTCACTTTTTTTTGTTGACATACCTGGGTAAAAAAAAGAGAAGAAAGAAAGAAAGAATTATGAAAAAGGAGAAAATAGGGGGGAAGAGAGAGAGAGAGAGTAATAAATGAAGAAGTTGTTTTGTTTTGAAAGAAAATTTTTGAATTTGGGCGCGGGGGGGGGGGGGGGGGGGGGGGGGGGGGGGGGGTGGCATTTGGGAGGGAAAATGTCTTTTGGGAGCAAAAATCTAGACCATTGATTTTCCTCCAAATGAATGAGAGGCACTTCATAGCCTTTTTTTGTGTTTTATTATATATATATATATATATATATATATATATATATATATATATATATATATATTTAGTCTGACATTATTCTTTGGGCAGGGCGTTATTCATATGGGTTTTGCTCCATTGAAAACGGGTCCGTTTTCAATGGGTTGGAAAACATCCATCTCAACCCTCCGATCTAGCATGATCTTGATCAGTGGTTGTGATCAAGATCTGCTAAGGATCTCCCATTAACGCTGAGAAAAGCGGAGGGGTATTTTCGTCACTTCATGCCAAAAAACGTTTGGGACTTAGATTTTTTTTGGCGTGGAGTTTTTTTTTGTCGAAAAATTAATGTAGGCCATTTAGCATAACGGCCTAGGTTGTTTTTTTTATAAAAACAACATACCTTGGCCGTTGATTCCAACAACGGCCTACGTATGTACAAGTGTTTTTCCAAACACTTGTACATACTCAGATCTTCATCTCCCTGTTTTCGTCACAAACACTATCTCTCTTTCTCTCGAGCTCCCGAAACCCATCCCAAAACCCTAGTTCACTCTCCCAACTCCTTGGCATCAATTTCTTTGCCTTCTCGATCTCCGTCCCTTGTGGAAAGCTCCCTATCTCTCTCTTCCTCACCCAAATACAGCAAACCCTAACTTCACATCCAAATTCCCAAATCATCTAAACCCTAGCACAAATTATTTTCCTTTGTCTACAACAGCATTCAGCGGTTTCTCACATCTTCGCCAACTCTCTATCTTTCTCTTTGGACCAGGTATTTTCTTAATCCCAATTTACTATAATGAACTCTTTGAATTTATTGATTTTTTTTCCAATTTTGGAGTTGGATTTTTTTTCTATTATGCGTAGTAGTCTAGTCTATAATTTAGAGAGTATATAATTAGCTCTGATCATATATGTTGTATACATTTTGTTGACATTTTCGTAGATGTAGTGCTAGTTGTAGTGGTGGAATATAGGTGAAGAAAAAAAACGAGATGAAAAAATTCGGAGTTGTACGAGTAGGTCGGACTCGCCGCGTAGAAGGTAACGGATCTTGTAGAGGTGATTTCCGTCTCACGATTTGTGAGATACGTCCGTTTATCATTTTAATTCAATACAACGGATATAAAGTGATACACGACCGTATCTTTCAAACCGAGAGTCAAAACTCACCTCTGCAAGTTCCGCTGGCTCGTGTTTGGTGTGCCAGAGTTGACGCCCAAATTTAGAAAATTTTTCTTCTCATTTTTATTGTTTTGACGCGTATATAAAAAACCTTTAATCCACCTCGGAATTTGTGGAATACATTATGAGGTGAAAATAGCATAAACGAAGTCCAAATAAAACGAAACTTTGCGAGTAGGTTGGTCTCGCTATTCACAAGTCATACCAACCTGTACATGCGAGTTCCAACCCGCGGTTTGCGAGATACGTCAATGTATTGCTTTTCGCTCAGTTTTCAATAGTGAAACCGATACACGGCCGTATCTTTCAAACCGTGGTTCGGAACTCCCATGTACTAGTTGCGTTGGCTTGTGTGCAGGGAGCCCGACCCAAAGTCCAATTTTTGGATTTTTTGCATCTCGTTTATGTTGTTTTTACGCGTATATGAAAAAACTTCAATAAACCTCGAATTTTTTTTAGTACGGTCGCAATACAAAAAAGCTTAAACGAAGTCAAAAAAATTCGAAACGGTGCACGTAGGTTCGGCTAACCATTCACAACGCAAAGAAACTTGTATTTGCGAGTTCCGATCCACGGTTTGCGAGATACGTCAATGTATCGCTTCCCACTCTATTTTAAAGAGTGAAAGTGATACACGGGCGTATATTTCAAACCGTGGGTCGGAACTCACTTTTACAAGTTGCGTTGGCTTGTGTTTGGTGTGCCCTAGTTGATGGCAAAATTTAGGAATTTTTGCATCTCGTTTGTATTATTTTGACGCGTATAAGCCAACTCTTGGAATTTTTTCATTTCGTTGGTTTGCGTTTGCTAATTTTTGATGAGAATTAGTTTCATATATGGAAACTTTGTTACAGAGAAATGGCTAGAACGAGGGGAATCGGAAGGGGAAGGACATCCCAGGAAGCACGGGGGGATCATTCCACAGAGAATGTGAGAACTAATAATTTGTATTGTCCCTAATTTTGTATTTAGTGATATTGATTATAGACTAATAATAATTATGTTTTTTGGTTCGTGTAGGTTGGTGCATCCTCTTCGACGACAGGAAGTCGTGGTCCAGGACCAATATATCCCGGCGAACTGACCTTGCACGATCGCCACAGATCCACAGAAGTGTGGGGTGGGACGACGCGTAGGTGTAATTTCCGCACCCACGAGACCATGAAGGTGCATCCACGTATTGTCGAGTACCTAGTAGCAGCCAGTTTCTATGGAATCAGCATGATGAGGAATGTTAAACTCGACCGAGCACTTCTCTCGGTACTCGTGGAGCGCTGGAGGCCAGAGTCTCACACGTTCCATCTACCGGTCGGAGAGATGACGGTGTTGCTACAGGATATAGCAATGATATCCGGTCTTCCAATAGATGGGTTGGCCGTGATGGGTAATATTAACTTTGATAAAATAGAGATGTGCAATGAACTGCTCGGTACAGAGTTTGATGAGTCGGCTGCGGAAGATGATGACATTTTCCAAGGACAATCAATCCGACTATCTTGGTTGAAGGAGCATTTTGATGGGACGCTGACCAATGAATCGCCCGACGACTATGTACAGTCCTACACTAGAGCCTACATTCTAACAGTGATCGGAGGGGTTCTATTGCCTAACTCATCGGGCGATACAGTGCACCTCATGTACCTACGATTGCTCGCCGACCTAGGCTTAGCTGGCCGGTACAGTTGGGGAAGCTACGCGTTGGCAACGCTATACAGGGCATTGTGTCATATAGCGCTAGAATCATTAGAAATGACCGGATCGATGGTTTTGTTACAGATTTGGTCCTGGGAGCGACTGCACCTGGGTCGTCCCCGCATTAGGAGACCGGCGGCCGGTTGGATGGCCCAACCAAAAGATCCTGCTATGTTAGCACCCTTAGGGGTATATTAGGCTGGTAGTCGGAGTTACAAAGACAACCCCAAGGATGTAATAACGTACTACAGAGACGAGCTCGACCAACTACGTGAAGAGTTCATGATTTGGGCGCCGTATACACCCGAGCGGGTGGGAAGACTACCGCCAATGTGCACCACCGGGTCGCAGTTGTGGCTGACGACGGCTCCCCTCATCAACTTCGGTATAGTGGAGCATCCGCGATCGGAGCGAGTCCTTCGTCAGTTCAATCTTCAACAAGATAGTCTCCCAAGCTGCGCAAACCTATACGATCATGAGTTACATGCCGTTAGGGGTACCAGCCGCATGCCTACTCATGATTGGGCAGATTTCCATCGTATTCACGTTGTAGAATAGAACGAGCGACGGTTTGAACTTGTACTCGTCAATGTTCCAGAGTACGATGGAAGAGTACAAGGAAAGTACATGACTTGGTTCCAATCATATACATGTTTGTACATCTCTCCCGATACAGTACTACCTGCTAGTGTTCAACAAGAAATTAAGGAGAGGGAGATTGAACCACCACCCGCAGATTCCAGTTCACAACCCATGTTCCAACCGAAGGCCACAACTATACGTACAGTGGTAACTTCAATCTTCATATTTATTTTAATGTTCGTTATACGTGAAGTTCATGAATTCTTTAAATTATTGAATTTGTGTAATTATTTTTGTTGGTTTTTTCTAATTTAGATTGATAATACGATGGACATGGCAAAAAAATACGCGGAGGTAATAAAAAGTAATGCGGGCACGACTATGAAAAAGAGGATGCTTTCTTCATGCCGTACCAATTTGGATGTTTTGGGAGAAGCCGAACATTTGGATCGAGCATTAAGCGGACCGAGGGGCCGACGTAAAAGTGTGAGGAGTAGGCCAGCTGCATTGATGGGGCGACAACGGGAAAGTGAGATGAGAGAACAGCAAGCTTCAACTTCACATCCATCTCACGAACAAGCGCAGAAAGAAAAGACTGAGGAGAGGGTTGTTGGAGATGTACAACAAGAGGAGGGATGATCAGAACAAATTCCCGAGTCGCCAACCACGATCCGGCACCGAAACCCAACTCGGAAGAGGCGAGCACCACAGACATACACGCCCGGTACTTAGCCAATACATTTTGTTTGTTGTAATTTTTTTTAATTTATTTTTTGGATTTTATCCTGTTGTAACTAAACTAGTGGAAAGTGTGGTTCGTAAGTTTAAGTGCAGTTGATGTTGTTGTTATTAATTTCTAATAGTCAATTATGGTTGGTGATTTTGGCAGTTGTAGATATGAATTTATTCGTAGAGTGCAGGTGATGGCAAAGTGTTTGGAATTTGGTTAAATTTTCAAGTGTAGCAGCTTCAGCTGCTTTGTACAAGGCCGAGGTAACAGGACTAAGGTTGGAGGATTTGTCTTGCTGTCTGACTTGTTGGCTTTAAAAATAGCAACAAGTCAGAGAGCAACTCCACTTTATTGTTTATACCCTAGGCCGTTGTCTCCGACAATGACCTAAGTTGTAGGACAAAAATATAGACAATTTTTCTTGCTCTTTGACTTGTTGGCTTTAAAAATAGCAACAAGTCAAAGAGCAGCTCCACATTATTGTTTATACCCTAGGCCGTTGTTTTCGACAACGGCCTAAGTTGTAGGACAAAAATATAGACAATTTGTCTTGCTCTCTGACTTATTGGCTTTAAAAATAGCAACAAGTCAGAGAGCATCCCAACTTTATTGTTTATACCCTAGGCCATTGTCTCCGACAATGGCCTAAGTTGTAGGACAAAAATATAGACAATTTGTCTTACTCTCTGACTTGTTGGTGCTAAAAATAGCAACAAGTCAGAGAGTATCCCAACTTTATTAGAAATACCCTAGGCCGTTGTCTCCGACAACGACCTAAGTTGTAGGCCAAAAAGATAGACAATTTGTCTTGCTCTCTGACCCCTTAGGCCGTTGTCTCCAACAACGGCCTAGGTAGTGGACCAAAAAGATACACAATTTCAGATGCTCTCGACTTGTTGGTATTAAAAATAGCAACTGGTCAGAGAGCCCCCCTAATATAATGTTTAGACCCTAGGCCGTTGTGGAAGTAGGTCAAAAATTAATTGGTTGTTTGCTTTTTTCAATTTTCTCTTTACTCTTTACGAACAATCTTTGTGCAACTTTGTACAAAAGACAGATGAGAACTTGGCTTGTATAACAATTTTATATTTTTTTATTTTTTAATTTGACTACACCTAACTAACCACTGCATAATCATGATGTTTTAATATGTACAGAACACCCCGGAAAATATTAAGCTAAACTATATCATTCGTTAGGGGTTAGGGTTAGTGCTAACGGAGGTTAAGGGTAGAGTTAGGGTACGTGGGGGTTAGTGGTTTGGTTAGGGTTATTGTAGGGGTTTGGTCAGGATTATTTATAGTAGGGAGTTGATAGGTAGTAAGTTTCCAGTAAGGAGTTTATAGATATTTAAGTTCGATCATTAATCACATGTATCTCTCCACTCTTTACGTACATTGTCTTCTGAACTCTACAAAATAGGCGTCCATATTTATGTTTTTTTATATATTTTTTATTTATTTCCATTTCTAGCCACGTAACTAACGAATATAAAATCGATACCCACAAACGAATATAAAAACTAACCCAAATTAATTGGTATTTTGTTTCTTTTGTCTTTATTGAATAATAATATATAATCTTCAAAATCCTCGTACGTTGTTTACAATGAAGACGTTACTGAAGACAGTCTCCAGACATGCAACTGGGAAGAATTCTACAAGATTGGGAAGAAGAGGTGTGATCACATGTAGTAGAACAAGTTCATTATGGAAAAAACCAATAAGGTAAAACCCCTCATGTATGGAAAAAACCACATGTAGCTCTCTGACTTATGGATAATTATTGCAGGCACTTCAATATAGAAAAAACCTAAACTACAAGACCACATGTACCTCCCCACATGTACCCTATATATGGGAAAAACCACATGTGGAAACCCACATGTAGTTTTCCCATCTACTGCACTCTTCCATAAACACCCTCCTAAAATACAAAAACCCATCTCAGAATATCAAAAATATCCAATAATTATGATGGACAAGAAGAAATCAAAAATAAAAAAGATTTGGTTCGCTTTCGAGCGGAGAGTAATCAGATCGAACTACTTGGCCATCAAGAACTGAATCTAATTATTTTCGGGAAAAAACGGTCTAAATTGGGACCATCATGTATTGGGAAACCGTAACAGAAAACCACATGTATATTTGACCACATGTATAAACTAATGTGAAGAGTATTCCAAAAAGGTTCAAAGATTACTCTAAAACACTGCCGCCAACTGTTGCTTCTGTGAAAATTTTGGATGTGGAATCTCGTCGTGAAGTAATTGTGTGCAGTTTTTCGAGACACTTTGAAAGGTGGAAGTAATGGGCAAATAAAAAAATATACCTATACGATATACAAGTGTAGATTATCTATCTTTGGTATAAATTTTCACAGAGACTGTGCGTAAAGAGTAAAGAGAATATTGTAAAAATCCCAAAATTTTCATACCTAGAACGTTATTAAAGACAACGACTTAAGGCATTCATATAAAGGGGTCCTTCATGACTTTTTGCTTTTTAAAAGTATTAAGCTAAAACCTAGGCCGTTGTTGGAGACAACGGCCTAAGGTATTTACTATAAATTGGGGTGTTCTCGACTTGGCTAGGGTTAGGGTTAGGGTTAGGGTTAGTGTATTCAGTTTGGTAATTAGTGTTAACGGGGTTTAAGGATAGGATTAGGTTTAGCGGGGGTTAGGGGTTTGGTTAGGGTTATTGTAGGGTTAAGGTTATTGCAAGGAAGACATTTGCGGTAAAATCTTGTTTTGGTTTATCATTAATTTGCGATAGTCGGGAGTTGACAAGTAATAAGTTTCCAGTAAAGAGTTTATAGATATTCTGTATATAACCAATAAAAATCAATAAAACATGATATGTAGGTTAGGGTTAGGGTTAATGTAGGGTTAGGGTTATTGTAAGGTTAGCAGAGTAGGGTTAAGGATTAGGGTTAGGGTTATCGTAGGGTTAGCACAACGCAAGAATTGTAACGTAATTATAAACAATATATACGCGTATATCATCTGTCTTTCGTATAGAGTTCCAGAGAGACTGTTCGTAAAGACAGATAATTCTTATTTTTATTTTTTTAAAAATTCTCCACAATCTAGGGTGTAGGCCGTTGTCTCCATCAAAGAAGAGGTGTTGCCCTCTAAGCCAAGTGACCACCAGAAGCCAGCAGACTTTCAACATACACCTAAGTGGGAAAAAGCACCAAGCTAAACAAGCAGAACTCAATCTCAAAGCAGAACTCAACACCTGCCTACTATTATTGCAGACACTTCAATATGGGAAATACCTAAAGTACATAACCACATGTAGATCCCCACATGTAGCCTATACATGAGAAAAACCATATGTACATCCCCACATCAAGTCCCATATAACAAAAAACCTCTAACCCTAACCTTAACCCTAACCTTATACATGTAAACCTACTCCTTTATATATTTTGGAATATTTTTTAAGCATATTACCTTTATAATTTTATATTTTTTAGATAGACCGGAAAAATTGTAACGTAATAAAAAATTATAAACAATATATACGCGTAAATCATCTGTCTTTCGTCTAGATTTCCAGAGAGACTGTTCGTAAAGACAGATAAAATTTATTTTTTTTTTTTTAATTTTTTTTCCCCAAAATGGATGATTATGAATTATTTTTTATCATTTTTTTTACATATTTAACCACCATGCTTATATATTGGTTTGAAAGGTGGTAGTAATCGGCACTTAAAAAAAATATAGCTAAAAGATATACAAGTGTAGATCATCTGTCTTTTGTATAAATTTCCACAGAGACTATACGTAAAGAGTAAAGAGAAAATTATAAAAACACCAAAAACATCATACGTAGGTTGTTGTTACAAACAATGGCTTAAGACATTGAATTAAAGGGGTACTCCATTACTTTTTCCTCTTTTCAAGTATTAAGCTACAACTTAGGCCGTTGTCTCTAACAACGGCCTAAGGTATTTATAATAAATGGGGTTGCTCTCTGACTTGTTGCTCTTTTTGTGTTCTCCAAGTCAGAGAGCACTCCCAAAATCACAACTTTTAGACTATGACCTAGGCTGTTGTTGAAGACAACGGCCTAAGGTATTTATAAGAAAAGGGGTTGCTCTCTGACTTGTTGCTCCTTTTGTCTTCTCCAAGTCAGAGAGCACCCCAAAATCACAACTTTTTGACTATAACCTAGGCCGTTGTCTCCAACAACGGCCTAAGGTATTTATAAGAAATGGGGTTGTTCTCTGACTTGTTGCTCCTTTTGTCTTCAACAAGTCAGAGAGCACCCCCAAAATCACAACTTTTTGACTATAACTTAGGCCGTTGTCTCCAAAAACGGCCTAAGGTATATATAAGAAATGGGGTTGCTCTCTGACTTGTTGCTCCTTTTCTCTTCTCCAAGTCAGAGAGCACCCCCCAAATCACCACTTTTTTGAGGTTATCGTAGGCCGTTGTTGGTTGTCTCCAACAACGGCCTAAGGTATTTATAAGAAATGGGGTTGCTCTCTGACTTGTTGCTCATTTTCTCTTCTCCAAGTCAGAGAGCACCCCCTAAATCACCACTTTTTTTTAGGTTATCGTAGGCCATTGTCTCCAACAACGGCCTAAGGTTATCATGTACATATTGTTTTGCTCTGTGGCTTGTTACTCTTTTTAAACTAGTTATATTGAATAAAAAACCAAATTCATGAAATAACTGAGGTTGTTGCCTCCAACAATGGCCTTGGTTTAAAAAAAATATATTTACAAATACAAAAGTACAGCTATAGCTGATACAATTGAGTTACAAACCAACATTTGCGTACAACAACAATATTAACAAACGACACAAACAAACGACACTTAAGTCTCGAGAACATTTACAGTTACCAATCAAAGGTAATTAACCAAGTTGCATAAAGAGTTATAAATATACCGAACAATTACATTTTAAAAATTACAAATCACAGTGGATCGTCATATCTCGACTCAGAACTGTCCTCTTCGGAAGGAATTACTTCTTGCCTTCATTGAAAGATTAGGTTTAGTTATTAAGAAACTCATTTGCCACAAATAAAGTATAATAAATTTAAACGAGTGACAAACATTAAAATTACGAGTCATGCCCCTCAAATAAAGTTGGACAATTTCTTGAATCATGATTCATTTGGACAATGCCGCATCTTCGGCACCTTCTCGGTTTTTTTATGCGGAGTTGCTCTCTAATCGGCCTCAATCTTTTGGCGCGAGGCCTTTCCTTTGTCGTGCACTGCTGTGGGTCACTAATGCGTGTAGGTATGTGTCCACTCCCTTGATCATGAGGTTGTGCACTACCATGCGGTTGTGAACTACCTCCAGGTTCGACACTATCATGTGGTTGTGAGACCTGTTCCGGTTGTTCACCTAATCCGGGTTGTAGCCGAGAAACCCCGTCAATAATCTTCTACAAATTCTCCAACGTGTATTTGTAACTCTCATTGGAGGAACAACCGAGATCGACAATTTATTTTGCATGGTAGCTCAACTCACAATATCGAGAAGCAAAATTCTCGGTATTGGGTTCGGGTGGAACTGATGTGTAACTTCTTCTCATCACATCCCTAGTCCATCTTCTTTTAATATATATATCCGGGAGGGATGTGTGACGGCAGAAACGAAGTACAGCTAAAATATGCCTGCAAGAAATGGCAACGAATTCGAATAAGTGACATGCACATGTAATAATTCAATTGATTTTGGATAATTGAAGAAGGCGAGCCAGTTCTGATTCTCCACAGAGTATCACATGGAAGGTTGAACTATCCGTGTCTCAAGATCGGCAACAAATGTCACATTGTACATGAAGCTTTTTGTGACTTCATCCTAGAATTTGTAAAATATTTTCAAAGTATATGTTTTTGCCATTCGTGCCTCCAAAGCCCATTCGCTCTTCAGCTTCGGTCTCTTCTCACGGTTACGATGATTTTCTTTCAATTCATCGTGTCTTTGCCTTCCCAAAAAATGGTCGAAGATGACGGCAAATTCATGCAGGGAATTTTTTTTTTTGTGTAAGATGCTTCAGGGCAGAATGTGCGGATTCAACCCGTTGGCTACTTAACATGCCGGCCCAAAAAGAATCTTTAGCGTAGATGGGTGCCCAACTTTCACGGATATCGAATATATCGTTCAACCATTTTTTACTCTCTAATCCGTATTGCGAAATCAAAATATTCCACTTTTCTACAAATTCATGTATATATTCGGAATTGTAGATTACATTCTTCAAGGACTCTCTAAACTTGTCGACATCGAAACCAAGACGAACCTCCTGGGGTAACTTATCCAGAATGTGCCAAATACAAAAACGATGCTGAGTCTGGGGGAAAACTTTCTTAACTGCGGCGGCGATCCCACGGTCTTGATCGGTGACAATACCGGATGGAGCACGATTCATAACCCCTAACCACTTTTCAAAGAACCATTCAAACGAAGAGGCCGTCTCATTTGGAATGAACCCACCTCCTAAGAAAGTCGATTGTCAATGTTGATTCACTCTAACAAACGGAACAAATAACATTCCGTAACGGTTCGTATTGTACGTGGTATCAAAGCAAACTACATCGCCAAATTCTTCATAATTCATCCTACAAATACCATCTACCCACATACAATGTGACAACCGCCCTTCGGGATCGACTTGAATGTCATAAAAAAAGAAGTATCCGTCTGTTTCTTTGATTCGAAAAAATCAATTAGCATTGTAGAATCACGTCCTTTCAATGCTTCTTGCGAATCTCTAACTAAATTTCTAACATCTTTTTCTATGAATCCTACTTGATCGTGACCACCACTAGCACTTTCGAAGAAGAGTATTTGTCGACATGTTTGGATATTAGCTTGGTTCATTTGATCTATAATCCTTTTGTCCGTATTTGACACGGACCTGTTCCGGGGCAAAAGGTGCCTTCTATCGGGCGAGGTGAATTCGTGATTGTGTTCTTCGTGAAATGAATACACCACCCACGTATTACTTGTTTCGTTCAATTTTACACGAACGCAAGCCTTGCAACCCGTTCTACTGGTTGTTCCACGTCTACCATCACTATGTTGACCCGGCGACGACCCAGCTTTATTACAAAGATATGACTTATCTACTTCCATTTCCCCCTTTAATTTATTCTCACCCTTACGTATTGCAAAATCCCCACAACGAGCATATGAAGAATAAAAATTCTTGGCCTCAACTAAAATAGGGAATGTCATACCTAACTTTGGTTTCAGATGGTTTTCGACTATCGGCATGGAATCAGTGATTGGTTCTACCCGCACAAAATTATCGCCGGTAGCAGAACTCTCCGTATCGTTGTTCATCTACAGTGAAAATATATTATTGGTCAATTAATAACACATTATATATAAAACTGCTTGTTAACAAACGACTGCGATATATATACATACGAAGCAATATAAGTCACAACACACCGAAAACGACGTCATATAAATACAAAACTCTTCTATTGTCTCCGGCTTGCCGCGCACAAGGTAACTGAACTTCTACAAGTAAGTTTCGATCCACGGTTTGCAAAATAAGGCCGTGTCTCGCTCGCATTCCCCTCATTCTTGAACTGAGGTTGTTGTTTGATATACGGTACAAATCCGCACAAACGAGATCAAAAAATTCCTAAACTTTCGGAGTTGGACGACGGCAAAATACATGAGCCAACCAAATTTGTAGAGGTCAATTTTGACTCACGGATTGCAAAATACACCGATGTATCGCTTTCACTCACGGGAATGAATTGAAAGCGATACACGGCCGTACACTGTAAACCGTAAATCCGAACACACTTCTACGAATTGCGTTGGGTTGTGTATGGCGTGTCCGACGTACTCGCAAAGTTGCATAAATTTTTTTCCGCTTTGTGCGCTATTACTAACATCGAACAACAAACAACAACAACTAATACAACATCTACTTCCTCAATCAAACTAGAATTACCTACACTATAAAAACCTATGCATAATATTGCAATTGTACACTGAAACATGGGTGAAAAATTTCCAATGAATTAGCCTAGTTAGAACTACTCAAGTGGTAACAAATTAGTACCTTCAACACTATCGACGTTCGGGAGGCCACAAAGTTGCTGCTGTAGAGAAAGGAAGGGGAGTAGGGTTTGGCTAATTTAGGGGGATTAGGGTTTTAGGGTTGGATAGATTTTGTATGGGTTAGGGTTTGTTTGTAATTGGGATCTCCAAAAGAAGAGGTCTAGAGACTGAGAATAAGGGGAGATTCGGTGAAAAGCAACGATCAAGAGAGATTTAAGGTTTTCAGTTCGATAGAGAGACAGCTCCGGTTGGGGAATTGGGTTTATCGAACTCAACTAGCGAGAGAGAGTTGTGAGGGAGATGAAGATCTGAGTATGTACAAGTGTTTGGAAAAACACTTGTACATAGTTAAGCCGTTGTTCCATACAACGGCCTAAGTTGAATTTTTTTTTTTTAAAAACAACCTAGGCCGTTGTTACAGACAACGGCCTAAGTACAATTTTTTTCAAAAAAAAAATTCAAACAACCTAGGCCATTGTTTCCAACAATGGCCTACGTTAATTTTTCGACAAAAAAAAACTCCACGCCAAAAAAATGCTAAGTCCCAAACGTTTTTTGACGTGAAGTGACGAAAATACCCCTCCGCTTTTCTCAGCGTTAATGGGAGATCCTTAGCAGATCTTGATCACAACCACTGATCAAGATCACGCTAGATCAGAGGGTTGAGATGGATGTTTTCCAACCCATTGAAAACGGATCCGTTTTCAATGGAGCAATATATATATATATATATATATATATATATATATATATATATATATATATATATATATATATATATATATATATATATATATATATATATATAATATGTGGAAGATGGGAAGTGATCCTCCAACCTCATGTGAGCCCAAAACTTTAACCATTGGGCCACAGGACAATATTGACAATAAACAATAAAATAAGTATTTTAAATGTATACTAAATTCTAACAATCCCCCACTTATATATTTAAAACACTAATTTGAACAGAAGCAGTTTTTCGAAAGTATAGAACCATGCATAAGTAAGGTGTTCGAAGACTTGAACATTACGCAGTGGATAATCCCCAAAATGCAAGAGGAATGAATGATCTTAAGTCTTGAACTCATTTCCCGTATTCAGATAATGAAGGAAACCCACACATGATTCTACCAGGTGCAAGTTCTAAATGCCAGCACATTTCGGTCTTGTGCTTTATCCCATTATAGGTGAATGTTATACAGAATCAGCCTCATTCTCATAGAGGCGGCCACACTTCACAATCACCCCGGTGAGTCTATTAAAAGTGCTCTTGTAGCTGGACACTCCTCTCATACAGAGATATAGAACTCATTAAGAGCTAAGCTCATCCTTACTAACGCTACAAGACATCATGCACATACACATCAAGATGATCTAAGGAGTGGTAAACTCCTGGGTTACATGATTCCAATCACGGTATGGTTTTTTTTACCCATTGAACCTATGTCTTGGGATCTCCAGTCATATAGGTTGGGTTTCCACCATATGTGATTCTAAATGGGCTTCAGTTTCATCCTTATCGATGTGTTCCAAACTTTGTCTCGAGACAATCCTTTCGTCAAAGAATCTACAAGGTTACTTTCCGATCTCACAAAATCTACAGTAACAGCACCAGACATGAGGAGCTCTCTCACCGTACTGTGCTTGCAACGAATCACTAATCTCTTACCGTTATAGTAAGCATTTTGTACTTTTGCTATGGCAGTAGTACTATCTGAGTGGATTATGATCGGAGGTATAGGCTTACTCCATGAAGGAATGTAAGACAAGAGGTTCCTCAACCAGCTTGCCTCCTCACTAGCAGCAGCTAGAGCAACTAACTCAGATTCCGTAGTAGAGTAAGTTATGATAGTTTGTTTCTTTGACCTCCAAGAAACAGCACCACCAGCGATACTAAAAATGTATCCACTTGTGTCCTTGGAATCATCTGAAAATGAATTCCAGTTTGCATCGCTAAATCTATCAAGAACAACGGGAAATCTCTTATAATGTAGTCCTAAGTTCTTTATCTTTTTCAAGTACCTCATGACACTGTCAATAGCATTCCAATGCTCAGAACCAGGACAACTCATAAATCTACATAATACCCCTACGACATATGCAATGTCAGGTCTAGTGCAGTCAGTAGCATAGTGAAGGCTACCAATAATAATAGCATATTCCTTTTGTCTGACTGCAGCACCAGAATTTTTCAAAATTTTAATTTGAGGGTCACTAGGTGTACATGCAGGGCTATGGTCAAAGTAATTGTATTTTTTCAATATCTTCTCAATGTAATGAGAATAATCAAGAGTAATACCAGTTTCAGTACGTGTGATTTTCATGCCTAAAATAACATCGGCCTCACCTAGATCCTTCATATCAAAATTTTGACTAAGCATAGATTTAGTCTCTGAAATTAATTCAAGCGAAGAACCACAAATGAGTAAATCATCTACATATAGACAAAGCATAATGCAACTATCACTAGATGCTTTATAATAAAGGTATTTATCAACATTATTAATAGAAAAACCATTTGAGAGTAATAATTGATCAATTATGTCGTGCCACTATTTAGGAGCTTGCTTAAGACCATATAGAGTCTTATTCAACTTGCAAACTTTGTGTTCCTACCATAAAGTCACAAAACCTTCAGGCTGATCCATATAAAGTTTCTCTTCAAGTTCTCCATTAAGGAAAGCTATTTTAACATCCATCTAGTGAATCAATAAAATATGCATAACAGAAATAGCTAATAAGACTCTAATGGTAGTCACACGAGTCACAGGAGAGTAAGTGTCAAAGAAGTCTATATTTTCTTTTTGTACATATCCTTTAGCTACTAATCAAGCTTTAAACTTTTCAATAGTACCATCTGGTTTTAGTTTCCTCTTAAGAATCCATTTGCACCCTATAGAACGACTACCACGAGGTAAGTCCACTGATTCCCAAGTACCATTATAGGTTAGTGAATCCATCTCGTCATTTATGGCTTCTTGCCACAAATTGGCATTGGGTGAAGTTAAGGCCTCTTTGATAGAACTAGGGTCAGATACTAAAGCATATACAACATAATCATTGCCGAAATCTTTAATAATTTTAGCACGTTTACTTCTACGAGGTTCAGAATCTATATTATGAGAATCAACATTAAGAGGTGTATCAGCTTAAGGTACACTGGAAGAAGTAGATGGTTGTGAACCCCCACTATTACCCCCACTGTACCTTAATAAGTAAGGAAATTTATTCTTGTAAAAATCAACATCTAAAGATTCAATAATCACATTATTATTCAGGTCTGGAAATCTTAAAGCCTTAATGTTATCTGCATAACCAATAAAAACACATTCATATGCTGTACTTGCAAGTTTAATTCTTTTAGGATTAGGTTTTCTAACATATGCTAAACAACCTCAAACTCTAAAATAATCAGTATTAGACTTTCTATTTCTCCATAATTCGTATGGTGATGTATCAGAAGATAGATGCGGAATTCTATTTAAAACATGGCAAACAGATAAAAGAGCTTCACCCCATAAAGATTTGGGTGCACCTGAACTAATAAAAGAAGCAACTACTAATTCAGTAAGAGTTCTATTTTTTTCTTTTAGCTTTTTCATTAGATTCAGGTGAATAAGGTGCAGTAGTCTCATGAATAATTCCTAATGATGCATATAATTGTTTGAATTCATTGGAATCATATTCATTACCTCTATCACTACGAAATCTCATAATATTTCTTTCAAATTGATTTTGCTATTCAGCTAAATAAGTTCCAAACATGTCAATTGCTTCACTCTTATGTGTCATAAGATAAACATGAGTATAATTAGAATGATCATCAATAAACTTAATGAAATATCTTTTACTATTTCTAGTTAAAGTTCCATCCATCTCACATATATCAGAATGTATCAAGTCTAGAATATTTATTTCTTTAGATACACCTTTATGTGAAATTTTAATTATCTTAGCTTGAGTACAGAAAATACATTTCTCAAATTCATTTAAGTCAGTTTTCAATATCATGCCTAGTTTGCTCATATTATTTACCAAATTCTTATTAACATGACATAGTCTAGAGTGCCAGAAATAAACTGAAGACAAGGAGTAAACAGAAGAATTATTCTTATTCATTTCAGTACTAAGCTTAAACATCCCATTACAAGCAAATTCCTTTTCCCGAAAACATGTCATTCTTAGTTATAACATATTGGTCCGATCTGATACTCTGATGAAACTCATCCTTGTTGAGAAGATATCTAGAAACCAAATTCTTCCTCATATCAGGAGTGTGCAAGACATCCTTGAGGGTTACAGTCCTACCAGAGGTAAACTCCAAGTCCACCTCTCCAGTGCCCAGCACATTAATGTAATGAGAATCACCAAGTTGCACTTTCTGATCTTCAGTCTCCTTATAGGTTTTGAACCAGCTGCACTCATAGTAAACATGCCTAGTAGAGCCCGTATCAGCCCACCATCTGTCAATTACCCGACCATGTTGATCTCAGTGATCATGGCCACTAAAGGCCCTTCGATAGCATTTTCCTATGGTTTAGGCACACGTGATAGGAAATTCCTAGCAATATGTCCAAAGTGATGACACTTCCAACACTCGATAGGATCTGTTCCATTGTTATTGGTTTAGGCTTGTTGGTTATTTCCCTTCTTCGGATTCTGACGTCCATTCTGACCATTCTGACAGTTGTTCGAATTGAACTTCCGATTAGTATTCTTCTTGAACGGCTTGTTCTTTGGTTTCAGATGGACCTTTGCTTTGTTCTGTTGAACAAACAAAACTTCCTCTTTTTGGTCTTGTTTCCTAGATTCCTCCTTAACTATAAGCCTTGTTATCAAATTCTCCATGGTCAGTTTCTTTGAATTGTGTTGCAGGATATTCTTGAAGTCTTTCCAACCAGGTGGTAACTTGTCAATCATCACAGCCACTTGAAATTTCTCATCAAGGGGTATACCCTCTGAAATGATCTCATGAACAATGTGTTGTAACTTGTGCGATCGAATAGTTACCTGCTTGTCATTGACCATGGTATATTTGAGATAGCGACTGATTATAAATTTCTTCTAACCAGCCTCCTCGGTGTCATATTTATTTTTCAATGCCTCCCAAACGGATCTACCCGTATCGGACTGTAAGTAATAGTCATACAGTTCGTCGATAGCCCATTCAAGATGAAATTCCTACACTTAAAATCGACATCCTTCCAATCTGAAATGTTATCTAAGATTTGGTCTTTTTCATGAACATCAACTGGTTCCAGGTTAGGCATAACATGGTAGTCAGTGCTAAGAACATAGGCAACTTTCTTCAGCGACAAATAGAAAAATATTTTGTTCTTCCATCGCTTGAAGTTGAGGCCAACAAATTTCTCGGTTTTGTTTGAATCATACTTGCGGTCAGATACTAAAGCCAATACAGATTACTAATAAAAATAGCTTCTTAAAATTGTTAAGAAAATAATTAGTAGACCTAAATGCCCAAGTTAACCTTCAGATAGCACCGCATGGTTCTAGAATGGATTGATTGATCGTCTTTAACTGCAATAGGAAGAAAGTGTGAGAACGGCTCGAGGCGTGGATTGCACTTTCTTTAAGAAGCTATTTGGACGATTCTGGAGATGAATTATTAATCACCAAATACTTCCCTCATGATACAACGAGTTTCTGTTTACAATGTTGCCTAATACTCCAATGGCAACACGTACCAACTTGCACCTCCAAAAAAGAAAAGGAATCGCTCAATAACTGAAAGAATGAGGAAATACTATTTTTCTCTATTTTTTTCTTTTTAACATAAATCTTCTTTTTATAACCAAATGAGAGAAAAACGTTTCCTTTATTTTTTTCATTAAAACCAGGATTTATTTTCATCTATAAAAAAAATATTTATTTTTTCAAGAGACCCCAAGACCGTAAGGCTCGGCCTGGTCAATATATATATATATATATATATATATATATATATATATATATATATATATAATGTGGAGGATGAGAAGTGATCCTCCAACCCCATGTGAGCCCAAAACTTTAACCATTGGGCCACAAGACAATGTTGACAATAAATAATAAAATTTGTGTTTTAAATGTATACTAAATTCTAACATTAACTCCCAGTTTCAACTCAGTTATCTGAGTGGGAAAATTGAAGGAATTGCACCACTGAAACTATCAAATGTATGATCCAAATAAACCGATCGAATTAGGTTGCTAACCAAAGAAGGTATCTCCCCCGAAAACTGACAGTCAGAAAGATCAATTCAGATCAGATATTTCAACTTCTCCACAGAATATGGCAATGATCCAACTGAAATTTGTACTTGAAATCAATAAACTTTCCAACTTGCTCTTATCAGGGAAATCCGGCAGGGATCCAGAAAGCATATAATTATTTGACAAATCAACAACCAACAGATTCCTAAGAAGAAAGACATTCTTTGGAAAACCCCCATAGAGATCACAATTACTGAGAGTAATCACATTTAAAGAAGAGAAATTTCCAAAGAATTCTGGTATGGAACAACTCAACACATTATTATCCAACCTTGTTAGAGCATCTGTAGTCATGTTTGCTAAAAAATAGCAATATGTATATTTTACATATAACGGAGTAGCGTTTGCAGCAATCGTGAAATGCTATATTATAGCAATCTAAAATAAAAAATATTGGAGATATCTGTCCCATGGGGAAAAGAATTATCAGTGATATTTTAAAATAATAAAATGAATATTTTAATATATATAAATCATAAGACGGATCTTGAAGATCTGTCGGAGGAAAATTTTTATAACAAATTGGAAATTGCATGGGACGGACGGAACTTCTAGTTCCGTCCAAGGGGATTTTTTTTTTTTTGGCAATGTTTTAAGCGGAAAATGATTTAATTTCGTCGGAAAAACTTTCGAGTTCCGTCCGAAAAAAAAAATTTTGGGATGGACCTTCAAGATCCGTCCTCTATAATATACATTTTCACAAATCTTCTCTCATATATAGCAAACCTTTCCGTCGATTATGCCATAATATGAATAAATAGCAAACAACTGCAGAAGGTCGTTTGCTAAAATATGGATAAAATGAAAAAATAGCAAATGACCGTGGATGCTCTTACAGATCAATTATGAAGCCCAACAAATGATGAATGGATTGGGCCAGTGATCAAACAGCTAGCCAAGCTCAAAATATCCACATATTAGAGTACGATTCTACTTGGTTTTTGTTTATAATTAACAGACATGTTTTAGTTCAGGAATTAAAACATTAACTTTCTAATTTTCTTATCTAATCATTTACATTCATAACAGTGTAACAGGTCTATATAAAATTTAGAAACAAAATCCTAAAATCAAATCTACGTTAAAAAACTATGGTTTCACCAGTCTTCTAACATTGCTGGTTATGTTTTTGTACTCAAATTAATACAGCTTCTGCTATCTACTAAATAAAATAAAATTAAGAATATTTTTAAATAGATACTTCAACAGAGTTTTATTTACAGGAATAAACAATAAGTATCTTTTAAAACCAATCTCACCAGATCGATCAACAGAGTTTTATTTCCAGCCATCTCTTTTGACGAAACTAAGAACTCAGCAAAAGTTCTTCCTTCCCAGAAAGTTAATCATATGCAAGGAGTGGTGAATCTCAACAACATCCGGCCTTGAAAGCACCAAAACATTCATCATATTGACCAATTACAGATGCAAATGACTCAAAGTCCCTAATCCTTGTGATGTGATGAAAAATTAAATTAAAAAGGTTAACCAGGTCTTAATATTCTAAAATACTAGTAGATCCTTCATTTTGAATTTCTACTAAAAACCAATGAATGCTTCTTTTTTGAGTAAGGTAGAGTATTATCACATGTTTCATCAGGAAAATGCAATTGTCACACTTACAAAATGCAACGGTCAAACAGCCATCTGGAAAACAAACAACACAAAGACCAATTTATGTAACATATAATTTTTTCCAAGAACCAATATACAAAGACCAGTTTTATTTAAATAAACTTCCCAAACTTTCAGTTCTGCACCGATCATTGTAGACTCTATTAAAAGAAAAGCTTACTACCTCAAGACTGCAAGGCTTATAACGCATCCAAATCCCTTGAACTACCTTCCACTGATTTCTCACTTTTCTTAACGTAGCATTTACTCCACAACTAGTAAATAACTCATTAACTCTGTATAATATGTATATATATATAAAATGTTTCAATTCGTGCTTCAGTCATAAAATCATCCATCATTAGAGTCAATTATAAATTACTCTGTGTATAAAACTTTTCTACGTTAAAAAACAGAATATACAGCTAAGTAGAATTTGCAAAAGAGTATAATTTCAAGTATACAACTTTGTAATAAGCATTGGCAGAGCAAATTTTAGAACTATTATAAAATTTTCTTTCTTTGCTTTTTCTTTTTTGTAAACTCTTTCTTTACTTATTAGTATTTCTTTTTCTTATTTAACACAAAGTTCTAAATTTTAAATTCTTTGACAATACTTTTAAATTAACAAAAATAAACATTAATGCTTTAATCCATACCTCTTAGTATACAGCTATAAGCAAAGTTGTGTATCTATTTTTTTTCTGCTCAATGACAGATTTTCAATTAGAACCAACAGAAAATTTACCTTTCCAGGATTTTCAAGAAATGTTTTGGAGCAGAAACACAAGAGCAATTCCTGCTCCAAATCCAAGGCCTATGAATAAAGCCAACCCAACCACATAGGTTGACAGCGAATGATTAGATTTTAAAGGGACTAGCTTTCCATTGGTGATGGCTAAAGTTGCACTGTTGCATAGCTTTGTCAAAAGAACACCACACAATCTTTCATTTCCATTGAATGAAGCATTAGAGAATGTTGAAAGCTGATTTCCTTGAGGTATTTTCCCACCAAATTGTTGTTTGAGAGGTTCAAGGAAGAGAGAAAAGTGAGATCACTTAATTCTTGAGGAATACTTCCTGAAAGCTTATTCCCAGAGAGATCTAAGGACTCAAGCTGCGAAAAATTTCCAATGGATGGAGGGATATAGCCATCAAGTGCATTGTGGGTGTAACACTCCGCAAAATAAAATGAATTATTTTGCATTATTAAATAGTATTAAATTGGTAAAGTTGACTATTTTCTCGAAATTGCAATTTTGCACGCGCAACACACGTGCATAGTTAGGAATTTTGAATTCTCAAATTATTATGGTTAATGATTAATTTTTCTCATTTATTTATGATATTTTAATTTTCAGATTTATTTGAATTTATTTGACCAATTTATGAATTTCTCAATTTTACACGTGCAAATATTTTTTTGGGTGCAAATCTCCATTTTTAAATTTCTAGATACATTCTCCTATTTATAATTAAGTATATCCTAAATTTTGAGATTTTTCTGAATAAAGAAACTATTTTTGTAAATATTTTGAAAGAGAGGGCTTTTATGTAAAAAGCCGTTTGGATCTCAAACAAATGATGAAAATTCGTTTTTACTTATTTTTGGGCTTTCCATGTTCATCATTGAAGATAAAATCTATTTAAGTTCTATTTAGAGTTGATTTGGTAAAGATTTAAACAAATATGGTGTTTTTGCAAATATAGAATTTTAGTGGATCTTGTGCAAATATTATTGGAAAGTAAAAGTCAGAAATTTTTAATTGTAAAATCTAATTTTTATTTTTAGATATTATTTCAGAATTTTCTTAATTTTTAAGAATATTTTATGACATATTTACAAATATTACAAAAAGAGAGATTTTTGTGCAAAATTACCACTTTGAGTACAAATCTAAATTTTTTAATTTTTGGGCTATGCTTGATGGTTGGATAAATTAGTAGTAAAAGGATTTGGTTTTATTTTAATTTATTTAACTTATTTAACTACTTTATTAAAGAAAGGTTTATATATGTAAAGTAATAATTTGTTAAGGGATGTTTTCATAAACTTGTAAAACCCTAAAAACTCCAGATTTCGGCCTATAAAAGTTCCCCTATAGCCGTCCCTCTCCTCTGTAGAAATAAAATATATTTTTAGTATTGGTTTTCTTGGAGTTTCGTAGCGATGATCTTGGATTTTGCAAAAGAAGGGCTTTTTCTCATTCTTTATTAATTCGATTAATTTCTTCATTGAGGTGAGTGACATACGTTGGTTTTCTTATTGTTCTAAGCTTGTTGTATGTGATGATTTGTGTATTAGAAGACATGTTAGGAATTGTATGATGATAATGTGAATTCTTGATGTGTGGATGAACTAAAAATTGAATCTTTGTATGAAACCTATGCTTGATGATTAAAACTTCATATAGATGATTTGAGATTGCTAAAAAACCTGATAGAAATCATGAGTAGGATGTTTTCCTCATATACTTGCTGTTAAAATTGTTATAAGGAGATTGTATGTTGATTATTGCAAAAGGTAAAACAAAACTTCACCTTTACTGTATGTATGCATATACATGCTCTGTTTTGATTGTCTTGATGGGTAGAACTTGATAAATAGTTATTATAATTGATTATATTCATGGGTAAACTATTGTGAGTGTATGTGCATAAGTTTAATAAAATTGCGAAATAAGTTATTGAATCAAAGATTGAGTTTTGAGGAAAAGGGGAGTTGAGTTCTTCGGGTCTGATTACACACAGACCGAAAGTCGACTTGTGATTTTTGTGAACATTCGTTTGGGTTTTGAGTTTATATGATGCTGAGAATGAAATACAACCTTACACTACTCCCTAACATGATTCTACTGTATGTATGTATATATATATATATATATATATATATATATATATACATGTTAAGGAGTAGTGTAAGGTTGAGTTTATATGATGCTGAGAATGAAATATGAAATACAACCTTACACTACTCCTTAACATGATTGAGTTGATATGATGGTGAGAATGAAATATGAAATACAACCTTACACTACTCCTTAACATGATTCTACTGATATATATATATATATATATATATATATATATATATATATATATATATATAAACACCTATACACAATTTTGATGGAATTCTGATGGAGTTTTGATTGAATTTTAATTATTTTGGTACTGAGATGGTTTTGAACATTTTACTACTCCTTACTGATGAGATTTTGAGGCTTGGACTGAAGCAAAGTACACACATATACACAATCACAATTATATTGACTGTTTTCAAGGTTTTTGTGAAAAAATCCTATTTTGAGATCTTGATATGTTTTGATGTGTTTTATAAACTCTTATATGTTATACAAGTTATATCCAACTATCTCAGAAATTTAGTTTTTACAAATTTGCGTTTTTATGAAGTAAATAAATGTATTAGTAAAACATGCACACTTTCAAATCTGCAATCTGTGGGGATCGACAAGTCGACTGTCCATTTTTCAACAGTCGACTGTCACCATCCTGACTGATGAGTTTCTTGAGTTTTCGGATTTTCGCAGGACAGTCAACTTTCCATTTTCCAATAGTCGACTGTCACTGTCCTGGCTAATGAATTTTTATTGAGTTTTCGGATTTCGCAGGACAGTCGACTGGTTACTCTCGATAGGTGACCGTCACTGTCACTACTGATGGGTTTTCTTGAGTTTTCGGATTTTCGCAGGACAGTCGACTAACCATGTTCAATAGTCGACTGTCATTTCTCTGGCTGATGGATTTCTTGAGTTTTCTAATGTTTCTTTTAACGATTATTTCTTCAATATTTTGGATTATTACTCTACTATTTTAGATGATGTTTTTACTACAGATTTCAGTATTTTACTGAGAATTATATGTATTCTTATGACTTTATTAAGTGAGTTATATGTGTTTTCAATGAACTGACGTTTTGTGATATTCAACGACTTCAAAATATGGTTTTCTAATATTTAATGGATTTAATATTTTTATCTAAATTCTGGAATTTCATGAGTGCGTTAAATGGATTTGGATTTTGTAGTTTTCTTATCATAAACGTTTTGATGATGGATTTGTGAGTTTTATTGAAAGTTTTTGTATTGATGGTTGAGTTGTGAGTCTTTAGAGATTGTGTGCGATCCTAGACACCGACGGTTAAGGTTTTGTGGTTTGGCCACTTGTGGCTATATTGTTGATCAGTTGAGTTAAGTTCGGTAGGGTACACCAACTCTAGAAGATTCGTAATTAATTAATTAACTTAACAAGATAAGGATAGGCACTAGATGGTGATATGATAAAATGAGTGCAAACGTGAGTTATGGACTCCAGGATGATCCAAGGAGTGAGATATTCTCCAGTACTCCTGGATGATGGACGTATGGGCCACAGAGTTATCTGCGGAGTGGGATTGATCTCCAGTATTCCAAGGACGAGAGCGACACTCATGGGATATTTGTGCAATGAGGGTTCCAGGATGACCTGTGGAGTGAGGCAATCTCCATTTCCGGGACGATGGACGTAAGGGCCACAGAATGATCTGCGGATGGGATTGGCCTCCAGTATTCTAAGGGCGAGAACCAATACTTGCAGAATGTCTAAATCTCATAGTAGTAATAGTAGTAGGATTAGTTCGATAGCAGGGGATTAAACCCTATCAAGTAGAGAACGATAAGGGCTTGCACCGGACCTATGTAGAGTGGGATGCATAGAATCCGACAAGTATGGATTAGAGAGTCAGCGTATAGCATTGTTATTTTCTTGACTTAGTTTTATGTATGTCGTTTTCCTGTTTTCTACACTTGACACATAGCCTGGTTTCACTTGATGTTTTCATATTTTATTTATTATTATTTCTTATTTCTTTTATTCTTGCTGTTAATACATATTGGTTATGACTCTATGCTTTATGTTTTATTTATGTTGTATTTATTTTATGTCACTCACACCGTTATGGCTAACCCCTGTAGTTTTGGGGGTTAGGATTATCTCTAGCCTCATATTTTACATGTAGGTACCATTGACTTGGGATTGTATGCATGTGGAAGAATAATAATAGAGCTTATGTAAATTGTAAAAGAATGTGTTGTAAAATAAAGAAATTGTAATTCAAGGTGTTTAATTTCTGTTGTGCTTTGTAAACAATTGATGTAATAAAAGTTTTAATTTTTCCTGTATTTGAATGCTATGTTTATGATTACATTGAAGTTGATTCTGGAATTGTGCAACGTATTTCTGAGATATTATATTGAAAATTCGGGGCGCCACAGAGTTGGTATCAATGCATGCTTCAATTAGTAATTTTAAACATAGTACGGGGGATAAACATAAATGGACATTTGATGTGTGAAAACCTAGGTGGACATTAGAAGTGTGAGTACATAAGTGGACATTAAATAGAACCTAGGTGGACTTTAGAAGTGTGAGTAACTTGGTGGACATCTGATGTATGTGACTTGATTGTTTGGTCATGAATACCTGTAGTGAGATTTAGACTGTTTGTATGCTTAGGCCTGAATAAAATTTCTTTATCGCAAGTGCATTGGTTATTTTTGCATAAAGCATATACTTTTCTCACTAGCTTTTTTTGACCTCTTTTGTCCGCTTTATGCATTTGATATTTTATTATTACCCCCTCAACTTGTATATTTTCTACCTTACTTACTGATATTCACTATATCTTTTTCTATTTTACTCATTCCGTATAATTTTTGGATTCTATGATTTTCGCCAGTATATTTTATTCTATTTATTTATATATTTTCAGTTATTAAATTTAATTATCTTCCGCTACATTCTTTTAATTATTTATTTACTTGTATATTTTTTTAAAATGTTCCTTAGTTTTGTATTTCTCACTCTTGTACCCTATCACTTTTACTGTTTTACATTTATTTGCTTACTAGATAACTTTTGTGTAATTAACTTATTTATACTTTTATTCGGTTTCTTTTATTGTCGGTGATTGATTTAATTTATTTTAGTTTCTATATCTCCAACCGAGTTTATATTATTTCTATTCATTGGTACAAATATTAAGCTTTCACTAATCGTCTTATTTTTCTTGTAAAGCTGTTTCTATGACTTTACTATTGGTTTTTTACTTTTTATTCTTTTGTCCAAATTATTATTTTGCAACTTTTGTTGTAATTCAACAGTGAGTCCTTTAGCATTTCACAAGCCCATTTTTGTTTTGCAACTCTTACTCATTTCTTTTTTTGACGTTTTATTATTTTTTTCTTTCATGCGCTTTTATGTTACTCGTATATTTTGCTATTACTTTTATATATTACATTAAGTTTTGAATTACTACGTGTTAAGTTATTATTGCTACTTATATTTTCTTTCATTATTGTTTTTTCTATATTAAAAAATTTGGTTTTGCGTATCTACTTTCATTTTTTTTATATACTGGGATTTTTCGATACTATATTTTTCATTATTTTGTATTGTCTTATTATTTTGGAGCATTTAAACTTGATTGCAATATTTTACTCATGTAAATATGATATACCTCTGCACATTTAAATTTTTATTATTGATTATGTTTTTTCACCTTATATTCAATACCTTTATTATTACTTACTATTGACTGTTTTGTTGTAATTACTTTTTATAGCTACTTATTAATTTTGTTGCTTTATACTTCTCGAATGTATTACATGCACTCACTACTTATATTTTACTTAATTTTTATTATCATTCTTGATTTCTACATGTACTTCCTACTAATTACTTTATATGTACCATATATTTCAACATACTTTCTATGCATATCATTTTACACTTATTTAATTCCTACGTTACTGTATATTTTTATGATATATCTATTATGTAAATTTGCTACACTGCATATTTATTTTCTCATTCACATTTGCATTGTGTTTATGCATGTATTTCATTCCGTTTTTCTCCTTACTTTTATAAATCATTTTCACTACTACTATTTTGTACTATTGTGTTTGATATTTATAATCTATACATCTATTTTGATATTCTGTCGTGTGACTTTCAACTCCATTTCTTACTTTTGCTACTATTTTTATATCATGAATTTTCAAACATAATCATACTTAAATTAAATGTCCAATATCCCTGTGCATATGGAAGGTTACATATTCCATTTCACCATTTCGGTGCAACCTAATGTCTAGATGGCAAATATGCAACTCGATGTCAATGGAGGCAAATTGCAACTGGATAGCGGGGAGGCAAAATATGCAACCGAATATCTAGACGGCAACCTGCAACCTGATGTCGTGAAGGTAAATCTGCAACTTGATGTTAAGGAGGCAAGTCTGCAACAAAACAAAAAAAAAAAGATTTTATTTGCTAATTGACATTTCAAGGCTTTTTTACATATATAATGAAACTAATGGTAAAGAAATATTTTTTTATGATTGTTGTTTATACAAATTACACTTTATGTTTCCATGAAAGTTGAACTAGTATAGTTGATTTTACTCTATTTTGTGTTTACAAAATTTTTCAAGATTGAGTACATCAACTATGGTCTAAGTTTTCATTCTTTTGTAAATTACTATTTATTGCTACCGTTTTCCAATTCTTTAACATTTTAGATTTCTCACTTACTTTTGTTTCCACATCCTAATTAATGATTTGACGCTTACTTTTGTAATATTCAATGAACTTCTTTTAAGTCTTCTTGCATATATATATATATATATATATATATATATATATATATATATATATATATATATATATATGTCTATTTTGCTCGTTACCCTTTAATGTGCTTCTAGAGTATTGATTATAATGTCAACATTCACTAATATACTCATTATTCTTTATCTTGTACATTCATTGTTATTAATATCTTCTTTACTTAGAAAATTTGTTCGTATTTCTATGTATCTTGACTGATTATTTTTCCCAAACCTAACTTTTTTATAACATTTAAGTTTTTGTTCCATCGTTGTTTCTATGGTTAGAGCATCCACAATGGTATTTCTAAAATTTTAAAAAATGGCTACTACAGTATTAGCATTTAGCGAAATGTTCTGCAGCGGTTGTTTGCTATATTTTTCTCATTTTTATAGTCGGACGATACATGTTGTATCGTCCGGTGACGTGTAAAATAAAAAAAGAAAGAGACGACCTCTCAAATTTAAAACAAAAATTGCATGGGACGATAGAACATTTACCGTCCTGCAATTTTTTTTAAAAAAAATGGAAGAGACGATACATGTTATAACGTCACTTTCGTTTAAAAAATAAATAATAATAGTAAATAATTACTAATTAACTATTAAATTAAGTTAATTAAATAAATTAAATAATATAATAATACCCAAACCTAATTAAAACCCAACTAAACCTAATTAAAACCAACTAAACCTACTCACTAATTACTCCTCAAGTCAAGGACGGGACATGTTGTCCCGTCCGAGATTTTTTCAAATTTTTTTTTTCCCAGTGAATCTGACCGTTGATCTAGTATTAATGAATAAATTAATTAATTTTTAAAAAAAAGTGGACGATACATGTTGTATCGTCCGACGCTATTAAAAAAAATAAAATAATTGGGACGATACATGTTGTATCGTCCGACGCTATTAAAAAAAAATAAAATAATTAGGATGATACATGTTGTATCGTCCGACGTTATTAAAAAAAAAAAAAATTGGGACGAGAAATGTTGTCCTGTCTCTTATAATTTAAGAATCGCAGTTTCGTTTCTCAGAAATGAGAAGCGACTGTAGCGGTTTTGCCAAAAAATGGCAAAATAGAAAACGACTGCAGCGATTTGTTTCTCAAAAAATGGCAAATTGGCAAGTATAGCAAACAACTGTGGATGCTCTTATAATCTATATTTGGGTTTTATCTCTTTACTTTTGACTTCTTATTCTATAAGGATAGTCTTGCTATTTTCTTACGTTTGTTGATTTATTGTGTATTCTATTGGATTTCGTATACTTTTGCCATGTCAGTTTCCACCTTTTACTCTTTGATCTATAATTATATGTTATTTTGTTTTGCTTAGTAATTAAATCCAACTATAAAAATAATGATAGAGTAAATTTTCGAAACTATCTTGTAAGTTTGGTAATTTGCTTTTTTTTGCTTAGAGTAGTTCTGATGACAGAACAATTCTAAGGGGGGAGTGATGTAACACCCCGCAAAATAAAATGATTTATTTTGCATTATTAAATAGTATTAAATTGGTAAAGTTGACTATTTTGACTATTTTTTTGAAATTGCAATTTTGCACGTGCAACACACGTACAGAGTTAGAAATTTTGAATTCTTGAATTTTTATGGTTAATGATTAATTTTCCTCATTTATTTATGATATTTTAATTTTCAGATTTATTTGAATTTATTTGACCATTTTATGAATTTCTCAATTTTACACATGCAAATACTTTTTTGGGTGCAAATCTCCACTTTTAAATTTATGGATACATTCTCCTATTTATAATTAAGCATATCCTAAATTTTGAGATTTTTCTGAATAAAAAAACTATTTTTGTAAATATTTCGAAAGAGATGGGCTTTTATGTAAAAAGCCGTTTGGATCTCAAATAAATAATAAAACTTTTTTTTTACTGATTTTTGGGCTTGCCATGGTCATCATTGAAAATAAAATCTATTTAAGTTTTGTTTAGAGTTGATTTGGTAAACATTTAAACAAATATGGTGTTTTTGCAAATATGAAATTTAAGTTGATCTTGTGCAAATGTTTTCAGAAATTTTTAATTGGAAAATCTAATATTGATTTTATTTCTGAATTTTCTTGATTTTTAAGAATATTTTATGATATTTGCTAATATTACAAAAAGAGGGACTTTTGTGCAAAATTACCACTTTGAGAACAAATCCGAATTTTTTAATTTCTTGGCTATGCTTGATGGTTGGATAACTTAGTAGTAAAAGGATTTGGTTTTATTTTAATTTATTTAACTTATTTAACTACTTTATTAAAGAAAGGTTTATATATGTAAAGTAATAATTTGTTAAGGAGTGAGCTAGCTCTCCCGACTCCCTCCAACATACTGCCTCCTCCTCTCCTGACCCCCTCTCCTAACCTCTCCCGACTCCCTCTCCTAAACCCCACCCTCTATCGGCTTCCTTACTACCATGCTCTCACTCCTAGAGCTCAGTAGGTGCGGGCCCAATGAGGAGGTCTACCACCCACCGACACAGCACCAGCCCATGGTCCAATACTGGAGTTGACGAACACGTTGTTACCTCCCCAGCAATAGCTTCAACCACCCAGACCCACTGTGCTTCGTTCCACAGTGCACACCCCTCTTTCCACCCCTGCTGCAGCAACTATCTCAACAACCCCGACGATGGCCACCGCACCGTTGAGCCCACTCCCCGATGAGCGAAGGACTCGAGAGCTCAGACGTGTTCGCTCCCCGACGTGTGCACACCAACGTGCACATCAACGTCGCGAGGGGAGGAACTACGCTCATCATCGCTCCGGAGAGGGCTACGCCAGAGGCTATGGATATCAACGCCGACAGGAGGAGTTTTACGAGGGTAGGGCCCAACGATGGGGTCCTCCAACAGGCCAGTACAGGCGTAAGAAAACCCCACCCCCAGAGCACCGTCAACCCCAAACAAGGGGACATTCTCTGGGAGATCAAGAAAATGTTGCACGTAGGCAACCACACCACCCTCCTTCCAACACCAACACCAAACTATGTTATCAGCACGAAAGTGGTGCACACAGGGAACACCATCTTCCTTCCAACACCAACACCAATCCAACTTGTTAACCGTTTCATCAACCTCAACAATCCACGCTACCACACCCTCTTAAACCCTCTGTGGAACCTCCCAGGGGTTCTGATCATCCCCATCACCAACGCAAACACAGGGACAACAATGAATCACTACATACAACTCCGACCCCCCCCCCCCAATCCCACCACCTATCAACACACAATTCCAACATCACTGGAGAGCCATTCACCTAAATCTCACGCTGAGCGAGCCCTTGAAGGGGCTGCGCTTAACGGGACTGCGGTGGAAGGGGTTTCCGGCGATGTGGAAAGGGAGGGGCAGTGGGTTCAGGTTAGGGGGAAGAAAAATAAGAGTCAGGATTTACTCACTAACCTTCATGCTGATCAAGCCATACACAGTAAGAAGCAGAGGAAGGGCAAGCGTAAGCCGGCACCGTATTTCAACTGCGGGGATCTTGGTCACTACAGGAGTGAATGCACCAAAGAAGCACGTTGCCTCAAATGCATGAAGTGGGGGCATCTCTCCTATGTTTGCACAAATGTGGTGGAGACTCACAGCGACGAGGAGCGCCCAGTGAGACGGGGAAAGTCCCCAGACAATCCCACGGTGATTCGACTAGCAAAGAGCTTGGCAACCATCAAAAGTGAAGAAAGATGGCTGCGGCAATGGTGCGCCATTGCCAAAGTCACAAAAGGGAGGCCTTCGGAGGTACATGTAATGCAAGCACTTACTGAAAAATGGCCTATGAGAGCTCATGGAGATTGGGTCGCCAAGAAGTTGTGACATTTGCAATTCCTAATCTCATTCCCCACGCCGGAGAAGGTCTCAGAAGTTGTAAGGTTGGGGAGTGTCGATTTTGGGCATTTCAAACTGGAGTTCAGCGCATGGACGCCGACGTTTGGAGTGGAGCTCCCACAAGGAGAACAATTCTGGATTTGGATCCACAACGTCCCCTTACACTTCTGGAAGAAAGAAGCTCTTCAAGAAATAGTAGCGGAATTTGGGACAGTGGTTGACATAGATGAGAAGATGGTGCGGCGGTCAGACATTGTCTCGGTAAGATTGCTCATTAGAAGCACAGATATATCTTTGATGCCACGCTTCGCCAAGGTTTTTTCCTTCGACGAATCCTATCTCATCAAATTCGTGCTAGAGAAGAAAGAAGAAGCACAAAAGGGACAAGCGGCCATAACCCCCCTCACCAACATCATCCCTCAGAGATTCCAGATCCTACCGGCAAGTGGTCTCGCGAGCAACGGATTTGACTATCGATGATTCCCATGAAGTGGAAAGGGCTCACAGGGAGATCATCAAGGCGGCAATGGGGCAGGAGCAGCGCCATGGTACACCGGCGGAGGTGTTTAGTGGAGTCAGGGATCTCTCCGTCAAATCCAGTGGTCAAAAGTTTGCAAGAACCTCCAACTCAGCAGATCGGACGGTGGACCTGCTCAAACTCCCTGATTTGGAAGGGACAGAGACCAACCACTAAAAAGGAGTAAAAAATATTACCCAAAATGGTAGTTTAGCCATGCATGCGACAGAGGAGGAGTGCTCTGGGGCTCAGAAGGGAGGGACAGGGATGGCAGACCCTCAAAATGGCAAAACTTCACTCTGCAACAACATGCAGGCCTCCAGACTGGGGTTGCTGAGGGAAATCACCAGGATGGGAAAGAAGACAAGTGAAAGAACGCTCTCGACCAAAGAGTGGGTAACCAAACGATGGTTTTCACCAGATAAGGAAAAAGAAGCTCTTTTGGACCAGGAGGAGCAGGAGGCAGACGCCATTATGGGAAAAGCGACGAGCAAGGACCTGCTCAGCCACAGAGAAAAGTGCACTTTGGCGAGCGAGAGTGGCGCTGAGGGAGTAGGTAGCGAAGCTATTCTTTTGAGGAATGGCAAAACAAATAAAGAAGACAACGAAAGAGAAGAAAATGCCAAAGTGCGGAAGGATGAAAATAGAAATAGCAACCCTCTGTTTTTACCGCCTCTAGCTTTGAACCCCACGCCATCTGAAACCATCGATCTCCTCTCCAATCTCAAATTGCCAGCTGGCGAGAGCAACCCTTCGTTTTTAATGCCACTCGCCTTGAATCCTACGCCATCTGCACCAATCGAATTCCTCTCCAATCTAAAATTACCAGCTGGCAAGGGCGGTATGCATACCACCCCTTTAATTCAAATGGTGAGTGAGTCTTTCGAAGACAGCGGTAAGATGGACCGTGGTGGAGGGGATCTTTTCTCTTCAAATGATTGTGTAAGTGGTGGGCCGGTTTGTGGACTATTTATAGGCGCTAATGGGCCCAAAGAGGGCTCCAAAATGCTTTTTATTGTTTCTGGGACTAGTAGCACTAGAGTTTCGAACAATCAGACACAATGTCAGACTGGGAGCGAGCCCACTGAGGGGACCGCAACGGAGAACACCACTATTATTATTGATTCACCAATCTGTGGGCTCAATGAGCAGTCCACAATGAGAGTACCTACTCTACAACTGAAAACTCAACATATAGATAGTGAGGAGGACCTAGAAGGGCGGCTAAATCTAGATGAAGAATTCTCATTCACAGATGAGGAGTCAGAGGATCTAGAGTTCATCGCTAACACCCAGAGGGAGATCTCGCCTGAGATGGTCTTGTCCACACTTCCAGAGTCAGCACCTGGAGATAGTTCTGGAACGTCGCATAGGACGGTTGGGTTCAGAGTTCACCGATCACCCAAGAGGGCTCATGTGGAGTCCTTGGATGACTATCTCGAGGTAGCAGCGGCAGCCAAAACTGCTAAATTCAACAACGGAAGTACGACTAGTATTTTGGCTACTATATTAAATTTCATGTCAGACTCTGAAATTTTTTTCCTAGCTAAAATATGTGGGTTAGAGGTGTGTGACACAGAGTGCAATGCTTTACTACTCAATAAAATTAGGGATTGGGAAATTGAAAGGGTTAAGACTAGTTATGAGAACGCCTTAGAAAATTGCGCTGGGTCGACAGACATCCCCGAGGATGTAGCCGGCCCCACACCCACACCAACGATCACCGATGACACTGTCCCCCAATAAATACACTATTCTGGAATATTAGGGGGCTGGGGGATAGGGAGAAGAGTGATATGGTAAGGGACGTCATTAGCAATTCCAAGGCAGAAGTGGTAAGGTTACAGGAAACCAAACTCCAGCATGGGCTCAAACTCAAAAGAATTGGGGGGTAACAGAATCAAGGAATGGGTGTTACGACCGTCAGCAGGAGCCTCAGGAGGGATTGCTATAGGGTTCAATTCGGATATCCTCTCTTGCATTGAGGTGTACAGTGGAACGTTCTCCCTGACTACCCGACTTAAGCGACGGTCCGATGATTGGGAGCAGACGGTGACTGTTGTCTACGGGCCGAATGTGGCTACAGACCGAGATGCCTTTTGGCAAGAACTTATCGACATTCGACAGCGTTGGTCGGGAGCTTGGATTGTAGGGGGGACTTCAACATCACTAGATTTGCTTTTGAGGACAAGGAAAGAGGCTCTAGCGACAGACACAGAGAGGAGTTCAATAGAGTGATTATGGAACTAGAGCTGATCGATATCCCAATCAATGACAGACTATTCACTTGGTCTAATATGCAAGCGACTCCAGTTATGGCCAAGTTGGACAGGATTTTAGTCTCGATGGAATGGGAAGCTAAATTTCCACTAGCTACAGCTAGATCAATCCCTAGACCCACATCAGATCATATCCTGATCCTACTCGATGTGGGGATAAGCGGAGCCCACAGGCCACGGAAATTCAGATTTGAGAAGGCTTGGCTGGAAATTCAGGGATTTCATCACATGGTAATGGAGAATTGGGCGCTCCCAACTGCTGGCAGGGATGCAGCATCCCGATGGTGTGAAAAAATCCACAGATTGAGAAAGAGGCTGCGTAGATGGAATCGATCTAGATTCCCAACCATCTGGCATGCAATAGATTCCTTTCTAGAAGGAATTGATGAGCTTGAAAGGGTGGAAGAGACGAGAGTTCTGTCACAGGAAGAAAGAAGCAAGCTGCTAGAGCTTCGGGAAAATGTCGCCAATATTTACAAGTTGGAAGAGATTAAGTGGTAATAAAGATCAAGGATTTCGTGGCTCAAAGAGGGAGATGCGAATACGGCCTACTTCCACCGAGTGGCAAGCGCAAGACGTAGATCCAATATCGTCCTCTCACTTCAGATGGATACGGGAACACTGCAAGACGAAAATGCGATCTCCGCAACCTTTCAAAATTACTACAAGGGCCTCTTTGGAAGAAAGAATGATTTCAGGATTCTATTGAGGGAGGATTATTGGTAGGAATACCAGAATGATTCAACGCAAATTTTTTCCTCTTTGGAGGCATCTTTTTCAGAAATGGAAGTGAAAAAGGCCATCAACCAAATGGGAGCAGACAAGTCCCCTGGGCCAGACGGCTTTCCAATGATGTTCCTCCAAGTGTTCTGGGAAGAAATTAAAGGGGACATTATGGTACTGATGGAGGAATTTTTTCATAACAATCTCAGATTGGGCATGTTCAATTTTGCAGAAGTGGTCCTCATACCCAAACAGGAGGAGTCTAAGCGCGTGGAGGATTTTAGACCAATTAGCCTCATCAACTGCTTGGTGAAGATCATCACAAAGGTTCTGGCCATCCGCCTGGGGAGTATAATGGATAGTATAATCAGCAAAACCCAGACAGGCTTCATCAAGGGTAGATGTATCCTAGATTGTGTGGCCACTGCCGAACAAGTTATCCACCATTGCCATAAGAGCAACTCTAAGAACTTCCTCCTAAAACTGAATTTTGAGAAGGCATACGACTCTGTCGATTGGGAGTGTTTGCTGGAAGCTCTCAGAGGTAGAGGATTCGAGGATAAATGGGTTAGATGGATCAAACAATGTTTACTTGCGAGTAAAACAGCAATATCGGTGAATGGGTGGCTAGGGCCGCCATTTCCTTGCAAGAAAGGACTCCGGCAAGGGGATCCATTATTCCCGCTTCTATTCACGATCGTAGCAGATGTGCTAAGGGGAATGTTAGAAAATTGCCGGAAAGAGGGTTGGATTACGCCCGTGGCCAGCAGCAATTCCAATCAAGGGTGCACGATTCTCCAATACGCTGATGACACCTTACTCTTTGGAAATGGGACCAGATCAGAAACAGTCTGCTTTAAAGGAGCCCTCTACTGTTTTGAAGCCTGGTCAGGTCTCAAGATAAATTTCCACAAGAGTGCACTGATTCCCATTACACTCTCTGATGAAGAAGCGTGAGAACATGCCACCATATTAAACTGTGTGAGGAATGAGTTTCCAATCAAATACTTAGGGCTTCCACTTAGTCCAGGGAAACTCACTAAGTCGGATTGGCTGCCTATAATCGACAGGGTGGAGGACAGACTAGCTAGCTGGAAAGGAAAATCGCTTTCGCTAGGAGGAAGAGTTGTACTCATCAACTCAGTACTATCCAATCTGCCCATCTCCCTAAGTGGGTTATCCAAAGGATTGACTGAATCCAAAAACGATTCCTTTAGAAAGGGACAGATTCGAATAGGGGAGGTTACCACCTGATCAAATAGAATATCGCTTGCATGAAAAAGAAGCATGGAGGGCTAGGCATCATCGACCTTAGAGATATGAATCTGGCCCTTTTGGGGAAATGGTGGTGGAAGGTTTTTCACCATAGTGGGGAAGGATGGTAGGATTTCATTCAGCCATACCTGCGAGGAAAAGGTACGAGAAACCTGGGCTTCCGAGTAGGGTCTAGAGTTTCGCGATTTTGGAAAGGAATTACCAAAGCTAGTGGGCCGTTCAATTCAGCAGTTACGTCAACTATCGGTAATGGGCGGTCCACCAGATTTTGGTGGGACAAATGGTGTGGTGCACATACTTTGAAGGAAACTTTTCCCAAGCTGTATGACAAAACGAATCGACCCAATATATCTGTAGCCGAGACTTGGAGGAGGGAAAGTTGGAAGCCGTCGTTCCGAGGAGCTCTTACCCCAAGATTACATTTGCAACTGCTCGAACTACAAGCACACATCACACGGACCGGGACGAGATGCGTCCAAGGCCCAGATCAGATGCGATGGGGACTCGATCCCATGGGAGCGTTCACAGTCAGTTCCCTGTACTATCGGATTCACTATCGGGGATGCAGACCCAGTTGGGCATAAGTATTATGGAAGGAGAAAACACCACTTAAAGTCAGAGTCTTCCTTTGGCTAGTGCTCAATAACGCAATTCTCACCAGAGAGAACCTGGCCAAAAGACAACCCCAGATTGCGACCGACGGTGGATTCTGCAACATGCACACGGAGAATTTGAACCACCTTTTTATCTACTGTCCAAGGAGTAAGGCGACTATGGTAGAGGTTTTACGAGCCTTAAGGACAAGTGACTACCCCAGCAAATATGAGAATTTGTGGGTTGGCCCCAAATTCGCAAAGGGTCGCCATGAAATGAAGGATGCGTGGTACATTGCCATTGCGGCAACTACATGGGTGTTATGGCTAGACAGAAATAACTTTTATTTTCGTGCTTCATGTAGTATTATTTCTGGTAACCTTACTCATATCATGCATCTTATTTCTTTTTAGGCTACAGCTATTGCCACAGGAGCGAGAGGGAGGATTGCCAGAGTCTTCTAGGTGGAGGATTTTGATGATGAGGAGGTAGAGTTTGGGCCGACACTGGACTGAGGGGCGGAGCCGCCTCATTAGCTGCACTCTATGCTAGTTTGGTCTTGACCTACTGTACTTTTGGTTTTCGTTTGGAGGATTCGACCCACCCCTCAGGGTTTTGTTGGGGGTTTATGTTTTATTTCCTGCACTGTTTTGTCTTTCCTATTATGTACTTTTGTATCCTTCCCGGTACACCGGGATTATTTTATTAACTGCTTATTAATGAAACAGGGTGGCGTTATTCCACCTTTTACCTCAAAAAAAAATAATTTGTTAAGGAATGTTTTAATAAACTTGTAAAACCCTAAAAACTCTAGATTTCGGCCTATAAAAGACCCCTACAGCTGTCTCTCTCCTCTGCAAAAGTAAAATATATTTTTACTATTGGTTTTCTTGGAGTTTCGAAGCGATGATCTTGGATTTTGAAAAAGAATGGCTTTTTCTCATTCTTTATTAATTCGATTGATTTCTTCATTGAGGTGAGTGACATACGTTTGTTTTCTTATTGTTCTAAACTTGTTGTATGTGATGATTTGTGTATTAGAACGCATGTTAGGGATTGTATGATGATAATGTGAATTTTTGATGTGTGGATGAACTAAAAATTGAATCTTTGTATGAAACCTATGCTTGATGATTAAAGCTTCATATAGATGATTTGAGATTGGTAAAGAACCTAATAGAAATCATGAGTAGGATGTTTTCCTTATATACTTGCTGTTAAAATTGTTATAAGGAGATTGTATGTTGATTATTGCAAGAGGTAAAACAAAACTTCACCTTTACTGTGTGTATGCATATACACATATACATGCTCTGTTTTGATTGTTTTGATGGGTAGAACTTGATAAATAGTTATTATAATTGATTATATTCATGGGTAAACTATTATGAGTGTTTGTGCATAAGTTTAATAAAATTGCGAGATAAGTTATTGAATCAAAGATTGAGTTTTGAGGAAAACGGGAGTTGAGTTCTTCGGGTCTGATTACACACATACCGAAAGTGGACTTGTGATTTTTGTGAACATTCGTTTGGGTTTTGAGTTTATATGTTGCTGAGAATGAAATAAAACCATACACTACTCCATAATATGATTCTACTGATCTATATATATATATATATACATATATATATATATATATACATATATATATATATATATATATATATAGTAAGTCTATTAAGAGCTGGGGAGCTGAAAACATTATCGAGAGCTGGGGTTTTCAGCCATTCGATCGCAATTGATCGCGATCGAACGGCTCAGATCTGGAGGCGCTTATCTTCAGATTTGTTGAGGGGTAAAAGGGGTATAATCGAATACCCCTATCTCTCTTATCTTCTCACGACCAAAGAAGAGCTCTCTCTCCCGCTATCTCTTTCTTCGTCCCCTATCTCTCTTATCTTCTCACGACCAAAGAAGAGCTCTCTCTCTCGCTGTCTCTTTCTTCGTCACTTGTCTAAATCCTACTTCGACGACTCTCCCTCCTGCTCTGTCTCCGACTCTTCGTCGAAACCCAAATCGATGTTAGGGTTTCGATTTCTACTCTCAGTGGGTTCTGCCTCTCTCTCAACGACAAACCCAAATCGCGATTAGGGTTTCGATTTCTTCTCTCAGTGGGCTCTCTCTCTCTCTCTACGACGAAAAACCCAGATCGATGTTAGGGTTTCGATTTCTACTCTCAGTGGGTTCTGCCTCTCTCTCCACGACAAACCCAAATCGCAATTAGGATTTTGATTTCTTCTCCTAGTGGGTTCTCTCTCTACGACGAAAAATCCAAATTGTGATTAGGGTTTCGATTTCTACTCTCAGTAGGGTTCTTTCTCTAGCTTGGGCTGCAATCTTTCCATTGGGTAATCTCAATTTCAAATTTTATTTCCTTTATAATCGCTTATAGTTTGTTGTTAGATTTTTATTCCGGAAATTATGCATTCATTTCTTTAACAACTATACATTCATTTCTTGAAATATATTTCAGCCATGTCAGAAACTTGTAAGATCGGTAAAGTTACATTTGTGAATGGTTCAAATCTTTTAGTCAACAAATAATATTCGTATTAGATTAATAACCTGAAGTCTGCCGAGCATTAAATCAAAACTACATCTGTAATTTTGAGATGCAAACATGACACATGCATATGAGTAGACATAATCATGATGGTCCCTTGTGTAGAAGAAGTTTTCTTTTAGGTCTGTGATGAACATTACAGTTTCATGTTAGCTACCTTTATTATGTTCTGATGTTGATCAAGTAGTATTGTGTCATATTTATACCATAATTATTTATACTGGTTAAGTATATTGATATTAAAGAGACTTCACTTAAAGCATATACATCATAGATGCACCCTAGTTACTTGTTCTGAGATTTGCTTAAATCATTGCTTATAATTTTGTTAATGGGAGGCATTTTTTTTGCCTATCCATTGCATCAAATCAAAATTGGGAAGTCAAATCCTCTGCGTGTTGTGTACGTGTACTAATACTTTAGAAAAAGAAGTTGAGGGATGTTTCTCATTTAACTAGGGATGTTTCTCCCAAAAAAGAAAAATATTTAAGTGTCCAAAATGTGTATATACTTGAATTTTTTAACACTAAGTTTCATATCCTCTCAGTATGAAGACTTTATTAATTAGTTAACTATTACATGTGAAGTGAAGGGTTATAATAGTTTCTAAATACATGATATTGGCCTTGTAGCTTTAGTCTGTTGGAATTTTTCCTTTGTGTTATTTTTAAAGTTGTAGCTTGTTTTTTTATGTTTGTTGTCTCATTTTTCTATGAAGGATGTAGTTTGAAAATGAAGAGTTACTAAGTCAAGATGTTCATACCGGTTGGAGAGACGTTGATGATGCTTCTAAACCAATTGTTGGTTTAGTATTTGTAACATTAGAAGAAGGATATGAATTTTATAAAAGATATGCAAAATTAGCTGGTTTTTCTGTTCGCAAGTTCGCTACAATGGTAGACACTTCTACGAAGGAGAGGTATTCACAACAATTTTTATGCTCAAAGCAAGGTAAGCCGATAGATACAGTTGGAGTGAATGTTGCCAATATTGAAGAACCGTCTTCTTCAAATGTGATCAAGAGAAGGAGAAGGGCTGTGACTAAAGAAGAGTGTTTGGCTCAAATACAAATTCAAAAGGACGATGATGGGAGATGGTCAATTCGAAGGTTTATTGAAGAGCACACCCATCCTTGTGTTACACCTAGAAAGCAACAGTTCTTAAGAAGTAATAGAACTATTTCCGAAGCTCAAAAAAGTTTACTTAGTTCTTTCAAAGAGGCTAACGTAAGAACTTCAGAGTTTATGTCCTTCATGGAGATAAAAAAATGAGGGTTTCAGTAATATTAATTGTACTGAAAACGACATTAGGAATTTGTTGCAAAGAGACAAGGATGGGAGGAGAGCTTATGATGTGGATATATTGCTGGAGCACTTGCAAGAGGAAAAGGAGATGAATCCTTCTTTCTGTTTTCATTACAAGGTGGATAAAGACAACCCATGTGTTTTGGGTTGATGCTCTTGCCAGGAAGGCTTATAAGCATTTTGGTGAAGTTGTAATTTTTGATACTACATATGACACAAATAAATACAAATTGGTTTTTGCTCCATTTACTGGAGTTAATCACTATGGTCAATCTGTCAATTTTGGTGCAGCTTTCATAAATAAAGAGACGACCGAGTCGTTTTTTTGGTTGTTTGAAAAATGGGGTGAAACAATGTGTGGGTCTCCACCTAAAGTTATCATTACAGATCAAGATCCTGCAATGGAAAATGCAATCCGAATGTGTTTTCCTGGTTCCAGCCACAGGCTATGCATGTGGCATATTCTTAAAAAGCTTTTCGATAAACTTGGTGGTCCGGGGCTTAATAGTGATTTTAGCATTCTATTCCATAGTTGCATTTGGGATTCAGAGACGCCGGAAGAGTTTGAGATGAGATGGAATGAAGTAATGAACGCTAATTTGCAAATTGCCGGAAATACTTGTTTTAGTAAATTTTATTTTTGTTTGACCATTTTTTAGTAGTATTAATACTTGATACATAATGAAATAGCAGGTAATCCTTGGCTTTCTAATATTTATGAGCTTCGTAAAAAGTGGATACCAGCTTATGCTAAGCATATTTTCACTGCTGGAATTCGCACAACTCAAAGATCAGAAAGTATGAATGCTTTTGTCAATAAGTATGTTAATAGTAAAAATTCTTTACATGAATTTGTTACGAGGTTTGAAAGGGTGATAAGGAAACAAAGACAAAATCAGTTCGCAGCAGACTACACAATTCTTCATACAAAAGCAAAGCTGCAAACAGATTTAGAAATTGAGACACAAATGTCTGATTTCTACACAAGAGAGAAATTTCATGTATTTCAAGATGAATTAGTTCAAATCTTGAATTACGCCTCTTTAATAAAAGTTGACGATGGGAGTGTGCAGCACTACATTGTGAGGAGAATGGGAAAGTCACTAAAATCAGATAAAACAAGGGATGTGTTCTATAAGGGAATGGACAATGATGGGTCCTGTACTTGTAGAAAATTTGAAGTTGAAGGAATTCCTTGTAGACACATCCTTGTGGTATTGAGGAATGATTTTGTTGATTTCCTGCCTCAATCTTATATCTTAAAGAGGTGGACCGCTTCGGTAACTACCGAGATTGTATACGATGATGGTGGCGAAGAAATCATTGGTAGCTACGGTAGTCCACAAGATTTGGATATGGTGGAGTTGTCAAATGAAATCCACAAGTTGATAAGGATTGTTCGCTCATCCAAGGAGATGCGCCACAAGGCCAGAACATTACTAGTTGGTGTTAATGCAGAATTGCAACAAGATATACCTCAAGAATTATATCAAGCAAGAAGTACTTCATTACCTAAAACAGTCAATATTCATGTACCGGATATTGCAAAGACCAAAGGTAGTGGGAAGCGAATTAAAGGGGGGAAGGAGAAAGCATTGGAGAAGGCCGCGAAACCATTAAGGAAGTGTCGTTTGTACAAGAAGCTTGTTAATCATGACAGTCGCACTTGTCCTTTGAAGGAAAGGTTGGTATTCTCTTACAAACTTTATTTCAATTTTTATTATATATAATATAATCTTATCTTTAATTTGTGCTGATTAATCGTGTAGTTCTAATATGAATGAGTCACAAGCTTCTACTACTTTTTCAAGAATGGAACCCATAACAGAAGAGGCCCCAAATATTGCATGAACTTTATTAGTTTATTTCTGTGGATTTTGTAGGTAAGTGTCTTACATGATTTAAAATAATTTTTGACCCATATCTGTAATTATTGTTCTTTAATACCAAATAGCACATTTGTTAAATTAATCGTCATGTCTTGACTGTTTGCAGGCAAAATGATGATGGACATAAAAGAGATGCATGATTTGAAATTTATCTTCGAAAAGTTGGTAAAATGATTTTGTTTATACAAATAATACCAAGTTAGTAGGCAGTGATGAAAAGTTTATGCATGATTTTTTTTTATTCATAATTTTTCCCTTTTGGAGTGTGCAGGCAGTGATGAAAAGTTTATAGAAGAAAAGTAAAATGATTTTGTTTTTTTGCACCCTCTTACCAAGTAAGTGTGCAAGTCTTTTCAGACTCAAGTGCAGTTTCTGTTATCGGCAATTGGTATACATATTCTTGTATATTTTTAAATTTATCATTGTTGTTGTTAAAGTGATTGACTTGGAAGAGGTGGAGATGCAAAAAAAAACATTTGTTTGGAACTAGTAGGCATGGCTTAATAAAGCAGCCCTAGTGACAAACTCAAATTTCTGCATTTGACTCACTTATACTTGATTTATTAGTAGGCAGTGATGAAAAGTTTATGCATGATTTTGTTTATTCATGATTTTTCCCTTTTGGAGTGTGTATGCAGTGATGAAAAGTTTATACAAGACAAGTAAAATGATTTCGTTTTTTTGGACCCTCCTACCAAGTTAGTGTGCAAGTTATTTCAGCTTCATGTTCAGTTTTTGTTTTCGGCAATTGGTATACATAATTTTTTGGGCGGTGTTCAGCTTCATGTTTAGTTTCTGTTGTTCTGAGCTGGGGAGCTGAAACTTTTTGGTGGTGTTCAGCTTTTTGTTCAGTTTCTGTTGTTCTGAGCTGACACATTTTGAACTTCATGTTCAAATTCTCTTGTACTGAGCTTACACATTTTGAGCTTCATGTTCAGTTTTTGGTGGTGTTATTCTGAGCCTACAGATTTTTTTGCATCTCTTGTTGTTGTTCTGAGCCTACAGATTATTTTGTTGTTGTTGTTGTTCTGAGCCTACAGTTTTCTTTGCTGTTGTTGTTGTTTTGAGCCTACAGATTTTTTTGCTGAAATTTTTTGTTGTTGTTCAAATACCTGTCTATCCTGAATTTGATGATACCCTGTGAATTTAAATTTCTAGCTTTACAATGTGTTGCCGCTAAATCTAGTATGGGAGCAAACGGATAGAATTTGTGGATTCTTTGGGATGTTGAATAGTCAAACCTGAAACCTTTCCGCCGGAGTTTGACCGTGATCTCCTGCCGTTCACCTGCAAAAGTGCGAAACACCGGGGTTGATCCCGGCGACGCACCCTCCGACGCTCAAGTCAATAATCAGAAAGATTATGAATGAGCTTTGATTGGCAAAAGATTGATTACCTGTTAACAGTGGGAGATGGGAGGTATTTATAGCCGCCTTAAGGACCAGTTTCGGGATAAATCCCTACTTCCCAGTGGATGGATAGAAGGAAACAGGGCCGTTGATTAAGTATAATCATAAACCCTAATTCTATCCAGATGGACCGGGTTTCTTGCGGGTTAGAACCCGCACCCAGTTGAGATGGATCCGTTCTTAGGTTATTGGGCCTTTGGAAAAAGGACCCAATACTCATTTCAGACCCATTTGTAGATGAAATTACCATTTTACCCCCGATCTTCAAGATTCGTGCCTAATTTGGATGGTTCCGATTTAACCCTTATTTTTTGCCCTATCACGAGCCCCCCACTCCTGAAGACTGAGTTTGATCAGCCTTTGAGGAGTAGTTCTATTGTTTTGATGGCTTTCGGAGTTGTATCGGAGTCCAAATGAGGGGTGTCGAATCTTTACATGAGGTATTGTGGTGATTTTCAGAGTTGGTTGCACGCACAAGGTTGTTCCTGAGCTCTCCTAGACTTTTGATGATTTTTCTTAATTTTTATCTATTCTTCGGACCATTCATTTAATTTTGCGAAGCGGTGATTCATTGTTCGGGGGCCTTAATTAATTATTCTAAGCAATAATTATTAACCCAGGGTTCAAAAAATTTTCCCCAAATTTGTAATTATTTTTTAGAATTTTTAATTAATTTTTCGGAATTTTTAATCATTTTTTCACAATTTTTAAATGAATAATTCGAATTTAATAAATAAAAATTAATTTTTATTCCGATTTGTGACATTGCACGATCTGGGCCTTCCATCGGGCAGCGGCACGAATCTCTGAAGGATCGGACGATCGGAGTAGCTCGGCGGTGTTTTTCTCCACTTGTGGAGGTCGGTGCCCCGGTAGCTCGGCCAGTCCTCCTCGGCAGCTCGGTAGCTCGGCGCGTTGCGAGCTGCCGAGCTATGCGGAAAGATCTGGAGCGTACATCATGGTGCGAATCACGAGGATGGGGGTTCAAATCATGAGAAAATGCTATCTTATCGTTTTGTGGGCATGGTGTGATCTGAACCGCTTATCTTGTTCCAGTGCAATTTTTAAAACGATCCAACGGTTAGGGTTGTTCGGCAGTCATTTTTCTTCAAATGTGAGGGTCGGTGCGTCGGTAGCTCGGCTATAGCTGCTCGGTTGCTCGGCCTTAACTCCTTGGTAGCCTGGTAGCTCAGCTACAGTTGCTCGGTAGATCGGCAACTCAACCTTTCTTCCGTGATTGCTTGGCAGCTTGGCCTTAGCTGTTCGATAGCTTGGCAACTCGGGACGATCTGTTGAGCCATGTGGTAGGATCCGGTGCGTTGATCACAGTGCAGATCACAAAGTTGGAGGTTCAGATCACGAGAAAACGTTATCTTGTCGTTTTGTGGGCATGGCGTGATCTGAGCCCTCATCATGTTTCGACACAAATTTTGAGACAATCTGACGGTAGGAGTGGCTCGGCGGCATTTTTCTCCAAATGTGGAGGTCGGTGCCTCGGTAGCTCGGCAGAGTGTCTCGGTGGCTCGGCTCGGTATGGCCCGTTGAGCCACGTGGCTGGATCCGGAATGTTCATCATGGCGCGGATCATGAGGTTGGAGGTTCAGATCACGAGAAAACGTTATCTTGTCGTTTTGTGGGCTTGGCGTGATCTGAGCCGCTCATCATATTTCAACACGAATTTTGAGACAATCTGACGGTAGGAGTGGCTCGACGGCATTTTTTCCCAAATGTGGAGGTCGGTGCCCCAGTAGCTCAGTAGAGTGTTTCGGTGGCTCGGCTCGGTATGGCCCGTTGAGCCACGTGGCTGGATCCGGAGTGTTCATCATGGTGCGGATCACGAGGTTGGAGGATCAGATCACGAGAAAACGTTATCTTTTCATTCCAAATGTGGAGGTCGGTGCCCCGGTAGCTCGGCAGAGTGTCTCGGTGGCTCGGTGCTCTACGAGTTGCCGAACTGCCATGCTAAGTGAACTGTTGTAGCTTTTCTCGAACCGTCACAGCTTCCTCTATTCTGTCATTTAGTCTTCCTTAATGGGCCCCCAAGTGTTACAAAAGCCCAACAGTCGCCTCTTTGGCTATAAGTTCCTACCCCCTCGCCCCTTACCTCATTCTTTCACTTTTCACTCTAAAATTTTACTTTCGCTGTCAAGTTGCTCTGCTAGTGGAGATTTGAGCTCAAGGGCAGTTGTGCTAGCTGTCGTGAAGGCCAGGCGATTTCCGGCGAACCTTTTTCCGACCGTAAACGTCACATCAAGGTCAGTTCACTTAACCTTAGATATTTATTCTTCGAGATGTCACGGGTATCCTCGGGTAGTGAGGCATCCTCCTCGGGAGGTCGGAGTGCCGAGGAAGGGAGAGAAGTGGTGAGCCGAAGGAAGGGGAAGGAGATAGTAGGGTCGTCTGCGGCCGAGGAAGAGGGGAAGGAAGTGGTTCGGTCTTCGGTCGTCTAGGCGGTGGTGGAGACTGTGAAACAGGCCGGCGAGCTGGGTCGGATGCCGACCATGTTGTCCGGTCATGGGGGGATAAAGCTGTACAGCGGCGAGCTGCTGACCAAAGCTGTCTACGGTCGCGCGGAGACCTACGAGGAGAATGATCCGAGGGAGGTCACCGAGGTGGACGATATCCCCTCGGTTCTAACCAAGCGGGACCTACTCTGTACTCAGAAAGGTTTCGCCATTCCTCAGCAGTACACACTAATCCTCCCCGGCCCCAGGGTGCGAGCGAACACAGCCCTTTCGCCGGACACTTGCGTCTTTGCCTACGACGCGTTGAATGCCGGCCTGCGCTTTCCCCTTCACCCTTTCGTCACTGTCATGCTCCGGTGGTATGGGTTGTGTCCCATTCAGTTCATGCCGAACACTTGGCGTCATGTGCTCGGGTTTCTTCTTCAGTGCCGAACTGCTAAGGTGGAGCCGCAGCTCGTCATCCTCCGAAGTCTGTACCGGATCAACAGAATGAGCAAGCTCGAGCCTCGCTATTATCTGTCGCCTCGGAAAGGCGTCAAGCTGATAGAAAACCCCAACTCGATAAAGTCATGGAAGGGGAAGTTTTTCCAGATCAAGGGCCCCTCGGCGTGGGACTTCCCGACTCGGTGGAAGGACAAGGTGCCGAAGTACGCTAAGGCCGAGCCAGTGTTGACCCCGGCCGAGGCAGAGGTGGCGGCGAAGCTGATCGGTCTTCCGATATTGAATTGGAGGGAAATGACCGAGGAGGTGCTTCACAGGTCGGGCCTTAGTCCAATCGAACCGAGTACGCTCCTGACATCTCCTTGTGCTTTATTTTTCTTTAATGCCTTGTATTTTTTTTTTCTAACTTGTTTTTTCCTTTCACTTCGACAGAGGCTTCGAACATGAACTTCAAGGCGATGATGGGCAAACGAAATAAGGCCGCTGATGCCAAGAAGAGGAAGAGGACGTGCACGGGTCCCTCGTCAGGCCGACCCACAAAGATTTCCTCGGCCACAGTCGGGGCCGTCGTCCCTGTCTCTCCTCGGCAAACGTCTTCGGCCGTTGGTGTTGGCCAGCCGCCCCCCTTGCTCCTACGGGTGAGGGCTTTTCTGTCTCGGCAGCACTGGCGCTCAAGGCCCCTCCCTTGACCGAGCATGCCGAGGTTATACTGACCGAGACTCATAAGAAGCTCTTTGTTCCCGATTGGCGGGTGATGAACCACGACGGCTTCTTGGGGGACTCGGCGATGAGCATGCAGGCTGTTCGCCACCTCCCGACCTTGAATGACCGAGCCTCCCTGAAGGCGGGGATGACAGGCGACGACGCTCTCGAAGTACTCGGTCGCTTATGTCGGTAAGTTTTCTTTGCTGTTCCAAATTTTTCTTGAAAATTTTCTAAGTCTTTAGCTCGGCTTTTGTTGCGTTCTGACTACTTCTCCGTGCAGGCCACTTGCCACTTCAGCCATCTTCTTGAGGAGTATGTCGAGCAAGAGAGGGAGCTGAAGGCCCTCAGCGACAAAGACAGAGCGGAAAGGGCGAGGGCCGTGAAGCAGTTGGAGGCGAAGCAGTGCCGCTCGGACACTTTGGCGGCCCAAGTTGCCGACCTTGAAGCGGCTCTGGCACAGGCAAGGGAGAAGCTCGCTTCGGAGGTCACAAAGGCTGCTGAGAAGAGGGCCGCGGTGGCGAGGGCTTTGGAGGCAGTGAAGCTGCAACAAGCCAAGGCCGTGGAGAAGGCGAGGGTGGAGATTGAGGTCGAGGCCGAGAAGCACATGGCGACCAACATGGAGCAGTCTTACGCCACCACGCTCGAGCACGTCGAGGCTCGGGTCCCTAGCTTCGACAGGTCGGGGTACAGACTGTGGGGCCTGGTCGACGAGGAGGGCCCTGAAGGCGAGGAAGGGGCCGAAGGAGCGGAGGAAGAAGAGGAGGGGGACGAGCGACAAGGTGACGACGCTCCTGCCGACCCTGAGACTGTAGCGGTGGAGGAAGGGGATGACGAGGTCGCGGCCAACCCCCGAGCCGGAGTAGCAGGGGACGAGGAGCTACCTTCCGAGCTACCCCTCAAGGTGGCCCCTTGATCTTCTTCGTTTTTGTAATTTTTTTTTTTGGTACTGCCTTGTAGCGGACTGGCCACCGCTTTTTGGTATCAATAAAATTTTTGTTTTTAGCAAACTCGCTAAGTGTTGAAGTCTGTTTTGAATCTTTCCAAAAATAGTTTTGTCTTAAGATTTGGCTAAGTGTTGAGCACCGCCTCTTGTTCTTCGTGTTGATATGCTTCTGCTTTTCAGGTTGTTGAGTTGAGTTCAGCAGCTGAAACCTTTCGTCTTTGCCCTGACTTGAAAGCAGCGAAGCTGGCCCTCTCCCACAGCCGAGAGTGTTTTCTCAAAAGCGAGTTGGAACTAGAGGATCTCAAGGCAACGTTGAGAGAGTATTTCTCCGAGTTGAAACAATTACGAAAGTGAGCTTGCAAGGTTCGTCTTGAAGGCGAGGTGGAGTTGCTTAGGAAGACGTTGTTCGACGTTGAGAAGGAGAAAGGTGAACTACTAGAGGAGGTTCATCACCTGAAGATAGCAGAAGAAGAACTTTCGGCGAAGGAAGAGGAGTTAGCTTCTGCAGTGGGTAAGTTGATGGTCGAGCGTGACGAGCTGACGGCGAGGGTTGACGAGTTGAGGAGGGTTACGGTCAACAAAAGCATCGAAGTGACCCATCTTCGTCGAATTACAGTCGATAGCTCTGGAGCCACATGATCTGCTCAACTTCCTCGTTTCAAAATAGTTGTGAAGGACGCTACTCTGAAGGATCGAATCGTTGAGCTCGAGGAGGAAGTGGCTTGACTCAAACCTCAGCCTGAACGGATTAACGTCAGATGGACGTCGTGTACTCGCGAAGAGAGTGAGAGAGGGATCTCGTTTTACGAGCTTGCGACTCGCTCGCCTGTTGTTAGTCGTAGCCCGGTTGATGCTCAAAGTGGGGTGGCTGCTTCGTCTAGTGGCGCTTCGGTTGGGGCCACAGCCAGAGGCAGTGCTGAAGAGGCATCTCGGTTTGTTGGTCTAGAGACGAGCTCCGAGGTTAGGCGATGCCGTCCTCGGGTGTCTTTGAACCGAAACGTCCCTGTTCAGAAGAAGCATTAAATAAGTTGTTATATTTATGCCTCTTTGAGTCTTTGTAGTCCCTTGTAGTAGAGTAGTTTGGTCTTGTAACTTGTGTTCCTTTAAACTTTAATAGAAGTGGAGGCTTGTTTTACTCTCTAGTATTTGTGTGTTGGCGTGTTTTGCTGGTACTTGTCGTTTGTAACTTGCTTGCCAAGGGAGATTCCAACGGTTGTGGGAGCAACTCCGAATGGCGAACCACTTCTAGCTCGCTTAAGAGCGGGCTTACGAAGCGGAATCGAGCCACGTTTTGGACTCCGAACGCGTTGTTTGAGTAAGTTTCAACGGTTGTACTCCGAACGCGTTGTTTGAGTAAGTTTCAACGGTTGTGGGAGCAATTCCGAATGGCGAACCACTTCTAGTTCGCTTAAGAGCGAACTTGCAAAGCAGAATCGAGCCAAGTTTTGGACTCCGAACACATCGTTTGAGTAAGTTTCAACGGTTGTGGGAGCAATTCCGAATGGCGAACTACTTCTAGCTCGCTTAAGAGCGAACTTGCGAAGCGAAATCGAGCCAAGTTTTGGACTCCGAACACGTCGTTTGAGTAAGTTTCAATGGTTGTGGGAGCAATTCCGAATGGCGAACCAATTCTAGCTTGCTTAAGAGCGAACTTGCGAAGCGGAATCGAGCCAAGTTTTGGACTCCGAATACGTCGTTTGAGTAAGTTTCAACGGTTGTGGGAGCAATTCCGAATGGCGAACCACTTCTAGCTCACTTAAGAGCGAACTTGCGAAGCGGAATCGAGCTAAGTTTTGGACTCCAAACACGTCGTTTGAGTAAGTTTCAACGGTTGTGGGAGCAATTCCGAATGGCGAAGCACTTCTAGCTCGCTTAAGAGCAAACTTGCGAAGCAGAATAGAGCCAAGTTTTGGACTCCGAACACGTCGTTTGAGTAAGAACGATTAAAGGCCTTAAATAGAGAGATACAAATAATCACACGAAAAATATGGAAGAAAAGAAGTTCTTTATTGATAACTACTAATCGGTCGCTTCTAAGTTGCAAGCCGTTATTACAATATGAAAATAAAGAAGCTAAGTACAAATAAAATGATAGGAATGGCTCGACATTTGAAGGTACACAGAGAGGCGTTCAGGCGCTCTCTTGGTACTTCAATAAATGGTCGGCATTCCAAGTTCTGGGTATCTCTCTGCCTTTAAGGTCCTCTAGACGATACGCTCCGGGACGGACTACTTTGGAAACTTTGTATGGTCCTTCCCAATTCGGAGCTAGCTTACTCTTTTGACTAGGAAACGAGATAGCTAGTACCCTTCCTTGAGATATGTGAGACGAACCCTTTTGTTGTAGGCCTACTCAATCCTTCTCCGATAATTTTGCTGGCAAATAGAAGCTCTTTCACGAAGCTCATCAATCAGGTCCAAATTTGCTCGGAGTTCTCTGGCGTTCTGCTCTTCATCATAGGCAATAAGGCGAGGAGATGGCATACCAACCTCTAAGGGGATTACAGCTTCGGACCCATAGGTGAGATTAAAGGGCGACTCTCCTGTGGGGGTCCATTTCGTAGTGCGGTAGTTCCACAATGCATTTGGAAGCTGTTCCGCCCATAAGCCTCTGGCCGACTATCTAGTCTCTTCTTGATCCCGGAGAGGATCTGCCTGTTGTCATTCTCTACCTGGCCATTTGACTGAGGATGGGAGACGGAGGAGAAGCATTGCTGAATGCCAAGGTTTTCACACAAAGATCGGAACGCTGCCCCTGTAAACTGTGTTCCATTATCTGTTATTAGGACCCGAGGTACGCTAAACCGACAAATTACTTTTCTCCAGAAGAACTGCAGCACTTTGTTCTCAGTAATGGTAGCCAATGGCTCGGCCTCGATCCACTTGAAGAAATAGTCGATTGCCACGACTAGGAATTTGAACTGGCCAGGAGCTGGTGGGAACGGGCCTAACAAGTCCATCCTCCACATTGCGAAGGGAATCGGACTTGAGAGAGAGGTGAGTTGTGCTTGGGGTAGGCGACGGATGTTGGAGAACTGCGGACAAGAGCCGCATTGCCGGACGTGTTGCTCAGCATCTCGAAGTAGGGAAGGCCAAAAATACCCGTAGTTCAGAACTTTCCTGGCAAGGGACCTGGACCCTGAATGTGCTCCGCCTATGCCTTCATGGAGTTCTTGCAAGGCATACAAGGCTTCTTCCGGGGAGAGGCACCTCAAGTAGGGTCTGCCATCTACTTGGGTGTAGGAGCGTTTGTACAAGACTCCTTCGACAAATGTGTACCGCTCCGCTCTTGTTCGGATTCGACAGGCTTCTTTAGGGTCTTTAGGAAGGACCCCGTCCCTAAGGAACTCTATCAAGGGCTTCATCCAGTTGTTCCGGAGTTGGACGGGCAACGACTCCATCGAGTCGGGGGCTTCTTCTTCTATGCTCGGTCTTAGGAGTACTTCGATGAGGACGGTCTGCTCGAGACCTTGGAGGGAGGATGAGGCTAGTTTGGAGAGGGCATCTGCTTGGGAGTTCTCTTCTCTAGGGATTCGCTGGATTAGTGCCTCTTCGAATGAAGTCATGAGACTTTGGACCTTGGCTAGGTACTTAGCCATTCAGTCATCTCACGCTTCGTACTCCCCTAAGACTTGATTCACCACCAGCTGCGAATCACTGAATATTCGGAGGCATTGTGCCCCTGCTTTGCGCGCCATACCTAGGTCGGCTATAAGGGCTTCGTATTCAGCTTCGTTGTTGGAGGCCTTAAAGTTGATGCAGAGGGAGTATTGGAGAACGAAGTCATCTGGGCCTGCTAGAATGATCCCGGCTCCGCTCCCTTCGGTGCAAGAGGACCCGTCTACATATACTATCCAGATGGGAGGCCCATTTGCTGCTTGACTAACCTCTGGGATGGTGCTCTCAACAATAAATTCAGCTAAGGCTTGGGCCTTGATAGTAGTCCGAGGATGGTAAGATATGTCATGTTGACTCAGCTCGATCAACCACTTCATCAGACGCCCGGAGGTCACGGGTTTGTGTCGGACTTGCTTAAGCGGCTGGTCGGTGAGAACTACCACCGAGTGAGATTGAAAATAAGGGCGGAGCTTCCTGGCTGCCATAACCAAGACGTATGCTATCTTCTCTAATCTCAGATAGCGGAGCTCGGCATCTCTGAGAACCTTGCTCACATAATAGATAGGCTTCTGAGCCTTGTCTTCTTCCCTCACTAGAACAGCACTGAGGGTTTTCTCAGAGGCAGCTAGGTAGAGGTGGAGTGTTTCCCTGGAGATAGGCTTGCTAAGGAGACCAGATAGGCCTTCAGTTGATCGAACGATTCTTGCTGCTGTTGGCCCCACTCGAAGCCCTTAGCTTCCCTGAGGGCTTTGAAGAAAGGAAGACACTTCTCTCCTGACTTAGACAGGAATCGCCCTATGGCCGCGAGGCGCCCTGTGAGCTTCTGAACCTCTTTCACACTTGTAGGAGGGACCATATCCAGTATAGCTTTGATCTTCTCGGGGTTGGCTTCGATCCCTCTTTGACTGACCATGATGCCCAGGAACTTACCCAACGAAACTCCGAACGCACACTTGTTCGGGTTGAGCCTTATATCATGCTTCTTCAACACATCGAATTCTTCTTGGAGATCGGCAACATGGTTCGCCCCATGGATGCTTTTAACTAGCATATCATCAACATACATTTCCATGTTTCGGCCGATCTGATTCTGGAAGACCTTATTGACGAGGGGCTGGTAGGTTGCACCGGCATTTTTCAGCCCGAAGAGTATTACCCTGTAGCAATAGAGTCCTTGATCGGTAACGAAGGAGGTCTTCGAGATATCTGGGGGGAACTTCTGATCTGGTTATATCCGGAGAAGGCATCCATGAAGCTCAGCAACTCATGGCCCGAAGTAGCATCGATCAAGGTGTCGATGCTGGGGAGAGGGAATGGATCTTTAGGGCATGCGTTGTTCAAGTCCGTGAAGTCGATGAAAATTCTCCAACTTCCGTTGGCCTTCTTAACCATAACAACATTAGAGAGCCATTCAGGATAGTTGACTTCTTGTATGAACCGGGCTTTGAGGAGCTTTTCCACTTCTTCCTTTATGGCTTGCTGGTGCTCGGGGGCAAATTTGCGCCTCTTCTGCTGGACCGGTTTGGACCCCGGAGCAACGCTTAGGTGGTGGACGAGGAGCTCCTCGAAAATCCCTGGCATATCAGTAGCCGACCAGGCGAAGAGGTCATGGTTCTTCTTGATGCATTGGACTATATCGGAACAGAGGGCAGAGGGGAGGGTCTTGCTGACGAAGAACTTGCGGTTCGGATCTTGCTAAAAAAAGAGCACTTCCTCTAGCTCGTCCACTGGTTCGGACATAGGTTGGGCGTTCCCCTGGGGAATCTCAAGAGTCGCGAGGGAGAGGACAGGTCCCTCGGTGGAGGTCATGTAACACTTGCGGGCCATCTCTTGACTACCCCTTACTTCCCTTACACCTGACTTGGTGGGGAACTTCATTTTAAGATGATAAACCGACGGGATGGCCTCTAAAGCAGCTAGGCCAAGTCGGCCTAGAATCATATTGTAAGCAGCTGGGATGTCAACGACCATGAAATCCATTGGCTCCGTCCGGGTAGTATGAGTTTTGCCAGCGGTTACGTCGAGGGTTATTACCCCTTCGATAGTTACTGACACTCCCATGAACCCATGGAGCATGTAGCCGGTGGGTTTGAGCCTGTCCCACGATAACTTGAGTCCTCGGAAGGCCGCCAGGAAGAGGATGTTGACAGAGCTACCATTGTCTACCAGAATCCTCTCCACTTTGAAGTTGGCCATGTGGAGGTTGATTACCATTGCATCACAATGGGGGGTTCGGACACCCTCTAGGTCTTCATCCGAGAAACTGACCGGGACTCCGAGGCCTTTAGGAGGGGGTATGCCATGAACCGAATTGACTTCTCGTATGAAAGCCTTCCGAGAAGAGTTGGAGGTTCCTCCCATGGGACCTCCATGAATGAGATGCAAGATGCGTTCCTCTTCAAACTCGGGAGTCTCGTCGCGCCTCTCGAGACGCTTGTTAGCCCCCCTGGGGGGGAGGAGGAAGATCAATTTGGTCCTTTCTCACAAACTTAGATAGCTGCCCTCTCTGGATGAGGGCTTTAATTTCATTCTTCAGGGCCCGACAGTCGTTGGTGTCGTGGCCGTGGTCTCAATGATATCGGGACCACTTTTCCTTGTCCCTCTTCTTGCCGGGGGTATTCATCTTCGGGGCAGGAGGCAGAACTCCTTCCTTCTCGACCTCCATGAGAATGGTAGAAATGTTGGCGTTAAGAGGGGTAAACTTCTCAAATCTGGGAGGCAGGCGGCGCTGGCTCCCGTTGTCCTTCTGGAGCTTCTTAGCTCCCTCTTCTTCAGCTGCCTTTCTCTTGGTCCCGGAGGAAGACCCCTCAAAAGTGGGGCGATGTTCAGCTTCCTCAGCCCGGATATACTTCTCGCTTCTGAGAATAAGGTCAGAGAAGTTTTGCGGGGGCTTCTTGGCTAGGGAGGACCGAAGGCTTGAGTTGAGGACGTTTTACTGGAAGGCTGCAACGGCAACCGATTGGTCGAGGGAGGCAATGGACCTAGCTTCCGCGGTAAACCGCTTCACATAATCTCTCAGCTTCTCACCCTTCTTCTAACTGAGGTAGAGTAGCGAAATACTAGCCTTCTCGGTGCGGCGGCTACTTTGTGGGTGACGAAGAGGGTCTCAAATTGTTCAAAGGAGAATGTGGAGGATGGGGCAAGACGAGAGTACCATTCTCGGGCCAGACCCTTGAGAGTAGCTGGGAAGGTTTTGCACAGTAGAGCATCGAAAGCTTGGTGGATCAACATGAGGGTCTTGAAGCTCTCGATGTGGTCCATAGGGTCTGACTCCCCAGAGTAAGTCTCAAATTGCGGGGGCTTGAAGCCTATTGGAACGAGTGCCTCCATAATTGTTCGAGAGAAGGGAGGTCGGCTTGGACGGAGGGTCCTTCCTCTCAGCTCTTCTTCTTTATCCAGTTGGTTGAGGCACCTCTCCATCTCGTGGAGACGGCGGTAGACCACATCGTCCCTTCGACGGTAGCCAAGCAAGTCTTTGGACTCTTCTTCGTAAGAAGGGGAGCGCGGAGTTTGGCGATGGTAGCTAGGGGAATGGCGAGGACTGTGATGGCGGTGACTTGGAGCTTGAGGAGGGATTAGGGACCGATGGTGAGGACTTTGGACCGGAGGAGGAGTGGGGACCTTCTGAGCATTGTTGTTGTTCGGCCGGAGGTTGAGGGCCTGCAAGATTGTAGCCTGGAACTCTTGGAATTCGGCTCGGGTGATAGGTCTTTATCGTCCCTCGGGGGCTACCGACCAGCGGGAGAACGATTTTTTCTTCGATGGTACTCAGGGGACTCTCTCCGCCCCCTGCGAGGAGGGGACCTCCTATGGTCGCGGCAACGAGGAGATCGCTCATTTGGACGTTCCAGGCGGGAGGCTCCCTCACGGGCCTGCCTTTCATCCAAACGGTGGCGAAGGTCCTCTTCTTTCTGCCGGTTAAGGAGGGTATTGCGGAGGTCTTTGGAAGGCCAGGGGTTGTGAGATGCCATTGAATCTGTAGAAGGATTGTGTACGGAGATGCGGTCTCGATGAGGAGGTTGCTTCTGAGGGTTGGGACGAGAGGCCCTTGCACCGGCATTCTGGGGCCCGAGCGGAGCCCTTTGGGATTGAAGGTTCTGAAGAGGAGGTTGGTCTTGCTGCGGGAGCTGATCAGGTTGTGGTGGGAGTTATCCCTGTGGCTGGACGGTTTGGAGGGGGACCTCCTGTTGCGGTTGAGGAGGAGTGGGTCCACGGTTGGATCCCCTGGATCTCAGTTTTCGGGAAGGCATGGATGGAGGTGATCTTAACCAAGGAAAAAGGAAGGATTGCTATTCGTGGTTTCCCATAGACGACGCCTATCTGTTGCCGCTAAATCTGGTATGGGGGCAAACAGATAGAATTTGTGGATTCTTTGGGATGTTGAATAGTCAAATCTGAAACCTTTCTGCCAGAGTTTGACCGTGATCTCCCGCCGTTCACCTGGAAAAAGTGCGAAACACCGGGGTTGATCCCGGCGACGCACCCTCCGACTCTCAAGTCAGTAATCAGAAAGATTATGAATGAGCTTTGATTGGCAAAAGATTGATTACCTATTAACAGTGGAGGATGGGGGGTATTTATAGCTGCCTTAGGGACCAGTTTCGGGATAAATCCCTACTTCCCAGTGGATGGATAGAAGGAATCAGGGCCGTTGATTAAGTATAATCATAAACCCTAATTCTATCCAGCTGGACCGGGTTTCTTGCGGGTTAGAACCCGCACCCAGTTGAGATGGATCCGTTCGTGGGTTATTGGGCCTTTGTAAAAAGGACCCAGTACTCATTTCAGACCCGTTTGTAGGTGAAATTACCATTTTACTCCCGATCTTCAAGATTCGTGCCTAATTTGGACGGTTCTGATTTAACCCTTATTTTTAGCCATATCACCATGTTCATCAAACACTCTTTAGGAACAACCGAGTGGTATGTGGTTATATCTCCAAGTCAAAAGTTTACCTGCAATTCATTATAATACATATATTTACGTACTTGCTTCTTTATTTTTTGGTGAATCACTTTGTTCAGGAATTCAAGAGGAAGAACAAGAAGGATGTTAGGAAGGATGTTAGTGGAGAACTCGAGAGCCTTGAGAAGGCTGAGGACTGCTTGCGAGAGGGTGAAAAGGACACTCTCTTCGACTGCCCATTTTTGACCCATTGAGAATGTTTCGACTACCAGGAGGTTTAAATGTGTTTTAGTGTATTGGTCATGTATGGATTGTAATGGAAATAATGGAAGTTGAAAGTTAAAACTAGTTTGTGGTTACAATTGTGTTTTTAATCCTTTTGTTTGTGACACTGATGTTGCTGCTGCTGCTGCTTTGAAAGGTTCTTTTAAGTAGCTGCCAATATGTTCACTCTTATATGAATTGGTATAATCTCCATTTGGTTTCTGTTGTTCTGAGCTTACACATTTTGAGCTTCATGTTCAGTATCTGTTGTTCAATTTTCTGTTGTTCTGAGCTTCATGTTAATTTTTTGGTGGTGTTGTTCTGAGCCTACATGTTTGAATTTGTTTGGTCTGGTGTCAGTCAGTTTTTTGCCAGGAGGTTTAAATGTGTTTTAGTGTGTTGGTCAAGTATGGATTGTAATAGAAATAATGGAAGTTGAAAGTTAAAACTAGTTTGTGGTTACAATTGTGTTTTTAACGCTTTTGTTTGTGACACTGATTTTGCTGATGCTGCTGCTTTGAAACCTTCTTTCAAGTAGCTGCCAGATATGTTCACTCTACATGAGTATTCATCATATCATCACATGACACCAAAACAATAATAACAAATATATCTGAATAAATTTCGATCAGCATACAAGTGTAAGGTAATGCCATGGTCTTGACACCTGAAATCTTATACATGCAAACATCCTCAACCAAGCCCAATAATAGAACACGAGAAATTAATATCTTAAATAATGTTATTTGCTTCAATACATTGATAGTATACTTGCTTCAATAACGCACAAGTACATCAAAAACTTCACAAATTTAGCAACTATACAATTTTTATCACCAAATATACAAGCTTTTTGCACCAAATGTCAACTGGTGTCGAGTAGTGAGTAGCTCCAAGAAGCACTTCAACCTGAAATCAACTTGAAATCAACTTGAAATCAACTTGAAATCAAAATTAAACAGAGCTCATTCAGCCTGGAAACAACAAAATATTTATTTAAAAAATATAGTAGGCTCAGAACACAAAATATCATTCACCAATTATAGTAGGCTCAGAACACAAATTATTTAGATCATAAAGTGTTTCGCATCACTGCCTCAAGAGTGTTTGATGAACATGATAAAGTTGAAAATTTTAAATCACAGGGTATCATCAAATTCAAGATAGACATGTATTTGAACAACAACAAAAAAATCTGTAGGCTCAGAACAACAACAACATCAAAAAAATCTGTAGGCTCAGAACAACAACAACAGCAAAAAAACAGCAAAAAAAACTGTAGGCTCAGAACAACAACAACAGCAAAAAAATCCTCCAGTTTACCCCCAGTGTCATGATCCTTTACTTCTGAAATGGAGATTATACTCTTCTAAAATGACAATGAAGACTCCTCCAGTTCTTTTGCTATAGGTCTTAAAACATATAAGAATGAATAGATCTGGCAATTCATATAAGAGTGACAATGACAATGAAATGGAGATTATACCAATTCATATAAGAGTGAACATATCTAGCAGCTACTTGAAAGAACCTTTCAAAGCAGCAGCAGCAGCAACATCAGTGTCACAAACAAAAGGATTAAAAACACAATTGTAACCACAAACTAGTTTTAACTTTCAACTTCCATTATTTCCATTACAATCCATACATGACCAACACACTAAAACACATTTAAACCTCCTGGCAAAAAACTGACTGACACCAGACCAAACAAATTCAAACCTGTAGGCTCATAACAACACCACCAAAAAAATGAACATGAAGCTCAGAACAACAGAAAGTGAACAACATAAACTGAACATGAAGCTCAAAATGTGTAAGCTCAGAACAACAGAAATTGAACATGAAGTTCAAAATGTGTAAGCTCAGAACAACAGAAACTGAATACCACCAAAAAAAAAATGTTTATACTTGCCGAAAACAGAAACTGAACATGAAGCTTAAATGACTTGCACACTAACTTGGTAAGGGGTGCAAAAAAACAAAATCATTTTACTTGTCTTGTATAAACTTTTCATCACTGCCTACACACTCCAAAAGGGAAAAATCATGAATAAACAAAATCATGCATAAACTTTTCATCACTGCCTACTAATAAATCAAGTATAAGTGAGTCAAATGCAGAAATTTGAGTTTGTCAATAGGGCTACTTAATTAAGCCATGCCTAATAGTTCCAAACAAATGTCTTTTTTTGCATCTCCACCTCTTCCAAGTCAATCACTTTAACAACAACAATGATAAATTTCAAAATATACAAGAATATGTATACGAATTGCCGATAACAGAAACTGAACCTGAGTCTGAAAAGACTTGCACACTAACTTGGTAAGAGGGTGCAAAAAAACAAAATCATTTTACTTGTCTTCTATAAACTTTTCATCACTACCTACACACTCCAGAAGGAAAAAATCATGAATATAAAAAATTGGTCAGCCATTCTTATATATATATAACAAATTGGTCAATCATGAATAAAAAAACATATATTTTCATCAATTGTCTTATATATATAGAGTATGTCTATTAAGAGCTGGGGAGCTGAAATCCTTATCGAGAGCGGGGGTTTTTAGCCATTCGATCGCGATTGATCGCGATCGAACGACTCATATTTGATCCCGCTTATCATCGGAATGTTTAGGGGTAAAATTGAAAACCCCTATCTCTCTTTCTTTCTCACGATCAATAATAGACTTACTCATAATAGACTTACTCATGTATATATATAGAGTAAAAAAAACAGTAGGCTCAGAACACACTATTCTCACTAGGGCTGCATTGGGGTGCCGTGCCAACTAGAATATGATAGATAAATAATCAAGCATAAATACAACAAGCTGAAAAAATTATTTAGATCATAAAGTGTTTCGCACCACTACCTACACCAACACACCGAATGAGAGAATCAAATCCCAAAAGGCTTAAATGAGTATCCAACACATACGCATCCAACGTGAGTTACAAAAAATATAGTTTCTGTTGTTCTGAGCTTACATATTTTGAACTTCATGTTCAGTTTCTGTTGTTCACTTTCTGTTGTTCTGAGCTTCATGTTCAGTTTTTGGTGGTGTTGTTCTGAGCCTACAGGTTTGAATTTGTTTGGTCTGGTGTCAGTCAGTTTTTTGCCAGGAGGTTTAAATGTGTTTTAGTGTATTGGTCATGTATGGATTGTAATGGAAATAATGGAAGTTGAAAATAAAAAACATATATTTTCATCAATTGTCTTATATATATAAAGTAAGTCTATTAAGAGCTGGGGAGCTGAAATCCTTATCGAGAGCGGGGGTTTTTAGCCATTCGATCGCGACTGATCGCGATCGAACGACTCATATTTGATCCCGCTTATCTTCAGAATGTTTAGGGGTAAAGGGGTAAAATCGAAAACCCCTATCTCTCTTTCTTTCTCACGATCAATCGACCTCCTCTCATAATAAACTTACTCATGTATATATATAGAGTAAAAAAAACCAGTAGGCTCAGAACACACTATTCTCACTAGGGCTGCATTGGAGGTGCCGTGCCAACTAGAATATGATAGATAAATAATCAAGCATAAATACAACAAGCTAAAAAAATTATTTAAATCATAAAGTGTTTCGCATTACTGCCTACACCAACATACCGAAGGAGAGCATCAAACCCCAAAAGGCTTAAATGAGTATCCAACACATACGAAAAACCCAAATCGTGAGTTACAAAAAATATAGTGATACTATCAATCATTGTGTGTCATCGATGCCCAAGAATCAGATGAATTGGGCTGGACTCAAATCACTTAAATGTAAGATAAGTGTTGAGGGCATTGGCGATTCCACAACATTCAGTCATTTCTTCCCCATCTTCTCTCCCGCCCATTCCCCAAACTCTATTCAGATTTGCATAATTATCATGGCACACAACCAAATATGTTTTAAAACAATAATTTCAATCCCCAAAAATAAATAACCAACTTATATCAAAATGAATCTCGTCATTGCCTACACACACAACCAAAAGAAAATACAAGAAATTTAACAGAAATCATAAAAGCATGTATGAGAATCAAACACTTCCCTCCGAAATCTAAGCCTGTAATGGCAGTCAAGGACAGAGGGCATCAAGCGTCAGCCAAACCCACCGCGCGAAGGGGTTTTCGATTTGGGTCATTAAGAGAGAGGTAGGACCCACTGAGAGTAGAAATTGAAACCCTAACATCGATTTGAGTTTTTCGTCGCAGAGAGAGAGAGAGAACCCACTGAGAGAAGAAATTGAAACCCTAATCACGATTTGGGTTTGTCGTTGAGAGAGAGGCAGAACCCACTGAGAGTAGAAATCGAAACCCTAACATCGATTTGGGTTTCGATGAAGAGTTGGAGACAGAGCATGAGGGAGAGTCGTCGAAGTAGGGTTTAGACAAGTGACGAAAAAAGAGACAGCGGGAGAGAGAGCTCTTCTTTGGTCGTAAGAAGATAAGAAAGATAGGGGATGAAGAAAGAGACAGCGGGAGAGAGAGCTCTTCTTTGGTCGTGAGAAGAAAAGAGAGATAGGGGTTTTCGATTATACCCCTTTTACCCCTCAACAGATCTGAAGATAAGTGCCTCCAGATCTGAGCCGTTCGATCGCGATCAATCGCGATCGAATGGCTGAAAACCCCAGCTCTCGATAACGATTTCAGCTCCCCAGCTCTTAATAGACTTACTATATATATATATATATATATATATATATATATATATATATATATATATATATATATATATATATATAAACACCTATACACATTCACATTTTACATTTGCTGTTTTGAAGATTTTATTAATTTTGATGGAGTTTTGATTGGATTTCAATTATTTTAGAACGGAGATGGTTTTGAACATTTTACTACTCCTTACTGATGAGATTTTGAGGCTTCGACTGAAGGAAAGTACACACATATACACAATCACAATTATATTGACTGTTTTGAAGATTTTTGTGAAAAAATCCTATTTTGAGATCTTGATATGTTTTGATGTGTTTTATAAACTCTTATATGTTATACAAGTTATATCCAACTATCTCAAAAATTTTGAGTAGTGCTATTTACAGCAAACATATTGATTCTTTTCAATCTCTATCCAATGAATGGTTGGAGTCAAAAGCTCCGGTGACTAACACACAAAAGGTCTACTGGAGCAAAATTCTTTATTCTTTGAAAATACTACCATGCAGTAACACTGCACCTAATTTTTGGCAGCATCCGGATTCGTGTTCTTAGTGAGAACTTTTATATTCATATATGAGTGCATCCTTGGTGAGAACTCCTATAACAGGTATTACTGCACCATAGTATGCTCTAGTTAAAATAAACTAGTAATTTGCACGTGCAATGTATGTTCTAATATTATTATTCTTTTAACAAAAGATTATGACGTAGTCTGACCTCGAATTTGAGACCTTACTTTACTCATCCGAAATCCTTACCATATTCTTTACGAATTACTCTTAATGACACTAATTTTTATTTTATGTGAGTGACACTTTTGTAAATAATTATGTCGTAAATAAATTTAAACTTTGAAGGTATTATGGTAACTGATAACAGTCGAGTAAATTGATGGTTAATATAACTCTCACTTAATAATGAGTGGTTGAGATTAGATGATTGGTCATCTACAAATTACAGTTTGTTTACAAATTACACAACTCCAACCAGGGTCGGTCCTGAGGGATTTAAGGCCCGGGGCGAAAAATCAAATTGTGCCCTTTATAGACACGCCTGTATTTTTATATATATTAATAAAATATGATATAACGGAGGGGGGACATAAAACCAATACCCAGAAAAATAAAGATTACCATGTTTTGTTTTATGACTCCAAATATTTCATATTTTCCATTAAGCATAGTTACAATAATTCTTGCACCTAAAAAAATAAAAATTAAATTAAATCAATCACATCTCATCTAAAATGATTTCTTCTTGCATTTTTAGAAGCAAAATCATCAATTATATATTCAACCTCAATATGTTTCACCATATTATTTTCAATACTTAAAAGGGCAAAAACCAAAATACCCCCCAACGTTTGGCCTAAGTACAATATGCCCATATAACGTTTGAAAAAATACACTAAACCCATTACTCCGTTAACTTAACTCATTCCGTTAAGTTAGAATTATTGAATTACCTTTCTACCCTTACTCTTTCATATTTCAATCTCTTCTTATTTCTTCCTTTCTTCATTCCTTTTTTCCTTATTTCATTTTTCTCTATTAACAACAATTTATTCGGCAACAGTTTCTTTTGTCCAAGAACGTTTTAGAAGAGTGGGATGCTACAGTAGTGTACACGTATTATTGAATGAACATGATTAAACAAGTTAATTTTCACATGAGTATCTGTTTGTAAAAGAAACAGATGAACCATACAAATTGTTTCATTGGTCATGTAATGATCCATGAAGGTTTATAAAATTTCCTGTGGCAGTTTAAGAATTAGCAAGTCAGATCACATGCAACTTCTTCATTTATCAAAAGGTCTTGGTAATCTTAGAGGCTTCGTTTTATAACAACTATAATTTTGAGACGAGGAAAATGGTTGTTACTTTCAGATTGTCCTTTACAATTTTAATATCCACAGTATAAATGTTGGCCGCGACTTGAATTTGGTTTTAAAAAAGTTTCTGATCAGGTGTGGACCTTCTTCCAAATTTCACATTATGATATCAATTTTGATGAATATAATGTCATTAAATAGTTAGACAAATATGTCAATCCAATTATGAATTTGGGATGGGATATGTTAAATTATTTAATTTGATAATTTGTTTTGCCAAATTTGTTGTGATTAGTTTGAAATTTGTAAGAAGTTTTACTCGATCAAACAAGTGCTCTTCTTTTTATTATATTAAATTTACTGCATATGTTTTCTCTGTTGATATTTGAATCTTAAGGACTAAGTTAAGATCTTAGTTTTCTAGTGTGCAATGATTTCATAGAACTCTCTTCTTCCACAGATATTGTTAAGAGTCTTGTACCTCAGTTCATGTACTTTGTCTCAAAGAAATTGTTGCCAAATAAATCGTTGTTAAAAGAGAAAAATGAAATAAGAAAAAAAAAGAATGAACAAAGGAAGAAAGAAGAAGAGATTGAGATATGAAAGGGTAAGGTAGAAAGGTAATTCAACTATTCTAACTTAACGGAATAAGTTAAGTTAATGGAGTAATGGGTTTAGTGTATTTTTTCAAACGTATATGGGCATATTGTACTTAGTCCAAACGTTGGGGGGGGTATTTTGGCTTTTGCCCTACTTAAAATTACTAATCCATTTAACCTGTATTGAGTAATAATTGTTCGCAAATAAGATGTTAATAATTTTAATTTGGAAAAAATTATTTCCGCAGATGTCACAGTCACACGTACAGTCAATAAAATTCTATAAGCAACAAAAATATTTGGAAACAATTTTTTTTCTTTGAACTCCATAAATTTAATGGAATGTCATGGTTTATCTGTTTTATATGCTTCACATGGTGGCATTACTTACAATATTTGTAATTCTGAAAGTAAATAATTCGCATAAATATCAGACATCTCACCATGTTTCAATTCAATTTCAAGTTGCATACAACAATTTTTTAATTTCATCATCTTCCACTGAAACTAACTGGATGCATCAAACAAGAAGCCAAATATAGATTCAAAAATTTGTATTTGTCCAAATTTACTCTTCAATGGAGAAAGAGCCATATCAACTAAAACAAGAAAATAACCAGTTGTAAACTTTTTGCAGATTGTTGTTCTCTATCCGTATCAGGAATTTCATCAAAATGTCTCTTTCTAAAACCCTACGTTTTACAGGAAATAAGGGATCAATTTCTATTTTAGATGCAATTTCTTTAGCTTCAATCATAGTTGAAATAAATTCATTTTCTCTATATTTTTCAAAAAATAAAACCAACCCTTCCAAGTTTTGAATTACAGCATCAAGAATCATATATTCAGTCTGCAATTTTTTACTCACTAAGTTTATCTTATACCAAATTTCATCCCAAATAACCAAAGTTAAAATAAAATCAAAACTTGAAAATTCATCTAATGCTAATTTCTCAACATCCCAACTCACTTTAGAATAATCAGAAATTTCTGCTAATTTAATTAAAGTTTATTTCTGTAACACCTATCTCTTAAAAATCCTTAAATATTTGATTTATATTATTTTTATTTATGATTTAGAGTATATTTTCTTATATTAATTGATTTTATTTTATTTTATAATGATTAAATTGGAATTCGGGGTTAAACAGGAAAAAATGGAAATATAGGAGTTTTGAGGTGAGTTTTCTCGCAACAGATGATTCCAATTTAACCCGATATCTTTCCTGTCCACACGTGCATAACAGAGGGTTGGATAATTGATTATTTAAGTAATTGCTTGGTCCTAACAAGAAGTTAGAAATTTTGGAGTTTGAGGTTGAAAATAACTCTAAAAATAACTATTTTTTGTGAAATTGGGCTTAGGCCCATAACCCTAACCTCCTTACTATTAAAGTTCCTCATATTTACAAGTATGCCATTCTGATTTCATCTCTCCCCTTCCCTTTTCTTTGCTGGTCGAAACCCACCCCATCAGCCAAAGCCCATCCCCCCCCCCCAAAAAAAACCAAAAAAAAAAAGCTTGAAATCCACCCATTTCCACTTCAAGCTCCGAAATTTTGGGGGGTTCTAGTGATATTTGGGATGCTCTTCAGCATGGTAGTGTCAGTTTGTCAAGAGAACTTCGATAAGGTATATCAATTTGTATCTTTGTTTATGGAATTATATGCTTTTCGTTTCTTTTCATAAAAATCGTAGTAGAAAGATGTTTAAAGTATATATAACATGCTTAGGGTGAACGATTTCAATTTTGATGGTGATAATATGAAAATTTTCTTTAACTCAGGGTTTGAGTTTAGGATGGCTAAGGAGGATTATATCTATTGTATGCTAATAATTATTTTGGATGATGTAGAATATTATGAGATAATTTAAAAGTATTTATGATAAATTTTAATAATTATTTGATAATTATAAGGAATTTTTCCGGTATCGGGAAATTGTAAAAATAGAATTTATTGATATGAAAACATGATAATTACGGGAAAATATGTACAAATAATAGACATTATTTCCGAGATGTATATGTAAGTTGATTTTGGGATATTGAAGTTTATTTGGGATATTTTACCCTTAAATTATAAAATATTGATTAATACTCCTCCGATCGAGGGGTAAAATTGGGATTTGGTCATAAAACTAGAGAATTGGTGATTTGACATGTTAGGGTAGGTTGTATATGATGTTTGAGTATGTTTGATGTGAATTCGGGGGATATATTACGTGTATTCTGAGTTAATGGCTTATGGGTTTGATATTTTTTTTTAATAGGTGGGAAAAGTGAAGTTTGATTAGCGGCCGGGCGAGCGAGAAGTATATTCTTGCCGGTTCGTCAGGTGAGTATGATTATACTAGGTATAGTTTATGTTGTAGAAAACTTTGAGACTTATTTGATGTGATTTGTAATAGTTATGATCAGATAAAGAAATAACAAAAAATATGGAATTTTAATAAGTTGAAATTGTGCTATATGGTGAATTTGCATGATTTTGAATATTTGGTGTTATTAGTGATCTATTGGGTATATATATTATAATATGAAGTAGTAGAGGTTTGATATATGTATGATATGCCGGAGATAAATAGTTTTGATATATATAAATTTGATATTATGATGCGTTAACTGATATGGTGTATATATGATATGTGGGTGATAAAGGAGAATTGATATGATAAAAGATAAAATTTGATTTGGTATATGCATGGTATGCAGATGTTTAAGGTGAAATTAATCTGTGATAAACTGATGTAATAAAATAAATAACATGGTTTATACAGAATATGTGATAATGTGACAAGATAAATAATATGGTGCATTTATGATATGTAATAATATGATGTGATAATTTTATAAGTTAAATAACATGGTGTATACATAATTTATGATTAAATGAGAAGATAAATAACATGGTGAATGCCGAATATGTGATAATATGATCTTTAACCCCCATTCCCGCAAATACATATTTCCTGAATATTTTCTGTATTTCGATTAATTATAAATTCAATATTTGTTAAATTTGTTTTGATTTTACATTAAAGTGTTTTTATAATTGGTAATTATATTTATTTCGAATAATGGTGTACTTAACCTTGTTTCTATTCCTAATTGATCAATTGTTTACGTTTTAACCCAAATCAAAGGTATTATTACTATTTGGACTACTTTAGTAAATTTGTTAAACCCAATTCCTATTATATTATTTAATCTTATTATTATTTTTGTTGTTATTATTATTACTATTACTATTACTATTATTATTATTATTATTATTATTATTATTATTATTATCATTATTATTATTATTATTATTATTATTATTACTCTTGATTGATTCTTTAAAAAAAATCAATTTCTATTTAATAATTGTATTTGTAGTTATTCAAAATAAATTTTCTATAATGTAATACGAATTATATTTTTTTATAAATCCTATTTTATTAGATATTTTACTTCCATATTGGATCTAGAAGCCCTAACCCATTCTCCCAATGGATTCCAACCTAATACCCAAAAACCCAAGATCCTAATTATACCCTATAAATATCATTATCACCCTAACCCTACCTACTGTGCTACCCTAACCCTCAGCCGCCCCTCTCTCTCTCCCGTTACCTTTCTCTCTCCCAGACGTTCTCTCACCCTCTCTCACCCTCTGTTTTTCCAAACCCATTAAACCCCAACGCTGCCCTCGACCTCCGATCATTCTCCTCCACCATCATCCTCGTCGCCAACCCATCCATTCCCCGTCCTTCACCCTCCTCGCCTTCCACCATCAAGCCGTCGCAACCGTTCGACCTTCCTCCTCCGTTGAACCCATCGTCTTCATCCCAAAGCTACGACCACCGCACCTTGCACCCCATCGTCGTCCCTCGCCGTCTTCATCCGGCCCTCACCATTACCCCCGCCAGTCGTTTTCATCTCCGAAGTCCCTCGACTTCGTTGACCCATCAACTTCTGAACCTATCGCCAGTCGACCTCATCCTCAACCTCCCATCACTTCTGTCCTCCTTGCCATCCATACCCCGTGCTCCTCCGTCCCTATTCACCATCGTTAGCCACCGTCTCCACCCTCATCCGCAACCGCCACTCCGGTCACCACTACGCCTCTGTTTTGGAAGAAAACAGAGCGACACATCTCCCCCTGTTCTCTATCGACTGCTCGTCCCTAAGTGCTGTCGACCGTCATCTGTCGACTAGCCTGCCGCCAGCCACGCCTAGCCCCGACCGTCATCATCACCGTTCCATCGCTGTCTCTTTCTCCTCTGTTGATCGATGTTTGGTGTTCGGGGGAAAGAGGACCCGCGATTCGCTTTTTGGTGTTTGGGAGAAGAAGGCATCCGCTGATTGCTCTTGCTGTTGGTTGCTTGGATGCACATAGAGCGCATGTGCTTCCGTGCATGCGTGGTTCGTGTTTTGTCGTCCGGGATTCTCATCACGTTATTCATTATATTCGAAATTATCATCTAACAGGCAAGTCTCTTCTTGAACCCCTCTATTGTGTATTCAAGAATTTGTTGATCCCCGCAAGTAGATCTTTATCATATTGTTATACTATTTAAATTTCGTTGAGAATATTGAGGGTTTACACGAGCTAACCCAACATATTATTGACATCGTTCCTATATCTTTGGTCCAATTCCTAGTTCCTATTGTACATTGCATAAGTACGTAACATGAAAAATAACTAGACCCATGTTATAGAATTATTTGATGAATTGAATATTAAATTGAATTTGATTTAATGAATTGACTACCATGATTATGATTGCATCATAACACTAGAAATATGTATGTTACTCATCCAATAGCACTTTGATTATTAATTATCATGAATTACATGTTTGTATGATGAAATTATTGCTTATTCGTATTTAATTATTTTCTGGCATATTGTTAGTTTCCTTTTGTATCAGAAATTTGATCCTGTTACTATAGTAATTTGAAATAACTTTGTGAATATGAATTATATCCCCATGAGCCTATTTTTCAGAACATTTGACAGAATTGAATTCCGAGTTATAATCTGTGAGATATCTTATTTTTAGTACAAATGGGTCAGGATTTTCCATATTATTCCCAATTTCATGCGTATCTTTCTGATTTATAAATAAATAGAACATGTTAAGAGTAAAATAAAAATATGAAATTAATTTGACCGAGACTAGACATGTGTAAGAATCACCCTGAATTTTTGTAGATTTAATTGATGAGTTTTCTGACCTAATTCATATATGTTTATACAATATATAACCTGCTGCCTAAACATGAAATCTGAAAAGAATAGGAGTTTGAACCTAGTTTCTGTAACTTTTATATATCCTATGTTTATGCGCTGGAATCGGCAGAGAGTTTAGTATCTAGAACTTCTGACGGATCCAGATTTTCTTGTCTGTAGCAGCGGGAATCTCTATTTTTGTACAGTAATGTTCTGCTGTCCAGATTGTATGATCTGTGTTAATTTAATATGTTTGCTTCCTGCTTTGTCTGTAACGAGTAGAATTAGTCACACCTAGCATAATACAACCTTGACACCTTCTTGCATGCTCACATAGGATAAAATAAAATATTAACAAGCTGGGATATTATGGGTTAACTTGGTAGTGAACAATCGGAAATTGTACTCGGTAAAAACCTTATTGTTTACATTGATTGATTGGAAAGAGGAGAATCAATTGCAAATTATTGATTATTAATAATTGATTGTTAATTATTGTTATCGATGTCGAGTACATGATCCGTGAATTCACTATCAGTCTAAAATATTCACTGTTTGCTTGCACCGAACCTGTGGAATGAGACACAGTAGTACGTGCACTAGATAGGTTAATAAAATGATTAATTACCCGCAATCAAAATTTCATGCTTGAAACTGTACACTATCATCGACATTGAACTTAATTTGTAATTATTAAATAATTAAATATGGACCCTTGACATTATTGCCATTTTTTTTGATTTTGTTCTTGACATTGATACCGTCCTTCGTTTTTGACATACCATGTTTCTTATTACTCTCTGTTTCCCTCTACTTGTTGTCCACGACTTGCTATAAGGTTTTTTTTTCTCTTTTTAGATCCTGAGTTTACAGGTACTGAAGGAACAATATCAGAAGGAATTGGTGAGCAACAATTTTAGAAGATGGAGCTGAAGATTTACTGCTTTAATTATCTATTCCTTCTATATTCTTTTCTTTGAACATTGTCTTCGATATTATACATTGTTTCGGGCTTTTGTCCTGGAGTTTGTTTTTCCCAGATATTGGATATTATGTTGGATATTATCTCTGTATTATTTCATTATTATTGAAGTGGTTCTTTGTAACACCCCTACCCCAAGCTCGGACAATTTATACAATTTAGAAGACAAATTATTTATAGTATAGTACAACTGCCCACCGCAGGCTGCCTCTCAAATGGTGGTTAACCGAATTGGTGACTCTTGATCATAGACATTATTATTTATTAATATATAATCTTGTGTGATTTCGATGTGGGACAAATTCCACACCTTCCCCGTTCTCTCTCCTGAGAGAAATAGCAGCAGGTGGTCCCCACACCCCCACGTCACCAAGTGAGGTCGACAACAACAGCAATTCACAACTACCTCTGTTTCTCCTTCACAAATGGCGGGCCCCCGCGTGACGTCATCATCATATGAAAACAGCAGCCAAAGCAACTTTTTTGCTTGTATTTCATTACCGTGGCCCTCCCCCCCTATACAATTATTTACTACATATGCCATCAATCCATTTTTTAATACACATATACATATACTGTTACTACTTATATTATATATTATTTGAAATTACGGGGTGTTACACACACACCCCCTTCAGAAATCAGCGTCCTGGCTGAGCACGGGGCATACACAATCTTAGTGCAGGATCTCCTTTCTAACCGATGTGGAATGGTGTACCCCGATTCTGCTAGCTGTATAGTACCCTGATTCTGCTAGTTGTACAGTCCCCTACCTGGGTGACCTGTCCCAACCTCGCTCCCTCTCAGGCATACCTACCAGTACATCTGCTAGCTCCATCTCAGGCATAACCACTAGTCTGTACCCACACTCGGTGTCGAAAGTCGGCTTTGATACCATTTGTAATACCCCTGACCCGAGCTCGGACAATTTATACAATTTAGAAGAAAAATTATTTATAGTATAGTACAACTCCCACCACCGGCAGCTACTCAAAAGGTGGTTAACTGAATTGGTGACTCTTGATCATAGGCATTATTATCTATTAATATATAATCTTGTGTGATTTTCGATGTGGGACAAATTCCACACCTTCCCTCGTTCTCTCTCCTGAGAGAAACAACAGCAGGTGGTCCCCACACCCCCACGTCACCAAGTGACATCGGCAACAACAGCAGTTCACAACTGCCTCAGTTTCTCCTTCACAAATGGCGGGCACCCGGGTGACATCATCACCATCTGAAATCAACAACCAAAGCAACTTTTTGCATGTATTTCATTACCGTGGCCCCCCCTTCTATACAATTATTTACTACATATGCCATCAATCCATTTTTTAATGCACATATACATATACTATTACTACTTATATTCTATATTATTTGAAATTACGGGGTGTTACATTCTTTGATTCATGTGATTATATTCTCTTGCTTGGTTGTGTTGTTATTCATATTGTTGAGTTAAACTGGTACTGCTCATGAATGGTGTTTACATCATTCGCTGGGCCTTCATTACGTACTCGTATTTCGTATTTTGGGAAACGGGACATGACATGTTCAGATAAAAGATGAGATAATATGTGATAATAAAATGTGATAAAAAGATGAAATGAAAATGATTATAAAAGTTAAATTTTGTTGACCAGTACCAACAGAAATCCTAGAAATTTGGGCTAGGCCTCCTAACACCCAAGGACCAGCTTGGGGTGCGGTGTTTATTACCCAAAATATGTTTGGTTGCAGTGTTTTTATCGCCCATGCTATCAGCTTGAGGCCTGGTTATTACCCAGTTTATCTGGGGTGCAGTGATTATTATCCAGACTATCGACCTTGGGGTGCGGTAATTATTACCCAAACTATGTTTGGGGTGCGGTGATATATTACCCAAGTTTTACTTGGGGTGCGGTGATTATTACCCAGACTATGTTTGGGGTGCAGTGATTATTACCCAAGTTTTACTTGGGGTGCGGTGTATTCCCTCGCTGGCATAGGCTGGGAGGAAGACGTAGTATCATGCCCCACTTCCCAAAAAGAGAATACAGAATACGGATACGTGACTAAGTCTAGCGAATGATTTTTATTATCCATAAGCTGTTAGGATCTTTACAATATTTCACAGGAATAATCAGAGTAGGAAGCAAGAGAAGTCAACCACGCATGCATAAATGAATCAATATACCAACATGAATTTACTTGAAACAAAACTTAATAAATTTCAAATAAACCAGATATGAACAAGTCAATAATTTTGGGTCACATTACCCAATACAAAATAATCCAAGTAACAGATACATTTATTAAAAATAAGCAACAAGAATGATAATAATAATAGCCAGAACTCCAAGAACTAGAATCTCAGATTACCTAGTCCATCAGGCAACTGGTCACCATAATCTACAATTTAATAAATTACAGAAAGAGGAAACAAAAGAAAACAACGCCCGTCAATGCAAGTTACCGGCCGCTTGTAGTGCAAGCACAAGTACAGAGATAAAATAAACAAATATAGAGTAACAGCGAAACAAATATAGTATGGAATAGGCATGTCAACAAAGCAGGATAATTAACATGAATCAGGAAACAAAATCAAGTAACATGATATACTAACAGAGTATAGTTAACATGTATCAAGTGTCATACAAGCAGGTAAACAAGTAATCAGGTATATAGGTAAACAGGTATACAGGTAGCATGTATAGGTGACATGTAACAGATGTCATGTTATGTCAAGTCTTGTATTTAATTCTAACTAGGTAGCACTTCATGCGTCCAAAACTTTTACCACATGGTTGCTACATTCTAACAAGTTAAGCTTAGATTTTGTAGTGGAGGCTATAGGACCGTGTAACGCCCCTGCCCCTAGCTCAGACAATTTATACAATTTATTAGACAAATTATTTATAGTATAGTACAACTTCCCACCACAGGCTGCCTCTCAAAAGGTGGTTAACCGGATTGGTGACTCTTGATCATAGGCTATTATATTTATATATTATATTATCACAGTGAATTACCAATATGGTACTAATTAATACCACATCCCTTCTTTACAACTATTCCCGTGCACACCATAGACCAGTAGGCCATAGTGCCACGTTACCATGGGGCTATTTGACCGAAGTCAACCAGGAAATCAAACAGCACAAGGCTGTGTGTTTCCATCACGTGTGGGCCCCCACTCATGAATACCATTCATTTCATTTTCATTAAGACATTTTGTTATCATCAACAGACAACTTACCCTTTCAACACACACACACACATATATATATACTTTATACTTATGCTCTTTTTGAAAATTAAGGGGTGTTATAGACCGTGTACCCAGGGATCAGGAAAACATGTACAGGAACAGGTATAGGTAGAACCTACTGGTCCTCTTCTGAGTACACATTTCTATATGGAAGTGTGCAGTCAGGTAATCAGGTAAACAGGTACAGGTAGAACCTACTGGTCCTCTTCCGAGTATACCTTCTTATAAGGAAGCATGCAGTCGAGTAATCAGGTAAATAAGATCGTGTATCATATAGTCATGAAACACATAACAGGTGGAAAACACGGGCCCCCTTCTAAGTACACATTTCTATATTTTCCACTACTGGATCTTTCCCTTAACCCCGACTTGGTTATTTATTATTATTATCAAACGAGCATGTATGTGTCACAAACAAGGCAAGAATAACATGGCATGAACAATTAATAGGTTCAGGTTGAAAGATAAACATACACAGGTGATAGACAACACATAAAAGGATAGAACAACGAAAATTCTAGTTTAGGACAGCAAGACAGTACTACACTAAATCTGGAATTCTCGTTGCTACAAATGTGCAAATCTGAATCCATCAGAAAATCTAGAAAATAAACTCTCGGCCGAATCCATAAAATATATATAAGTCATATGGTATCTCACAAAACCAAGACTCAAAACAGATTTGTATCCAGAAAACATGTTTAGCCAGAAATCAAAGTTTGTATTCCTAAACAGGAAAACGGCATAAAAACTTACTGATTAAATCCAAGAAAAATCTGGGGTATTCCCTAGTATGTTTAGTATCAAAAAATAAAGTTTCATAAATTTCCAACATAGATTGAATCGTCAAGTAAAATCAGAAAGCAGCAAGATATAGTACTATTGTAAATCTGGAATCATAAATACAGTAGTACTAAAACAGCAATAGATTACAAAATACAAGTCGAAATCCAGATCCGTCAAAAGGGTGATAAAATAGATATAGTAGGATAAAATTAATATTCACAAAGTTTCATGAACAGCAAATAGAATTAGGTCGAAATTAAGGTTCTTTACTGAACAGTATGAAAATTATGCATATATAGTTGTTGTTCACAAGTATAGAATAGTTTATAAAAGTTATCAATTAAATACACACAAATTAGGGATTAATCCCAATCAAGTCTTGTTATACTCAGAAAAGTATTGGGTCAAAATATTATCTTTAACATTAGTATAAAAATAAATTACTTCAGAATTCATTTAAAACAGAATCTGGAATTTTCTACACATCTGTAGTAAAACAAAAATAACTTGTAACTCATAAATCAAAACTGAGATCTGTAAGAAACTCTGGAAAGTAGACAGAATTCTATATAATTCATATTCACAAATAATTTTCATATAATGACCTTAATAAGATACTGAACAACAACGGGGTAATAGAAAAGACAGAAATATTCTTCATGCATAAAATCAACTAGGTCATATGAAACTCATCAAAATCATAACAAGTGTGAATTATGGTGTATTAGATGTCCAAGAAACATAGTATAGGGTGTTTGACAAGTCTACAACGAGTTATACTACAATGAACCCATCAAACGTACAAGATCATACAACATCTCATAATTCACGAACACATGCATGTATACAAGAAGTGATTATCTCTAAGTCTAAATTCATGTCATGTGTGTAATGGGACAACTACGGACGGATCAACACATAGAAACAAGATATAACAGAGATTTTGCATAAGAATTGTCTCTAGAACAAACCTACACTACATGCGATATTTAGTACTTGTATTACACAACGAAAAGAATACAAGTTACTTGCCTTATAGCCGACGACGAGAACGAAGCAAGAACAAGAATAATGGAAACGGATTTCCGTGCACGAACACAAGCAAACGAACCACAAACCACGAACAAAATCATACGAGATCCAAAACACGCACATAAGAATTAAGACGATGGCACCCATGGACTACGATAGCAGCGCTGATGCTGCTGTCGTTGCTGTCTGCCGTCGAAGGGGAGATAGGTACGGGGGCTGGCACTGCTTGTAATGCCCCGATTTTTCATTTAATGAAAAATTATATATTTTTGCACGTAGTGTGCACGTGCAATATTTTGGTAAATATTTTTATCATGATGAGTATAGATATTTAAATATGTGCTTTTAATTATTTTGTACAAAGCCTTCTTTCAATTAGACAAAAAACCTTTTTCTTAAAGCCCAAATTAATTTTATTTATTATCTTTTAAAGCTTATTATTTTGGCCCAAAAACTAAAGCCCATGAGTTAATTTATTTTTAAATATAACTTGTAATGTAGAATACAATTTAAAGATTATTTTTATAGAAAATTTAATGTACAAATTTTAAATGGAGACCAAGTTGCATACACGTACACGTGCATATGCACACTTGCTTGGCCGGTTGTGCTTTAGGAGGAAAACCAAAAATTTGAGTGGGATCATGGTGGTGGTGGTTACTTGATTATGGGTGGTTAATATAACTCCTCCTTAAATCTAAGCCATTTGTTCCTAACTCCTACTTCAATCCTAGCCATTCATTCTCCTATTTTTTTTTGTATAAATACCCCCCCCCCCCCCATGGCTAGTATTCTTGTGCAAAATATTTCCTCCAACCTATAGTTAAAATACAAGTATCTAGTAGTTGTAAGAGAGCAAAAGATTGAGAGATTGTGTGGGATTTTTGCTTGCATCAAGAAGGAGAAGGGGCCAGTTTCATCTAGGAGGAGTGCTCTCGGTTTCGGCAGTGTGGAGTGCTCGAGTTGGCTTGTGCGCGCGGAGGACCGCTCTCGTGGCAAGGACATTCATTTAGGAGGTTGCTAATTGTACTTTTCTTCAATAAGGTGGGTAAATTTTATATATTTCTAAATAGGAATGCATGCTAGATTGAATGGAAAAAATGATGCATGAAAAAGATTAATAAGAGTACACATTTAATTGGAAAATTGATCTATAAATTGATTGGAATGTGGATGTGCAATTGTATGTGATCTTATTAGTAAAAGTCTAAATTTTGTGTGAATGGACTATAGTTATGGATTGTTGAAGAAAAATTTTATTATCTACACCATGAATTATAGACACAAAAGTTAGAAGATTAACAATACTACTTTATGTGTTTAAATGAATCTTTGTGTTGTATTGAAATGAATGAATTAAGATATAAATTTGTATGCTTAGTAAATGATTAAAAATAGGAAATTAATGTGAAGAATTGCTAGTAAAGAGCTTTGAGATATTAATTGTTAAGAACTGTCGAAAAAGAAGAAATGTGGTAGTGATAGTTTCCAATTCAAATTAATTGTACGAAAAATATGTTTTAATTGTTGAAAAAATTATTTTTTCATACTGGAGTATAATTTATGATGATATTAGTCAATCTGGACATTTACAGTAATTTTTATAAAAGCAAAGTGAAGTGAGGACTAGTTGAACATCGAAATGTTTTGATAACAGAGAGTTTTGATCTAAATAAATTTCGAGTTGTAACTTTGACAACCTGAGCGCGTAGCTCAAGTGGTCAGGACGGCTCTAATCGCTACAGTATAGGCTCACGGGTCTGAGGTTACTGGTTCGAATCTCCGGGCTACCATACTTTTATTTCATTTTGAAAAAAAAATATATAGACAGTGGCCGAGAGCATTTAATGCTCTCAGCGCATGCTTCTAACGCAAATAGCACTTGGCCTATTGGTTTGTGCCTTCGGTTGGCTTCCCTGTGGTCGTTGGTTCGACCCTGGCTTTCGGCTGTTGTTTATGTGTGGGAAAAACAATTTTTTGGGGGTTTTTAATGGTAAAAAAATATGGAAAAAAATATATTTATTATCTTAAAAATATGTGGAGCTTATGAAAAATAATTTGAGAATTATTTACATAGAATAAAATATGATTTGAGAATAAATGTGCAAATAGAACTACGATTCTACATCTATGTTTTTGTGAAAATTATATTTTGCAAAAAGAACTTGAAATGAAGGATTAGAAAATTAATATGACAATGAAAGAAATTATTTTTTTGATGTGATGTAAATTATTCTCATTTGAGAATAGTGTGGAAATTATGAAGTGTAAATGTCCACATTTGATTGAATAATTAGTGATGTGGATTTTTATGTGAAAATAACATTTCATGAGTTACATGATGAATAGTTGAATTTCATGTATAATTATAGACTATTGAACGATTTAGCAATCATGATTGGAAAGAAATATTTTTGAGTATGACAACTCAGTATGTGAACTTATGAGTTGAAACACTCAACTTTAGAAATTGTGAATGGGAATTGAAACAAAAGAGTAGCTAAGTCTCCCCCGGCATTTGAAAAGAAATGAAATGAAACTTGAAATAAAAGGCCAAGGTTGGTCATGTTGAATGAATGAATAAGTCCGGTTTAGTGGAGAGACTAACTCTAGTGCTTTGATTGTGTTCATGATTCTATTTCATTAGAATTAAGGATTAGTTACATAGTGAAGACGTGATGAAAGTAAGAAAAAAACATTGAGTATGAGGGCCACTAGATCAGCGGCGAGAGCGTATCCCAGGATGTCCCATGACGAGTCAGGGCGAGGATACTGCTCCAGAGTACCGTCACGGTGGCGACGCTCGTGGGATGTTTGAAGACTACGGGTGGTGTCATGTCTATGGTAGGAGCTGAATTTCCACAGGATGCCTGCATGATGAGTCATGTGTCAGTGCGTTGGGATTCCCTCCAGGGTGCCTAGACATGAGTTCGTAGGTCAGAAAACATCTAGGATACTTACCGTAGTTACAGTAGTAGATTAAGTCATAACGAATGATTGAACCCTACAAAGATGAAAAACGATTAAGGGCTTGCCCTCGAACCTATGTAGTATGGGATGCATAGAATCCGAACAAGTGCGCAATAGTGTCATGTAATATAAATAATTGCATTAAGGATTAAGTGCACAATCACAACACAACATCAATATGGTAGTCCTTTTAGTTTGACATGTGACAAGTTTGTGTTTGTTAAATATGAAAAATAAGTTATACTATTTCCGGCATAGAGAGAATGACCGTGTATAATGTTCGTCGGTTGAATAAACTGACGTACCCACAGTTTTACATGCAGGTAAGTGACATGATAAAGATTAAAGAGGAACAGATGCTTAAAGATTATACAATGTTGTTGTACATTTATTTGATTGTTGTGAATTTTACTTCCGCTATGCAATGTAAAGTGTAATGTTTTATGTAAACTCTAATATAAAGTGAAAAGTTTTAATTTCCTTGTAAAATTGTACTAAATGAAGCGAAAAGATCCTGTAGAACTCTCGAATTCAGTTGTATTTGGGATTCGGGACGTTACAGAGTGGTATCAGAGCCACGCTTCACACTTGTACAAATTTATAAGGAATGACACCCTAGTAGTGGACATTAGAGTGTGCATTTGAGTCTAGAAATTTAAATGTAAGTGACTTACATTTGTGTTGCTCTATGACTTATGCTTCTTCCTCTCTATTTCTAAGATGGCTGATCACTTCGACCCTACTGGAGACGACGACTGGCATATCATCGAGGAAGAGTACTACCCAGGGCAAGCAGATTCTGACGAAGAAGAAGAACCAGTTCCAAATAGTCTTGTGACTTCTCTTCAGAGGCAGGTAGAAACACTGCCGAAGAAACTACTTGCCGAGCAACTTGGATCGTCCGATCCCCCAGAAAATCGTGCTTGAAGCTGATGGAGGGCCCAGATCGAGCCACGCCATAAATCGGTATTAAAAATTAGTTTTTATTTATTTTAATCTTTTTATTTATCTAAAAATTGCGAAAAAATTGTTAAAAATTCTAGGAAATAATTATAAATTCGGGAGTGTATTTTCGAGCCCCTGAATGAACAATTGTTGCCTAGAACGGTTTATTAAGACCCCCGAACGACGGATTAACACTTTGCAAAATTAAATAAATAATCCGAAAAAATAGATAAAAATCACCAAATGTCCAGAACAACTCGGAGCGCACATCCAGCTCGAAAAATTACCATACTGCCTCATACAAAGATTCGAGTCTCCCCGTTGGACTCCGATACAACCCCGTAAGCCATGGAAACAGTAAAACTACCCCTCAAAGGCTGATCAAACTCAGTCTTCGGGAGTGGGGGCTCATGATATGGCTAAAAATAGGGTTAAATCGGGATCGTCCAAATCGGGCACGAATTTCAAAGCTTACGGGTAAAATGGTAATTTTACCTACAAATGGGTCCGAAGCGGGTACTGGGTCTCCTTCTCAAAGATCCATTAACCCGTGAACGGATCCATCTCCAGCCGGGTGTGAGTTCCAACCCGCGGGAAACCCGGTCCAGCAGGATAAAATCAAGGTCTCTGATTAATCCTAATCAACGGCCCTGATTCACATCTATCTTTTCACTGGGAATTAGGGATTACATTCCTAATCTGATTACAGGGATTATATTCCTTATCAGATCACAGGGATTATATTCCTAATCTGATCCCCAAGGCGGCTATAAATACCCCCCATCTACCACCGTTATGAGGTAATCAATCTTTTGCCAATTTACGCTCTTTCATAATCATTCCTGATTACTGACTTGAGCATCGGAGGGTGCGTTGCCGGAATCAACCCCGGTGTCTTGCACTTTTTGCAGGTGAACGGCGGGAGTCAACGGTCTAACTCCGGTGGAACAGGTTAGGTGTTTGCTATTCAAGTTTTCCAAGAATCCACAAATACTGTCTGTTTACTCCCACACTAGATTTAGCGATAACAATAAGAACACTTATTCAACCATTAATTAGCAAATATAAATTTAAAAAGTAAAAAACCGAAAATCGAAAACCATTAATTACAAACAGGAATTAAAAAGGTAAAAAAAATAAAAAAATAAAAAATAAATAACCATTAATTAGTAAACATGGAATATAAAAAGTAAAAGAAAAATTACTCTCGTTGAGAGTTGAACTCAAGACGTCCCACTTACTTAAAAGGTGCTCTAACAAACTAAGCTTGGAAACCGTGTACATTCTTAGTTCAAATATTAATTAGTTAGAGTATTACAAACTCATTACACTTATAATTTTTTGTGCTCCTCATCTGAATTGGGTCCTGAGCGATCGCCCAGCCCATCCTGTACCAAGGCCAATCCTGATTCCAACTCTTGCATTATAGTATTGGAAATAAATAATAATGAGTAATGCTAGAGCCACTACCAATTTCACTACATTTCTCTTCACTACCTTAGGTGGCACACTCCAATAGGTAGGAGATGATAGAGTAGGTGGGAGAACTCTCCAATAGAAGTATGACACCTAAGGTAGTGAAGAAAATGGTAGTGAAATTGGTAGTGGCTAAAACATTACTCAAAATAATAATAAATTGAGGGAGCATCACGATATAGTAACATGTGAATAATAATAAAAAAGGAACACTCATCAACTAAAGTCATTATAACTTTTTAATATAAAAAAATAGCAAGACTAACTTAAGTGCAGTTTCACAACATAGTAGCCCGTGATTAGTCACATTAACTTTTTTATTCCAAAAAATAAAAAAATAAACATAATAATTAAGGCTGTCAACGGGCCGGACTCGGGCCGGACTTACACAAATCCGAGCTCGAGCCCGAATTTTTTTCTAAGGCCCATATCCGGCCCGCTTTTCAATCGGGCTGCCAAAATGAGGCCTAAGCCCGGGTCCGAATAAAGCCAAAAAATCTGAGCCCGGCCCGATTTTGGAGTATCTTGGAGTACAATTTCACAAACATGCAAATTGGTATGATCATTTCCCTTTTCCATCACGATTTATGGATCATACAGCATATGTCAACATTGAGTTAGAACTAATTCCTAATTAACAGAAACAATAACTGGACTATATGTCATCATGTTTCGTTGTGTACAATTTCACAAACCTGCAATCGCTTCTTCAACTAGCGGCGGCGGCGGCGCGAGCAGCGACGGCATCGGATTAAGGCTCATCGGCAGCGGGAATCGAAGGCTCGGATTGGGAATCGAAGGCTCCCACTGCTTTTAAATTAAAGGGAAACCCACTCCTCAATTAAAAATTTTGAGACTAAGGTGGATCATTTAGCTACAAAGGGGGGTCATGATCTCAAGAAATTGTATACCAAGTTTGATTCCAAAGTGTTGAGCGAAATTCCTAGAGGCTCGAGTGTGAAAGAGAAGCAAATTTAATGAACGTTTCGACTTGTTATTGGAAACATGAATTTTCTTCGACTTCTGTAATTAATGGCTTGTTTGGTGCAGTTGCCAAAGGGACAAATTGCATATGTATATTGTATGCAAGTCTCAAAAGTCTCAAAAGTTTTAATTGAGGAGTGGGTTCCCTTTGCTTTTAATTTTTTATTGTTTTGGAAAAGAAAAATAGATGTAGAAAGAGGAAGAGAAAGGAGCACTTACTGCTTCTTGTTTTTTGGGAAAGGGAAAAGACAGAAGGAAGGAGAGAGAGGGGTTGATTTTAAGCAGTATTGATAGTTTTTGTGTTTTTTATTTTTTATATTGGGGAATTGAACGGATGGTTGTGTGAGTGTATCCTAGCCATTGATTGTGGTTATGAGGAGTGGGGGTGATTTCACTGATTTGTTAAATTCGGGTCGGGTTCGGATCGGACCTATACAAGCCCGAACCCGGCCCGAAAATTAATTCGGGCTCAATTGTTGAGCCCGGGTCCGAAAATTTTCAACAAATTTAAGTCCGTATTCTACTAAAATCGGGTCAGACCTAATCGGGCTCGGATCGGGTTCGGATCAATTGCCAGCCTTAATAATAATGCCACTAATCACGAGTTGTCATGTCGTGACATTGCACTTAAGTTCCGTTAACTGGCACTGCACCCCGCATTTTCTCTCATTCTTTTCTATTTTAAATCAAGTAAGAAATTTACCACAAGAGGCCGATAAACAATACATTTTATCGTGTTTATTTAGAAAAATGAGGCTTTCTACAGCATATTTGGATTATAATAGTAAATAAATCAAAGAAGTATTCATAAAACTGAGATATAAAAGACCAATAAAATGTCCCAAAATTCCCTGGTCCAAACACCAGAAGATTCGACTATTGTGGCAAGCAGGTGAACTACAGACAGATAATTTGCCTCGTAGTTGGTATATGTGAAGCACATTTCTTCTGTATGGTTTCTAAGCACTTGTTTTCCCTTACATATTAATTTGGTATATACAATGGCATAAGTGAGTGAACTTTACCAATGAAATAGTGATGGATGAGTTTATAAGATATACCTCTACAAGTGTCTGGTAGTCCATTTTCACTGATAAGTAAGAGGTCAGAAGTTCAAATCTCGCTTGCACCAAAAAATTTCAATTAATACATATTTGATGTAAAATGTGAATGTGTGGCTACGCCCTTACTCCCAAAAAATAATATAAATAAATAAATAAATAAATAAAGATATAGCTCCAACAATAAAGCCTTATCCTAAAATTTTGAAATTAGGTATATGAATCTTTCTCCTCCAAGGATCTTTACTAAGGATCACCTTCTCCAAAAATGATATAGCTCCGTTCTAAAAAATTCATCATTGGAACAACATCTTTCAACGAAATGGCGACATTTAAAGTGAACGCAGAACACAATTCTAGGTACAAGGGCTATTGCGGAAGTTTTGATTATTTGTGTTGTCTTCTATGCCCATCTACCATATGCACTGTTATAACTAAAGAGTTGAAATTGTGTAATTTATAGAGAACCCAACCAATTTAATCTAATTTCAACCATGCATTTTAAAGTTGGAGTTAAGTTAACCATCCATTTATAATTAATTATTAAATTGTTGCAGTTACTGTTATTGTTGAGGTGATGTGATAGGGAGAGGAATCTCACCACAACTCTCGTTGTGGAATTTCGTCGAACACCTGTGGTGCAGCGGAGCTGGTTAGAATAATGCTGATGGCGAGGTAAAGGCTGAAATTGAAAAAAAAACCCCTAAACTATCTCATATATGCATAAAACCTCACTCACCTTTTTTTATGCAGAAAACCACACTCAATTATGGTGCGAAAAACCACATCATGACTACGTTAGGGTTCCGTTAGGGTTCCGTTGGGCTAAAATTGAAAAAACCCCCTTAAACTATCTCATATATGCAGAAAACCTCACTCACCTTTTTTTTTTAAGCAGAAAACCTCACTCACCTTTTTTTTAATGCAGAAAACCGCACTCAACTATGGGTGCGAAAAACCACCAGTATAATGGAACCCTAACGGAGACATGATGTGGTTTTTCGCACCATAGTTGAGTGTGGTTTACTGCATAAAAAAAAGGTGAGTGAGGTTTTCTGCATATATGGGATAGTTTAGGGGGTTTTTTTCAATTTTAGCCCGAGGTAAATGAGACAAATTAATCGAACAACCAAACAAATAGATCCACCAATATAACACAAACACACAAGGAATTTATCCCGGTTAGCTTTCACTTAATCCGGAGGGAAATATAGGGAGATATAATATTCAACTATAGGACAAGAAGTTACAGATTCACTTAGTACAAGGAATTAAACTCACACACCAAATTACTATCTCTCAAGCCTCTCTTTGCAATAGAGAAAATAATAATGAAGTACTTGACTTCTCATATTGGAGACCATAACAATAAATAGAAGAAGAATAGAGAGAACCGTAGGTTAGTCTTGATATCTCAGTCATCTGATATATCATGTAGAAGAAGTCACTGAATAGGAGATGTATGATCTGACTTGGAGTTGAAATTTGGGTCGAAACGATCCCTAAGACCTAAGTCCAAAATAACACTACAACTGCGGGCGGTCAACTGCACCCAAGTGCGGTCGACCGCAACTCAACCAATGTGGACCCGAGGGGTGTACAGTCCTCTGTTTTTGTTGCTGCCATGTTTCCAACTTCATCTCTCTTCGATGCTTTAACCTCCGTGCTTCGACGTCTCTTCTTCTAATTGAACAACAAGTATGAAAGACATAATCCTAATAACCCCCACCTTGGATTGCGTACGAGTGCTATCAACATGATGTGATTCTTCATCTCTGAAATCTACTAATATTTACTTGAAAACATACTTGGAACAATAGTTTTTTCATCTCTTTGAACAAATCTTCTACCCAATCTCACTGATCAGTATACCCCCTCAAGGGTACACGTCAGTAGGCGTTAACACGGAGTTGCCAACCTCCGCACGAAATCCTCCTATCCTGAGGCACTCTCCACCTCTCGACGATATTCGAACGTCATGATCTTGCATTGATGATGCTAACTGCGACAGACTAGATGAACTTGCGGGAATATCGTGAAAAGATGCAACACCTACATAGGTAATTCGGATCCCCCAAAGCTTGTAGATATTATGTTGACTTGGCCCAACAACTCTCTTACCTCTAATCACCTTACGACGACCATGAAAAACAGACATAACTTCACTTCGAGTAGTGTACCTACAACCGCGTGGTTAAAGAGTTTCCAAGAACGCCAAATTTTGTTCAGCAGAGGAATATGCAAGACTTCCATTAGAGTGAAACGTTTTACACATGGCATCTTCAACTTAACTGTCCTCTCACCTACTACTTTATAAATCTCCCCAGCTCCCGTTCTCACACAATGCCCTATAGTAGACCTATAAGTAGAAAACAACTCCCTCTTGGAGCAAATATGAGTAGAACTCCCCGAGTCAAGAAATCAACCTGAATCCACTTATACAGAATTTAAAACAAGAAGACACAAATCACCTGATTCAGAAAGGTAAACCACATTTGCGGTACTGCCATCCTTGGCGCTCTTCTGCTTCTGCAATTTCCAATAAGCTTTCTTTGATATGTTGTGACCTTTTACAATATCAACAATGGATCAAATCCTTTTGTAATGCACTTTGACTTCTAATTGAATGACCTTCTACTGGTAGACAATTTATGAAAGTTGACGATGATTTCCGAGTCTCCTTCCTAAGTTGATTTTTCTTTAAGGCTTTGATTGCACCATCCACCATAATACTCTTCTTAGTAGATTTACCGTGTAACATGATAGTTATCAAATGCTTGTATGAATCCGGCAGTGAATATATCAAGTTGAAAACTTTATTTTCTTCACTCACATCCGCGTTTATCGCATTGGGTTCAGATAACACATTGTTGAACTTTGTGATGTGATCTTGAATATCGGTACCTTCCTTCATTGATAAACGGAATAGCTTCCTCTTCCAATACATCCGATTTAATAACGACGAACTAGAGTAGTCAGCTATGAGCTTTTCCCCTAAACTCGCCACACTAGTTTCTTCAAGAAATTTAAACTTGACCTCGTCTGCCAATGATAGTTGGATTAGATTACAACTCTTTCACAAATATCATCCCAAACATCCTCCTTCATATCGGATGACTTTTTCTCTTCTTGACTGCTAACTATAGAGGTTCTTGAACTAGGAAATCATACATGTCTACCTTCCAAAGACTGAAGTTGATCTTTCCATCGAACTGCTTGATCTTCAAAAGATTATGACCTGTCATCTTCGACAATGGACTCGGCAACCTGAAGCTCTGATAACACTTTTTTTTGGGGTGATGTGATAGGTAGAGAAATCTCATCACAACTCTCAATGGGGAATTTCGCGAACACCTGTGGCACAGCAGAACTGATTAGAGCAATGAGGATGACGAGGTAGATAAGAGGAACCAATTGAATAACCAAACAAATAGATATACCAATCCAACACATACACTGAGGAATTTATCCCAATTAGCTTTCGCTAAATCTGGAGAGAAATATTGGGAGATATAATATTCAACTAGAGAAGATTACAAGGAGTTATAGATTCACTCAATACAATGAATTAAACTCACTCATAAAGATTTATCTCTCAGTCCTCTCTTTGCAATGGAAAAAATATCAATGAAGCACTTGACCTTTCATATTGGAGGCCAAAAAATATAAATAGAAGAAGAATAGAGAGAACCTTAGGTTAGTCTTGATATCTCAGTCATCCGATATATCTGGTAGAAGAAGTCACTAAGTAAGACCTGTACAATTTGACTTGGAGTTGAAAATTTGGCCAAAACAATCCCCAAGACCTCGGCCCAAAAAAACACTACAGTAGCGGGCGGTCAACCGCAACTCAACCAGTATGGACCCGAGGGATGTAGTCAACTGTACATTCCTTTGTTGATGTTGATGCCATGTTTCCAACTTCATCTCTCTTCGACGCTTCGACCTCCATGCTTTGTTGTCTCTTCTTCTAATTGAAGAACGAGTATGAAAGACATAATCCTAGCAATAATGCTCTCAAAGTTCAACTTTATTTACGGCATAATTATTAGCGAAATGTCATTCATATAAATTAAATGTTGATACCCTTGAGGATAATTTGTGAAGAGTTGAAGCTTTCAAAAGAGGGCATGCATGAGTGCATTGCACACGTGCAAATTACTGTGTTTTTGACTTAAAGCCCAACAATCATGTTATTTTTTGATAAAGCAAAATTTCATCACAGAGTAAATTTAACACCCCAAATTCCAAACACTAGTAATTTGTAGCAAATACATGATATTTGAGTTCAAATTCGTTCAAGTTTACAAGGAAATTTAAAACTTTTTCATTACACATTGTCTGTTACAAATACACAGCAGGAGTTACATAAAATATACAACTTTGACATTCAAAAGCTTTAATCTGAAAGTAATCATCAGTATCAACTCATCTTAGCATCTTTCGCTAATCCAAGTCCTGCACTTGAAAACTGTGGGTACGTCAGTTGCATACAACTGATGCAATGCTATAATACAATGATTCTTCTATTTTAGCAAATACAAACTTGAATGCAAAAAAAAGTGGGAAAAGTGACTATCCTGAACATGTCAGTGTATGATATGGCCTAATGCCTAATGCAGATTTTACACTACGATAACCCTAATGCATACTTGTTCGGATTCAATACATCTCATACTACATAGGTCCAAGGGCAAGCCCTTAAAGTAATCCTTATTATAGGGTTCAATATCTCGTTATGAAAATCTTACCACGGTTAATAATGTAAGGTTTAGATATCCTGTGTGTGTCTAGTACCGCTTTGATAATTCTTGAGAATCACTCTCCCACCGCGAGTCGTAACCACGATAATTCTGGAGGCGAAACCCACACTGCGAGCCATGACCCTGATAATCTTGATAGTCGTTCTCCCACCATGAGTTATTTTCTGACATCACGCCTCACACCCCTATAATTCTGGAGACAAAATCCACACCGTAAGTCATATGGTACCTCATCACACAAATACCCCATGAACTTCGCCTCGATCCCAATAATTCTAAAGAAATATCTCCCACGACGAGCGATTTTGGACATCACGCCTCACGCCCCGATAATGATGAAGATAATCTCCCACCACGAATCTTGATCCCGATAATTCTGAAGAAATATCTCCCACGACGAGTGATTTTGGACATCATGCCTCACACCTCGATAATTCTGGAGACAATCTCTCCCGCGAATCAAATAAGGCCCTCACATCTCCCCTTAGTGCCTGTCATTAGGTTTTATTATAATTATTAAGACCTAGAGTTAGCATACCCACCGGACTTAAATCAAACACTGAGAATGTTAGCCCACACTAGCTACTTCTCAAAGAAAAAGTTAACCCACATTGGCTACTTCTCAAATTCTATTTATCACAACTATCAGTATTCTGGATTCTGCTCACTCTAGAACAAACAACTATCTCAAAAGAGATCACATAGGTTACATCAAACCTCATCATAAACATCTCATTCATTATTTATCATTTCTTCTTTATCTATTCTCTTTGTTATTATTAATTATGAAGTTACCAACTGTAACACCCCACATTTTATTTTTTTTATTAAAAATGCATTTTTAATTTTTGCACGTATGATGCACGTGCTAATTTTTATTCTCATTTTATTACTTTCATTATCTATTTTTTTGCATGCACAAGATTCTGATTAGCATTCTTTTAACCTATGGACCTAAAAATGAAATCTAGCCCAATAGACAAATTAATTAGTTGATTAAAAGAGAGCCCATGAATCAAGTCCATCAATTAAAACCTAGTTTGAATTAAGTATGGACTAATACATGACAAGTTACAATTTTTAGTACATATTTAGAACTATAAAATTGTATTTATTTTATGTGCATGTGTACATTTGTACACACTAGTGTTGACCGGATTGTGACTAGAGAGGTAGGTCGGATTTAAGCAATGGAGGAGGGGAGTTAGAGCTTGTAATAGTGGGGAGAGGAAAGGTTGGGAGTTTGGGAGTTAGAGTATTTGGAGAGTTTGAGGGAGGAGTTCAGAAAATGAAGAGGTACGGAGTTTAAATGAGGAGTTATTAGGTTGAAAATTTTACAAATTAGACCCTAACATTGTCCTATAAATAGCACCCCATTCTCCTTCTCTCTTTACACCAAAAGTAAACTAAATAAGAGAAAGAAAAAGAAAGAGTGAAAGAGAGTGCTTTGGTGCTTTAGAGGCTTGCTAGGAGGAGAAGAATAATGAGGTGCTAGTGGAGCTATGAGCTAGAACAGATCTCATTTCATTTGTGGTTTTCATTCTTCTTAAAGGCAGGTGATCTCTTCCTTTCTAAGTAGGAATTTGCATGCTAAATAGTTTAAATGAGTAGTGTAAGTTGAATGTGATATATGTAGATAAAAATCCATGCTAGCATAACATGCAATGATCTTGTTGAGGCTTAGTGAATAATTTGTTACCATGCTAATTAAAAAGAAGAGTTCAACTAAAGAATTAATCATATGAATCATGTTAGAATGTTTGCAAATTTATGTTGTCGAATGTGTAAAATTGTTAAAGAATGTTATATTTCGACATATGCTTTAGAGACATGATGATTAAGAAAGAAAAAAGAAAAGAGAAATAATTTTAGTTATTGCCATGAAACATGTCGACATATGTTAAAAATACAATTTTTTGCATGAAAAAATTTCTTTGAGATATCCATGGTTGATTAAGAGACATATTTGGTTTTTGCACAAAACTTTAATTAGTATAACGATGGACATAAACTAGTTTTAATAAACATGATTCTTAATTTCGAGTTTTGAGAAGAAATGCAAATTTTGTATGTAAAAAGAAAGGAAAAATCTAGTTGAAAATGAAGATATATTCTAGAAATAAGTTTGAACTTGTTGATTATTATTTTTTGATTCATCTCAGTCCAAAAGAGAAGTTTATTCCAATATCCTAAAGGATTGGATCATTGGATAGACGAGTTTTGTTAAAAAGAACAAATTTCAGAACAGTATGAACAAAAGTATGTTAAAACAACTCCTAGAAAGAAATTACACTTGGACTTACTGGTTAACCAGTGCACCACAGAGCACAACTTGTAAGAGATCTTGGGTTCGAATCTTGATATCATTTGATAGACGAGTTTTGTTAAAAAGAACAAATTTCAGAACAGTATGAACAAAAGTATGTTAAAACAACTCCTAGACAGAAATTACACTTGAACTTATTGGTTAGCCAGTGCACCACAGAGCACAACTTGTAAGAGGACTTGGTTCGAATCTTGATAGTCACATTTTATTTTGATCCACTCAATAAAAAATCCGAATATGCACTATTTGTATAAAACAGTTTTTAATCCAATTTATGACACAAAGTCCAAATGGACTTGGTGGCTAGCCCGTTGGGCTTTGGGCGCCGCTATGTGTTGTCGGCCGACCCTGGTTCGAAACCTGTCCACTTTTTTTTTTATTTTCTTTTTTTGAGTTCTATTTACATTTTGAGATTTCGGTTGTAAAGATAGTTTGGGATAAAATTTTATTTTTCATACAAAGGCACATAGAATTTTTTAGAAGTATTTGTACAATTATTTTTGTATGTTTTGAGAAAGTAAAAAGAAATGGGATTTGAGGTAGCAGATAAATTTTTTATATCCAAAAATTATTATTTGAGTAAATGACTCATTTTTTTTCAAGAAAAATGTGTGATAAGTATGAGATTCTCTTGTTATAAACAAACCCGTTTGTTGAATAAGAAATGCTAGGTGAGATTAAAATCTAGTGAATTACTTTGGGAAGAATTACTATGTCACTTGATTGCCTTGATGAGACTATATGAATATGTTTGGTTGTGGTTAGGAATTTTTACGTGATTAATTTTCCTAAATGAGATGTGGATCTATGCTATAAATTCATAAAAAAAATTATTGTCTTAGAAAGCTAGTGAATGAATTGAATGAATGATGCTAAAACAAGACATACACCAAGTTGTGAATAAGTTGAAGATAAAGAATACTTGAGTTAAGACTTGATTATTGAAGGGTATGAATACCCATGAAATTCTTGTACATGAAAATTTATGATTTAGAGTTAGTAAAACCTCGGGTACCGACACTACTAAAATGAAAAAATTGAGATATATTTTGAGATATGGCCATGGAGCTATCTCATATTTGGTTGACTAAGTCCAGTAGGAGGTAAAACTAATTCTAGGTTTGGAAATTATTCATGTTCTGAACTTAAGAAATTTTAGGCACATAACTGAAGATGTAGTAAGATCTAGACAAATGTGAGTGGTGCACTCTATATATTCGGCCGGTGGGCTTGTTGCGGCGGTTCATCGGGACTATAGACCTAGTCGGGTGGGGGATTTGTTGTGGCGGTTCTCCGGAACTGTGGTTGCCTCGTGGGAGACGAGCTTTTATTTTAAATCCGGGACTATGCATAGTTGGGCGGATAGTTTGCCGTTCTCCATGTATATACGTATACAGGGGCTACAGGGGCACTTGCGGGAGGTTTGCACGACGAGGAGTCTGTATAACAGTCGGGCAGGGGATTTGTTGCGGCGGTTCTCCTGGACTGGGATCCGTACTCGTGGAACGTCTTAACTTTGTCTTATTACTGGGAAGTTGTCATGACGAGGGATCGAACCCTTTAATATGGAGTACGTAAGTGCTTGCCCTCGGACCTATGTAGTATGGGATGCATAGAATCCGAACAAGTATGTATTAGTGTCATTCTAGTATATATTGTCTGCATTAGGCATTAAGGCATCACATAAACTTATATGTTTAGAATAATCACTTTTGACACTTTATTGTTCATTCAATTTTTGTGTTTTGTTAAAGTATTGAGATCGTTATATGTACGGCATAGAGAGGCTAGCCGAGTATAACATTTTTATCAGTTATAAGTGACTGACGTGCCCACAGCTTAACATGCAGGTAATGGACTTTTTCATGAAGAAGTAAAGATATTGTGATGCAATTGATGACTTACATTGATAAAGCTATATAAGTTGTATTTTACTTTCAAGGTTGTATTTTATTCTTCCGCGGTGTAAACAAAAATGTAAAGAACTATGATGTATGTTGAAAAGTTTTAATTTCCTTGTAAAATTGTACGAAGTGAAGTAAAAATCCTGTGAAATCTCGAATTCAGTCTTATTTGGAATTCGGGGCGTTACAGATGGTATCAGAGCAGGCTTCACAAGTAGTACAAATTTATAAGGAACGACACCATAGAGTGGACAATTAGCGAGTGAGTTTCAACTTATAAAGATTTAAACTTATGTTTGTGTTGCTCTATGAGATGACATTTTTCTCCTCCTTTTCCCTATAAGATGGCCAATCAACATGATCTCCAAAATGAGGTGCCTTGGTTTGTCCAATTCGAGGATGAAGAGGAAGAAACAATGGAAGAAGAAGAAGAGGACCCAGAAGAAGAACTAGAGGAGGAGGAGGAAGAAGAAGAACCATTTGAGATAGAAGAAGAATTTCCCGAGTCCAGGGAGATTACTCCACCACCGCCTGATCTCCCCGAAGAATCCTCGGACAAAGAACTCGTTCCAGACAACCCAAATGACATTGTTGCTTCTCTTCAACGGGAGTTGAACACTCAAAAGTGAAGAGTTAACCACTTAGAATCACAAAGGGCAAAAGACAAGGAGCACATCCGGGAGCTGAACTTTCAAGTGTGCGAGCTTGAAAAGGTCCGACTTGTGAATGATCGACACTTCGCCAAGTTGGACCACATCACTCGTTGGGACAAGGAAGAGCGACAGCAAAAATTTGAAGACATGATGAAGGAAACCCAAGAACTACGGGAAGAGCTCAAAGAAGCCAAGAGAAACCATAGAATCTAGGATATTTTATGTAATGGATGTATTGGAACAAAATTTTTCTTTTTGAATGTAAAGAGTTTAAATTTTGAATGAATAAATTTTGTTGAAGTGATTTTATTTGTGTTATTTATGATGATTAATGATGAATTTTATGACTCAGAAATGGCTCAAAGGATCATGAACGGCGAAGAGCAAAACGGTGAGGATGGGCTGGATTTAGAAACTGACTGGCTCGAGTCTATCAAACCCTAAATGCTGTTGCTGCAAACATCGCTAGAACAGGGGACCAGGGACAGCAGTGCATGTTCCGGAGGTAATCAGGTTGGTTGAATCGTTCAAGAGGATGAAGCCACCTGTATTTGAAGGACAGGCCAATCCAGCCGCAGCTGATGACTGGATCAGACAGATCGAGACAATTTTTGATGTACTAGAAACCCCAAAGGCCAGCAAGGTGAAATTGGCTATCATTCAACTAGAAAAGGATGCAGGTGTTTGGTGGCAATCGCTAAAAAAGACCGTGGGCAATGTATAACTCTCTTGGGCAGAGTTTCTTGATGAATTCTGGAGCCACTACTTTTCATTGGACGTGCAGGAAAAAAAGGCCATGGAATTTTTGAGCTTGCAACAAGGCGGTATGTCGGTATGGGAAATGAGACCAAGTTCAACCAGCTCTCCAGGTACGCGTTTGAAATGGTACAACATGAAGCCAAGAAAGCACGCAAATTTGAGCAAGGGTTGAGACCAAGTCTGAGATCCCGGATGATACCCTTGGGCATTCGGAGGTTTGAGAAGCCAGTCAGAAGGACCGCTGCAACTGAGTCGGACATGAATCAGTTCCAGGCTGTGCAAGTCAAGAGGAACAACTGGAGCATGGGCAAGAGGCCTGCAGCCCCGAGCAACTACAGAAGTCCTCCCCCAGCACAATGTTTCAAACCAACTTGAGCTAATACTGTTGCAGTGGCAGGAAGAGTACCCACGTGCTTCAAATGTGGAGAATCAGGTCACTTGTCTTCCGGGTGCAAGAAGTTGGAAATGGTTAAGGTTTGTTTCCTTTGTGGTAAGGAAGGCCACATCAAGCCTTTTTGCCCTCAACTTCAGCGGGGAGGACCAAGTCAACAGCAGTCCAACCCTGGGCAAAAGCAGTTCAGGCAGGGGCGGGTGTTCGCCTTAACAGAGGCAGATGCTGACGATGTGGACAATGTGATCGCTGGTATGAAAGATGAAGCCTAGTTGTTTTGTTGCTTTTTTCCACTTATGTAATAAATGTTATGTAATGAGAGCACTCATATGTAACAGGAGACATTCTAATAAATGGAATAAAAGCATCAGTGTTGTTTGATATGGGATCATCACACACTTTTGTGTCACCCTCATTTACAAAAAGATTGGGAGTTGAACATAAAATTTTTCCTAGCAAGGTTTTATCTCTGGCTACTCCGTCAAGAGAGAACTTGACAACCGATCAATGCTATGAAGGGTGTGATTTTGAAATCGGAGGTAGGATCTTTGGCATCGACCTCATTGAATTGGCAGTTCTGGGAGTCGATATCATTATTGGTATAGACTGGATGTCAGTTTACAGTGTCACTATTGAATACAAGAGCAAGGAAGTTGTAGTGAAGGCACCAGGAGGACTAGTAGTTACATTTCAGGGTAAGAGGAAGTGTAAGATGTTGGTAGCAGCTTTGTCAGAGCAGAAAGTTCCAGAAGAAGTGATGCAGATCCTAGTTGTTCAAGATTTTCCAGCTGTGTTTCTTGATGATCTACCAGGGCTTCCCCCTCATCGAGATGTAGAGTTCAGCATCACTGTTCAACCAGGAAGTGCACCTATTTCCAAGGCACCATACATAATGGCACCAGTTGAACAAGATGAGATCAAGAAGCAGATCGAAGAATTGTTGAGCAAAAGATTCATCAGGCCAAGTGCATCACCGTGGGGATCCCCATTTCTTTTGGTGAAGAAGAAGGATGGATCAATGAGGATGTATATCGACTACAGAGAGTTGAACAAGGTTACTGTACAGAACAAGTACCCAATTTCTTGAATTAATGATCTGTTCGATCGTCTAAAAGGAGCAGCAGTTTTCTCCAAGATAGACTTACGATCAGGATCTCACCAGGTCTGAGTGAAAGAAGAAGATGTGCACAAGACGACTTTCCGAACCAGGCATGGTCACTATGAGTTTCTAGTCATGCCATTTGGAGTCACAAATGCACTGGCTATTTTCATGGACATGATGAACAGAGTTTTGCAGCCTTTCATCGATTCTTTTGTCGTTGTATTCATCTACGACATATTGGTCTATTCCATGATAGAGGAAGAGTATGCCAAGCACTTAGCAGAGGTTCTGAAGAAGCTATAGGAGCATCAGCTGTATGCGAAGTTATCCAAATGTGACTTCTGGAAAACCGAAGTCACCTTCCTAGGTCACATCCTTTCTGAGGAGGGAGTAGCTACTAACCCGCAGAAAGTTGAAGCTGTGAAAGATTGGCCAAAACCAACCACAGTGAAAGAGATCAGGAGCTTTCTGGGTTTAACTGGATATTATAGATGGTTCATTCAGGGTTACGCCCAACTAGATGTGCCACTCACATGGCTCATAAGGAAGAATGTGAGTTTCAAATGGTCGGAGCAGTGTGAAGCTAGTTTCCAAGAGTTAAAGGAAAGGTTGACTACCGCTTCCATTTTGGCACTGCTAAGAGCAGGAGTCGACTATGATATCTACAGGGGTTCTTCCCATCGCGGATTGGGCTGTGTACTGATGCAGGAAGTGAAGGTAATAACTAATGGGTCTAGGCAGCTAAGACCACATGAAAAAAATTACCCAACCCATGATTTGGAGCTGACAACAATCATCTTTGCTTTGAAGCAGTGGAGGCATTACGTGTACGGAGAGAAGGTCAACATGTACACGGTTCACAAGAGCCTGAAATATATTTATCAACAGAGGAACCTGAATCTGAGGCAGAGGAGATGGTTAGAAGTGTTGGAAGATATCCGACCTGAGATCAAATACCATCCGGGCAAGGCCAATGTTGTGGCAGATGCGCTCAGCAGAAAGTGCAGTTTATCTCGACTGATCACAACTCAGAAGGAATTGGTAAAGGAGCTTGATCGAGTAGGGATTGAAGTGGTTTTCCAAGGTTTGGGAGCTTCCTTAGCTCAGTTGAGAATTCAACCTAACTTGAAAGACAGAATTATCGATCGTTAGAAGGTAGATCCAGAGATCCAGAAGATGATAGAATAGGTTGGTGTTGGCAAGTTGGCAGAGTTCCAGGTGAAGGATGCAGTGTTGTGGTATGGCGAGCGGTAGTGTGTACCAGATCTAGCAGAACTGAGGGAGAGTATTCTTCAGGAAGCACATGCTACTTTGTTATTCGTGCATCCAGGGAGTATCAAGATGAAAAGGATATAAAGCTATATTTTTAGTGGCCAGGGATGAAGCATGATGTGGCTGAATTTGTTGCCAAGTGTGCAGTTTGTCAGAAAGTCAAAGCAGAAAATCAGAAGCCCGGAGGTCTGTTGCAGCCATTACCCATCCCAGAGTAGAAATAGGATTGTATCAGCATGGATTTCATCACAGGTTTACCCAAGAGTTCCAAAGGCAATGATACAATTTGGATAATAGTATACCGACTTACCAAATCAGCTCACTTTTTGGCAATGAAGCTTACTTGGTCAATGGAGAAGCTGGAAGAGATGTATGTTGGTGAGATTGTGAAGCTTCATGGAATTCCACTATCAATAGTATCCGATCGTGATGCGCGTTCACTTTGCATTTCTGGAGAAGTCTTCAAGCAACTTTGGGGACGAAGACTGATTTCGGTACCGGCTTTCATCCTCAAACTGATGGGCAGACTGAGAGAGTCAATAGGGTGCTGGAAGATATGTTGAGATGCTGTGTGTTGGATTTTAGTGGCAGCTGGGAGAGGCATTTAGCTCTTGTGGAATTTGCCTACAACAACAGTTTCCAAGCAAGTATTGGGATGGCACCGTACGAAGCTCTATATGGAAGGAAATACAGGACACTGGTTTGTTGGTATGAAGTGGGGGAGTGGCAGCTGTATGGACCAGAGATTGGGCAGCAAACCTCAGAAAATATCGAACTGATCAGGAAAAGGTTGGCCAATGCACAGAGCAGGCAGAAGAGTTACACCAACAACCAGAGGAGAGACCTGGAGTTTGATGAGGGTGATTATGTCTTTGTGAAGGTGTCTCCGACTAAAGGGGTGATTCGGTTCGAAAGGGGAGGAAAATTAGCCCCGAGATACATTGGACCCTACAAGATATTGAAGAGAATTAGAAAGACAGCTTACCGTTTAGAACTACCAGAAGAGTTGGCCCAAGTGCACAATGTCTTTCATGTGTCATTGCTACGAGGTTATGTCCCAGATCCGAGTCATCATTTGCCAGAAGTACCAGAAGGTTTGAAACTGGATTTGAGCTATGCTGAGCGTCCAATTGAGATAGTGGATCGTCGAGAAAAAGTCTTGAGAAACAAGACAATACCTATGGTCAAGGTCATTTGGAGGAACAAATTTGTTGAGGAGGCCACTTGGAAATCAAAGGAAAAGATGATGAAAGATCACCCTGAACTCTTTAACTAAAATCTTTGTAAACTTTTCCTTTTCTTTCTTTGTATTTTTCTCGCTCCTAAATGTAGTTTCGGGGACGGAACTATTCTAAGGAGGGAGTGTTGTAACACCCCACATTTTATTTTTTTTATTAAAAATACATTTTTAATTTTTGCACGTATGATGCACGTGCTAATTTTTATTCTCATTTTATTACTTTCATTATCTATTTTTTAGCATGCACAAGATTTTGATTAGCTTTCTTTTAACCCATGGACCCAAAAATGAAATCTAACCCAATAGACAAATTAATTAGTTGATTAAAAGAGAGCCCATGAATCAAGCCCATCAATTAAAACCTAGTTTGAATTAAGTATGGACTAATACATGACAAGTTACAATTTTTAGTACACATTTAGAACTATAAAATTGTATTTATTTTATGTGCATGTGTACATTTGTACACACTAGTGTTGACCGGATTGTGACTAGAGAGGTAAGTCGGATTTAAGCATTGGAGGAGGGGAGTTAGAGCTTGTAATAGTGGGGAGAGGAAAGGTTGGGAGTTTGGGAGTTAGAATATTTGGAGAGTTTGAGGGAGGAGTTAAGAAAATAAAGAGGTAGAGAGTTTAAATGAGGAGTTATTAGGTTGAGAAATTTACAAATTAGACCCTAACATTGTCCTATAAATAGCACCTCATTCTCCTTCTCTCTTTACACCAAAAGTAAACTAAATAACAGAAAGAAAAAGAAAGAGTGAAAGAGAGCGCTTTGGTGCTTTAGAGGCTTACTTGGAGGAGGAGAATAAGGAGGTGCTAGTGGAGCTATGAGCTAGAAGAGATCTCATTTCATTTGTGGTTTTCATTCTTCTTAAAGGTGGGCGATCTCTTCCTTTCTAAGTAGGAATTTGCATGCTAAATAGTTTAATGAGTAGTGTAAGTTGAATGTGATATATGTAGATAAAAATCCATGCTGGCATAACTGTTACCGCTAAATCTTGTATGGGAGCAAACAGATAGAATTTATGGATTCTTTGGGATGTCGAATAGTCAAACCTGAAACCTTTCTGTCGGAGTTTGACCGTGATCTCCGGCCGTTAACCTGCAAAAAGTGCGAAACACCGGGGTTGATCCCGACGACGCACCCTCTGACGCTCAAGTCAGTAATCAGAAAGATTATGAATGAGTTTTTATTGGCAAAAAATTGATTACCTCTTAATGGTGGGGGAGGGGGGGGGGGTATTTATAGCCGCCTTAGGGACCAGTTTCAGGATAAGATCAAATCCCTACTTCCTAGTGAATGGACCAAAGTGAATCCGGGCCGTTGATTAGGTATAATCATAAACCCTAATTCTACCCAGTTGGACCGGGTTTCTTGCGGGTTGAAACCCGCACCCAGTTGAGATGGATCCGTTCGTGGGTTATTGGGCCATTGGGAAAAGGACCCAGTATCCACTTCAGACCTGCTTGTAGGCGAAATTACCATTTTACCCCTGATTTTTAAGATTCGCGCCTGATTTGGACGGTTCCGATTTAACCCTATTTTTAGCCATATCAATAACATGCAATAATCTTGTTGAGGCTTAGTGAATAATTTATTACCATGCTAATTAAAAAGAAGAGTTCCACAAAAGAATGAATCATATGAATCAAGTTAGAATGTTTGCAAATTTATGTTGTCGAATGTGTAAAATTGTTAAAGAATATTATATTTCGACATATGCTTTAGAGACATGATGATTAAGAAAGAAAAAAGAAAAGAGAAAAACAATTTTAGTTATTGCCATGAAACATGTCGACATATGTTAAAAATACAATTTTTTGCATGAAAGAATTTCTTTGAGATATCCATGGTTGATTAAGAGACATATTTGGTTTTTGCACAAAACTTTAATTAGTATAACGATGGACATAAACTAGTTTTAATAAACATGATTCTTAATTTCGAGTTTTGAGAAGAAATGCAAATTTTTTATGTAAAAAGAAAGGAAAAATCTAGTTGAAAATGAAGATATATTGTAGTTGAAATTGTTGATTATTATTTTTTGATTCATCTCAGTCCAAAAGAGAAGTTTATTCCAATATCCTAAAGGATTGGATCATTGGATAGACGAGTTTTGTTAAAAAGAACAAATTTCAGAACAGTATGAACAAAAGTATGTTAATACAACTCCTAGACAGAAATTACACTTGGACTTACTGGTTAGCCAGTGCACCACAGAGCACAACTTGTAAGAGGTCTTGGGTTCGAATCATGACAGTCACATTTTATTTTGATTCACTCAATAAAAATCCGAATCTGCACTATTTGTATAAAACGGTTTTTAATCCAATTTATGACACAAAGTCCAAATGGACTTGGTGGCTAGCCCGTTGGGCTTTGGGCGCCGCTATGTGTTGTCGGCAGACCCTAGTTCGAAACCTGGCCACTTTTTTTTATTTTCTTTTTTTGAGTTCTATTTACATTTTGAGATTTCGGTTGTAAAGATAGTTTGGGATAAAATTTTATTTTTCATAGAAAGGCACATAGAAATTTTTAGAAGTATTTGTACAATTATTTTTGTATGTTTTGAGAAAGTAAAAAGAAATGGGATTTGAGGTAGTAGATTAATTTTTGATATCCAAAAATTATTATTTGAGTAAATGACTCATTTTTTTTGAGAAAAATGTGTGATAAGTATGAGATTCTCTTGTTATAAACAAACTAGTTTGTTGAATAAGAAATGCTAGGTGAGATTAAAATCTAGTGAAAATTTATAAATAACTTTGGGAAGAATTACTATGTCACTTGATTGCCTTGATGAGACTATATGAATATGTTTGGTTGTGGTTAGGAATTTTTATGTGATTAATTTTCCTAAATGAGATTTGGATCTATGCTATAAATTCATGAAAAGAATTATTGTCTTAGAAAGCTAGTGAATGAATTGAATGAATGATGCTAAAACAAGACATACACCAAGTTGTGAATAAGTTGAAGATAAAGAATACTTGAGTTAAGACTTGATTATTGAAGGGTATGAATACCCATGAAATTCTTGTACAAGAAAATTTATGATTTAGAGTTAGTAAGACCTTGGGTACCGACACTATAGAAATGAAAGAGTTGAGATATATTTTGAGATATGGCCATGGAGCTATCTCATATTTGGTTGACTAAGTCTGGTAGGAGGTAAAACTAATTCTAGGTTTGAAAATTATTCATGTCCTGAACATAAAAAATTTTAGGCACATAAGTGAAGATGTAGTATGACCTAGGCAAATGTGAGTGGTGCACTCTATATAGTCGGGCGGTGGGCTTGTTGCGGCGGTTCATCGGGACTATAGACCTAGTCGGGCGGAGAATTTGTTGCGGCAGTTCTCCGGAACTGTGGTTGCCTCGTGGGAGACGAGCTTTTATTTTAAATTCGGGACTATGCGTAGTCGGGCGGATAGTTTGCCGTTCTCCATGTATATACGTATACCGGGGCTAGATGGGCACTTGCGGGAGGTTCGCACGACGAGGAGTCTGTATAACAGTCGGGCGGGAATTTGTTGCGGCGGTTCTTCTGGACTGGGATCCGTACTCGTGGAACGTCTTAACTTTGTCTTATTACTAGGTAGTTGTCATGGCGAGGGATCGAACCCTTTAATGTGGAGTACGTAGGTGCTTGCCCTCGGACCTATGTAGTATGAGATGCATAGAATCCGAACAAGTATGCATTAGTGTCATCTATATAATAAATTACAAAGAATGCTATCAAGTGGCTCTTATTCAATCTCCCCTAAAACCAATGGCCTAGATTGATTCTCACAAAATATATTTTTCCGTCCTAAATTTCAAACCCCAAAATTAAATTCCCCCCCCAAAACTAAAAAACTCATTACTTTCTTCACTTTTTCATATTTTTCTCTTTCTCTCTCTTCATCTCTCTCTCCCATTCTTTCTTTATTTACCTAGAAATTTAGATTTTAAGATTTCAGTAAAATTTTCATAATTTTTATATATTTTTTATTGCACATGTTATATTGAAAATAACAAATATCTCTTCAACAGTTAAATTTCATCATTTTCCATCCTTAAAGTTCTAAGAGTTGGATTTTACACCCTCATTTGTAATTATTTTTAACATCTACTAATAGAAACATAGACTTTTATTTACAACTAATTATTGTCATACTATTCAAACTTGAACTACATAATTCTTGTTTTACTGTTTACAGGGGTTTTCGTGTGTTGTATCGTTCTGAAGACGTGCCGTAGGCACATACCCACGGGCAAATCTAGTTCTACTATAAAATGAGTGCATTAGGCATTAAGGCATCACATACACTTATATGTTTAGAATAATCACTTTTGACACTTTATTGTTCATTCAATTTTTGTGGTTTCTTAAAGTATTGAGATCGTTATATGTACTGCATAGAGAGGATAGCCAAGTATAACATTTTCGTCAGTTGTAAGTGACCTATGTGCCCACAGCTTAACATGCAGGTAATGGACTTTTCCATGAAGAAGTAAAGATATTGTGATGCAATTGATGACTTATATTGATAAATCTGTATAAGTTGTATTTTACTTTCAATGTTGTATTTTATTCTTCCGCGGTGTAAACAAAATGTAAAGAACTCTGATGTATGTTGAAAAATTTTAATTTCCTTGTAAAATTGTACGAAGTGAAGTAAAGATCTTGTGAAATCTCGAATTCGATCGTATTTGGAATTCGGGGTGTTACACCAACTTCTTATAGAAACATTCAGTAACACTTGATGAGTTAAAACCCTTATAAACATCACATGTTTAATATTCCAACTTCAACCTTGAATTGCATCTTAATTCCTCATACGGTACATCTTACTAACATCCCAATTTTAAATCCAATTTTATATGTTGTAAAGTTTTAGGACAACTAGATAAAAAACATCAACCCAAAGGTATTGAAAAAAAATCATATAAATTCCAATACTACTCCGAAAATAGATTTATTGGTTTCATAGGAATCATAAATGAGTCTATTACAAATTTCTAGTTAAGATCATCTAAAATTATCTTCAATTACTTCGTCTAAATTTATTTGCAAAATAGTAAGTTCAAAAATCTGAAAACTGCAGTTCATGCTACTTGTAAAAATCATAGAAAATTCTATACTTCATGAAAATTTGTGTTCTTTAGATCAAATTAAAGGTATACAAGTCTACTATAACTTTGTAGTGATAAGTTTCTCCAAAATAATAGGTTTATAACCCTGAATTCTTTGAAACCTACAGTAGGGTTGAAATGCTATAAGTTCAATCATGTAAAATTCATTATAAATTAAGTTATTTATGGAAAATTAATTTCTTAGACTCTAAAGAAAAGTTAACGAGTCTACTTCATGTTCTTAGTTTTGACGTTTCTCAAAATACTTCATCTAAGATACTGAAATGATCAAAATCCCAAATGTGTACAAATTTTTAGCAACTAGCCAATTGCTATCTAGTCCTAAGTTTAGATTTTATTAAAATAGTTAACGATATCCAAATATTATGAAAATTTAAGGAGATTTTCTTGACATATACGAAATGCTCCTATAAAAATTTTAGCTCTAGATTCCATCTAGTTTAATAGTTATGATTTTTTAAGTGCAACTAGAACTCAAAACAGAACCTTATGAAAATATCCCCAAATCAAGCACATCATAATTTCACACATTCAATCAATAACAAATAATCTAAACATGAATGTTCAATCTATATAAGTTATCACGCATCTAACAATTCACACATATCAAGCATTTTACTAATAAAACTATATTAGAAAGTTGAAGAAACACCCACCTCAAATGTGGAATTTCTAGTAGTAGAACTCCTAGAAAATAATGTTCCAAAGCTCCATGTGTAACACCCCGAATTCCAAATAAGACCGAATTCGAAGTTCCACATGATCTTTAACACTTCTCTTCGTACAATTTTACAAGGAATTTAAAATTTTATTACATCAAAGTTACATTTTTAAACAGCGGAAGCATAATAACAACAATTACATGAATGAAATACAACAACACTTGAATAATTCTTTAAGCATCAATTCCTCCTTAGTCTTTTTCATGCACTTTATGCTGCATAGAAACTGTGGGCACGTCGGTTCATTCAACTGATACAAGGATATAATATATCAATTTCTCTTATTTAGAAAGCACACACTTGTTACAAACAAAGCTATGGGGACTACCCTATTGATGTCGAGTGTGAATGTGCACTTAGTCCTTAATGCAATTATTTATGTTACATGACACTAATGCGCATTTGTTCGGATTCTATGCATCCCATACTACATAGGTCCAAGGGCAAGCCCTTAATCATTCTTCATCTTGTAGGGTTCAATCCCTTGCCATGACTTAAACTACTTCGGTAACTACGGTAAGTATCCTAGATGTTCTATGAGTTACGAGCTCATATCCAGACAGCCTGGTGGGGAATCCTACGTCATGACACGACGCATTGTGTAGAACCTATGGACAATTCAGCATCCGTCATGGGACATGAAACCACCCACAGTCACCAAACACCCCACAAGCGTCGCCTGCGGTACAGACTCCTGGAGATATATCCACATCATGACACGACGCATCGTGTAGACAGCCTGTGAATACTCTTATGCCGTAGCTCCGAGACCTTCATACTCGTGTTTTTCTCTTACTTTCATCACATCTTCACTATGCATCTAATCCTTTGTTATTGAATCATGAATAAAATCAATACCCTAGAGTTAGCATTCCCTCTATACCGGTCTTAATCATCAATTTCAACAATATGACCCAAACTCGGTCTTTTCTTTTCAATATCTCATCTCAAAAATATTCTTTCAGTGCCGGTATAAGGCTTAGCTACCCTCTAGCTTTCAATTCCATTTCATGTTCATAGCATTTGAGTAGTCAAATTCATAAGATCTTTCATAACTCATCACGATATTTTATTTCACTTTTATATCCAATTTCATGCATACAACAAATTCATTTTCTAACTTGTCACATTCATAATTCTTTTTTTTCCCTCACATCATTCTCTTATTCTCATTTTATTCAATCTTAAGTCAAAAATTCGCACTTTCAATTTTCCATCACCCAATTTCACTTCAAAATTCTTTTAAACAAAATATTTATTTTTCTTTATCTAAAGACAATTTAATTTAATAATTTATAACAAGTTCTTTCTTGCAAATAGTCTCAAATTCTCATTTATACTAAGCCAAAAGTTATGGAAAATTTTCTCATGAAGTCTAGATATTATTAGAAATTTTTATAATATTTTTCTCAATTTTTTATTTGACTTTAAAACTCTTAAATTATTAAAAAAAACCCCAAAAATATATTTTCCTTAACCAAACCCGGAGGCCAGGTTTCGAACCCACACACAACAGCCACGTGGCGCTATAGTGACCGCACTGTGGCGCCACTGAAGACCACAGAGTCCAAGCCACTAAGGCGATATGAGGTGGATTATTATCCACTTGAGTTAATTTTCATACTGTCTGGATTTTTAAAAAAATAAAAATTAAAAGGGCTCTGCGCAGTTTCGAACCCACGACCAAAGGCCATCCCCCACGCTACAGTGACCGCTCTAAAGTGCACCCGATGACCAGTAGGTCCAAGTGACTCACCCGTCTTAAAAACGAGTTGGGTTGTTTTTGATCCAGTTTTCTGTTCATTATTAATTTTTCATAATTCCAAAATGTTTTTAGTTCTTTTTCGTCTCTTTTTGAATCAAAACTTTCCAGATTATAAACTTCATAAATTTACAATAAAACAGTATTTTTATAATCATTATTTGACTTATAAAATATGCATTCTTGGTCCTATTTTATGTTCTATGTCCATAATTTCGACATTGAGAACGAATCATATTTTCACATAATTTATAATTAAGATTTCCACAAGAACTACTTTATCTCTGTATTTTTACTTGTTGTTATTCTACAATATTTTTAGAACACAATTTTTCATCTTTCTAAATTAGTGTTGCCTTAATTTAGACAATTAAAACTCCATGATGCATTTAATCAATCAATTGTCTCATAAGCATAAATTTCTCAATAAGGCATGGTTCAAATACATATTTCATGGCAACATAATATATTCTAGCACATTAATCACAATTTTATCAACTAGCAATCAATTTATCAACCATTATCTTTAGCTACAATTTTTTCTCTAAATAAACAAACATAAGGCTAAATTACTCAGTTTTCCTTAGCAATTCTATCAATCCATATTCTTGCATGATGTCTAAAGTAGAAGCATGAGAAATCACCCACCTATTGGAGAAAAACGAATAAAAAGCTCCTAGAAATCTCCTAGAATGCACGAATGGAGCCTTCTCCTCCTAGATTGTGCCACCAACGCGTCTCCTCCTCCTTGCTTGTATGGAACCCGAGCCTCCCTCTCATTGGATGTAGTCCGGCCTCTCCTTGGATGAGCACACACACACACCAAAACTCCTCAATTTTTTCTCACTCTAACTTTTTCTTTCGTAATCAATTTTCTAGTGTATTAAATGAGAAGGACTAGGGGGTATTTATACATTTTTAGAGTAAGAATAGATGGCTAGGATTAAATCAAATGGTTAGAGATCAACGGCTAGGATGAGTTAGGGAGTTGTAGCAACTACCCATGATGAGATACCTACCTCTCCACAACCTCCATCTCTCCCTCTCTCTTGTCCCTTATCCGGCCACACCCCCTAGGCCATTAGACACGTGCTAGTGCAATGCACGTGTCTCATCTAGTACCCCTATTAATAAGTTGTACATGATTAGTTAATTTATTGTCTACCAATTTAGTCTACAATACATATTATGACAATTAAAAGGTAATTTAATTAGTGGGCTTCAAATTAATGGGCTTTTCGACCCATGAGTTATTAATAAAACACTTAATTAATTAGGATGGGCTAATTTAGAAAAATAGGCCTTAGGATTTTTTTAAATAGGATTTTAGAATTTAAAAAGAAGGATTTAAAATGATCATTTGTTCATGTTATAAAAGAGATAATTTTTATGGGAAATGTAGAAGAATTTGTACGTGCAAAACACGTAAAATCAATAACTTCTCAATTAATTATAAATGAACATTTAGGATATTACAACACTCCCTTCTTAGAATAGTTCCGTCCCCAGAACTACGCTTAAAGAGTGAGAAAACAGAACACAACAAGAAGGAAAGAAAAGAAAAGAAGATACAAATCAAGCAAAGAGGTCACGATGATCCTTCATCATCCTCTCCTCAGATTCCCAAGTAGCCTCTTCAACCAACTGGTTTCTCCAGACTACTTTGACCATCGGTATTGTCTTGTTCTTCAAGACTTTCTCCCGGCGATCCACAATCTCAACTGGAAGCTCAATGTAACTCAGATCCAACTGCATACCTTCCGGTACTTCGGGCAAATGGTGACTTGGATCTGGAATGTAACCTCTCAGCATAAACACATGGAAAACATTGTGCTCCTGAGACAACTCTACCGGGAACTCTAACCGATAAGCAGTTTTCCTAATCTGCTTAAGTATCTTGTACGGACCTATGGACCTTGGGGCTAAATTCCCACCTCTACCAAAGCGAATCACACCTTTGCTAGGTGATACCTTTAGGAAGAAAAAGTCACCAACCTCGAACTCAAGGTCCCTCCTCTGGTTGTCTTCATAGCTCTTCTGCCTCCTCTGAGCATCCACCAACCTCTTCCTGATCAGATTGATCTTTTCAGAGGTCTGCTGCACAATTTTAGGCCCAAACATCTGCTGCTTCCCCACTTCAAACCAACAAATAGGTGTTCTGCACTTCCTGCCATACAGAGCTTCGTACGGTGCCATCCCGATACTAGTCTAAAAACTGTTGTTGTAGGAAAACTTTACCAGAGCTAGATGCCTTTCCCAACTGCCTCCAAAATCTAGCACACAACACCGAAGCATATCCTTAAGAATACGATTGACTCTGAGGATGGAAAGTAGTGGTGAAATCCGTCTTGGTACCCAAAGCTGCTTGAAGACTCCTCCAGAAATGCGAAGTAAACCGTGCGTCTCGATCAGACACAATGGTTAACGGAAAACCATGAAGCCTGATAATCTCTCCAACATGCAGCTCGGCCAACTTGTCCATAGACAAAGTGAGTTTCATTTCCAAGAAGTGAGCAGACTTAGTTAGTCGATCGACTATAACCCAAATCGCATAATTGCCCTTTGAACTCTTGGGCAAGCCCGTGATGAAATCCATGCTAATGTTATCCCACTTTCACTCTAGAATAGGTAACGGTTGCAATAAACCTCCGGGTTTCTGATTCTCGGCTTTCACCTGCTGACAGATCTTACACTTTGCCACAAATGCAGCCACATCCTTCTTCAAACTTGACCACTAGAAATGCTGCTTAGTGTCCTTGTACATCTTAGTGCTCCCAGGATGCACCGATAAAAGAGTAGCATGCGCCTCCTAAAGAATACTCTCCTTTAAGTCCAACTGATCCGGAACACACAGCCTCTCTCTAAACCAAAACACTCCATCCCTGATCTGAAACTCGGACAACCTGCCTGCACCAACCTGCTCCTTCATCTTCTGAATCTCTGCATCTTCCCTCTGACTTGCTATGATCCTTTCGTTCAGCATGGGCTGAAGCCTCAACTGAGCTAAAGATACTCACAAGCCTTGCAGAACAACTTCAATACCAGCCCGATCCAATTTCTTTACAAGACGTCTTTGAGTTGTAATCAAACTAGCCAAACTGCTCTTATAGCTAAGTGCATCAGCAACAACATTAGCCTTTCTAGGGTGGTACTTAATCTCTGGATAAATGTCCTCAAGTACTTCCAGTCATCTCTGTTACCTCAGAATTAGGTCCTTCTGCTGATAGATGTACTTCAAGCTCTTATGGTCCATGTACATGTTTAATTTCTCACCATACACGTAATGTCTCCATTGCTTCAAAGCGAAGATAATCGCAGCCAACTCCAGATCATGAGTCGGATAATTCTTTTCATGTGGTCTTAGTTGTCTAGACCCATATGCGATCACTTTTCCTTCTTGCATTAAGACACAACCAAGCCCACGATGTGAAGTATCGCTGTAGACATCATACTCAACACCTGCTCTAGGTAAAGCCAAAATGGGAGCAGTAGTCAGATTCTCTTTCAACTCCTGAAAACTTGCCCCCACTGCTCGGTCCACTTGAAGTTCACATTCTTCTTGGTCATACCAGTGAGCGGCACGGCTATCTGAGCATAGCCTTGAATGAATCTCCTGTAGTATCCAGTTAGCCCAATGAAACTCTTGATTTTCTTCACTATAGTGGGCCTTGCCCAATCTCTCACTGCCTCTATCTTTTGAGGATCAGTTGTCACTCCCTCCTTAGAAAGGATGTGACCCAGGAATGCCACTTCAGATTTCCAGAAATCGCACTTGGACAACTTGCAATACAACTCCTGCTCTTGCAACTTCTTCAAAACTGCAGCCAGATGCTCTGTGTGCTCCTCCTCCGACTTGGAGTACACAAGGATATCATCGATAAACACCACGAAGAAAGAATCAATAAACGGCCTCAGAACTCTGTTCATCATATCCATAAAGATTGCAGGTGCATTCGTTACTCTAAATGGCATAACTAAGAATTCGTAATGCCCATGTTGAGTTCTAAACGCAGTCTTATGCACATCTTCAGCTTTCACTCAAACCTGATGGTATCCTGATCGAAGATCTATTTTGGAGAAAACCGCTGCACCTTGTAGACGATCGAACAAGTCATCAATTCGTGGAATAGGATACTTATTCTGAACAGTGACTCTAATCAGCTTTTGGTAATCGATGCACATCCTCATCGATCCATCCTTCTTCTTTACTAACAACACCGGTGCTCCTCAGGGCGACGCACTCGGTTGAATAAAGCCTTTCTCCAATAGTCCTCAATCCGCCGTTTGATATCATCCTGCTCCACAAACGCCATCCTATACGGTGTCTTGGAAATGGATGCACTCCCTGGCTGGATAGTGATACTGAACTCCACTTCACGATGTGGGGGTAATCTAGACAAATCTTCCAAAAACACAGTCGAATAATCCCGAACCACAGGGATCTGCTGCACCTCCGTAGGAACCTCCCTCTTGCTGATAGCTGCCACCAAATCTGAACATCTCTTCTTCCCCTTGAAAGTGACTTCAGGACCACCTGGAGCCGTCACTGTTACTTCCTTGGTCTTGCACTCGATGTTCGCACTATACACCGACATCCAACCAATGCCAATGATAACATCGACACCCAGGATATTCAGTTCGATTAGATCAATCTCGAAAATTCTAGCTCCAATCTCAATCTCGCAGCCCGCATAGTACCGATCAGTGGTTAGAGTCTCCCCTGATGGAGTAGCTACTGCTAGGACCTTGCCTGAAAAAACCTTCGGTTCGACTCTCAAGACTTTAGCAAACTTAGGTGATATAAAAGTATGAGAGGATCCAATATCGAACAAAACAACAGCTTTCTTTCCATTCAAATAAAGTTCTCTTGTTACATAACACACACTCGATACATAAAAGTTCACTAAATAAACAAGGAAAAGAGAACAACAGAAAGAAACACTTCTAAACATCCCCCCTCGTACCAGTGATGACGTGATCCACCTCATCAGCGTCTGCCTCAGTTAAGGCAAATACTCGCCCCTGTGGGTACGATTTCTTCCCAACTGGCTACGTTGGTCCACTACGGATGACATTCTGCGGTTTGGGAAATTGAGATTTATAATGTCCCGTCTCTCCATAGTTGAAACAAGTCACCACAGGAAGTCTCACCCAATAATTTCTGGGTCTTCCAGCTATGTTGATAGCATTTGCTCCTGTCGGTTTGAACCTTTGAGCTGACGGCTGTCCCCTAAAATTTCCAGAAACTGCGGGCTTCTTCCCAACATGCCAGTTGCTCCTTCGGTTTTGAGCGGCATGAAACTGCTCCATATCTTCCTCTGTAGCTGCAGCTCGTTTGATCAACTTGTCAAACCTCCTGATACCAAAGGGTGTCATCTTGGATCTCAGACTTGGCCTTAATTCGTGCTCGAACTTCCGAGCTTTCTTTGCCTCATCCATCACCAGTTCGGGCGCATACCTCGAGAACTGAGTAAACCTTGTCTCATACTCTCTGACCGACATATTGCCCTGTTGCAGCGCTAGGAATTCCATAGCCTTCTTCTCTGGACATCAGATGGAAAATAGTGACTGCGGAACTCCTCTAAGAATTCCTCCTATCCAAAAACAACATTTCCCATCGTCTGCTTCATGGACTGCCACCAAATAGCTGCGTCCTTCTCGAACTGCAGTGCATCCAACTTCACCTTGCTGCTTTCCAGAGTTTCCAAGACTTCGAAGATAGTCTCAACCTGCCTGATCCAATTGTCAGCCGCATCTGGGTCTGACTTCCCCTTAAACACGGGTGATTTCATCCTTTTGAATGATTCCACGAGTTTGATTGCCTCAGGTACTGGATTTGCAGACATCCTCCCCTGGTTCTGATTCATGTCAACAGCGTTGAGGGTCTGATAGACTCTTGCTAACTCTATTTCCAAGTCCAGTCCTTCTCCGCTTCTAGCTCTTATTCTAGCCATATTCTGATGCAAAAGATCCATTAAATTTGAATTAGAAAATATGAATTTAACTCAACTCTTCATTTCATTGAATTCAAACTTTGTACATTCAAATTTAAAATATTTCTGACATCAAATGAAAGCAGTAAGAAGATACAACATTCTAATTCCTATGGTCCATCTTGGCTTCTCGAAGCTCTTCCTACAGTTCCGCCACTTCTTCCTTCAGTACATCGTACATGTTCTTTCTCTTCTTGAGATCCCAAATATGATGACTAAGAATTGCAATATCTTCCTTGCACTTCACACACTGGGCCAGCAGTAGCTCTGCTCTCTCCCTCTGAGTCTCTACTTGCCTCTGAAGAGACACAATAAGACTGCTCGGAACTGGTTCTTTCTCATCGGAGGAATCATCAGATGAATTCGGAGGTGGAGTGATCTCTCGGGACTCAGGCCATTCCTCTTCAAATTTCTCGGGATCTTCTTCATCGAAGTCTGCTTGTCTGGGGTAGTAGTCCTCTTTGACTATGTGCCAATCATCACCGCCAGCTAGGTCGAAGTGGTTCGCCATCTTAGAAAGGGGAGAGATGAAACATCAATCATAGAGCAACACAAATGTAAGTAACTTACATTGAAATCTCTATATCCAACACACACTCTAATCTCCACTCTAGGGTGTCATTCCTTATAAATTTGTACTATTTGGAAGCGTGGCTCTGATACCACTCTGTAACACCTTGAATTCCAAATAAGACCGAATTCGAAGTTCAACAGGATTTTTACACTTCTCTTCATACAATTTTACAAGGAATTTAAAATTTTATTACTTCAGAGTTACATTTTTAAACAGCGGAAGCAAAATTACTACAATTACATGAATGAATGAAAAAAAGTTCATTTTATAAAAGAACATAGAATTTGAAAAAAGTAGATCTTGGCGATCCTTCTCCCCCTGAGCAGATCTCTCCGTCCTCCCCAGATCCAGTACAACAACACTTGAATAATTCTTTAAGCATCAATTCTTCCTTAGTCTTTTTCTTGCATTTTATCCTGCATAGAAACTGTGGGCACGTCAGTTTATTCAGCTGACGTAATGATATAATATATCAATTTTTCTTACATAGAAAGCACACACTTGTCACAAACAAAGCTATGGGGACTATCATATTGATGTCGTATGTGAATGTGCACTTAGTCCTTAATGCAATTATTTATATTACATGACACTAATGCACACTATTTCGGATTCTATGCATCCCATACTACATAGGTCCGAGGGCAAGCCCGTAATCGTTCTTCATCTTGTAGGGTTCAATTCCTCACCATGACTTAAACTACTTCGGTAACTACGGTAAGTATCCTATATGTTCTATGAGTTACGAGCTCATGTCCAAACAGCCTGGAGTGGAATCCCACATCATGACACGACGCATCGTGTAGAACCTATGGATAATTCAGCCTCCGTCATGAGACATGACACCACCCACAGTCACCAAATACCCCACAAGCGTCGCCTGCGGTACGGACTCCTGGAAACATATCCACGTCATGACACGACGCATCGTGTAGACAACCTGTGAATACTCTCACGTCGTAGCTCCGAGGCCCTCATACTCGTATTTTTCTCTTACTTTCATCACATCTTCACTATGTATGTAATCCTTAGTTATTGAATCATGAATAAAATCAATATCCTAGAGTTAGCATTCCCTCTATACCGGTCTTAATCATCAATTTCAACAATACGACCCAAACTCGGTCTTTTCTTTTCAATATCTCATCTTAAAAGTATTCTTTCAATGCCGGTATAAGGCTTAGTTGCCCTCTAGCTTTCAATTCCATTTCATGTTCATAGCATTTGAGTATTCATATTGATAAGTTCTTTCATAACTCAACACTATATTTTATTTCATTTTTATATCCAATTTTATGCATACAATAAATTTATTTTCTAACTTGTCACATTCATAATTCAATTTTTTTTCTCACATCATTATCTTATTTTCATTTTATTCAATCTTAAGTAAAAAATTCACACTTTCAATTTTCCATCACCCAATCTCACTTCAAAATTCTTTTAAACAAAATATATATTTTTCTTTATCTAAAGACAATTTAATTTAATAATTTATTACAAGTTCTTTCTTGCAAATAGTCTCAAATTCTCATTTATACTAAGCCAAAAGTTATGGAAATTTTTCTCATGAAGTCTAGATATTATCAGAATTTTTTCTAATATTTTTCTCAAATTTTATTTGACTTTAAAACTCTTAAAATATTAAATAAAAAAACCCAAAAATATATTTTCCTTAACCAAACCCAGAGGCCAGGTTTCGAACCCACACACAACAGCCACGTGGCGCTACAGTGACCGCACTGTGGCGCCACCGAAGACCACAGAGTCCAAGCCACTAAGGCAATATGAGGTGGATTATTATCCACTTGGGTTAATTTTCATACTGTCTGGATTTAAAAAAAAAAGAAATTAAAAGGGCTCTACCTAGTTTCGAATCCACGACCAAAGGCCAACCCCCACACTACAGTGAGCGCTCTAAAGTGCACCCGACGACCAGTAGGTCCAAGTGACCCACTCGTCTTAAAAACGAGTTGGGTTGTTTTTTATCCAGTTTTCTGTTCATTACTAATTTTTCATAATTCCAAAACATTTTTAGTTCTTTTTCTTCTCTTTTTGAATCAAAACTTTCCAAATTATAAACTTCATAAATTTACAGTAAAACAATATTTTTATAATCATTATTTGACCTATAAAACATGCATTCTTGGTCCTATTTTATGTTCTATGTCCATAATTTCGACATTAAGAACGAATCATATTTTCACATAATTTATAATCAAGATTTCCACAAGAACTACTTTATCTCTTTATTTTTACTTCTTGTTATTCTACAATATTTTTAGAACACAAATTTTTATCTTTCTACATTAGTGTTGCCTTAATTTAGAAAATTAAAACTCCATGATGCATTTAATCAATCAATCGTATCATAAGTACAAATTTTCAATAAGGCATGGTTCAAATACATATTTCATGGCAACATGATAGATTCTAGCACATAATCATAATTTTATCAACTAGCAATCAATTTATCAAGCATTATCTTTAGCTACAATTTTTTCTCTAAATAAACAAACATGAGGCTAAATTACTTAGTTTTCCTTAGCAATTCTATCAATCCATACCCTAGCATGATGTTTAAAGTAGAAGCATGAGAAATCACCCACCTATTGGAGAAAAACGAATAAAAAGTTCCTAGAAATCTCCTAGAATGTACGAATGGAGCCTTCTCCTCCTAGATTGTGCTACCAACGCATCTCCTCCTCCTTATATGGAACCCGAGCCTCCCTCTCCTTGGATGTAGTCCAGCCTCACCTTGGATGAGCACACACACACCAAAACTTCTCAATCTTTTTCTCACTCTAATCTTTTCTTTCTTAATCAATTTTCTAGTATATTAAATGAGAAGGACTAGGGGGTATTTATACATTTTTAGAGTAAGAATAGATGGCTAGGATTAAATTAAATGGTTAGAGATCAAAAACTAGGATGAGTTAGGGAGTTGTAGCAACTACTCATGATGAGATAACTACCTCTTCACTACCTCCATCTCTCCCTCTCTCTTGTCCACCATCCGGCCACACCCCCTAGGCCACTAGACACGTGCTAGTGCAATGCACGTGTCTCATCTAGTACCCCTATTAATAAGTTGTACATGATTAGTTAATTTATTGTCTACCAATTTAGTCTATACTATATGTTATGACAATTAAAATGTAATTTAAATAGTGGGCTTTTAGACCCATGGGTTATTAATAAAACACTTAATTAATTAGGATGGGCTAATTTAGAAAAATAGGCCTTAGGCTTTTTTTAAAATAGGCTTTTAGAATTTAAAAACAATGATTTAAAATGATCATTTGTTCATGTTATAAAAGAGATAATTTTTAAGAGAAATGTATAAGAATTTGTACATACAAAACATGTAAAATCAATAACTTCTCAATTAATTATAAATAAAAATTTAGGATATTACACCAAGCTCCCTAAAAAATGGCCGGCCTTCCTCCAAGCTCCAACCCGCAAGCTGTTCTCCCTCTTTCTTTCTTTTATTTTTGTTTTGAGTTGTGTTATTCATGGCAAAAGTAGGTACTATTTATAGAAAAATTGTGTGGTCAAAATAACTAACCACTTCCCAAAATAACTTCCCACTTCCTAAAATAACTTCCCACTTCCCACTAACTCACACCACTCTTCTTCATTCTCAACCATGGTGAGAAACACGTGTACGTGTAGTCAATGTGTGTTCACACTTTTCATACAAATTTTATTATTAGTTTTTATTTTATTAAGTTAGGTGTATGTGTTAGACATGGCAAGTCTCCCTATGTACGTTTAAGTGTAAAAATAATCATGAACTTTAAATTTGTAATTAATTTTTTTAGTTGGCTAGAAAAAGGACTTAAGCATAATGGATTAAAATTTAAAAAAATAAATCACACACTTGAGACTAGAAAATGGGAAAAAAAATTCTTATGACTCAAGAAAAAATTTTGGAACAAAAATGTGCATAAAATTTTCGTGCAATGCACATATCAATACAAAATAAATTTGAGAGAACGAAAAACAGTCAAAATACAAAATACGTAGAACATGTATATTAATAATGTTACAGATATTTCACGTAATGGTAAAACATACGTAATCGACACGTGTATTGAAAACACGTTCAATACACGTACAAACACGAAAAGATCAGAGTTTATATTTGAGTTGGCTCAAAAAATGAATTTTTTGATGACGAAGAATATATAATTAATCGAAATACAAAAAACGTAGGATATTTATATTAAAATACGTAGGTTATTTATATTAAAATACGTTACAGATATTACCCGTAACGGTATAAAATATATGTGTGTAACACCCGTAGACAAAATTGTTATAACTCAATTTTGCAGGGTGTTACAGTAAAAGGGTAATGTCATTAAACTCCCAATTTTTTGACCCACAATTTAGAAATCCTTGCCATCATATGTAAAGAACAAAATAGTGTTACTGGGAGCAAGGCCGGCCCTGAATTTCCGGGGGCCCAAGGCAAAAGACCCAAATAATTATTTTTGGGAGCCCCTAATAACAATATAATTTTTTTATGTGTAAAATGTGTGTTTATATTTGCAAGGAGAATAGAAATTTAAGAATCCCTAAAATTGTTAAAAATCCGGAATCCTGAGGTGGCCGCCTCTGTTGTCTCAAGGTGGGGCCGGCCCTGACCGGGAGTTGTAAAGTGTGGTCGACCCCATCCATATAGAAAGCGCTTTGCCCACTCCTCTGATGAACTAGCTATCGTGCCCATGGTAAATGCGTAGCCAATTGCTCCCCTCCCATTAAAAGGCAAAGGTCATAATCAAAAGTTTTGTTCTTCTTTCTGCTTCACTTTCTTCACTCTATCATCTTCATTCTCTCATTTACTAGTTATCTTTTATCATCCTTATTTATTCATCTTATTTATCCTAACCATGATTTCTTGCTGACGAAGTGTACTATATTTATCAATATAACCATGATTTCTTGTTGATGAAGTGTACTAGCCAAAGGGAGAGATAATTTAAAGAATACAAATGCTATACATATATCAATTTTTACTCCAAACATACATCAGCCACTAAAAACTCCAAACATACATCAACCACTAAAAACAAACCCTCAACCACTAAAAGACAAATAAAAATGATTAAAATATTACTCAAATCTTGTCTTTTAGTCGTTAATGTATGTTTGGGATAAAAGTTGATGTATGTGTAGTCCTCCTCTTTACATCATATTATTGTGTTGAATGATATGGTCCGTTAGAGCACCCATAGTCGTTTGCTTGTTTGTCATTTTTTGCATTGGAGAGGTACTGTAGCCGACACAGTCGTTGGGTATTTTGCCATTTATTTGCCATTTGGCTACAGTAGACAGGTAAAAATAGCACTCAAAATAGCAAAATACATATTTTGCCAGACGAAACATCATATGTCGTCTCGATTATTTAATTCTATTTTTAAATAATCGAACGAAACATGATGTTTCGTCCGAAGTAAAAAAAATAAAAAACAAAGAAAAAAACACCAGAAAATGCCTATAATGGCTGGACGAAAGGCCATTGGGTCCATTTCCTTTAATATTTTTTTTTTTTGCAAATTACCATCGTTGGTTACTAGGTGCAATTATTTAATTATATTTTGCAAATATATAAATTGTTTGTATAATTTTATAAATGTTTTTGCAATTTTTTTGGCAAAAAAGCCTCCTTAAAATCCGGACGAAACATGTATTTTGCAATTTTTTTTCGCTTTGGACGAAACATCGTGTTTCGTCCCGTATATTAAATTAAAATTTTCTGAGTTTTTGCCTATATAAATTATGTTCCGTCTGTTTTTTTTTAATGCATTTTTTGCCATTTCACGACTGCAGCGTTTCGTCAAAATGGATCGGTAAAATATCCATTTTGCCATTTTTTTATCTATGTGGTTGCTCTAAAAGACAACAAGTTCGAGACCTTTTAATTTTGGGGCAACATTAATTTGGCATATATGGAAAAATCCATGTGAGTTTGCTTTTTTAACAAAGCCTTTAAAGCTGATGTTGTTTTTTTTTTTTTTTGAGGTAAAAGGTGGAATAACGCCACCCTGTTTCATTAATAAGAGTTAAAGCTGATGTTGTTGTTCGTCAAAGTCTGGCTTTTCTCCATTACTCATCTCCTGGCTCTTGTTCGATAAAATTCCAATAAGAATTTGTAATTTTCATGTCCAATGGGAGGCTCTTTAATGGGTGAATTGGTAATCAATGTAGACTAGTATTATACACGTGCTGTGCATGTGAAAAAAATTGGGGGAATGAAAAAGGCATAAAAAAAAAATCTACCAGCACGTGCGTTGCATAGGTTGGATTAAGGACAAATTACACTAAGGTCTTCTCCCATTATAGTAGTAGAGATGGAAGGATGGATCATTTTAAGATGGCAGCAAATGCTCTTGTTCGACACCATAATGGATAGATACTACTAGTCAGCTATGAAGCACGGATACGGATACGCGTATCCGATACGGTACGTATCGGATACGCGGATACGTCGATTTCTCAAAAACTAGGATACGGGTACGTTAGAATACGCTTAAATAAATTAAATAAAAAATAATAATAATATATATTATAAATAAAAATTGAATTCCTTAAGTTATACATAGACAATATAAAATTGCATTAAATAAAAATATACGTACCTGAGTGAGATACTTCTTATCTGTCGTTTTCAATATTTGAATAACTATGTCCAATTGTCCATCTTAATACATGGATAACTTCTCATTTTGTTAAAAACAATTTTGTGTGCATCTTAATCAGTAATGTCATTTTGTTATTGTAATATACTCTATTTGTGTTATTTTGTTATTTTGTTATGTAATGACAAATTGACAATTATGTAATGTCATTTGTTAAATACCATTTCTTATACTTATACTCTATTTGCAAGAGAATTCCTACATCAAAACATGCACTAGAACAAGCACAGTATAACTCCAAGATGAGTTAGATTCGTACATATCTCCAAAGGAGTCAGGTAAATCCTTTTGAGTTTTGATCACATGGATAAAAAACTCAAAAAATAAATAAAGAACTGAAAAAATTAAAAATTAAAAAAAAAACCGATCAGGCGATCACGGTGAATAAATTAAGAACTGAAAAAATAAATAAAGAACTGAAAAAAGAACTGGAAAAAGAACTGAAAAAAGAACTGGAAAAAAAATACCTTTATGGCAAATATCTGAGGGTGACAGAGAGATCTGATCGGGGTCGGAGAGATCTGATCGGGGTCGGAGAGGAAGACTGATCGGGGTCGGCTGAGAGAGATCTGATCGGGGTTGGAGAGGAAGACTGATCGGGGTCGGCTGAGAGATCTGATCGGGGTCGGATCAGATCTGAGGGTGACAGAGAAGGATCGGCTGAGAGAGATAAGGGGATAGGGTTTTGATCGATGGGATGAGAAAGAGAGAGGCAGAGAAGGATCGGCTGAGAGAGAAGGGGATAGAGTTCTGAATCTTCTGATCGATGGGATGAGAAAGAGAGAGGCAGAAGATAGAAGATAGAACGGTGAATGGGCCTGTTGGGCCGAGCCAAACTAAAAAAAATTTAAAAAAAAATAAAAAGTATCGGTGGCGTATCCCGCCCTTCCGATACGCGTATCCCCGCGTATCGGAAGAGTATCGGATATTTTTTTAATTTTTTAATTTTTTAATTAATTCTGATACGTATCGGGTACGTATCGGATGAGTACGGTACGCGTATCGTGTCCGATACGTATCGGGTACGTAATACGCGATCCCCGCAGAGTATCCGTGCTTCATAGCTAGCCAGAACAACGAGACATGAAGGAAATGATCCAGAGTTGTCCCAGGCATATGTCAAAGGCTAGATATTCTCCTAGCCTATCATTTTCTGAACAAACCTATTAGATTGGTCAGTGATTCTTGTAATATCGCCAGTCTCGTAAATGATAGAAATCTAGTATCGCCTGGAAGGATTAGACATGTAATTTTCAATATTAGGAACCTCCTTGAGAACGTTCTGAATTTGATAGTAAGTCAATGCAAATGTACCTTTAATAGAGCTGCTCATGAGTTAGTCAAACTTGTACTCATCAACATTTATAAGGTTCATGAGATATACACTCCCTCTATCCTCGGACTAGTAATATACAGGTGCGATGCCTGTATTAATTTTTTTGAAAAAAATTAAAGTGAAAATACTGATTTAAACGTGCAATGCATGTCTTAGTAAATATGATTACATATGTTTAAAAGTAATGTGTAGACTATATGAGCATCCACTATCGTTTTGTCTAAGTTTTCTATATTTAGCGATTAGGATTTAGCATTGAGAAAGGCGCGCCACTATCGTTATTTCTAAAAATCCACAAACAAACAAATAGGACAGATCTTCTTCTTCCGTCTAACGCTATTTCCATTTTTTTAAGATTAAAAAACAATTGGACGGAACTTCATCCTCCGTTTGTGATTTTTTTTTTATAAAAAAATCTGAATAGTATCGGACAGAGGATGTTCAACTGTGCGAGGTTTTTTTTTTTTTATATATTTTTAAAATAATTTTGTCGGTACAAAAAATAAAATAAAAAGCAGAAAAACAGACCATCTTCATCTGTCTGGAATGGTTTTTTTTGCTTTTTTAATTTTTAATTTTTTTTTGTCAGTGTAAGTTACTAAAATGCCCCCCACCCCTTCACTATACCTAGCCCCCTTCACTATACCTACAGTGCCAAAGAAATAAAAAAAACAAAAAAACATACCAGACGGATTACCTTCATCCGTCTGGCTTGTTTTCATTTTTTTAATTTTTAAATGGAATTAATAAATTACATTTTAACGACGGACGGAGCTTCTTCATCCGTCCGTCCAAATTATTCTCTCAAACGGACGATCTTCATTCGTCTTCTATATTTAGCATTTTCCTAAAGCCCCTGCTAAGTTTAGCGATACATTGTTCACTCCTATTCTAATATTTGGGTTTTTCGCAAACGACTGTGAGGGTTTTTTCTAAATGGATTGCTATTTTTTGGGGTTTTAGAAAACGATAGTGGATGCTCTAATGGGAGAGTTGGAATTGCACGTGTGTTGCAAGTAAGTAGGTAGATTCACAGCGCCAACTCTTACATTATAATAGTTATTATATATTATATTATTGATAGATAGATAGATAGATAGTAATTTACACGCATGATGTACATTTAATATATTAAAAAATTAAAGTAAAAAATCTGACGTAGTGAGGACTCAAACATGAGACCTTATTCATATTAGTTATGCACGTGCAATGCACACGTTGATAGATTGACAAATGACACTAAGGTTTTCTCCCATTATAATATTAGAGATTAGAGATCAGAGATATGGCTTAGGTCAGTTTTCAAAGAAGGAAAAATAAATTCGTATTTACCAAAAAATCATGCAGTGCACGCATCTAATTCTTCGCATGTACATGCCTATTATTATTATTATTGTTATTATTATTATTATTATTATTATTATTATTATTATAATTATTATTATTATAAAGTAAAGGTAAAGTATATCTGTTGCTGTTATATTCTATATGGGAGCAAACAGATATATGAATTCTTTTACGAAAACAATAAAATATCTGACCTTTCACTTTTTGTCGATATTGATCGCTGCAAAATGATATTGATTATGAAATCTGACTCGTGTGAATGCTTAGATCTGATCTGAACAGTTGTGATCGCACCGATTAACCTGCAAAATAGTCTGAAACACCGAGGTTGGTCTCAGCGACAGACCCTCTGATGCCCAAGCCAGAAAACTCAGAAGATATGAAAAGCTTTTGTGAGCTGAATTTGCAATTATATTGTTTCTGAAGAGGTCATGAGGTATTTATAGTCACTTAGGGGATTAATTTCTAGATATTGATTTATCTCTATTTCTCGGTATTTTGATAAGGTTGGTTTTTCTCTTTTTCATGAAGAGATAGAGCTGGTTAATCTTCTCTTGATAAAGAGATATGGTTTTCAAATCCTCTATTATGGATGGAGAGATATAAGTGGTTACTCTCTTAGAGATAAAGAGTTTAATACGACTTTTCAGATAATTGTATACTCCTTCATGTTAGGCCGCTATGGAAACCGAGTATGACAAGTTTATTTTGGGTTGTTGGGCCTAAAAAAGACCCAACTCCCATTTCCGGGCTCATATATGGTGAATTTTACCGTTTTACTCCTGAGAGCTTTAGGATTCGTGCATGATTTGAATGATCTCGATTTGGTTCTATTTTTACCCATATCACAAGCCACCCACACCAAGACTGAATTTCACAGCCTTTGAGGAGTAGTTCGCCCGCTAAGATTGAATTACAGAACTTATTGGAGTTTTCAGGGGCGTACAAATTCAGGATTCAATGGAGTTTTTTGACTTTGTAAAGTATCCAAAATAGTTTTTAGAATTTTCTGGAATTTTTGTGACTTTTCCAGATTTTTCTGGATTTTTACGACTTTTTTTAATTTTTTTTATTTTTTCATGGATTTTTGAATCAATTCCCCAATTTTTGCAATTAAATTCTGAATTTTATAATTAATTATTCTAATTAAAAAATTACTTTTGTCGTGCCCCGCTTCCCAAAATACGGAATCTCGGGCCTGTAACTAAGGCCCAATGAATGATGTATACATCATTCATTTGTTGTTTTAACTCAACAATATGAAATATAGTCACAACCACACATGCTATAATGAAATCACATAAACAATAAATAGCTGTAAAGATTCATGAAATAATCCACAAATAATCCAACATCTGGGAGAGAATAAACTTCGGGTCAAAGCCCGAGAATACAATGTATAAAATGACAATAATACTAGAAATAAAAACATGAACGAGGTAGGTAATATAATTAGTTAAAATCTTGACTCTTAGTTGATTTGCTCATCAAGTCCTTCAGTCAATTCTCCTCATGTACCTGCAAGCTCATCATCTACAGTTGGGGGGGGGGGGGGGGGGTAGGGATGGCAACCAGGCCAGGCTGACCCGCGACCCACCCACTCGAACCCGGCCTGCAAAGAGGTGGTTCGGGTCGGGGTCAAAATCGCGGGTCGATCCGGGTCGAAAAATTCGTAAACCCAACCCGCTCGACCCGACCTGTGAACCCGTTGACTAGGTCAAACCCGCCCGCTGACCCACGGGTTGGACCCATTTGACCCGAACGTTTGACTCGCGCAAGTCGAACGGTACAAAATAGAGTGCTGTTTTTTGTTTTGTTTTGTTTTTTTTGTTATCCCCTTATAAATATGTAACGTCCCGAATTCCAAACACAGGTAATTCATAGCGCAAACAAGATCATTTACTTCAACCTCATACAAATTTACAAGGAATTTAAAACTTTCTTCATTTACAACATCATTCTTTACAATAGCATAGCGAAAATCAATAAGTACAACACAACATATGATAATGGAAGCTTTTCAATCTTATTTGAACCCATCACAGTGACTTCAAGTCCATGTCGAATCCAATCCTACAACTAGGAAACTGTGGGCACGTCAGTTGCACACAACTAACGCAATGCTATAATTCAGCGATTTCACCATCTTACAGATCACAAACTTGAATGCACAAAGTAGAAAATATGACTATCTTAATTATGTTTGTGTATGATATGAACTTAATGCTTAATGCAGACATTATACTTACGATGACACTAATGTAAACTTGTTCGGATTTTATGCATCCCATACTACATAGGTTCAAGGGCAAGCCCTTATCGTACTCCTAATTATAGGGTTCAATCCGTCGCTATGCAATTTTTCACCTGTGACTAGCATAAGATTTAGATATTCTGTGAGTATTAAGCCCACGCCCTGATAATTCCGGAGATGAATCCTACACCGCAGATGAGCTGGGGACACTTCCAATCACATCTTGATAATTCCAGGGATCCAATCTCACAATGCAAGCTATAGCGCCTCAATAGTCACCAAACACCCCATGAGCGTCGCTTCGATCCCGATAATTTCGGAGATGAATCCCACACCGCAGATGAGCCGGGGACACTCCCAATCACATCTCGATAATTCTGGGGAGACAATCTCACACGCGGACCAATTGAGGCCCCCATACTCATGTTTGCCCTTACTTCATCACGTCCCCAATCTAGTGCACGAACTTAGGTTTAATTATAATCATTACGACCTAGAGCTACCGTACCCCACTGGACATAAATCAACACAAGAAAAATTGTTAGCCAACACTGACTACTTCTCAATTTTCATTTATCACAAATTGTTTATCACTACGGGTCTTGCTCAGCCTCTAGATTCCAACAATCTCAACACTGAGATCTCATAGGTCATCTTGACCTTAATTACACAACTTCCCATTCATGATTCATTTGACTCTTTCATACATTCACTTTGAATTGTCAAATTTCAAATTATACTTTATTATCCCCTTATAATGCAGCTCGAAAGCATTTTAACTTTGATAAAAACTTTACCAATGTTATATGTTTATTTTTCCAAATACATTCTTTGTTTATGTCTTAATTGTCTCATAAATCGTTTTCATAAATTCTATGATGAAATTTCCTTTTATATAACACACAAATTCTAGGATAAATTATCACATTTTAATCTTTCCTCACAAAATAAATCATTACCAACTTACTTCTTAAAGTAAATAATGTACAATATAATTTTCATCCAAATGAATTTCCAACATTTATCTTTGATTATTTTAATTATTCCAAAGTTAACTCATTCATAAAAAAATTCTTTTTTAAATAAGTCCAACTAGAAATACTATTCAATTTGTAATTTGATTTTTATCCTCAAATTAAATTCTAGATTTATGCATAATTATCTCAAATATTCCACTAATATTCTAGTACAATTTAAATTTATTCTTGATTGAATCGCATTTAATTTAGCTAATAGTAGAAAATAAAAAATAGGGTTTTTAAACAACTGCCCCTAGCCGAATTCGAATTCAGACTCAGCAGCAAACCAACCGCAACACACAACCAAAGTGCCAACTCACTGTTTGTGAGAGAAAATGACACTTATTGTTTAATTACCCAAACTATAGTATATGTGAAAACTCGAAATGTTTGATAACTCAACTACTACGTATTACTCTAAAATTTCAGAATGAAATATTTCTAAGATTAGTGCATTTGTATGAAATAAAAATGTGTACCAATTTATTCTTGACGAACATAGGAATTGTTATCTAAATTGTATGAATTACTCATTGTCTTATAACTTGAATTAGATTAACTATTATTCCCTACACAACTAGAGTTTGAGGAGTATTTAAATTACTAAATTGCATACAAGTAAATCGATCTCATGAGTTTATTATACGTAATTCCACTAGATAAAATTTTTATAAAACTCCTATGCATACACACATCAATTTCAACATCTACTACACAATTGTAATTTAGCATGCACAAATTAAGGTTCCAGAGCAATTATTTCACATGCACAAATCAAGTCATCTCTATCTACACATTCCTAGTTTAAACAAACACAATTTCTACATGCTAGAAGATTATGAAAAACACTCACACGTTCACATACCAATTTAATTATCCTCTATATATGTTATGGCTAACCATGCACAATCTACTAAATTATTAGGAAGAAGTGAGAGCACTCACCTCAAAAGAGACCACCTAATGGTTGAACCCCTTAGCAAAATGCTCCAAAAAGCTCCCTCTAAAAAAACCGCAAGCCTCCCCTTCTTGAAATTCCCGAAAGCACAACAAACCCATCTTGACCCCTCTCTTTTGTTTTGTTTGATTTTTGTGTTTGTGTATGGCTAAAGTGTGGGGGTATTTATATGGGTAATTAGAGAGTGGTTTTAGCAACTAACTACCCACATTACTAATTTGACTATCCACTAAACCACTCACACACCCACTCACGGCTGTCCTAAAGATTGGCCGGCCACTTCAAGGGGTGAAAAGCACGTGCACGTGTTTTTTGTGTGCACATGAAATACGCACTAAAAATTAGAGTTTTTATTTAATGTACATACATATAATACCCATTTTAATATAAATTTAATAAGACAAGTTTAAATTAGTTACAAAAAAAATTTTAGTGCACAAATAAAAATAAAAATATACACTTTATAAATTTTTATTTTGAAAGAGAATACAACCAGCACGTGCACTGCAAACACATGCGTCGCACGTATCAATAAGTATTCAAATACAAAAAAAATAGATTTGTGCGACGAAGAAATGTTTATAAACAAACGAAATATAACATACGTAAAATATATATATTGATAATGTTACAGATATTTCACGTAATGGTAAAATATATGTAATCGACACGTGCATTGAAAGCACGTGCAATATACGTAAAAATACAAAGATTAGGATTTATATTTGTGTTGGCTCAAAAAGTAGGATAAGATGAATTTTGTGAGGATGGAAAAATATATAAATAATCGAAGTGCAAAAATATGTAGGACATTTATATTAAAACATGTTACAGATATTACCCGTAACGGTACAAAATATATGTGCATAACACACATGGAGCAAAATTGTCATAACTCAATTTTGCGGGGTGTTACAAAATACCCCCTTAATTCAATCTAAAAATTTTCTCACCTTACTCTCTTACTCTCTCTCTACTACTACTACTCAATTCAATCTCAATTCAATCTAGTTTTTTTAATAAAGAAGTGAAAGTTCTCGATCATATCGAAATGTGTTGATTCAACTCTCAACTACGTCTACTTCAAATCCTTCAACAAAGAAGCTCAGTCTCTCTCTTTTTCAAGTTTTAACGACTACCGGACTACGTGACGTCGTGACTACGTCTACTACATTTTTCTACTTTTATTTTCTCTCTTATTTCTATATTCGATTATTTGCAAAGTACGATATCAAAATTTCACAACCCTCCTATTATCTTGATTTTTGCTTTAGTTCTAATTTTTTGTATCATATTTGTTGGTTGGTTTTTCGCTTTTCTCTCTCTCAACCCTCATATTATTTTTTAGATTTTACTTTTTAACATTACCTCATATTTTTTTGTTTTGTATTATTGTAATACACAATACACTAGTAAAATACTAGAAACCGTTTTTTTTACATACTCTATTACCATGTCTAGATCACGAGATAGAGGTCGTAGCCACAGTGTATAATATTCCACCGGTACTTCACATCGGCCTTCAATAGTCCCACATGTAGAGCACAAGTTTATACCAAATTCTATGGTAGGATCTCACTTCATGTCCTTCCATACGACATAGAAGAAGCAATGCATAATTTTGACACACAAACACAACAAACTGAACTCACTAATAGTACAAAACTAGGGGAGAAACAAGTGGTTGGCACAGATTTTATGACTATATCTCCGATGAGAATAATCTGGGTGTAGAACACAAGATTTGTAAACATTGTGACAAGAGTTACAAATGGAAGAAGAGTGATGGAACAGGTACAATTAAACGACACATTTTAAATGTACATAAAGAATTAGTACAAGACTAATAAGGCCAACAAAAAATCAACACTAGGACCGGACAAATAGATAACCAACCCTATGATGCCGAACTTGTTCGTCGGGAAATGGCCCGACTAGTTATTAAGGATGAGCTACCTTTTTCCTATTCCGAAAGTAGGAATGTAGAGTCTTTCAACCAAAATGCACTAAATCCACATTTTAGAAGAATTCCTAGAAACGTACTAAACTCCAATTGTTTTAAACTTTACGACGAAATGAGAGACACTTTAATTACACTCATGTATTCTTTAACTTGAAGAGTATCGTTAATTTCCGATTGTTGGAAAGGTTGTAACGATATTCCAAAGATGGGCCTAACTTGTCATTGGATAGATAGTGATTGGATGAGTCAAAAGAGAATCATCTTACTTGCGGCTTTGCCGTATCCCCATAGTGTACTAGTTATTGCAACACGTATTTTAGAAGTTTGTGATTTATATCATATTCGTGATAAAACTTTTACTATTAGTTTTGATAATCCATCTAAAAACAATGCTTTGATTTGTACATTAGAAACACAATTAGCTCATCCATATAATGAAATTTTTTATGTTAGATGTGCGTGTCATATTTTAAATTTATGTGCAAGATGCATTGAAAGTAGCTGATTTGTATATAATTGCGATTAGAAATTGTGTACATTTTATTACTTTGAGTGGTCATGTACTTCAAGAATTTAAAGGATGGTATAAAGCTAGGGAATACATTTTAGAAAATTTCCCAAATATGTTAAACACCGATGGAACTCTACTTTCTATTTACTAAATGTTGTTACTCAATACAAAGATATTATAAACGATTCCGGAAAACTTTCAAAATGACTCCCCAATCATGGTATTTTGCCGAATTTTTATTACAATTTTAGGAACCTTTTAAAACCACAACTGTAAAGTTTTCTGCATCTTATGATTCTACTTCTAGTAGTATTTTTATTTCAATATTTACTATGATTCAAGCTTTTTAAGAAATAATTTCGTACGAATACATTAGCCATATTGTTGTTCCCGCTTATACAAAATTTTTGAAGTATTTTAATCCTCCCCCTATGTTGTATTGTATTGCTATTGTTATGGATCCTCGTATCGAATTAGCGGGTACAAAAAGTTCGATTGAAATGTTTTTTACTTTACATGGAGATGATTCTGAATTTGATTGTAATAAATTTTTAGCTAGCTTTGAATCGACATTAAATAACTTGTATGATTATTGTGATAGAACTTTTGCATCTAGTAGTACAACTAGTATAGTTACTTCTAGAGGTAAGGGTAAGTGTACATTAGAAGATGTCACTGCTAATTTACTTGCTCGTATTCAATTAAAAAAACTAGGACTAATGCAGCTAATGAATTAAATTGGTATAATCAATAAGATAGCGAGAGTTTTAGTACTAAGATTGAAGTGCTACAACGGTAGAAAGAACATGAAAATATTTTTCCTATTCTTTCACATATGGCTAGAGATTTACTCACTCCTCATGTCTCCACAATTGCTTCAGGAAATGCTTTTCTACAAGTGGTAGAGTTTTAACAGATTACAGGAATCACTTGAAGCCGTATTCGTTAGAGATGCTTGTGTGCACTAAAGATTGGATGAAGGCTGAAGACATGACTCATGGAAAATCGACATTAACATCAACAAGTGGAAGCAACTCGCCTGAAGTCCAACAACAAGATTAAGGAATTTAGGGTGATGAGATTCTAGGTTTAGGTTAAGTAAAGGTGCACGATAGTAGTCCAATCCCCTCTCTTCAATCTAACACTGGCTATCTCAAACTCTAGATTCTGATTATCCGCTCAAGCATGTAAATGTAAAACTGTAAATCAAGAAATATTGTATGTTCTTTATGGGTTTCTATTACTTATATTTGTATGTAAAAAACTTGTAAAAAATTCATAGTAGTTGAAATGAATAATATATGCATTTTTATACTTTTATACAGTTATACTTGTTGTAATTTTTTTTAAAGTGAAGTTGTAAAAAGTTAAAATTAAAAAAATTAAAAACAAATTTGACCAGGCCAACTCGCGACCTGGCCTGACCCGAAACGGGTTCGACCCGAATGGGTTCGCGGGTCGAACAGATCAAAATTCTGGATTTCTAATCCGGCCCGGCCCGGTTAACCCCGCAACCCGACCCGAACTTGCCCTAACTTAGCTGTAATCCACGCGGTTCTGACCTGACTCGGCCTGGTCGACCCGAATGCCACCCCTAAGGGGGGATGTCCATTAGAAAAAGTTACGGATATCAAATAGTAACAAGCAAAGAACAATAAAATGTCAAAGAACAATGAACTAGAACAATATCAGAGGTCAATAAACGAGAGTTGATAAAAAGATCAAAATCTATAATTTTTGTTGTAATGATTAATGACAACAATCAATAATCGAAATCTATAACAATAACCATGATAAAAAATGCAAGTGTTAATCCTAAGTCTATCAGTCTTTTATTATCTTATCTAATGCTCATAATTCTGTGTCCCATACCACAATTTCGGTGCATACAAACAAGTGACCGTTTAGACTATAGTGATGAAATCTACAGGTCATGTACTCGACAACAATAATCAATAATCAATAATCAATAATCAATAATCAATAATCCATAATCTATAACAACCGAGGGTCAAGTTATTGTATGCATAATAAGACTGGAAATTCATCTATTAATCTTACAAAAAATATAAATAACTCCTAATCATGTCTAGAAACATCTTGGTTAATTTCAAGTATTCATTCTACTGATAACACATTATTTTAATTAGTAAATCATGCCAATATGCCTCTAAACAGAAATCTGAAATTTAAAACCTAACAGTACTAAAAATATGATAACTTGCAGTCTGCAAATCGGAATTCAGATCTGTTAGAATTTCCAGAAACTAGATTCAGAGTTCTACAAATTTCATTTATAAAGGTCTAATTTATTTTATCAGCTTCTGGGTCATAAACTCACTACAAGATGGAATAAACAACAGGGCAGTGGTTCAATATTTTTATTTGCAACAACCAAGATACAAAAACATGCACTATTTCTAATAGAATTTAATCAAGCATTTATATTTAGTATTTCGGGTATATGCCTACCCTTAACAAGATGGAAGATTATCACTCCTACGTTTTAAAATTTACTATTAACAATCATACCGTCACAATTCATACAATCCAAAATAGACTAGCATATATCTCTACATATGTTTGTGCGGTGCATGCAATAGAATAAGGGTTATGGATATGTCAAAAATGAATAAGATTGTATATGTCGAAGGAATAACATGGTTTAGGGTTCGAATCAATGACGTGGTGTAACGCCCCGAATCCCAAATATACTGAATTCGAGATGTTCTACAGGATCTTTTCCCTTCCTTTAGTACAATTTTACAAGGAAATTTAAACTTTTTACTTTACATCAGAGTTTACATGAATACGTTACAATTTACACTGCACAGCGGAAGTAAACTTTACAACAATGAAACAAATGTACAACAACATTGAATAATCTTTAAGCATTTGTTCCTCTTTAATCTGTATCAAGCCATTTACCTGCATATAAGACTGTGGGTACGTTAGTTTATTCAACCGACGATCATTATACACGGCTATCCTCTCTATGCCGGAAATAGTATAACTTATTTTCCATATTTAGCAAACACAAACTTGTCACATATCAAACTAAAGGGACTACCCTATTGATGTCGTGTTGTGATTGTGCACTTAGTCCTTAATGCATTTATTTATATTATATGACACTAATGCGTACTTGTTCGGATTCTATGCATCCCATACTACATAGGTCCGAGGGCAAGCCCTTAGTCGTTCTTCAACTTTGTAGGGTTCAATCCCTCGTCATGACTTAATCTACTACTGTAACTACGGTAAGTATCCTAGATATTTTCTGACCTACGAACTCATGTCTAGGCACCCTGGAGGGAATCCCATCGCTGACATGACTCATCATGCAGACATCCTGTGGTAATTCAGCTCCTACCATAGACATGACACCACCCGTAGTCTTCAAACATCCCACGAGCGTCGCCACCGGGACGGTACTCTGGAGCAGTATCCTCGCCCAAACTCATCATGGGACATCCTGGGATACGCTCTCACCGCTGTCCAATGGCCCTCATACTCAATATTTTTCTCTTACTTTTATCACGTCTTCACTATGTTCTAATCCTTAGGTTTTATTAAAATCATGAACAAAAATCAAAGCTCTAGAGTTAGCCTCTCCACTAAACTGGATTTATTCATTCATTCAAACATGACCAACCTTGGTCTTTATTTTCAATTTTCATTTCTTTTATTTCCAAATGCCGGGGGAGACTTAGCTACTCTTTTGTTTCAATTTCCAATTCACAATTTTCAATTTGAGCATTTTCAACTCATAAATTCATATGTTGAGTTATCATATTCAAATAGCATTTCTCTTTTTCAATCATGATTTCTAAATTGTTCAGTAGTCCATAATTATACATTTAATTCAATTATTCATCATGTAACTCATGAAATGTTATTTTCACATAAAAATCCACATCATTATTTATTCAATCAAAAGTGAACATTTACGCTTCATAATTTCCACACTATTCACAATGAGGATAATTTGTATCACATCACAACAATATAATTTCTTTTTGCCACATTAATTTTCTAATCCTTCATTTCAAGTCATTTTTGGCAAGATGTAGTTTCACAAAGAATATAGATGTAGACTATAGTTCTATGTACTCATTTAGTCACAAATTATTCTTTACTTCATGTAAATCATTCCAAAATTATTTTTAATAAGTCCCATATATTTTTAGAGAAATAACCATATTTTTCTCATAATTTTCGATTAAAAAAAACACAAAAAAATATACTTTTTCCCAACTTGCTGAGGGCAAGATTCGAACCCAGCACCACAGAGAACCCAACCTAAAGCACAAACCACTAGGCCGAAGGCTACTGGCGTTATAAGAGGCGCTGAGAGCCTTAAATGCTCTCGGCCGCTGCTTATGTTTTTTTTTTCTTTTTAAAAAAAGTATGGTTCTACAGAGATTCGAACCGCAGACCTCTGAGAACCAGGCCGCGCGCTCCGACCACTTGAGCTACGTGCTCAGGTTGTCAAGTATAGTTCGAAATTCTTTTTAAAACCATTCTCTCTGTTATTTAGAATATTTCGACATTCAACAAAATTGCATTTCACATTGTTCTTACTAATATACTGTAAAAATCCGAATTAATCGTTTTCCATCATGAATTTTATTCCAGTATATGAAAATAAATTTCTTCAATAATTAAACATAATTTTCTCCATAATTGACACATTTCTACCATACAATTTGGTTAATGTGACATACTACTAATACATTTTTTTTTAACATTATAATTTCATCAATCTCTATAATAATTCTCTACTCTTATTCACTTTCCAAACATAAAAATTACATCTTGATTTATTCGTTACAACGCCATACAAAGTTTCCAATTTAGCACATAAAAGTGACATAGTCGATATACTAATTTTTTTTGCACATAATCTTTCATGCTACTAACAAAGGTTTCTTCACACAATTTATAGCCATATCTGTATTGCACACAAGCTTGAATTTTACTAATAGCAATACACATAATTTGCATATCAACAATTCAATCAATTAGAGATCATCTTTTCAATTAAATGTGCATTCTTATTAATCATTTTCATGCATTATTTTGCTAATTAAAACTAGCATGCATTCCTATGTTAGAAATAGGGAAAATTTACCCACCTCAAATGGAGAGACAAACACAATTAGCAACAAAAGTCCTTGCAACACGAGTGCACCTCCTCCTAGACGACGCGCACACAATTTACCAAGCACACCTCACCGAGAGCTCCTTCTTCCTTGATGTAGCCGGCCTCCCCTTGATGTTACAAGCACAATCCCACACTCTCTCAATCTTTTAACTCACACAATCACTACTAGATAGTATAATTGAACTATAGGTTTTGGAAGAGAATGATTTTGCACAAGAATAACTAGCCATGGGGGGGGTATTTATACTAAAATCTTGATGGAATGGAGGGCTAGGATCAAGTAGTTGGTTGTAAGATGGAGGGCTAGGATGAAAGTAGGAGTTGCATTAACTACCCACAACCAAGTAACCACCACACCATGATCTCCACCCAAAATTTGATTTCCCTCCAAAAAGATTACAACCGACCTACTAGGAATGTGCATATTGCACGTGTACGTGTAGTGTACGTGCATGCAACTAGGCCCAAAAATTGTGCATTAAATTTTTGTATAAAAATAAAATAGTCTTTAAATTGTATTCTACATGACAAGTTGTATAAAAAAATAGTCCATGGGCTTTAGTTTATGGGCCAAAATGATTATTAATAAAATAATAAATTAAATTAACTTTGGGCTTTTAAAGAAAAGGCTTTTTGTCTAATTGAAAGAAGGCTTTTGTATAAAATAATTAAAAGCACATATTAAAATATCTTTACTCATCTTGATGAAAATATTAACCAAAAATATTGCACGTGCACACTACGTGCAAAATAAATAATTTTTCATTAAATAAAAAATCAGGGTATTACACGTGGCACGAAAAGAAAGTTATTACTTGGTTTCACCGATGAATCTGTAATAACTTCTTTGGAGAGGTCACAATCAATTGAGATAAGAAACGAAAAAAAGAGCTACTAGCGGAGATCAAAAATATCTCTTGAATTGGAAAACAATAAGTCTGTTCAAGAGAACTTGCCTTATATGATGATTACGACGGAACGAAGAAGAAAAGAGCGGCGGCGGCTTACGGCGGTAGAAACAGTAACAACGACAGTAACAGTAGAGGCGACAATAGCAATGGCAGAATATGGGGCTACCATTGTTGTTCGGCCTGCGGGGGGAGACAACGAGGTGGAGACTACAGAGTTAGGTGGTGGTCTGGGGCAGCGAGTGTCAGGGTCAGCAGCGAGGTGTCTTCGGAGCGTAGCAGCAGATGACGGTGGTGGGCTACGACTGCTATTGGGAGAAGGAAATAGTGGTGGGTTTGGAGGTGGTTGAAGTCATGCGGTGGTGTTGCGGTGACGACGAAGGGCCTATCCGGGGTGCAGCGGGTTATGCTGTGGTGGTCGGAGGCCAGCAATGGAGCGCCGGGGCTGAGGTGGCAGGGTTCTGCGGGGGTGTTTGGCAGTAGGAGTAGTCGGTGATGGGTTCAGGTGGTGCTCGGGAAGCAATGATAGAAGGGTAGAAGGTGATCGAGGGCTTCGGGTTGGTGGAGGTAGGGTGAGGGAGATGATGAAGAGATTGATTCTGTGGTTAATCAATATGGGTAGTAATTAGGGAGAGGTGGGGCCGGGATTTGGGAGAAATTAGGAGTAGTGGAGAGATTTGGAGGGGACTTAATCAGAAATTAAATCATGGGGTTGAATAGGCCGGTTCAGTAGTTCGGGTAGGGTAATGTTAATGGGTTTACTTGGGTTTGGTTTAGAGATATGAGCTGATTGTGGGCTTGAGTTAATGGGTTTCACAATCAAGGAAGAATCAAACAATTAAATCATAGGGTGGGCTAAGATTGGGCTTCACTCAAGAATAATAAAATAGTTGTTGTAAGGATTAAAGTTTTGGGTTTAAAAAAAAATATCCACAATAATATATGTGTTTAAATACGGGGTCAAAGAAGTGAATTTAAAAAAAATATGATTTTAAAAGAATGGAGAGAAAATCGAAATACAAAATATGAAGAAAATTTGTACAATCAGAACCGAGGGTATTTGATATATTTCCAAATTAACAATTATTTTAAAGAATTTTTAAATAATTGATTCTAATTTTTAAATAATTATGGGGATTTTTTTAATTATTTAACCCAATTTTTAAATAATTAAATAATTATAAGGATTTAAAAATAATTATGGGGATTTTCATAATTTTTTTAATTATTTTTAAATAATTAAATAAATAAAATAAATAATACCTTGATGAAGTGGTGAGACCTGGATCGTTGATGTTGGTCAGGCTTACGCGCTGAGGTGATTAGACAGCTCAGATCAGGCGCCCACGCTACCCATTGCAACTAGAGCTACCTGGTGCGGGGCTCTTACTTGGTGTTGCACACCGGGTAGATAATTGATGAGATCTTGTCATCCATCTCGAGGAAGATGACTATTGAAGAGATCCAATGGTCCAAATCAAAGATGTTGCCTGTTACCCAGAACAAGGGTTACTCAGTGTTGCGCACCGGGTAGGGTGTGGGAGGCTGAGGTGGAGCTGACGTGGCATGACATGGCAGTATGTGGCATCGACGTGTCATCCGATGAGGCACCTTGTGGTACACATTGACCAGTTAATGCTTCACGCCCCCAGGTTTGGTGACATCGTGCCATTTATCAGCCAATGTTACCTTGGTCAATGACTTTCTCAGGACCTTTTTTCTTCTTGGGGGGGGGGGGGGGGGGGGGGGCACGTGTGTCACACATGTCGCTTCCCCCTTCTCTTTCCTCCCTCTTCATTTTTCTTCTTCTTCTTTTTATTTTTGGGCCTTGGGGCTTTTGGGCTTTTCCTGATCGTTGGGGCCCATCGGTCGGGATCCGATCGCCTAAGCCCCCTATATGATCCCCCTCACTCTCACCCCCACTCTAATTCTCTTCATTCTTCTCTTTCCACCCGATTCTTTCTCTCAAGAAAATCTCTGGCAGCTTTTTTTTCCATTCTCCGGTGATCTTTACTGGCCATACGGGTCACATCAGGTAGTTTATATTAATTTATAAGAAGTCTATGGTCTTGTCGGGCGACGACTTCTCCTCTTCTAGCCGATCTGTTGAAGAAGTGTCCAGCTCTTGAATTAGTAGAAGGAAGAAGGGGAAGGGGGTAGCGGAGCAGTCTTCTGTGAAAGTGGAGATGATTGTAGAGGTGGATAGGAGGGTAGGCGAGTTTGAGACATACTTCTGTCCTCTTACGGGTCTCACCCGTATTCAACTATACCCCGACGACTCGGGGGATCTAGTGGAGTATGTCCTTTGATATTGTAACCCCTATTTCCCATATATGTTTTTTTTCTCTGCCGTATTTTATTCCATTATACTCTTTTTATTCAATTTGAGATCTGTATTGTTGTTCCAGTTCGAATAAAATCTCTTCTTTTGCTTCAACTCAATTTTGGTGCCAATATTTCTTTCAATTTGTATTGTTCGTTCTGTCCTTTTGCGTCGTTCTTCTTGTAGAAATGGACTATTCATTCCATCTATTTCTTTTTCCCCAATTTTATTCAATTTTGACCAAGTCCCTAGTTGGATCCCCCTCAAACCTGCTACCCAAATACCCTACAACCCAAACCCTAACTATATAACCCTAAACCTACCTTAACCCTAACCCCTAACCCTAATCACTGCTTAGACCTAAACAAACCACCGCCTACCATCTTCTTCCCTACACTCGATCGAACCCAATCCCTCTCGTCGTTGCCACCTCCGATCACCCTAATCGTTCATCCACCATCGACTTCGTCATCCCCACAACCACCACCAGAACCACCACCCATCGTCGCCGCATCAACCATCCCCGTTACACCACCTCCACCATTACCCAAACTCCCGAACCCATCTTCTTCAACCTCGCACCCCACCGCCATTTAACCACTTCACCATCGCCAAAAACCCACTGCCTCATCACCCACGAACTCTGCCAGCCATCCGCCAACACCCCCAAACCCATTCCCCCATTCTCCTTCACTCCTCTGTTTTTGAACCCAGAACAGAGCCGCTCCTCGCCGCGGCACCAAACTCGACGCATCACCTCGTCACTGCCATCGCCTCTCAGCGTCGTCGTCCCTCTCGACATCGCCGTCTTCGACGCCGCCAACCAGCCACAGCCGCCGCAGTCCCCCCTTTTTCTCTCTCGGTTACGTGAAGGAGGGAAGAAGAAGAAGGGATTAGCTGCTTGAATCACAGCCATCAGATTCCTTCAAGATCGGATCTTGATCAGATCTGATCTCCACCACCAGATCAGATCTCAGCCGTCCATCCGATCGTGATCATCAGATCAGGTCAAAGCAGATCCAGCCGTCTAATCGTCTTGATCTTGATTTCCATCAAGATCCGCACCGATCCGATCCATCAGATCTCGATCGTCGATAACGCCCTCATCCAATCACGGCAAGTATTCTCCTTGTACAATTTATTGACCTAGTACAAGCATTTAATTGAAAATACCGCAAATAGGTTATAGTTGTGACTCCTTCTTATCTTTTCATTTGTTGATCTTGAATATTTTACCGTCGATCACTAAATCCTAAGAGTCACAACACCTTCGTTGTTATATTTACAATTATTTGGACTCATTTTATCTCCTGGTCACATGAACACATGAAATTAAGAAATCCTAGATTTGTAGATGTGTGTTGTATCTTGGATGTGATGATCTTGCACCCATTTAAGTTGAGAAATAGATGTTGCTTGCTGATTTGATAACCACTACACCCGCATTTGTATCACACATTAATCTAGACTCATAACAATCAATTGTCATGCAACTTATACATGAAAGACATTCACACTTGTTACTGTCCCAAACTTTACTTGCTGTTTTGACCCCTTTAAAATCAGAATCTGAACCTGAGCCCTGAACAGTAAATGTAGCTTTAGATGTCTAGATATCAATAGAATCCATATTTTTCAAATTTTGAGTTACGGTCTAGAAGACATCACAGTTTTACTACTGCTGTGTCGGTAGTCACAGATTCACAAAACTGCTGCACATCTTTAGTTTGCAAATAAATTTAACTATGTTAACAGTAAGTGTTTGACTTGAAATTTTACATGCTGTTGCTGGACACCCTAGAGAACACCCCCAATTTTTCTTAGAATTAATTATCAATATTTCAACACTGTTTCACATGTATAAACACAGAATCACAAAGTCTGCCTGAACACAATAGCTATGTAGTTCGCTGTTTTGACACATGTTTCCACAACTTTTATGTACTTTAATTATATGCGTTGGAACCGGGTAGGAGTCTAGTTTCTAGATCTTCTAACGGATCCACATTTGCTATCTCGTAGCAACGGAAATCGCAGTTCTGGTGCAGCAACCTCATGCTGTCCAGATTTGAGATTTTCGTTACTCTTGATATTTTAATTTATTTAGACCCTCGAACTTATATCCTATCTAGCCTAGAATTGTACCATGTTCTTGTTTATGCCTACTTGACTTATTCCACACACTTTCATGCTTGCTTAATAATAATAATAAATAACAAGCCGGGGTTTAAGGAAAAGGCCATAGTAGTGGACAATATTGGTAAGTGTACTCGGAAGGGGGCTCGTGTTTCCCATTACTTGGTTCATGAACTTGTTGTATCTTGATTGATTCATGGAGCCATCACTTGGCTCATGAAATTGTTTGATTCTTGAACTTGTTAGTGGATTCGCGAACTTGTTTCGTGAACTTGTTATTTATTTTCCGATTCATGAACCATGCTTGCTTGATACTTGATATCTGAGTACGCTGCTGATGAACCCAATAATATTCACATTTAGGAGCAATAATCTTGATGCAATTGGACATTTAAAAGCTCTATATGTGGTATTTTACTCTTATTTTCTCTTTTCCATAGGAAACAGCCTAAAACAGCAAAATGAAGCAGATTCAGGATTTAAGGATGACACACAAAAACTGCAGCGCATAAGTCGACTGAGTCCTCAAACAGGCGACTGGACAGAGAGGCCGAAGCTGCTCGGCACAGTCGACTTACCCCAACACCAGTCGACTTGACTGATGAATCATGAATCTACGGATGTCTCGGCACAGTCGACTTACTCCAAACCAGTCAACTGGTATTCAGCCGAGTTAGAAGATAAGAACCGTTGAAGATGCATCCTCATCCAAATCCGAAGCAAGATTAAGTTATCCAGTCCCAGGTTGTCTACGAATAACAACTCTTCATTAATTAAGATGGAGAACCAGGATTGGCAAGTGAGAAAATCGACTCAAATCTATATTCAACGTGTAAAGAGATAGAATTGAAATATGCAGATGTGGGCAAAAGAAGTTATAAAAAGGCTGGAATAAGAAGTTAAGGGTATCACGGAATTTCTGAATCATCAATCATCAAACAAGAGGCATTATTCTATCAGCATCGAAGATAGAAGGAGATCAAGTACACTGAAGGGAACAAGCCAGTCGACTGAGTGACAGCAGTCAACTTCTCGGGCCAACATCATCAGTTTATTTCTTCTCTTTCTAGTTCTTTTATTTTAATCATGTACTCAAAAATGTTAGTCAATAAAAGTCTTATTATGTGGAACTAATTTCATAGTTGGGTAGATTGAAACCGTAGTCATGTAATGCTATATTCTTCTGAATGCTACTCTATTACTTATTGATTAAACCTGATTGAATTGGTATAGATTTATAATAATCAAACTTGTTCAGAAGTTCTAAGAGCATTCGACTGAGAGTCACAGCAAGTCGACTGCCATGCAGAACCTGAGTTTATCAAGTTTGCGTATTATAAATCTGAATCTGTTATATGAGCATAGAGACGACCCGTATCTTGTGCTCACAACTTGTAACACAGGAATTTTTAGGGGTTCTTGGTTTAATCAACTTGAAGGATCTAGATCTGATACCAATTTCTAGAACTTCGAGTGTTTGTTCGTTTCCACAGTTCCTATGTTTTCCTTAAGTGCAACTTAGTAGATACCATGCTAAATACTTGAGAAAAGAAACGAATTAGAGTAGATACCATGCCTAATTCTTGGCTTGGGGAAACATTAACTTTAAAGAGTAGATACCATGCCCTTAAAGGAACGAACATGAGTAATTAGAGTAGTGTAGAAGGTGACTTAGCATTACTGACTATAGGTGGAGTTCAAAGCCCAACTACTTAATAGATTTTTGTGATTCAGAACTACTTGATCTAGTTTTAATCTTGTCATTTCTTTTAGAACAACACTTCAAGATTCTTATTTCTGTTTTATTGGTTAGTAAGTTAATTTCTACAATCTCTGTGGGATCGACCCTTGCTTGTCACTACGCTTCTATAAACGATTCGTACACTTGCGAGGTTTTTAATTTGTGTCCAGATTATCTATTTATTTAGTTAGCTGGATTGCACAACAAGTTTTTGGCGCCGCTGCCGGGGATTGTTTAGTATTTTAACTTACAAATCAGTAAAATCTTTTTCATTTTTCTTTTCTTTTATTAATAAATATTTTTCTTTTAGGTTACAGGATTTTGGTGAATGCACAGAAGACGATCACTTCGTCCAGAGCTACTACCTATTGACGCAGAAACAGAACGCACTCTGCATAGGTTAGGTCGGCTGTCTGCAACAAACCAGTCGACTGGCACACGGAACAAGTCGACTACACAGAGACCCAATTCACAAGCAACAATGGCTGAGGAAGTACCAAATCGAGTACCAATGCAGGATAAATTCACGCCTAAGAGTATTGAGCAACCTTCCTGCATTGCTTATCAACCTAATGTCGCAGGGAATATGCATCTATCTCCCCAATTACTTAGCATGGTTCCCCACTTTAGTGGACTCCATCTACAAGATTTCTTTGATCTTTGCAGAACACAAAGCGTCCAAGGGCTTATCCCTGAACAAATCAGGTTAATCTTGTTTCCATTCTCTTTAAAACTTAATGCTAAATTGTGGTATAATTCTTTGGAACCAGGATCAATTCAATCATGGGAGCAATTGGCAACAAAATTCTTGAAAGAATTCTTTCCAACCCAGAAAACCAAACAACTAAAAAGGGAGATTCAACTCTTCCAACAAAAAGATGGAGATTTATTCTTCGAAGCATGGAAGGATTTCAAGAACAAGCTTCTCAAGTGTCCTATGCACAACATGCCTAAAGATGATCAGGTACAAGCATTTTATGAGGGTGTAAATGATACTAACAAGGCAATTGTAGATTCAGCGTGCAACGGAATCTTGATGAGGAAAAGTGGTGAGGAGGCCATTGAATTATTTGAAGAACTCAGCGAGAACTCACAACAATTCTCAACAAGGGGAAGAGGCATTTCGAAAAAACAGGGAGTTTACGAAATTTCTAGTAGTAATAACATACAATTAGAAATGGTAAACATGAACAAAAAAATTGATATGCTTGTTAACGCAATGACTACGATGGGCGGTGTAAAAAATCAAACAAAAGAAATTTGTGCAATCTGTTCTCATTTTGATCATACAACTGATACGTGTCCCATGTCTTCTTTCACAGATCAGGAGCATGCAAACTATGTGGGACAAGGAGTGTTTCCACCAAAGAACAACCCCTTCTCGAACACATACAACCCAGGGTGGAGGAACCATCTAAATTTCTCATGGAGCAACAATCAAGGCACTCAATCTTCGCAAGGACATGCACGGAACTTTCAAATGGGAAGTGGGTTTGATCGGCCAGTACAAGAACAGAAGAAGTTGGATTTCGAATCCACCGTTCTTCAATTGCTCCAACAGCAACATCAAACAAGTAACCAACAAGGACAGGCAATTCAGAAATTGGAAACCCAAATCGGTCAAATCGCAAAGGAGTTGAGTGAAAGAAAGGCAGGAGAACTCCCATCACAAACTATACCAAACCCCAGAGGCCAAGAACAGCTCAAATCAGTAACAACCCTGAGAAGTGGTAAGACAATTGACAGCAAAGTTGGAACACACGCAGACGAATCAGATACACAACCATCAAAAGCTTTGGGGTCTAACAAGGTAAGTGAAAAAGAAAGGGGAGTATTGCCACCATTCCCTCAAAGGTTAGTCAAGCAAAAGAAAGAACAACATTTATTTGATATCTTTGAAACTCTCAGAAAGGTAGAAATTAATATCCCCCTACTTGATGCTATTAAACAAATTCCTTCTTACGCCAAATTTTTGAAAGAATGCTGTACTCACAAAAGAACATTTCAGGTTAGGGAGGATGTGGCTTTGATAGAGGAAGTGAGCGCTGTATTGTTAAGAAAATTACCTCCTAAATTGAAGGACCCAGTTAGTTTTACCATTCCTTGCAGGGTTGGTGAGCACTTCTTTGAAAAGGCACTGCTAGACTTAGGGGCAAGCATAAACCTTCTTCCATACTCTGTTTACGAAAAGCTAGGATTGGGGGAACTCAAACCAACATCCATCACTTTGCAGTTGGCTGATCGCAGCATCAGGAGACCTAGAGGTATTTTGGAAGATGTCCTAGTTCAGGTAAATGATTTTATTTTGCCTGCAGATTTTGTTGTTTTGGATATGGAGGACTCTTCAATGCTATCTTCTTTACCGATCATTCTAGGTAGGCCCTTTATGAGTACAGCTGATATAAAAATTTGTGTTAAAAAGGGCACTATAAGTATGAAAATAAATGGAGAAAAGGTTGAATTTAAAATGTTTGATGTACTAAAATTACCACATGATGATCATGAATGCTATAATATTGATGTGGTACAGGAGATTGTCGATCAAACATTTCAGGTACATAGTATTGAACCCCTACAAGCCACAATTACACAATCTCTAACATTGTCTCATGTTGAACAGGAATACGATGACTGGAGGTTTGTAGAGATAGTACATTACTTTGAAACTCCAAAATCATATTCAGATAAGCTTGCACCTGCATTTGAAAATCTTGTGTCTGATAACACTTTTGTTTCCTCTGTTACCAGAACACCAGACGTGGAGCTTAAGTCACTGCCTGAACACTTGAAGCATGCATATTTGGGTGAGAACCAGATGCTACCCGTGATAGTTGCTGCAAACTTGAGTGCGCAAGAAGAAGATAAGCTGCTGAGGGTACTGCGAGAACACAAGGGTGCAATAGGATGGACCATTGCAGACATCAAGGGAATAAGTCCATCCAAATGCATGCATAAAATACTTCTTGAAGACGATGCAAAACCTAGCAGGGAAGCACAGAGAAGGCTTAATCCCCACATGAAGGAAGTGGTAAGAACAGAGGTCTTGAAGCTACTAGATGTTGGCATCATCTACCCTATCTCAGATAGCAAATGGGTGAGTCCTATACATGTAGTGCCTAAGAAAAGTGGAGTCACAGTGGTGAAGAATGAGGAGAATGAGCTTATCCCTACGAGAATGACCACAGGATGGAGGGTATGCATTGACTACAGGAAGCTGAACAACGAAACCAGGAAAGATCACTTCCCTCTTCCTTTTATTGATCAAATGTTAGAAATATTAGCAGGATATAGTCATTATTATTTTTTAGATGGTTATAGTGGCTATAATCAAATTGCTATTGCTCCAGAAGATCAGGAAAAAACCACTTTTACATGTCCTTTTGGTACTTTTGCATACAGGAGGATGCCATTTGGATTGTGCAACGCACCGGCTACATTTCAGAGATGCATGATGAGTATATTTTCAGACATGGTGGAAAGGTTCATCGAGGTATTTATGGATGATTTCAGTATTTTTGGGTCTTGTTTTGATGAATGCCTTAACCATTTGCAGCTTGTACTTAAGAGATGTGAAGAATGCAATTTAGTGCTGAATTGGGAAAAGTGTCATTTTATGGTACAACAAGGTATTGCCTTGGGACATGTGGTGTCAAAAAGGGGCATAGAGGTAGACAAGGCAAAATTTGACATCATATCAAAGCTACCCCCTCCTACTACAGTCAAGGGTGTAAGGAGTTTTCTTGGACATGCGGGGTTCTATAGAAGATTTATAAAAGATTTCTCCAAAATCTCCAGACCCCTTTGGGAATTGTTAGCTAAGGATGTTGAGTTTGCATGGACAGAAGAGTGCACAAATGCTTTCATTACATTGAAAAATCTTCTCATTTCTGCACCTATCATCATGGCACCAGATTGGAACCATCCTTTCGAGCTTATGTGTGATGCAAGTGATTATGCTTTGGGAGCTGTTTTAGGTCAGAGAATAAATAAGGTACCCCATGCTATTTACTATGCTTCTCGAACTTTAAATGATGCACAGCTTAATTATTCCACTACTAAAAAAGAAATATTAGATGTCATTTTTGCTGTAGAGAAGTTTAGATCATATTTGATTAGATCTAAAGTCATTGTTTTCACTGACCATGCTGCTTTGAGATATTTGTTTGCTAAAAATGATGCGAAGCCTAGGTTGATCAGATGGGTGCTGTTGCTTCAAGAATTCGACCTTGAGATTAGAGACAAGAAAGGAAGTGACAATGTTGTGGCAGATCACTTGTCCAGATTACTGCATGATGAAGAAAGAATTGTGCCCCCACTGAATGAAAATTTTCCAGATGAAAATTTATTTGAAATAAACATACAACTTTCATGGTTTGCAGATATTGTAAATTATCTCACTGCTCATGTTTTCCCTCCAGGTATGACAAGTCAAGAAAGAAAGAGACTGGTGGCCATGTGCAAGCACTATTATTGGGACGATTCTTATTTGTTCAAATTCTGCCCTGATCAAATTATAAGAAGATGTGTGGCAGAAGAAGAGCAAATGAGTATTCTACAACATTGCCACCAATATGCATGTGGAGGACATTTTGGACCAAAAAGAACAGCACTTAAGGTATTACAATCTGGTTTTTATTGGCCTAATGTATTCAAAGATGCTTTTTCTTTTTGCAGGACTTGTGATAAATGCCAAAGGACAGGCAACATCTCTTCTAGAAATCAAATGCCACTGCAAAACATCCAAGTAATAGAGCTTTTTGATGTTTGGGGAATCGACTTCATGTGTCCCTTTCCTAACTCATTTGGTTATTTATATATTCTTGTGGGTATGGATTATGTGTCTAAATGGGTCGAGGCTGTCCCCTCAAAAACTAATGATCACAAAGTTGTTGTCAAGTTTTTGCAGGAAAACATCTTCACCAGGTTCGGTACACCATGAGCAATAACTAGTGATGGAGGGAGCCACTTCAATAATTTTCCATTTGCTTCTTTGATGAAGAAATATGGGATTACACATAGAGTGGGTACTCCATATCATCCTCAAACCAGTGGTCAAGTGGAGATTAGCAACCGAGAGATCAAGAGCATTTTAGAAAAGACAGTAAATACAAAGAGAAGGGATTGGTCGCTACGCTTGAATGATGCATTATGGGCCTACAGAACAGCATACAAGACTCCCATCGGCATGTCACCATACCGTCTGGTTTTTGGAAAAGCCTGTTATCTGCCAGTGGAGTTGGAACACAAAGCTTATTGGGCCATTAAAAGGTTCAATTTTGATATGAAACAAGCAGGTGACAAAAGAAGATTGCAACTGAACGAGCTTGAAGAATTGAGGCATGACGCATATGAAAATGCAAAGTTGTACAAAGAAAAGACCAAGATGTACCATGATAAACAGCTAGCAAGGAAGGAGTTTTATGAAGGACAGAAGGTATTGATATACAACTCAAGATTAAGACTCTTTCCAGGCAAGCTTATGTCACGATGGTATGGCCCATACATTGTTACAAAAGTCTTTCCACATGGAGCATTGGAGGTTCATAGCAAAGAGAAAAATCAAACATTCACAGTGAACGGGCATAGGGCGAAACCTTATATTGAGATGAGTCTTGAGCCGCAAAAAGAAGATGTGAATCTTCAAACCATTCAATACATTGCATGAACTCATCAAGTCTAGCTGAAGACAGGAAACACAGCGCTTATTGGGAGGCAACCCAATTTTCAGGGGAGTATTTACACTTTCTCTTTATTTCTTTTTTATCTCTTTATCCATTTTTTTTATTTTTTTTATTCATTCCTTCAAACCGGATGGTAATTTATGCCTATTTTAAATTTTTATTTCAAACATTGAGGACAATGTTCCATCTAAGTTTGGGGGTAGTTATTCACATTTGGATTCTTTTGATGTTGAGTCTTTTCTAACAACAATGATGAGAAATGAGCTCAGTTACTATAGGTAGAGAGTGGAGAACGAGTATTAAGTGTGGTCTTTATCTTTAAAAATGTTAATAACTTATCATAGGGATCATACTTGAAACTTTCATTCATGTGGCTATGTCAATTTAACGAATTGTGAAAGAGAATAGCAAGTTCAACTGTGAGTAAACTTAACTACACAAATTGTGAGTTTTGAGCCTAAAATATTTCTTTTGAAAGAGTCACACAGTTGAAGATCTCAGTTGACTGCATTCTTGAGATGATCTAGAACTTGTTTTTGCTACTTTTTGAAACTTATTTTTGGTTTTTGCATAGAAACTTGGAAATGATTAAGGCACCTAAGATTCTATCACCAAAGACAAATAGCCTACCCAACATCAATTATCCACTAGTTACCCCTTTGAAGCCTATAAAAGCTTTCATTTTGTAAGACACATCATCCTTAACCAAAGACTAGATGAATAGGTCACCTTACCTATATCTATTGAGTTAGTAGAGCAAGAATTGTAAAAGAGATGTGGTATGTCAAGATGAAGGGGATGAAAATATAAAGAAGAGTTGGAGGATTTGTCATAAGAAAATATGAAAAGGTGTAAATTGCTGGGGGAAAAGGTGTTGGCCTGTGATATATGGCCTGAAATATTCTAAAAAAAAAAAAAAAAAAAAAAAAAAAAAAATCTTTGGTTTAGAACAACGCAAGTTGCTCTACTAACTCTTTAGAATTTTGTATTCCTTTTTCCCTTCATTGATTAAACCCTCACCCAAGGCCCCATTACAACCTATAAAAGACCTTTTGATCCAAGTAGTGTGCAAATCAATGGTGTGAAGATGTAGTAGCAAGATCAAGCATATGGTTTCACCCAAGTAATGAAAGTTGTCACGAGATCTAACTTGAATGTCCCATGTCAATGAGAGCTATATTTTCTTTGTGAGTGTATGCCATGGTGAGAATTTGGAGTTGAAATATAGTTGAGCTTGCTGGCCTTAATCATGATTATGTTGTAGAGGCATTGGCCACACTATTATTTAATATTCAAGTTAAGTGTTCTTATGAATAAGTGATTAACATTTAAATTAAAAGCCTGTTTAGACCTATCTTAATGCTTGTTCTAACCTTGACACCTAATGTAGCAAGTTCTCTGAGGTAAAAGTTGGAAGGGTCAAGATGTTCAAGAGATGCTTGTAGTTTAATTTTGCTTGATGACAAGCAAAAGCTAAGTTTGGGGGTGTTTGATGAACCCAATAATATTCACATTTAGGAGCAATAATCTTGATGCAATTGGACATTTAAAAGCTCTATATGTGGTATTTTACTCTTATTTTCTCTTTTCCATAGGAAACAGCCTAAAACAGCAAAACGAAGCAGATTCAGAATTTAAGGATGACACACAGAAACTGCAGCGCATAAGTCGACTGAGTCCTCAAACAGGCGACTGGACAGAGAGGCCGAAGCTGCTCGGCACAGTCGACTTACCCCAACACCAGTCGACTTGACTAATGAATCATGAATCTACGGATGTCTCGGCACAGTCGACTTACTCCAAACCAGTCAACTGGTATTCAGCCGAGTTAGAAGATAAGAACCGTTGAAGATGCATCCTCATCCAAATCCGAAGCAAGATTAAGTTATCCAGTCCCAGGTTGTCTGCGAATAACAACTCTTCATTAATTAAGATGGAGAACCAGGATTGGCAAGTGAGAAAATCGACTCAAATCTATATTCAACGTGTAAAGAGATAGAATTGAAATATGCAGATGTGGGCAAAAGAAGTTATAAAAAGGCTGGAATAAGAAGTTAAGGGTATCACGGAATTTCTGAATCATCAATCATCAACCAAGAGGCATTATTCTATCAGCATCGAAGATAGAAGGAGATCAAGTACACTGAAGGGAACAAGCCAGTTGACTGAGTGACAGCAGTCAACTTCTCGGGCCAACATCATCAGTTTATTTCTTCTCTTTCTAGTTCTTTTATTTTAATCATGTACTCAAAAATGTTAGTCAATAAAAGTCTTATTATGTGGAACTAATTTCATAGTTGGGTAGATTGAAACCGTAGTCATGTAATGCTATATTCTTCTGAATGCTACTCTATTACTTATTGATTAAACCTGATTGAATTGGTATAGATTTATAATAATCAAACTTGTTCAGAAGTTCTAAGAGCATTCGACTGAGAGTCACAGCAAGTCGACTGCCATGCAGAACCTGAGTTTATCAAGTTTGCGTATTATAAATCTGAATCTGTTATATGAGCATAGAGACGATCCGTATCTTGTGCTCACAACTTGTAACACAGGAATTTTTAGGGGTTCTTGGTTTAATCAACTTGAAGGATCTAGATCTGATACCAATTTCTAGAACTTCGAGTGTTTGTTCGTTTCCACTGTTCCTATGTTTTCCTTAAGTGCAACTTAGTAGATACCATGCTAAATACTTGAGGAAAGAAACGAATTAGAGTAGATACCATGCCTAATTCTTGGCTTAGGGAAACATTAACTTTAAGGAGTAGATACCAAGCCCTTAAAGGAACGAACATGAGTAATTAGAGTAGTGTAGAAGGTGACTTAGCATTACTGACTATAGGTGGAGATCAAAGCCCAACTACTTAATAGATTTTTGTGATTCAGAACTACTTGATCTAGTTTTAATCTTGTCATTTCTTTTAGAACAACACTTCAAGATTCTTATTTCTGTTTTATTGGTTAGTAAGTTAATTTCTACAATCTCTGTAGGATCGACCCTTGCTTGTCACTACGCTTCTATAAACGATTCGTACACTTGCGAGCTTTTTAATTTGTGTCCAGATTATCCATTTATTTAGTTAGCTGGATTGCACAACAACCGCCCTATAGACTCCATTACTAGGTCTAAACGAAATTGCATTGTCTGTAGCAACCATGTAGTAAAAAGATGGATGCATGCAGTGCTACCTAGATAGTAATAACCACAAGACTTGAACATGAAACTTGAACTTGATACATGCTTACTTGATACTTGATGACATGATATATGAGACTTGATACTTGAATATAATACTTGACACTTGCGACTTGATACTTGTACTTGACAACTTGACACTAGACTTGAGACTTGTTACCTAACACTTGTACTTGATGACTGTCACTTGATGTTAGATACCCCTACATGTTCACTAGTCACTTGATCTACTATTAGTAATTGTTACCCAACCTGATCACTTGAGTTGTCCTTTATGCTAGCTAGTTCTTGAATCCCCACTACTTGTTGTACCCCTATTATATTTTTGATTCCAAATTTTGTTCCATGTTTCTTGTACTCGTTTTTACTATTTGTGGTCCTAACTTGCACTAAGGGCGTTTTCTCTTATTTTCTCTATTTTTCTCTTTTTATAATATTTAATAGACTTTGGAGATGAACTGCCTGCCGAGATTGGTGAGCAGAGATTTTAGACTTCAAATGGAGAAAAGACATGCTTAGATTATTTGTTTTCTTGTGCTATTTATTTTCTTGTTACTTAAAACTTGTAACGGGCTTATGTTCCCGAATTTTACCTTTTGTTCCAGACTTGAAAACTATTTGGATATTCTTATTTGCTTTCAATTGTTTTCTGTTGCTTAATAAATTATTCATACATGCTATATATCTTGTTATATTCTTTTTGTGATGCTGAGTCGATCCTACAGCTTGTGAATGATGTTAAAATCATCCGCTGGGCTTCGTCATGCACTCGTATTCCGTGTTTTTGGGAAACGGGGCGTGACAGATATGTGGATCTTGAGTTTCGTTATGTGTCTGGGACCGACTTTATCTCAAACTTCCTATCATAGGCGGATCTTCATCTGATTAGAGACAGTTTCGCACTTCCCTCCCAGTATGAGCTTCTTCTACCCTGTCCAGGAGCTAGGGTACGCTTGATGCTTCTCAACGAGTACTACTTCTTTTCTTTTTGTTTCCTCCATGTTGGCCTTTGGTTCCCGATACACCCCTTCATCAAGGAAGACTTATGGTGGTATACGAATAGTCCGGTACAGTTTGTGTCAAGCATGTGGAGGTAGGTGAATGCCTTCATCCTACAGTTGGGTAGTGGGTGTCGAGCCGAGCTTAGCGGTACTCAGGGTGTTCTTCAGGCTTCATCAGAAGAGAAAGTTGGAGTTTCGCTTCTACCTCAGTCCTCGCATAGGGGTGAAGTTGATTGTGGTCATGGTATCTATCAAATTTTGGAAAGCGAAGTTATTCATAGTGCATAGTCCGGAGCCGTAGGGGATCCCAACTAAGTGGTTGACTATTGTGCCAAACAGGGTTGTGGTGGACCTGGTGTTGGGGGATGTAAAGAAGAAGTTTTATGGAGATCTCTTGAAGCGGGAGCCGCTGAGGTGGAGGCAGATCACAGAGTAGGTTCTCTTTCAGAGGGGTCTGAGTCAGATAGACCATATTATGAATTTAGCTTCTTATTTTTTAAGTATTTTGGTATCTCGTTTTCCTGTGTTTATTCCTCATTTTATGTCTTCCCTTGTTTTCTGTTGGCATATATTGAGGGTATGGACTTCGCAGTGATTATGGCGAAGTGCACCAGGCTTAGCTCCAAAGCGCCTGAGGGGGAGAAGAGGAAGCAGACGGCGACCAGGCTCGAGAGTGCAATAGCCTCTAAGAGCTCGTTGACCTCCACACCTTTGAAGTATCTGGACTCTCCCCAGGCATCTTCTAGGATTCCCACCCCAGGGAGTTCCACTTTGGCATCCGTGCTCGAGAGATAGCCCGCCACTGACTGTTGTAGCCTATGTGGCTCTCCTCGATAGGAATAAATCAATCTACACCCCAAATTGGACCATCAAGCTGCATAGTGGCTTTATTAGTGATGGGTTAGTGATGGGGATAGCTGCATGGAGGTGATTCGACACCACTTGACCCAGAAGGACAGGGCTAGGATGGTCGCGGAGGGGCCTGGCTCGTCTGCCTTGGAGTCGGCTTGGGCCAACATGTCGGTGATTATTATTGTTTTGCTTTTCTTATTTATTTCTGAAGTTTTTGTATGGTTCTTCTAAGCTCTGTGAAATTCTTCATCTTTTTATTTATAGATCACTTGTCATCTTCACAACATGTTCAAGTAGGTTTCAGAGGATAAGAAGACTGGGGGGTAATTGATGAATATGGCCAACCTGGAGAAGGTGAAGGCTGTGAAGGCCTGGGATGTGGCCGAGCTCCGGGGAGAGGCTCTTAACGAGAGAGTTGTTCAACTTGAGGCAAAGCTGAAGAGGAAGGAGAAGGAGGCGATCAAGGCAAAGAAGGATGTGGTCTCTCATGTTAGAGCTGTGGCGGCGGACCATATGTTTGCCAACATAAGAAAGTCATGCTGCAATGCTATTGAGGATGTCATCGAGCATGTCCTCTACATTGATGGGAAGGGGTACCACCTGGGCTTGTAGCCGGGAGAGGAACCGGTATTGTTGTAACGCCCCAAATTCCAAATAAGACCGAATTCGAGATTTCACGGGATCTTTACTTCACTTCGTACAATTTTACAAGGAAATTAAAACTTTTCAATAATACATCAGAGTTCATTATACTTGTTTACAGAGCGGAAGAATAAAAGATTACAATATTGAAAACAAATACAACTTATACACTTTATCAAATAAGTCATCAATTTCATCATAACATCTTCATAGCCAGGTCCATTACCTGCATATCAAGCTGTGGGCACGTCAGTCACTTACAACTGATGAAAATGTTATACTCGGCTATCCTCTCTATGCTATACATATAACGATCTCATTATTTTACAAAATCACATAAGCTGAATGAACAATAAATTATTAAATTGTGACTACACTAAACATGTAAGTGTATGTCATGCCTTAATGCCTAATGCACACATTTTATACTAGTATGTCACTAATGCACACTTGTTCGGATTCTATGCATCCCATACTACATAGGTCCGAGGGCAAGCGCCTACGTACTCCACAATAAAGGGCTCGATCCCTCACCATGACAATTACCCAATAATGAAGCAAGGTTTAGATTATTCCACGAATATGGACCCCATCCACGGAGATCTACCGCCGACTATTATAACAAGCCCTCATCGTGCGAATCATCCCGCAAGTGCCCTTCTAGCTCGGTACTTGTATATATATATAGGAGTACGGCAAACCCTCCGTCTAACTATGCTAAGTTCCGGATAAGGCCCACCTCCTACAGGGCAACCACAGTCACAGATTTCCACCGCCGACTATATAGAAGCAACCCACTTACGTTTGCCCAGGTTCACTACATCTTCACTTATGTGCCTACTTATTAAGTTCAAGACATGAATGAGTTACCACCCCTAGAATTAGTTTACCTCCTACCGGACTTATTCACAAAACATGAGATCGCTCCATGGCAAATCTCAAAATCATATCTCAAATCTTTTCTTTCAATAGTGTCGGTACCCGAGGTGTTACTAACTCTTAAATCATAATTTTTCATGTACAAGAATAATGGGTACACATACCCTTTAGTAAACATGTCTTAAACCTAGATATTTTCATCTTTCAACTCGTTCACAAAAATACATAGTCTTGTTATCATTCATGATCTAGTTGTTTATTCATATTCTTTTTAATAAACATTACTTTTAAGCACACAAATTTCACCACATGAATTGTTATAACAAATGTAACCTATCACAATGTTTTAATTCACTATAAAATATTTCTTAAATACGATACAAATGTAATTTTCTTTAAAGGACCACTTCACAAAATATTAGAGTTCTATTCTCAAAAAATTTTCATTTCTTTTTATACTTCAAAATAATTCAAGAAAGACTATCCCTTAATATTATTCATCCCATTTCATATCTATAATCCATTTTAATCAAATTCCTTTTTAGAAATAACTCCAATAGAAAGTAAACAACCAAAAAATAAAAAAGGGGGGGTGGCCCTGGGTTCGAACCCAGTATTGCCGACCACACACAGCAACACCCTAGGCCCGACCCACTAGCCACTTAGTCCATGTGGACTTTATGTCATATTTGTATACCGAATTACTCTTAAATTAGTTTCAGTTTCGGTAAATTAAAAAAAGAAAACAAAAGTGAATGTAACCATCAAGTTTCGAACCTAGGATCTCTTTCAACAATGCTCTGTATTGTAGTGGCTAACCAGTAAGTTTAAGTGTATTTTCTATTTAGAAAATGTACTAATGTACTTTTGTTCAACTATTCAGAAAGTGTTTCTTTTTCCATGAAACTTGTTTATTCAGAAGATCAAAATCTTTCTAATAATTTTGAAATAACTCCTTCTTGATATTAGAATTTTAAAAGTAGAAATCAACAAATTTTCAATTTCAAAAAAAAAATACTATTTCTACCCATTTAAATAATTCTCTTTATCATCTTTCATATAGACTTAAGTTTTTTTCTTTAACAACTCAAATTTACAAAAAAAACGCTAGTGTTCATGACAAATAGTCGTTTTCTCACTTTTTCACAAATTTCGCTTTATCACAATACTAGTGTATCACTTGAACAAGAGAATTTCACAAGAATACTCTTTCATACAATAATTTATATTCTTCTCAATTAGGACATACATATGTCGATACATTACAAGTACTAACAAAGATTACTTTCTTTCTTCTTTCTTAATTATCAAAGCATGATGTGGTCAACATATTTCAATAGCACAAAATTTTGTGAACCTACTAACATGGTTTATAACATAAAAGAGTTCTTATCTTTAATTAGCATGGTATCTATTTCTTAATCAACAAAACTACCTTCATACATATCATGTTATACTAGAATGAACTTTCTAATTTTCTCAAAAATTTTTTTCTTATATTACTCATTTTAGCATGCATATCCTTCATTAGAAAATAATGAAATCACCCACCTTAGTTGAAGATTGAACAAGGAAAGGAAAAATGGAACACCACTTCTAGCTCCAAAGTAACTCCTAGCTCCTAGCATGGCTTCTCCTCGTAGCAAGAGCTCCTTCTCCTAACAAACTCTCTTAGCAAGAAATTTCCTCCAAGCAATAGAACTCTCTTACTCTCTTTCTTTTCTTTCTTTCTTTCTTTTGATTTTGATAATATTTTTGGTGCAATGGAAAAGTAGGAAATGAGGCTCTATTTATAGGGTATGGTTAGGGTCTATTATGCATAATTTTACACCTAAAAACTCTCCATATTAATTCTTACAACTCTTCATGTTCTAAACTTCTAAAACCTACAACTCTTCACCTCCTCACTCTTCACAAACTCAACCCCCCAACTCTTCTTCTCCCCTCTCAAAAACCGGCCATCCCTAGCCCCAAAACCGGTCCAAATACATTTGTGTGTGCATGCACACATGCGCAAACAAATATGAATACATTTCTATAACTCTAAATGTGTACAAAAGGTTGTAACTTGTCATGTATTAGTCCAAGCTCAACTAAAAATGTGATTTTATTAATGGCTTGATTCATGGGCTCACTTCTAATTAATTAATTTAATTATCCTAGTGGACTCTTCTCTTAATGGGCTCGATTTCAATCTTTAGGTCCATGGATCAAAAGAAGGCTAATTAAAACTTATGCATGCTAAAAATTTGTAATTGAGAATAGAAATTTTGCACGTGCATCATACGTGCAAAAATAAAAAAAATGCATTTTTAATTTAAAATAAATTGTGGGGTGTTGCAATTGTGGGAGGAGGAGGAGGAGGAGGAGATGAGCAAGGAGAGACGATTGCTGTGGAGGTGGAGAGCCCTTGGAGGGGGTGTATAAGTGAAGGGGATGGAGGTCATCGAAACTTCTTCTCCTCCAACTATGTTTGCTAAGGTGGATCTCTGACCCTTCTTCTTATTTTTGACTTAGTTTGTTGTTGTTGTTGTTATTGTTTGTATGTTCCTAATTGTGGACTAGCCACCACCTAATATATCTTCCTTTTTTTGTATCGAATGAAAGCTCTTTTAGTGTTCAACGTTAGTGTTATTTTCAGTTGATGGCTGCTTTTGATGTGTTGAACTGGGACTCTTAAGTCTTCTCATCTTTTGTAGCTTTGATTGCTATTTTGTAGTGACCCCCTGCTCTTTAAAGTTAGCAGGTTGTCGTGTATGGCAGGGGTGATTCCCACGACGGTGAGATTACCCGTCTCCATACCAGGCTGCATGTGGCAGAGTTGGGGCTTACTCGCTTACAGAAGAAGCTATTCAAGGCAGAAGTGGAGCTTGGATATCTAAGAAAGGTGTTGAACTCGAGGAACCTTGAGGCTAGTCTCCTTGGCCATTTTCAGCAGGAGACGCCTCGTCTCAAGGTGGAGGGACGTTTGCGCGATGGTGAGACCCCTTTTGCGATGATGACCATTGAGATGAACTTGGAGATTAAATCCATTTGTCACTCTTTGCTTACATCTACTACCGAGAGGGGTGAGTTGATGAACGTAGTGCTTGAGAAGAGCTAGGAGGTTGCTCACGTCCCCGAAAAATCAAAGGAGGCTCATTCAAAATTTTTGGCATGCACTCACCCGGTCCGTTGGAAGATCAGGGTTAAGGATGCTTAACTCAAGGAGAGGCTTGTCGAGCAGGAAGTTGAGGTCCATCGGTTGAAGCCACTGCTTGTGGGGGTTCGGACCATGAGTAATTCTTGCTCCCGCGATGAGATAACTCAGGGGAGAGCTTTCCAAGATCTGGCTTTGCGTCCATAAGGGACCTCAAAGAATCCGAGAGATGCCCAAAGCAAGGTGACCTGTTCTTCAAGTACTGCTTCTGTTGAGGGGCGGCACGTGCTGGTGGTTACACAGCTCAGACTTAATCTGCAGGTTTGGTATTTCATTCAGATCGTTTGAGAGACCGAGGTGGTTCTTTGGAAGCCAGGGTGCCGAAGGCTACGCATGTCCCTTAATAGGAATATCCCCTTGCCTCGAGACAGTAGAGACGACTCTAAGGGAGACTTGTAATATTTTTGATCACTTATTTTGAACTTGTATAAAGAAAATCTTCTAAGAGTTTAAGCATTATCTTTTGTATTCATTGAGTAGTATCCCTTTGTGTTAGAGTAGCTAATGCCACTTTGGTATGGAGTTAGACCTTTTATGCCCCTGTTGTGGCAAGTTGTGGGACTGTCCTTTGCGAGGGGCTTGACCTCATTTTTGTTAGTTGAGGTAGCAAATGAGTTGTGCTGGGTTATTTTGCATGGTGAGTTGAGCTCTCTAACTTGCTTGTATGTACTTCGCTAAAGCAACTTCGTGCCATGAGTGTAAACTTTGGGCTTGTTCTTTAAGTGTTTTAGGAACAAATCAAGTGGCGAGTTGAGTCTTTGAGCTTGCTTGGGTGCAAGTTACTAAAACAACTCTTGAACCATGAGTATGGATTCTGAAAGGGTTGATAATGAGTTTTAAGAGCATATCGAATAGCGAGTTGAACTTCAGCACTTGCTTCGTGGCGAGTTGCTAGAGCAACTCTTGAACCATAGGTATGGACTCCGAACTTGTCATTTAGGTATTTCAGGAGTAGATCCAGTGGCGAGTTGAGTCTTTGAGCTTGCTTGAGTACAAGATGCTAGAGCAACTCCTTGAACCACGAGTATGGACTCCAAACGGGTTGATAACGAGTTTTAGGAGCATATCGAATGACGAGTTGAGCTTCTGCACTTGCTTGGTGGTAAGCTGCGAAAGCACCATGGATTTGGACTCTGATTGTAACGCCCCAAGCCCCGCTCAGCTACGTACACGGCTACGTGGGTGGGCATACACGAACAAAACAAATCCTAACAACTGCCCACCACACGCTTATCTCACAAAAGGTGCTATAGCTTTCAGGTACCCCTTGATCACAGGCTATTAGATTTATACTTTATTAATTCTACATCTACCACCATTGTGAGACTTATACCCCCACCACACACACACACACATGTGCACGGCCAAAGCATGTGCACACACCACACATCACACCACAAGCCTCCCCTCTGGGTCCCACCTCCACCTTCCACCACGTGGCTGCATAAACAGCCACCACTTCTCTTCTCATCTTTTCTCACTCTCTTCTCAAATCCCATATTCCATGGCCTATAGATACACCCTATAGGCCCGTCTACCCCCAATATATATATATATATATATATATATATATATATATATATATATATATATATATATATATATATATATATATATGAGTCTCTTTCCGTTGTGCACTAGGCCACCATGTGCACTCGTGTGCACTCGGCCATACCGCCTTCGTATTGACGATCCGAACCGCTCACATTGATCTAAACATCTAAATTAGTCTAAATATATAAAATCAAATCATTTGAAATTCATTTGCCCATCCATTGAAGTGCTACAAAATTGTATGGCTGAAAATAGTCATTTTTTATAGTCACATGATGGATGGACAAATGAATTTCGAATGATTTGATCTAACATATTTAGACTAATTTAGATGTGTAGATCAATGTGAACGGTTTGTATTGTCAATACAAAGGCAGGAAGGCCGAGTACACACGGCGGCCTAGTGCACAACGGAAGGGGAGTGTGTGTGTGTGTATATATATATATATATATATACTCTTAAGTGCGGGATGTTACACACCCCCCTTAAGAACTCAGCGTCCTCACTGAGCCCGGAGCTGACAATTTAGCGCCTTTCTAGCCGACGTGGAGTGGAGTACCCTGCTAGCGTACTGCCCCTGGTCTCTCTCTCTCTCTCTCTCTCTCTCTCTTTATATATATATATATATATATACACACACACACACACTCTTAAGTACGGGATGTGACACCCCCGCTTAAGAACTCAACATCCTCACTGAGCCCAGAGCTTACAATTTAGCACAGGATCGCCTTTCTAGCCGACGTGGAGTGGAGTACCCTGTTAGCGTACTGCTCCTGGTCTCTCTACCAGCGTACTATCCTCAGCCAAAAGTACATCTCACCCACTCTTACCTACAATCGATGTCGAAGTTGGCTCTAATACCATTTGAAACGCCCCGATCCCCGCTCAGTTGCGCACGCGGCTATGCGTGCGCGCACACGCGGCTACGCGTGCGCGGACACGCGAACAAAACAAATCTTAACAACTGCCAACCACAGGCTTGCCTCACAAAATGTGCTATACCTTTCAGGTACCCCTTGATCACGTGCTATTATATTTATACTTTATTAATTCTACATCTATCACCGATGTGGGGCTTATACCCCCATCACACACACGTGCATGTGCAAAGCACGTGCACACACTACACAACACACCACATGCCCCTCCTCCACCTTCCTCCACGTGGTGGCACAAAGCATCCACCCCTTCTCTTATCATCTCTTCTCATTCTCCTCTCAAATCCCATACTCCATGGCCTATAGAATCACCCTATAGGCCCAACTACCCCCCATTATATTATTATTATTATTATTATTATTATTATATATATATATATATATATATATATATATATATATATATATATATATATTATTATTATTCTTATTATTATTATTATTATTATTATTATTATTATTATTATTATTATATTATCACAATATAATACTATATATATACTCTTAAGTACGGGATGATACACCGAACTTGTCCATTAGGTGTTTCAGGGGCAAATCGAGTGGCGAGTTGAGTCTCTGAGCTTTCTTGGGTGAAAGCTGCTAGAGCAACTCTTTGAACCATGAGTATGAACTCCAAACAGGTTGATAATGAGTTTCGGAAGCAGATCGAATGGCGAGTTGTGCTTCTACACTTGCTTAAGGAAAGTTGCGAGAGCAACTCTTGAACCATGAGTATGGACCCCGAACGTGTCCTTTAGGTATTTCAGGAGCATATAAGTGGCGAGTTGAGTCTCTAAGTTTGCTTGAGTGCAAGCTGCTAGAGCAACTTTTGAACTATGAATATGGACACCGAACAGGATGATAACGAGTTTTAGGATTAGATCGAATGGCGAGTTGAGCTTCTGCACTTGCTTGGTGGCAAGTTGCTAGAGCAACTCTTGAAGTATGGGTATGGAATCTGAACTTGTCCATTAGTTGTTTAGGAGCATATTGAGTGGCGAGCTAAGTCTTTGATCTTGCTTGGGTGCAAGCTGCTAGAGCAACTCTTGAACCACGAGTATGGACTCCAAACGGGTTGACAACGAATTTTAGAAGTAGTTCGAATGGCAAGTTGAGCTTCCACACTTTCTTGTTAGCAAGTTTCTAAAGCAACTCTTGAACCATGGGTATGGACTCTAACATCTTCCTTTGGTGTGCTTAATGAGTAGTTGGTGTTGCTCGGGGGCTGACCGGGTGTTACATTCATTGTCTTCATCCAAGGAGTTGTACAAGAATTTTGCAAAAGAAAAATATATTTTTTGATTAAAAAACCAAACTAAGTGGATGCTTTTTTTGCTAGCCTTTATTACATGTTGTGAACGTTATAAGTTTTGGCCTTTACTACATGTTTGAAGCTAACTATTAGGGGAGAGAGTTAAGCCCCTTATTGTACTTCATAAGGTACCCAGCGTTCCAAGTGTAACGCCCCGAATTCCAAATAAGGCCGAATTCGAGGTTTCACAGGATCTTTACTTCATTTCGTACAATTTTACAAGAAAATTAAAACTTTTTCAACAACATCAAAGTTCTTTACATTTTGTTTACACAGCGGAAAAATAAAAGAAACACAACAATGAAATAAAACACAACATATACAACTTTATCAATGTAAATCATCAGCAACATCACAACATCTTCATGGAAGAGTCCATTACCTACATATCAAGCTGTAGGCACGTCAGTCACTTACAACAGACGAAAATGTTATACTCGGCTATCCTCTCTATGCCGTACATATAATGATCTCATTACATTAACAAACCACAAAAATTGAATGAACAATAAAGTGTTAAATTGTGACTACGCTAAATATGTAAGTGTATGTCATGCCTTAATGCCTAATGCACACAATTTTATACTAGGATGACACTAATGCACACTTGTTCGGATTCTATGCATCCCATACTACATAGGTCCGAGGGCAAGCACCTACGTACTCCACAATAATGGGCTCAATCCCTCGCCATGACATTACCCAGTAGTAAGAACAAGGTTTAGGCATTCCACGAGTACGGATCCTAGTCCCAGAGTACACTACCCGACTGTTATACAGACTCCTCGTTGTGCGAATCCCCCGCAAGTGCCACTCTAGCCCCGGTATACGTATATACACTGGAGTATGAAAACTATCCGCCCGACTACGCATAGTCCCAGATTTAAAATAAACTCGTCTCCATCGGAGCAATCACAGTTCCAGAGTACACTGCCCAACTGGGTCTATAGTCCCGAAGTACATCGCCTGACTATATAAAGTGCCCCACTTATGTTTGCCCAGGTTTACTACACTTCTCTTAAGTGCCTAGTTCTTAAGTTCAAGACATGAATGAGTTATCATTCCTAGAATTAGTTCTACCCCCAACCTGACTTACTCACAAAAAATACAAGATAGCTCCATGGTAATATCTCAAAATTATATCTCAAATCTTTTCTTTCAATAGTGCCGGTAACCGAGGTCTTACTAACTCTTAAATCATAATTTTTCATGTACAAGAATCATGGGTATTCACTCCCTTCAATAATTATGTCTTAACTCAAAGTATTCTTTATCTTCAACCTATTCACAACTTGGTATATGTCTTGTTTAGCATCATTCATTCATTTCATTCACTATCTTTCTAGGACAACAATTCTTTTCATGTGTTTATAGCATAAATCCAAATCTCTTTTAGGAAATTAATTACATAAAATTCTTAATAAAAAACAAGCATATTCATATAATTTCATCGAGGCAAACAAGTGATATAGTAATTCTTTCCAAAACTCTATATGAATTCTCACAAATTTTTAATCTCATCTAGCATTTTTTTACTCAACAAAAGGGATTGTTATAATAAGAGAATCTTAATGCATATTTTTCTTTTCTTCAAAAGAATTATTTATTCAAATAATAATTTTGGAAACAAAGCGCATTTACTATTTCAATTCCTTTCTCACTTTCTCAAAATACAAGATTAAATTTTAAAACTATTCCTAATAAAATCTTTATGTAATTTTATATGGAAAATGAATATTCTTTTTTTTTCCAAAGTCAGTAAGTCCCAAAAATAATTTTGTAGATGTAAAACAAAAAAAAATAAAAATAAAAAGGGTGGCATCAGGTTTCGAACCCGGGTCAGCCAACACACACAGCAACGCCCAAGGCCCAAGGGGCTAGCCACCAAGTCCTTTGGACTTTTGGTCATAAACCGTATAGAAAACATTTTATACAAACTATTAAGTTTCAGATTTTATTGAATGAATCAAAATAAAAAAGTGACTATCAAGTTTCGAACTCAAGATCTCTTACAAGTTGTATTCTGTGGTGCACTGGCTAACCTGTAAGTCTAAGTGTATTTTCTGTTGAGGTGTTGTATTAATGTATTTTTGTTTATACTATTCTGAATTTAGTTCTTTTTCAAAAAATTCCTTTATCCAATGATCCAATCTTTTAGGATATTGGATAAACTTCTCATTTGGACTGAGATAAATCTTAAAAATAATAATCAACAAGCTCAAACTTATTTATAGAATGTATCTTTATTTTCAAATTGATTTTTCCTTTCTTTTTACATACAATTTTACATTCTTCCCAAAACTCGAAATTTAGAAATCATGTTTATTAAACTAGTTCATGTACTCCATTACACTGGTTACATTTTTGTGGTAAAAATCAAGCATGTCTCTTAATCAATCATGAATATCTCAAAGAAATTCTTTCATGCAAAAATTGTATTTTAACATATGTCGACATGTTTCATGGCAATAATAAAAATTATTTTTCTCTTTGCTTTTTCTTTCTTAAACATCATGTCTCTAAGCATAAGCCGAAAAATAACATTCTTTAACAATTTCTCATACATTCGACATACATAGATTTACAAGTATTCTAACATGATTCATGTTATTAATTCTTTAGTTGGACTCTTCTTTTTAATTAGCCTGATAACAATTATTTACTAAGTCTCAACAAGATTATTGCAAGTTATACTAGCATGGATTTTATCTACATATATCTCATTCAACTTATACTACTCATTTAACTATTTAGCATGCAATTTTTACTTTAGAAAGGAAGAGATCACCCACCTCTAAGAAGAATGAAAACCACTAATGAAAGAGACTTCTTCTAGCTCCTAGCTCCACGAGCACTTCCTTATTCTTCTCCTCCTAGGAAGCCTCCAAAGCAAGAACTCCTCCAAAATGAGAACACTCTACTCTCTTTCTTTTCCTTCTTTATCTTATTTTTTTAATTTGTTTTTGGTGCAAAAGAGAAGTAGGAATGAGGTTCTATTTATAGGGTAAAGTTAGGGTCTAATATGCATAAATCTCTACCTAATAACTATCTCCTTTAAATTCTTCACCTTTTCACTTTCCTAACTCCTCCCTCAAACCCTCCAATGTCCTAACTCCCAAACTCCCATCTCTTCCCCTTCCCCCTAGCCCAAACCCGGCCACTCCTAGGGTTCAAAACCGGTCACCCTATGTGTGCACATACACATACAAATTAAATACAATTTTTTATGGTTCTAAATGTGTACTAAAAGTTAAAACTTGTCATGTATTAGTCCAAGCTCAACTTAATTTAGGATTTTACTAATGGGCTTGATTCATGGGCTCTCTTTTATTGACTAATTTAATTAATCTAGTGGGCTCTTCTTTTAATCAATCTAATGGGCTAGGATTTAATCTTTAGGTCCATGGATTAAAATAAGGCTAATTAAAATCTTGTGCATGTCAAAATTAGATAATGAGAGTAACAAAATGAGAATAAAAATTAGCACGTGCATCATACATGCAAAAATCAAAAATGCATTTTTAATTTAAAATAAAATGTGGGGTGTTACAATACTCGCTCCTTAGAATAGTTCCGTCCCCGGAACTACACTTAGGAGTGAGAAAATACAAGGAAGAAAAGAAAAGTTTACAAAGATTTTAGTGGAAGAGTTCTGGGTGATTTTTCATCATCTTTTCCTCTGATTCCCAAGTGGCCTCCTCAACAAACTGGTTCCTCCAAATGACTTTGACCATAGTTATCGTCTTGTTTCTCAAGACCTTTTCTCGAAGATCCACGATCTCAATAGGATGCTCAGCATAGCTCAGTTCTAATTGTAAACCTTCAGGCACTTCTGCCAAATGATGACTCGTATCTGGGACATAACTTCGTAACATGGACACATGAAAGACATTGTGTACTTGGACCAACTCTTCTGGTACTTCTAACCGATAAGCTATCTTCCCAATTCTATTCAATATCATGTAGGGTCCAATGTATGTCGGAGCTAATTTTCCTTCCCTTCCGAACCGAATCACCCCTTTGGTCGGAGACACCTTCACAAAGACATAGTCACCTTCATCGAACTCCAGGTCTCTCCTTCGGTTGTCAGCGTAACTCTTCTGCCTACTTTGTGTGTCAACTAACCTCTTCCTGATCAACTCGATCTTTTCTGAGGTCTGCTGCATAATTTCTGGTCCATACAGCTGCCGCTCTCCCACTTCATACCAATAAACTGGTGTCCTGCATTTCCTTCCATATAAACCTTCATATGGCGTCATCCCAATGCTTGCTTGGAAACTGTTGTTGTAGGCAAATTCCACCAGAGCTAAATACCTCTCCCAGCTGCCACCGAAGTCCAACACACAGCACCGCAACATATCTTCCAGTACCTTGTTGACTTTCTCAGTCTGCCCATCAGTTTGAGGACGAAAGACGGTACTGAAATCAGTCTTCATCCCCTAATCTGCTTGAAGATTTCTCCAGAAATGTGAAGTGAAACGCGCATCTTGATCGGATACTATTGATAGTGGAACTCCATGAAGCTTCACAATCTCACCCACATACATCTTTGCTAGCTTCTCCATTGACCAAGTAAGCTTCATTGCTAAAAAGTAAGCCGATTTGGTGAGTCGGTCCACTATTATCCAAATTGTATCATTGCCTTTGGAACTCTTGGGTAAACATGTGATGAAGTCCATGCTAATACAATCCCACTTCCATTCTGGGATGGGTAAATGTTGCAACAAACTGCCAGGTTTTTGATTTTCTACTTTGACTTGCTGACAAACTGCACACTTGACAACAAATTCGGCTACATTCCGCTTCATCCTTGGCCACCAGAAGTATAGCTTTATATCCTTGTACATCTTGGTACTCCCTGGATGTATTGATAACAAGGTAGCATGCGCTTCCTAAAGAATACTCTCCTTCAGTTCTGCTAGATCTGGCACATACAACCGCTCTCCATACCTCAGCACTGCATCCTTCACCTGGAACTCTGCCAACTTGCCAATACCAACCTGCTCTATCATCTTCTGAATCTCTGGATCTGCCTTTTGACCATCGATAATTCTGTCTCTCAAGGTAGGTTGAATCCTCAACTGGGCTAAGGAAGCTCCCAAACTTTGCAAAACCACTTTAATTCCAGCTCGATCAAGCTCCTCTGCCAATTCCTTGTGAGTTGTGATTAATTGAGACAAACTGCACTTTCTGCTGAGCGCATTTTCCGCAACATTGGCCTTGCCTGGATGGTATTTGATCTCAGGTCGGATGTCCTCCAGCACTTCTAACTATCTCCTCTGCCTCAGGTTTAGGTCCCCCTGCCGATAGATATATTTCAGACTCTTATGATCCGTGTGCATGTTGACCTTCTCCCCATACACATAATGCCTCCACTGCTTCAAAGCAAAGATGATTGCTGCCAGCTCCAAATCATGGGTTGGGTAATTCTTTTCATGTGATCTCAGCTGTCTAGACCCATAAGCTATTACCTTCCCTTCCTGCATCAGCACACAGCCCAATCCACGATGAGAAGCATCGCTGTAGATATCATAGTCGACTCTTACTCTTGGCAACGCCAAAATGGGAGCAGTAGTCAACCTTTCCTTTAACTATTGGAAACTAGCTTCACATTGTTCCGACCATTTGAAACTCACATTCTTCCTTGTGAGCCCAAGTGGCACAGCTATCTGGGCATAACCCTGAATGAACCTTCTGTAATATCCAGTCAAACCCAGAAAGGTCCTGATCTTTTTCACTGTGGTCGATCTTGGCCAATCTTTCACAGCTTCAACTTTCTGCGGGTCAGTAGCCATTCCCTCCTTAGAAAGGATGTGACCCAGAAAGGCAATTTTGGTTTTCCAGAAGTCACATTTAGATAACTTCGCATACAGCTGATGCTCCTATAGCTTCTTCAGAACCTCTGCTAAGTGCTTGGCATGCTCTTCCTCTGTCTGGGAATAGACAATATGTCGTCAATGAATACAACGACAAAAGAATCGATGAAAGTCCGCAGAACTCTGTTCATCATGTCCATGAAAATAGCCGGTGCATTTGTGACTCCAAATGGCATGACTAGAAACTTATAGTGACCATGCCTAGTTCGGAAAGCCGTCTTGTGCACATCTTCTTCTTTCACTCGGACTTGGTGATATCCTGACCGCAAATCTATCTTGGAGAATACAGCCGCTTCTTGTAAACGGTCGAACAAATCATCGATTCGAGAAATTGGGTTCTTGTTCTGTACAGTAACCTTCTTCAGCTCTCTGTAGTCAATACACATCCTCATTAATCCATCCTTCTTCTTCACCAAAAGAACTGGGGCTCCTCCCGGTGATGCACTTGGCCTGATGAATCCTTTGCTAAACAATTCTTCGATCTGCTTCTTGATCTCATCTTGTTCAACCGGTACCATTCTGTATGGTGCCTTGGAAATAAGTGCACTTCCTGGCTGAACAGTGATGCTGAACTCTACATCTCGATGAGGGGGAAGCCCTGGTAAATCATCAAGAAATATAGCTAGAAAATCTTGAATAACTGGGATCTGCTTCACTTCTTCTGGAACTTTCTGCTCTGACAAAGCTGCTACCAACTGCTTACACTTCCTCTTACCTTGAAATGTAACCACTGGTCCTCCCAGAGCCTTCACCACGACTTCCTTGCTCTTGCATTCAAAAGTGGCACTGTAAATTGACATCCAGTCTATGCCAATAAGGACGTCGACTCCAAGAATTGCCAATTCAATGAGGTCAATGCCCAAGAGCCTGCCTCCGATATCAAGATCACACCCTTCATAGTATCGATCAGTTGTCAAGTTTTCTCCTGACGGAGTAGCCACAGAAAAAACCTTGTCAGGAAAATTTTTAGGTTCGACTCCCAACCTTTTTGCAAATGAGGGTGACACAAAAGTGTTCGATGATCCCGTATCAAACAACACTGATGCTTTTATTCCATTTATTAGAATGTCTCCTGTTACATATGGGTGCTCTCATTAGATAACATTTATTACATAAGTGGAAAACGTAACAAAACAACTAGGCTTCATCTTCCATCCTAGTGATCACATTGTCTACATCATCTGCATCTGCCTCTGTCAAGGCGAACACCCGTCCCTGCCTGAACTGCTTTTTTTCAGGGTTGGACTGCTGCTGACTTGGTCCTCCCCGCTGAAGTTGAGGGCAAAAAGGCTTAATGTGGCGTTCCTTGCCACAAAGAAAGCAAGTCCTGATCTGCTGCGGCTTGGTACACCCAGGAGCTAAATGGCCTGATTCTTCACATTTGAAGCACGTGAGTACCTTTCTGGACACTGCAACAGCATTAGCTCCAGTTGGCTTGAAGCATTATGCTGGGGGCTGACTTCTGTAGTTGCTCGGGGCTGCAGGCCTCTTGCCCATGCTCCAATTGTTCCTCTTGACTTGCACAGCCTGGAACTGGTTCATGTCAGATTCAGTTGGAGCGGCCCCTCTGACTAGCTTCTCAAACCTCTGAATGCCTAAAGGTATCATCCGGGATCTCAGACTTGGCCTCAACCCTTGTTCAAATTTGCGCGCTTTCTTGGCTTCATCTTGTACCACTGCGCGTACCTGGAGAGCTGGTTGAACTTGGTCTCATATTCCCGTACCAACATACCGCCCTGTTACAAGCTCAGAAATTCCGTGGCCTTCTTTTCCTGAACGTCCAATGGAAAGTAGTGGCTCCTGAATTCATCAAGAAACTCTTCCCAAGAGAGTTGTACATTGCCCAAGATCTTTTTTAGCGATTGCCACCAAATACCTGCATCATTTTCTAGTTGAATGGTAGCCAATTTCACCTTGCTGGCCTCTGGAATTTCTAGTACATCGAAGACTATCTCGATCTGTCTGATCTAGTCGTCAGCTGCGTCTGGATTGGCCTGTCCTTCCAACACGGTTAGCTTCATCCTCTTGAACGATTCAACCAACCTGATTGACTCTGGAACATGCACTGCTGGCTCTGGTACCCTATTTCCAGTGATGTTTGCGGTGACAGCATTTCAAGTTTGATAGACTCGAGCCAGTTCAGTCTCTATATCCAGCCCATTCTCACTGTTTTGCTCTTCGCCATTCATTATCCTTTGTGCCATTTCTGAGTCATAAAATTCATCATTATTCATCATAAATAACACAAATAACATTACTTCAACAAAATTTTATTCATTCTAAAATTTAAACTTTTACATTCAGAAAGAAAAATTTTGTTCGAATACATCCATTACAGAAAATATCCTAGATTCTACGGTTCTTCTTGTCTTCTCTGAGCTCTTCGCGAAGTTCTTGGATTTCCTTCCTCATATCTTCAAATTTCTGTTGTCGCTCTTCCTTGTCCCAACAGGTGATGTGGTCCAACTTGGCGAAGTGTCGATCATTCACGAGTCAGACATTCTCAAGCTTGCACACTTGAAAGTTCAGCTCCCGGATGTGCTCCTTGTCCTGTGCCCGTTGTAACTCCAAGTGGTTAACTCTCCACTTTTGAGCGTCCAATTCCTGTCGAAGAGAAGTAACAATGTCATTTGGGTCATTTAGGACGAGTTCTTCGTCTGGGGAGTCTTCGGGAAGATCAGGCGAAGGTGGAGTGATCTCCCTGGACTCGGGAAATTCTTCTTCTATCTCAAATGGTTCTTCTTCTTCCTCCTCTTATGGTTCTTCTTCGGGGTCCTCTTCTTCTTCTTCCATTGGTTCTTCCTCTTCATCCTCGAAGTGGATAAACCAAGGTGCCTCATTCTGGGGATCATGTTAATTGGACATCTTATAGGGAAAAGGAGGAGAAAATGTCATCTCATAGAGCAACACAAACATAAATTTAAATCTCTATAAGTTGAAACTCACACGCTAATTGTCTACTCTAGGGTGTCGTTCCTTATAAATTTGTACTACTTGTGAAGCCTGCTCTGATACCATCTGTAACGCCCCGAATTTCAAATAAGGCCGAATTCGAGGTTTCACAGGATCTTTACTTCACTTCGTACAATTTTATAAGGAAATTAAAACTTTTTCAATAATATCAGAGTTCTTTACATTTTGTTTACACAGCGGAAGAATAAAAGAAATACAACAATGAAATAAAACACAACTTATACAACTTTATTAATGTAAATCATCAGTAGCATCACAACATCTTCATGGAAGTGTCCATTACCTGCATATCAAGTTGTGGGCACGTCAGTCACTAACAACTGACGAAAATGTTATACTCGGCTATCCTCTTTATGCCGTACATATAACGATCTCATTACTTTAACAAACCACAAAAATTGAATGAACAATAAAGTATTAAACTGTGACTACGCTAAACATGTAAGTGTATGTCATGCTTTAATGCCTAATGCACACAATTTTATACTAGGATGACACTAATGCACACTTGTTCGGATTCTATGCATCCCATACTACATAGGTCCAAGAGCAAGCACCTACGTACTCCACAATAAAGGGCTCAATCCCTCGCCATCACATTACCCAGTAGTAAGAACAAGGTTTAGGCATTCCACGAGTACGGATCCTAGTCCCAGAGTACACTGCCCGACTGTTATACAGACTCCTCGTTGTGCGAATCCCCCGCAAGTGCCACTCTAGCCCCGGTATACGTATATACACTGGAGTACAAAAACTATCTTCCCAACTATGCATAGTCCCGGATTTAAAACAAACTCATCTCCATCGGAGCAACCACAGTCCCAGAGTACACTGCCCAACTAGGTCTATAGTCCCGAAGTACATCGCCCGACTATATAGAGTGCCCCACTTACGTTTGCCCAGGTTTACTACACTTCTCTTAAGTGCCTAATTCTTAAATTCAATACATGAATGAGTTATCATTCCTAGAATTAGTTCTACCCCCTACCGGACTTACTCACAAAAAATACAAGATAGCTCCATGGCAATATCTCAAAATTATATCTCAAATTTTTTCTTTCAATAGTGCCGGTAACCGAGGTCTTACTAACTCTTAAATCATAATTTTTCATGTACAAGAATCATGGGTATTCACTCCCTTCAATAATTATGTCTTAACTCAAAGTATTCTTTATCTTCAACCTATTCACAACTTGGTATATGTGTTGTTTAGCATCATTCATTCAATTCATTCACTATCTTTCTAGGACAACAATTCTTTTCATGTGTTTAGAGCATAAATCCAAATCTCTTTTAGGAAATTAATTACATAAAATTCTTAATCACAAACAAGCATATTCATATAATCTCATCGAGGCAAACAAGTGATATAGTAATTCTTTCCAAAACTCTATATGAATTCTCACAAATTTTTAATCTCATCTAACATTTTTTTACTCAACAAAAGGGATTGTTATAACAAGAGAATCTTAATACATATTTTTCTTTTCTTCAAAAGAATTATTTATTCAAATAATAATTTTGGAAACAAAGCGCATTTACTATTTCAATTCCTTTCTCACTTTCTCAAAATACAAGATTAAATTTTAAAACTATTCCTAATAAATTCTTTATGTAATTTTATATGGAAAATGAATATTATTCTTTTTTTTTTCCAAAGTCAGTAAGTCCCAAAAATAATTTTGTAGATGTAAAACAAAAAATAATAAAAATAAAAAGGGTGGCATCAGGTTTCGAACCCGGGTCAGCCAACACACACAGCAACGCCCAAGGCCCAAGGGGCTAGCCACCAAGTCCTTTGGACTTTTGGTCATAAACCGTTTAGAAAACATTTTATACAAACTATTCAGTTTCAGATTTTATTGAATGAATCAAAATAAAAAAGTGACTATCAAGTTTCGAACCCAAGATCTCTTACAAGTTGTATTCTGTGGTGCACTGGCTAACCAGTAAGTCTAAGTGTATTTTCTGTTGAGGTGTTGTATTAATGTACTTTTGTTTATTCTATTCTGAATTTAGTTCTTTTTCAAAAAATTCCTTTATCCAATGATCCAATCTTTTAGGATATTGGATAAACTTCTCTTTTTGGACTGAGATAAGTCTTAAAAATAATAATCAACAAGTTCAAACTTATTTTTAGAATGTATCTTTATTTTCAAATATATTTTTCCTTTCTTTTTACATACAATTTTACATTCTTCCCAAAACTCGAAATTTAGAAATCATGTTTATTAAACTAGTTCATGTACTCTATTATACTGGTTACATTTTTGTGGTAAAAATCAAGCATGTCTCTTAATCAATCATGAATATCTCAAAGAAATTCTTTCATGCAAAAATTGTATTTTTAACATATGTCGACATGTTTCATGGCAATAATAAAAATTATTTTTCTATTTGCTTTTTCTTTCTTAAACATCATGTCTCTAAGCATAAGCCGAAAAATAACATTCTTTAACAATTTCTCATACATTCGACATACATAGATTTACAAGTATTCTAACATGATTCATATTATTAATTTTTTAGTTGGACTCTTCTTTTTAATTAGCTTGATAACAATTATTTACTAAGTCTCAACAAGATTATTGCAAGTTATACTAGCATGGGTTTTATCTACATATATCTCATTCAACTTATACTACTCATTTAACTATTTAGCATGCAATTTCTACTTTAGAAAGGAAGAGATCACCCACCTCTAAGAAGAATGAAAACCACTAATGAAAGAGACTTCTTCTAGCTCCTAGCTCCACGAGCACTTCCTTGTTCTTCTCCTCCTAGGAAGCCTCCAAAGCAAGAACTCCTCCAAAATGAGAACACTCTACTCTCTTTCTTTTCCTTCTTTCTCTTATTTTTTTGATTTATTTTTGGTGCAAAAGAGAAGTAGGAATGAGGTTCTATTTACAGGGTAAAGTTAGGGTCTAATATGCATAAATCTCCACCTAATAACTATCTCCTTTAAATTCTTTACCTTTTCACTTTCCTAACTCCTGCCTCAAACCCTCCAATGTCCTAACTCCCAAACTCCCATCTCTTCCCCTTCCCCCTAGCCCCAACCCGACCACTCCTAGGGTTCAAAACCGGTCACCCTATGTGTGCACAGACACATACAAATTAAATACAATTTTTTATGGTTCTAAATGTGTACTAAAAGTTGTAACTTGTCATGTATTAGTCCAAGCTCAACTTAATTTAGGATTTTATTAATGGACTTGATTCATGAGCTCTCTTTTATTGACTAATTTAATTAATCTAGTGGGCTTTTCTTTTAATCAATCTAATGGGCTAGGATTTAATCTTTAGGTCCGTGGATTAAAATAAGGCTAATTAAAATCTTGTGCATGTTAAAAATAGATAATGAGAGTAACAAAATGAGAATAGAAATTAGCACGTGCATCATTCGTGCAAAAATAAAAAATGCATTTTTAATTTTAAAAAAAATGTGGGGTGTTACACCAAGTCCTTGGTAACTTCTTCCCTCCCAAATCTTCAAGTCAGTAAGCTCTTGGGCAGACCATTTGTAAGACCTTGTAGGGTCCCTCCCAGTTAGGGGCAAGATTTCCCTTCTTGAATGGGTTGGATATCTCGAGCTTTCAAAGGACGAGGTCCCCTTATTTGAGGTTGTTCGGGCGAACATTCTTTTTGTAAAACTTCTCTATCCTCTGCTGGTAGATATGTCTTCTCAGGGTAGACTTCTCTCGCACTTCTTCAATGAGATCTAGATAGTCCCGAAGGTCATTTGAGTCCTGCTATTCGTTGAAGGAGATAAGGCGAGGGAAAGGTAATCCTACCTACAGAGGGATGAGTGCTTCCGTGCCGAAGGTGAGGTTGAATAGGGATTCTTCCATTGGGATTCTCTTCGTCGTTCTGTAAGACCAGAGCATGCTTGGGAGTTCTTCAACCCATAGTCCCTTTCGGGCTTCATCAAGCCACTTCTTGAGGCCATCCAATTTTTTCCAATTGGCATTTCCAACTTGACCATTGGCCTATGTAAGAGGAGAAGCTTTGTTCAATCCCCAGATCGGTGCAAAACTAGCAGAATTTTTTGTCGGCGAATTGTGTTCCAATGTCGGTGGTTAGTGTTACGGAGATCCCGAATCGGCAGACTATGTTCTTCTAGAAGAAATGATTAACCTTGTGCTCTGTGATGGAAGCTAGCGGTTCCTCCTCGACCCACTTTGTGAAATAGTCGATGCAACCACTAGAAAGTTTCATTGTCAAGCAGGGATGAAATGGTCCGAGTAAGTCCATTCCCTACATGGCAAAGTGGATGAGGCTTGACATGGAGCTCAGATTGGCTTGGGGCACCTGCTTGATGGATGAGTTCTTCTGGTAAGGGATGCATTGGCTGAGCTCCATGATTGAGAAGAGCTCAGAGCATGCTTGGGCATCGTTGAGGAGAGTTGCCCAATAATACCCGTGATTGAGAAATTTTTATTCAAGAAACCTCGCACTCAGGTGGCTGCCACCTATTCCTTCGTGTACCTCTTTAAAAGCGTAATCGGCCACTTCGAGGGAAAGGCATCGTAAGTAAGGTCGGCCGTCAACCTGGGTGTAAGAACGCTTGTAGAGGATTTCCTTGACAAGTGTATATCTTTCAGCCCTCACCCAGATCTTTCTTTCTTCTTTGGGGTCTGATAGGAGGACTCCCTTCTCGAGGAAGTCGATCAAGGGTTTCATCCAACAATCTTCAGGTGTTTGGGGGGTGATGAACATAAGCTTCAGTGTCTCCTCTTCGATGCTTGGCTTGGGTAGGACCTCAAGGAGCACAGTATGGTCGAGTCCATCAAACAATGAGGAGGCTAACTTGGAGAGGGCATATGCTTGTACTTTTTCCTCATGTGGAATGCGAGTGACTTTAGCTTCCTTGAATGTGGGCATAAGCTTCTTCACGTAGGCCAAGTATTTTACTATGAGACCATCTATGGCTTCATAGTCGCCTTAGATATGTTTCACAAACAGTTTAGAGTCACTGAAAACCTCTACTCTTCGTGCCCCTTGCTAAGAGGAGTCCGGCGATGAAGGCTTCACACCCGGCTTCGTTGTTGGAGGCAGGATAGTTTAGGTAGCACTAGAGAGTGAACTCATCGGGACCCAGTAAGATTACTCCAACTTCGCTCTTTTCAAGGTAGGATGACCTATCTACATAGATATTCCAAATTTTGGGAGGGGGGTATCAGAGATATAGCTCTCACCGATGAATTCGGCAAAGGCTTGGGCCTTGATTGCCATTCTTGGTCGAGAGGTGATATCATGTAGACTCAACTCAATAGTCCACTTCATAAGTCTTCCATAGTTTTCCGGCTTGTGGAGTACTTGCTTAAGCAGCTGATCGACGAGAACCCAGATAATGTGCTCTTGGAAGTGTAGGAGTGGAGCTTTCGGGCAGTTGTGACTAGTGCATAGGCCATCTTCTCCATATTGTAGTATTGAAGCTTGGCCTCATGAAGTACTTTGCTTACATAGTAGATTGGCTTTTGTACACTATCTTCTTCCCTTACCAAGACAACATTAAGGGTCTGATATGAAGTATTCAAGTAGAGGTAAAGGACTTCTCCCGGGTTGAGCTTGCTAAGGAGTAGGGGATTGACGAGGTGTGCCTTGAGACGTTCAAAGTCTACTTGTTGTTCTTCTCCCCACTCAAAATTCTTCACACCTTAGAGAGCTTTGAAGAACGGGAGTCTGGGGACAAGGCATCCCGTGAGCTTTTTGGACTTCTTTGATGGTAGACGGAGGAGATATGTCAAGTATGGTTATGATCTTTTCAGGTTTGGCATTGATTCCTCTTTGGTTGACCATGAATCCTAAAAAGTTCCCTGAGGAGACCCCGAAGGCGCATTTGTGGGATTCAGTCTCATGTTATGTCTCTGTAGTACATCAAAGGCTTCAAGGAGATTGGATACATGGTCATCTTTCTTGAGGCTCTTGACGAGCATGGCATCTATGTAGACTTCCATGTTTCGGGTCAATTTGCTCCTTAAAGACTTGGTTCACCAAGCATTGATATGTGGCTCCGGCGTTCTTCAATCCAAAAGACATGACTCGATAGCAGTAGAGCCATTGGTAAGTGATGAAGGACATCTTTGGGATGTCTGGTGGAAACATTCGGATTTGGTTATATCCTTCTGAAGGTTTCCATGAAGCTTAAGATCTCATGACCTGAGGTGGCATCGATCAAGGCATCTATGCTACATAGAGAGAAGGGATCTTTCGGACATGCCTTGTTGAGGTTGGTGAAGTCTATGCGGGTTCTCCATTTTCCGGTTGCTTTCTTTACCATTACCACATTCGCTAGCCAGTACGAGTAGCTAACTTCATGAATGAAGTGGGTGGCTATGAGCTTCTCGACTTCCTCCGTGACTACTTACTGCCTGTCGGGGGAAACTTACAGTGTTCCTATTGGACATGCTTGCTTTCGTATTCATGCTCAAACAGTGCATGATTAGATCTTTAGAGATACCCGACATGTTTGAGGCTGTCCAAGCGAACATGTTTTGGTTCCCACTTTTGCAAGCAACGAGTTGCTATTTACTTGAGTGGGGGAGATCCTTGATTACCTGAAGACACTTACTCTTCGAAGAAGATGATTTCTTCTTGTTCGTCTACAGGTTCGGAGCTGACTTGTCCTTTATCTTGCGGGAACTCCATGGCATCGAGGGGGAGGACCCAGTCACCCAGCCCCCCATTGTGGTAGTGTAACATGCCTGAGCAGCTTCTTAGTTTCCTTTAGCTTCCACTACCCCTACTATTGTAGGAAATTTCATCTTCATGTGGAAGGTTAAGGCAACCGCGTGAAGGGATACTAGCCCTGGGCGACCAAAGATGGCATTGTAAGCAGACTTCATATTGACAACCATGAAGTCGAGCGCTTCCGAGTGGCTGGAGCTTTCCCCATAGTCACATCAAGGATGACTATTCCTTCAATCTGGACTGGGGCACCAGAAGGGTGTACCCAGCGGGTTTGAGGCGGTCCCGTGAGAGCTTGAGACCCTCAAATACATTCAGGAAGAGAATGTTTACCAAACTGCTGTAATCTACCAAGACGCAACACAACTTATGATTTTCCATGCATATGCTGATTACAAGCACGTTGTAGTAAGGTGTTCGAACACCTTTGAGGTCCTGGCCTGATAATGCTATTGGAACCCCAGAGCTCCTAGGAGGGGAGATGTTGTGTACTAAGTTCATTAAGGAATGCTTTCCTATAGGAGTTGGAGAATCCCCCCAATGGGTCCCCATGGATAGAGTGGAATACCAGCATGCATCCTGAGTTTTAGAACTCGGAAGGACTCTCTATTCGCTTATTGGCTCCATTATTGATGATGCTCGGTGTTGTTTCTTTGCGTGAACTTAGTGAAGTAGCCTCGTCGGAGCAAAGCTTCAAGCTCATCCTTGAAAGCTCAATAATCATCGGTGAGGTTTCGTTGGTCCTTGTGAAATGCACACCACTTGTTCATGTCCCTTCTCTTGCTTGAAGCGTTCATCTTAGGGGAAGGTTCAAGGAGCCCATCCTTCTCAACCGCCATGAGGATTGTGGAGATTCTGGTGTTGACATAGTGAATTTCTTGAAACGTGGCACTGGAGGGTGGCATTGATTCGACGCATCGTTCTGGGACTTCTTGGGTTCCTCTTCAATTGTGTTCTTTCATTTGTTCCTAGATGAAGACCCCTTCTATTCTTGTGGGTGGATGTCATCTTCCACTCGGATGTACTTCTCAACTCTTTGAAGGATGTCTGAGAAGTCTTGATGGGATCTCTTAACAAAAGAAGCTTTGAAGTGGATGTGGTTCACATTGTACTTGAAGGCAGCCGTGGCTACGGCTGAATCGAGTGAAAGGATGGATCGGGACTCAGCTGTGAAACACCGAACATAACTCTTGAAAGATGTCCCATCCCTTTACTTCAAGTCAAGTAAGGAGGCGCTGCTCTTCTCCATCTTGTGGTTGTGATGAAGTGTAATGCCCCTGCCCCTAGCTTAGACAATTTATGTAATTTAGAAGACAAATTAGATACTATGTAGTACAACTGCCCACCACAGGCTACCTCTCAAAAGGTGGTTAACCGATTGGGTGACTCTTGATTATAGGCTTAGTTATTTATTATTATTTTATTCTTAGTGTATTACCGATATGGTACTAATATCAATTCACATTTCACCTAAGGCAACAGTACTTTGCCTTCTCAAGTAAATCCCGGGTAGGCCCCCAAGCATGGCCACGTCAACATGCACATTCAACACCACAAATGTGTTGTTTCAAATCATGTGCCCCCTCCCCCTATTCACATCACACCATATTTTCATTTTAACCATATTTACCAAACTACCATCCATGCATATATTATACTACTAACAGCCAACACTTATACTTTTCAACATATATTACTTTTTCAAAAACTACGGGGTGTTACATGAAGTGTGTGATGAAGAGTTCCTCAAGCTAATCAAAAGAGAAGATGGACCCTGGAGAGAGACAAGATAACAACTCCGGTGCTAATCCCTTCAGGATTGCTGGGAACGTCTTTCAGAGGAGAGAGTTGGATGCTTGATGGATCATCATGAGGATTTTAAAACTCTCAAGGTGGTCTACTGGGTCGGACTCGCCGTTGTATGACTCAAAAGCTGGAATTTTGAAGTTGGCTGGAAATTAGCTTCAAGGATTGCCTGGAGAAAGGAGGTCAGATGGGGAGGTATGTCCCCTCATGTTTTCGCTCTTCTTGTTTTGTTAGTGCTAGGAAGTCCTCCATCCTTTGGAGGTGCTAGAGGACTGTGTTATCTTGTTCTTCAGGTCTAGTGGACCCGCGAGACTCCTCATGTCATGGAGGAGTAGGGTGGTGAAGGATGGTTTGTCAGGTCATGCCAAGGAGAACGTGGAGGGCTTGAACGACCTCCTCTTTGAAGTATCAGAACTCTGCCCTGGTGACGGGTGCTTCTTCCTCCCTATCTCTCCTGGGAGCTGATCAGCTTGTTGGAGTCGGAAGTCTCGCTTCTCCCGTGAGGGGGAAGGGCCCTTCTATGTCCCTTAGAGAGGGATAACTGCTTTGTCCCCCAGGAGAGGGGGTTCTTCTGGACTTTTGTTTTCGATGAGATGAACTCATCTTTCTTTCTTGGCATGTTGGATGGGTGACCTCGTCCTGGAATCGCCTTTCCTTCAAGCGGGCTTGGAGGTCAGACTCCTGCTATTAGGAGAATATGATATGATAGAGGTCTGACTATACCTGGGGTGCCATAGACGGTATCGTAAAGGGTGTTAAGATGTAGACCGAACCTCAGTTCTCACCCGCACGCCGAGTACGACGCTGACTTCTTCGGGATCCCCCCGGTGCAGCCTTTTTGGAAGGAGGCTGAACAAGCTGTTGAGGGGGTTATTCCTGAAGAGGAGGTTGATCCGGTTGATCTTACTAGGTAGGAAGGATGTCCTCCACATGAAGAGGAGGTGGAGGACGATAGCTGGTTTGTTGGCTTGAGGCTGTCGCATTCCCTTTCCCTTTTGGAAACATGATTGAAAAATGAAGTATTTTATCGGTGAAGTTTGATCGGAATTCTTTTCTGTTTCTCAGAGACGGCGCCAATTTGTTACTGCTATTTTCTATATGGGAGCAAACAGATAGTGTGAATTCTTTAATGGAAACAATAAAAGATCTGACAATTTTACTTTTTGCTGATCTTGATTGTTGCAAACTGATATTGATTCCGCAATCTGAATCGTGTGAATGCTTAGATCTGATATGAACTCGTACTAAACAGTCTGAAACACCGGGGTTGGCCCCAGTGACAAACCCTCCGATGTCCAAGTTAAAAAAACTCAGAAGATATGAAGAGTTTTGTGTGCAGAATTTGCAATTACCTTGTTTCTGAAGAGGTCATAAGGTATTTTTAGTCGCTTAAGGGGACCAGTTTCAATATATTGATTTATCTATATTTTTCGGTGTTTTGATAAGGTTGATTATTCTTTTTTTCATGAAGAGATAAAGTCGGTTACTCTTCTTTTGATAAAAATATAGGGTTTTAAAATCCTCCCTTATGGATGGAGAAGTATAAGTGGTTACTCTCTTAGAGATAAAAAGTTTAAGATGACACTGTAGATTATTATGAAATCCTTCATGTTGAGCCATTATGGCAACCAAGTATGACAAGCCTGTTTTGGGTTTTTGGGCCTAAAAGCAGCCCAATTCCCTTTTACAGACCCATATTTGGTGAATTTTAACGTTTTACCCCTGAGGACTTTAGGATTCGTGCCCGGTTTTAACGGTCTCGATTTGGTTCTATTTTTACTCATATCAATAACTACTATGTTTCATTAATAAGATAGTAACAAAACAAAACCAGAAGACTGGGCAGAAGTACAAGTACAAGCAAAATTAACAGTTAACCTCCAACATCTCTAGGAAAATGAGATAAATCAACTCAAAGAAGATCAGTGACCATAACAATAGCCAGAGTACAAGAAATAGAAATCCCTCTGACAACAGCCCCTGAAGGGTGAGCATGACTCTCGTGTTGTTCCAATCTCTATCTCGCCTTCGTCGTACTCCTTCACATTACATGCCTATCATTAAGGCTGGCAACGGGCCAAGCTTGGGCCGACTTATACAAACCCGAGTCCGAGTGCAGAAAATTTTCTAGTGTTGGTTCAATTTTCAAGTTAAAAAGAAAGACTCACTACGCCCACTCCCCATTTTCAAGAAACCAAACCGTGCATGACTAGCAACGAATGTGGTTTTTGAAAAGATGGGTGAGAATAATGATATTACACTTTAGGGCCTGTTTGGTTGGAGGAGAATGGAGGGGAGGGGAGGGGAGGGATTTTTTTAAATATTTCTTGTTTGGTTCATTTTTTAGGAGGGGAGGGGAGGGGAATGGAGGGGTGCAGCATCCCTCCTGAGTCAATTTTGGCTCCCCTCCAATATTTGGGGGATTTGGAGGGGAGAGAAATTGAGTCAAATTTTTATATAGTGATTGGACTAAATTGCCCTTTAGATCTAAATCCATTGAGTCAAAGTCTAGTAAAAAGACTCGCTCAGTAAAATCTGAGATTAAATCCTTTTCCGATGAATTTTGAGAAAAGGTGAGCTAGATTGGAAAGTTCACTCTAAGATAAGCTTAATATACAAGTTGGAAAAATATCATATGCTCACATGGTCATATGATTTTATATGGAATCTGGACTGATAAAATATTAGCAGAGTGGTAGGATGGCTTTCTGTTGTTAATGCATTTTCTGATTGAATAGCAGCTTCCCTTTTTCCAGGTTCATTTTAGATGGCTTTATTTTTGCCTAGTCCATTCTTATCTGCACTCTCTTCACCAGCTTCACATTTCAGAGAAAGAAACCTTTTTCCCAAGTTAAATTGAACTTTGTATACAGAATCAACAGTAAAACATTAGGGAATATTTTAGACTATAAAATAAATTAACATAAAGAATAGAATATCAATTACAAAAAACAGAGATTAAAACTAATTGATGTACTTTTACGGCAAAAGAGCACTTCCTTTTTAAAGTAAAGTGAAGAAAGAAAAAAGAAGATAATTGTTTTCCCCCCTTATGCGAGACTGTCCTCTTTGATAACTATTTACTGGGCATGATTCTTGAGGGACATGGTTGACATCTGAGCTGCTATTTGACCTGCAGTGACAAACCATGGGTTCTACTTTCGATTATGGTTTCAGATTTTGCATAGTCCTCCTCATATTCAGATTCAGCTTCCCTTTTAAATTAATACAATTGACTATCAAAAGTAATTGTAATAACAGTATGACTGGAATTTCCACCTTTTCATTCAAAAAAAAAAAAACAGTACGACTAGAATTTTATGATTATTGCTAGCTTGGTATACAATCGCTGCCTACTTCTCACAGAACCTACAGCAAATTAGTCGCAAATTAGCAAACTCAGATCTTCAAATATTAGAGACACTTGATGTTTTTTTGTGATTTAGTTTTGTTATAAAATGTGAAAGGGTATAAAAGTAATTTTATTATAAAATATCTTTCCCCCCCCTTGTGAACCAAACAAGAAGATAATTATTTTCCCTCCCCTCCCCTCCTTCGAACCAAACAGAGTCTTGATTAAAATTCCTCCCCACCCTTTCCCTTCCCTCCCCTCCTTTGAACCAAACAGTCCCTTAAAGACTGTAACGGTCCGCTTTGAGATGGACAAAACATGACAAAAGTTGATATTTTTGGTACCGTTTTAAATTCTGATAATGCCCATACTAACTTCTGTAATTACACAGACATTCTTTCGTCCACGTGGCATGAAACCACATGCAGAGAAGCATGTTTGTGTTCTAATGCACATACAAGATCTACTTAATCACTGATAAATAATGTTTTGTATTTTCAATTACAGTGAAGCCCAGGCCGGACTCGGGTCGAACTTATACAACCCCGAACCCGACCTGAATTTTAAAAAAAATTAAGTCTCATATCCTACTAAAATCAGGTCGGACCTGGTCGAGCTCGGATCGGGTTCGGGTCAATTTCCAGCCTAAACTATTATTATACAGTTTCACGTGCATTGCACGCGTAAGTAATCAGTACATTGACATTCAAATTTTTCTGTATTGTCCCACTTTTTGAAAAATAATTACCTAACTGGCCCACTTTCAAAAATATTTACCAAAATAGCTCACTTTTGGACAAGTCAACATAAAACACTATCAGCAACAACGGAATATGTTATTTAAATGCTGATGTTGCCCAAAGCGACATCTATAATATATATTTTTTTATTTGCCTCTTTTGGGAGTAACGGTATTACTACATTTCATATTCAATTATGAACTCTATAACTTGAGATGCTCTTGACTTGAGAATAAGTTGTAAGGATCTTATAACTGATGTCGTTATTCGCAATAATGGCAAGCTTAAGCTGATGCCGCTATTGGCAATAGTGGCACCGGTATAATAATATTTTCATATATGAAGTGGCCCCCTCTTCTCATTCTCCTTTCACTTGCCCTCCACTCCCGAACCCAAAATCCTAAAACCCTAGAGTACAAATCCGACTTCTGTTTACTCTCAAACTTCATCTCTCCTACCTCTTCTCCCACTCCGAAATCCAACTCACCCAATCTGATAAATCTTCAACATTGTCTCCGGTCATCTCATACATCATCCAACGTATTCTCCACGCTCCAACTTATAATTTAATTTGAAGGTATTCCTATAACCATATGTTGTGTAGTTTGCATAGGTTATGCTTGTGAGTAGTTAATGATTCAAATATTGGTCCATTTATGTGTTTGTATGGATTACAATATACCTATTTGGTTATATTTTGGGGGTGAAATAATTCGAGATCCGAAGATAGGATATTGTTATAGCGATGTTGAACTGGTCATTATTTGGGCTCCCTGTAACTTTATATACTTACAACTAGTAGATAAGATATTTGAAGTAACTAATTGGGATAGAGGTGAATGGAGTCTCAAAATCAAAGTCTGTTATGTTGTCAGAAAAGGAGAATGACAATATTTCATGTTGGTGCATGTAGATAATGATAATGCACTAATGTCCATGATTGCTAGGACCCTTGTTTCAAATTGTAGTTGGACTGCATTGGAGTCACATATTGAGAAAAAAAAGCTTCCTAATGCTCGTCCACTTGTTAATCCTAGTCAATTCCCCGTTAGGAGTTTCAAACCAGCCGCCGAGTCATATGCAAGAATGCCCCTTACACAAGAAGACATTAGCAAAACTCCAACAGAACCTATTACCACAACATATGAGCCGTTACATCCTTACACCTTGACACAAGATATTGTTGACAATGACAACGTTATGCAAGTCTTCGATAATGCTATTGTTAATAACAAATTATTAGAAGAGGAAGAAGATGAGGATCACGAGGATGATGATGATGAGGAGGAGGACGGAGAAGATCGGGTTAATGATGTTAACATCAATGTACATGTTAACGATGGGGTTCCCTTGAAGCAATCCTTGAGTGCACCTATAAATGAGGTTCAATCGGGTGATTGGATGACCAATGCAACCAAACATGAACATCCACAGTCTTCTGTCGGCTTATCGAACATGGTTGAACTCTATATTGGTCAAAGGTTTCCAACTAAAGATAGTATCCAACATCAAGTTAAGATGTATTTCGTAAAGAACCATCAAGAATTTGTGATGGTGAAATCGAACCAAGTTTATACATCGTGAAATGTAAATATGCACTGATCAAACATACAACCAAGGTGATTGCAGAAAATTTGTAGCTCATAAATGATGTGGGTTGTCCATGGCGATTACGTGCAATCGTTCCAAAAGGGCAAACATATTTTGCGGTGAAGATTCTTTACTATGATGATATTGAATGTTGTGAAGACACAACTAGGAGTAACACCACGAGCCATAATTGAGGTAGTCAAGCTTCAATTCAACATCTTTACCATGATATTCTCGAACCAAGGCAACTTTATTGAACTCCGAATTTTTGGTCACGGTAACCCCATCTATTGGAAGTCCAGATATAACTGCTATATCCTAGAAGGTCACCGTCATCTCTCAAACTGGTAGAGGGTCTCCGACCTCCATTGCTCCTCAAGAGTTGTAAGTAATGAACGGTCGCACTTTACATTCGGCAACATCAACATTCCGTGGAATCCGACATTGACCAAATAGTTGCATATATAGGGGTGAAAAAGCAATGTTGTATGTAGCTGGAAACTCATAGTCTTCATCTCTCCCTTCCACACTAACTGAGACATGTGCTCTTCTTACAAGTATAGTAGGGCCGGGTATAATGGACCTGAACCTCCATGTGCGGCGGAAGATGACACACCTACTTCATGTGAAGTGGATGGTTGGCCGACATCCTACACCAACATATAAACTCTTGTTATTATAGAAACAATATTAGACAATAAGATTTGGGTCTCAAAAATAATATACGCTTCTTACTTGTGATGGTGGTTGGCCTCTACCATTGCCCGACAGCTGTGACGATCCACTCGGTCGGATAATTTCACTATCAACATTAATAAAGCATTTCTCATGAACAAAATTCGAGTATTGGGAATACACTACTCGATTCAATACACTGCTATTGCTGCTGATTTTGGTGTAGGAGCAAACAGATGAATTTGTGGAGTCTTGAAGGAAACAAGTAAGCAAATCTGTTGACTTTCACCAGCATTTTGACTAGTTTCTCGCCACCACCGTGAACCTACAAAAAGTTTGATACACTGAGATGGATCTCGGCAACGAACCCTCCGACGCTCTTGTCAGTAATCAGAAAGATTATGAAAGAGCTTTAGGTAGAAAAAGATTAATTACCTTGTTATGGTGGGGGGGAGAGGGGTACTTAGTCGCCTTTGGAACCAGTTTCGAGATAAGGATAAATCTCTACTTTCCGATGTTTATGGATAAAAAGAGAGTTTGACTCGTTTCGTGATAAGAGGGATTGTTTAAACTGTCGCTTAGGGATAACCACAAATTTGAATTACTCCTTATCTATCTGGGTTGGTTTGTAGCGGGTTACTACCCATACCCAATAGGACAGATCTATTTTTGGGCTATTGGGCTTTGAAGGAAGACCCGGTTCCCAATTCGGACCCGTTTGTAAGTGAAATTATCGTTTTACTCCTGAGAGCTTTAAGATTCATGCTCGATTTGAACGATTCCAATTTAATCCTATTTTTACCCATATTATGAGCCCCCCACTCTCGAAGATTGAGTTTAACAATCTTTGAGGAGTATTTTTGTTGTTCAATGGCATACGGGATTTTATCGGTGTTCCTCAGGGGATTTAGATCTTGCTCTAGGTGTAAAGGTGATAATTTGAGCTTGCAAAGTGCCCAAAATTATTCTCGGAATTTTCTGGATTTTCTCTAATTTTTTAATTCGAATTATTTATTCAATTTTGCGAATTAACAATCTATTTTTAAAAAGTATTAATCAATCATTTCAATTAATAATTATTTATCTAGGAGGTCCGAAATATTTTTCCCAAATTTATAATTATTTTTTAGAATTTTTAATTAATTTTCTTGAACTTATAATTATTTTTTACAATTTTTAAATAATTAATTAGAATTAATAAATAAAAAAGAAGAATTAATCAAGTGAATATTGGTGTGGCGTGATCTGGAGCGTTGATCAAGCTCTGGCGCGATTTTCGAAGTGATCAGACGGCCAATCAGAGATTCAAGTTTCCCCGTATTTCGTTCAGAAAAGCGTCTGTTCGGCGCGTAACGGTGAACGTGGCGAATGATGCGTCGAACGTGGCGAACGATGCGTGGAACGACAGGCGGGCGACGCGTGGCTCTTAGACCGTTGACTGGTCAACAGCACTTGCCCATTTTTCGTCCAGAACAATGTCTGTTCGATGCATAGCGGTGAACGCAGCGGACGATGGGTCGAACGACAGGCAAGCGACATGTGGCTTTTGAGCCGTTGACTGGTCAATGTCATTTTGCCTATTTTTCGTTTGGAACATCATCTGTTCGACGCGTAGCGATGAACGTGGAGAACGATGCGCCGAACGACAGGCAAGCGATACGTGGCTTTTAAGCCGTTGACTGGTCAATGCCATTTTTTGTTCATAACATCGCTTGTTCGATACGAAGCGGTGAGCATGGTGAACGAGCGTCAAATGACAGGCGAGCGACATGTGGCTTCTAGACTGTTGACTGGTCAACACCATTTTGCCTGTTTTTTGTTCGGAACATCTTCTGTTCGACACGAAGCAGCGAGCGTGGCAAACGAGCGTCGAACGATAGGCGAGCAACATGTGGCTTCTAGACCATTGACTGGTCAACACCATTTTGCCTGTTTTTCGTTTGGAACATCGTCTATTCGACATGAAGCGACGAGCATGGCGAACGACAGGTGAGCGACACGTGGCATCTTGACTGGTCAACGCCATTTTGCCTGTTTTTTATTTGGAACATCGTCTGTCCAACACGAAGCGGGGAGCGTGGCGAGCGTGTGTCGAGCTCTAGGTGAATGGCACGTGGCTCAAGACCGTTGACTGGTCAACACCATTTGACCTGTTTTTCGTTCGGAACATCGTCTGTTCGACAAAGATGTGGCGAGCTTTGGTGAATGATGCGTCGAACGACTGGTGAGAGACACATGGCTTGAGGCCTGCCGTGCAAGCATCTGATAAGTTTCTAACAGTCTCACTTCTTGGACGGTTTGACTCATGTCGTTTTGCATTCTGGCCGCTTAGGATTCTGCACATTTTGGGCTTCCTAAGGGCCTATTACACTTTTGGCCCAAGCCCCCCAAGCTTGGCTATAAACCCCCCTTTTCTTATTTCACCTCACTTTCTTACTTTCACCTTATCTGAAAATTTCTCACTTCGGCGCTTGAGCGAGATTCCGGTGACCTTTTCCATTCTCCGATGAAGTTTCCGACCGTGTGCATCACATCAGAAGGTAATTTATTTTTGTTTTGAGAGATGTCTAGGGTATCGTTTGGTGAAGGGACCTCCCCCTCAGGTTGGGAAGAAGTGCCGCCTCCTACTGCTTCTTCTAGGGTCGACAAAGGGAAAGGTGTAGTGGTTCAGCCTTCGCCGGTAGTGGAGACAGTCGTGGAGAGAGAGCAGAGGATGGGCGAGTTCGGGAGGCATTCGATCGCCGTGTCTCACTTGGGAGGAGTTTGCCAATACAACACCGAAGAACTGAGGAGTGTCGAGCATGGCATGGGACAGTACTATGAGGAGAACGAACCACAAGAGCGCACCGAGGCGAACGATATTGTCTCCGTACTTACGGAGGTAGACCTTCGCACTATCAGGAGGTGCTTCATGATTCCTCCGGAGTTTGACCTCCTTCTTCCTGGCCCCAGGGTTAGATCCTGCTCTTCTTTCTCCCCCAATCTATGCATGTTTCCTTTCAATGCTTTAAACGCGGGTCTCCGCCTCCCATTTCATCCGTTCGTAAGGGAAGTGTTACAATGGTGTAACGCCCCTACCCCTAGCTCAGACAATTTATACAATTTATAAGACAAATTAGATACTATGTAGTGCAACTGCCCACCACAGGCTGTCTCTCAAAAGGTGGTTAACCGGATTGGTGACTCTTGATCATAGGCTATATTATTTATATATTATTATATTTCTCCTAACTCTCGATATGGGACATTTTAATCCAATACCTCTTTATTCTCTCTCACCTCATATCTACCGAGATGCACACGTGAAAGACACGGCACTTACAGCACATTCACTGTGCTTCAAATGCAATGGGCCCCCACCACCATATACTATTCATTATATTACCATTTTTATTTTATCCAAATCATGTATACTTTTTATACCAAACAGCAACATTCTTTTACTTTGAACATATATATATTATATATATATTATATTATATTTTGAAATAACACGGGGTGTTATAGACACCCCCCCTTCAGAAATCATCGTCATCGCTGAGGACAGGGCATGCACAATTTAGTGCAGGATCTCTTTTCTAGCCGATGTGGAGCATCTACTTTTTTTTCTATCCGCCCTCCCTGGGCAACCATAGTCACGGAGATCCACCGCCGACTGGGTATATAGTCCCGGAGTCCACCGTCAGGCTAATCATAACAAGCAACCACAGTCACGGAGATCCACTGCCGACTGGGTCTATAGCCACGGAGATCCACCACCGACTATCTAGGCATGGCCCACACTCGGTGTCGAAAGTCGGCCCTGATACCATTTGTAACACCCCTGCCACTAGCTCAAACAAGTTATACAATTTATAAGACAAATTAGATACTATGTAGTACAATTGCCCACCACATGCTGCCTCTCAAAAAGTGGTTAACCGGATTGGTGACTCTTGATCATAGGCTATATTATTTATATATTATTATATTTCTCCTAACTCTCGATATGGGACATTTTAATCCAATACCTCTTTATTCTCTCTCACCTCATATCTACCGAGATGCACACGTGAAAGCCACAGCACTTACAACACATTCACTGTGCTTCAAATGCAGTGGGCCCCCACCACCATATACTATTCATTATATTACCATTTTTATTTTATCCAAATCATGTATACTTTTTATACCAAACAACAACATTCTTTTACTTTGAACATGTATATATTATGTATATATTATATTATATTTTGAAATAACACTGGGTGTTACACGATGGTATGGTGTTCGCCCGATCTAGCTTATGTTGAAGATGTGAAGACACGTTACGAGGTTCTTGCTTCACTACCAGGCTGCGAGGATCGAGCCTTATCTCAATGTTCTCCGTAGGTTATATAAGATTCATCAGAAGACGCGGACGGAGTACCGATTCTATCTCACCGCTTGGAAGGGCATCAAGTTGGTCTCCGTAGGTTATATATGATTCATCAGAAGACGCGGACGGAGTACCGATTCTATCTCACCGCTTGGAAGGGCATCAAGTTGGTCGATATCAGAAGACGCGGACGTAGGTTATATAAGATTCATCAGAAGACGCGGACGGAGTACCGATTCTATCTCACCGCTTGGAAGGGCATCAAGTTGGTAATATAATGAATAGTATATGGCAGTGGGCCCCCACCACCATATACTATTCATTATATTACCATTTTTATTTTATCCAAATCATGTATACTTTTTATACCAAACAACAACATTCTTTTACTTTGAACATGTATATATTATGTATATATTATATTATATTTTGAAATAACACGGGGTGTTACACGATGGTATGGTGTTCGCTCGATCTAGCTTATGTTGAAGATGTGAAGACACGTTACGAGGTTCTTGCTTCACTACCAGGCTGCGAGGATCGAGCCTTGTCTCAATGTTCTCCGTAGGTTATATAAGATTCATCAGAAGACGCGGACGGAGTACCGATTCTATCTCACCGCTTGGAAGGGCATCAAGTTGGTCGATATCCCCGACTCAGTGAAGTATTGGAGGGACAAGTATTTTTTGATTCGGAGTAAGGAGCCGTGGGACATTCCAATGGTTTGGAGGGAGGACATGCCAAAGAGGGCGAAGGCGGAGCCGTATCTTAGCCCCAAAGAAGATAGGATGGTCGGAATTCTTTTGGATCGACTGACACTGCACTGGAAAGATATCTCAGAAGATAGTCTCTTGGGGGGGGGGGGGGTCTAAGCCTGATGAACCCTAGTATGAATTTTCTTTTTGTTTATCGTCATCCCTTAGTTTGCACGAGTTCTTCAAAATGTTCAACACTTATCTTTTTCTTGCAGGAGACTCAAGCATAGACTTTGACGACATCATGGGTAGGCGTTCGGCCCTGAGCGGTAGGCGGGTCGATGAGAGGAAGAGTAAGCACACAGTCATTCGATCGTCGCCGTCGAAGGTGAGCAGGGGCGAGAGCGGTACTAATCCCGTTGTGGATTTAGAGTCCACGCCCATTGCTCCAACTGTTTCATTAGTTGGAGATCTCCCCCTTTTAGCGATGCTTGCTCTTGAAGCTCCTCCTCTTATAGCGGCGGCCGAAACGATCCCGACCGACGAGTTAAAGAGGATCTTCATCCCCGACTGGCAAGTGCGGAGGCACGATGGTTTCCTTGGGGAATCAACGAGCTGCATGGAAGCTGTTCGTCACTTGGCCACGCCTAAGGACAAGGCCTCCATGGAGCATGGGACTGTGGGTGACTCGGCTTTGGAGATTGCAAAGGCCCAAATGACCGTAAGTTTTTGATGTTTTAGCTTCGGCGTAGGCTTTACTTTGTGAACTTCCTCGCTAACTTCTTTCTTTGCATTCCCGCAGGCGATCTGCCACTTTAGTTACTTTTTGAGGTAGGTGGCAGAGCCGGAGAAGGAGTTGAAGGCCATGCAAGATCGAGAGAAGATCGAGCGATTGAGAGCCAAGAAGGGTTCTGAAGCGGCCGCCCTCTTAGCAGAATCTCAAGCCACTTAGATCACCTTGCTGGAGGCGACACTGGCAAAGGTGAAGGAGAGCGTTGAATTGGAGAGAAGGAAGTCACTTGAGAGTGGGCTGCAGAGAGGGAGAATGCGGCTCGGGAGAAGGATGCAGCCGTGCGAGAGGTAGAGGCCGCGGTGGAGAAGAAGGCCATCGAATATTTGGAGAAGAACATGCAGAAAGCATACGCCAAGGCTTTGAACGACGTTGGAGAGCGCATTCCTGACTTTGATTGCTCAGGGTATTGCCTGTTTCCAGACGATGAAGAAGATGGCGAGGAGGGGGTAGAGATAGATGGTGAGGATGGAGATGAAGATGCTGTGGCGGACCCCCAGACGGCCATAGTAATAGTGCCGGAGGCGACTGAGGGGAGCGGCCACGAACTTACAGCCCTCATGGATCCGTTCACCGAGGTGGACACTTGACCTCCTTTGTAGTTTTTGTTTTATTTGTAGTCGTCGATTTCTCTTTTGGGTCTGGTTGTAGTGATGCCTAATAGCGGACTGGCCACCGCTTTTGTATCCCTACTAAGTAATGCAAACTCTTTTTTGTGCGGCAACACTTGGGACATTTATTCAACGTAGAACTACCTTGTAGCCCTAGTTGGATATAGAGTCATCTTTCTAAGAGATTTTTGTCTCTCTTTTGTTGAATTTTACAGGATAGCGAGGTGCCAAGTCTCCGTTTTGAGCTCAGCATTGTCAAGTTGGGGCTAGCTCGATCTCGAGAGATGCTTTATAAAGCAGAGCGGAAGGCAGTTCATTTAAGGGTAACCCTAGCTCGTCGAGATATTGAGATGAGGCGCCTGGAGGAGAGGAATCGTGAAGTGCCACCCGAAGGTGAGGAGTCCTGCCCCTCGATGGCCGTTAGCCAAGGCTTGAAACTCAAGTTCCTTCGTCACTCTCTATTCGAGGCGAGATCCGAGAGGGACAAGTTGAAGAACGTGGTGCTTGAGAAGAGTCTGAAGGCGGCGCATCTTCGAAGAACTATCTTTGACGTTTCGAGTGGGGGCAGTTCGGGTCGATTGTCTCGCTTGAAGATTAGAGTGTCAGATGACTTACTCAAGCAGCGCGTTGTTGAGCTGGAGGCGGAGAATCTACGTCTATGACGGCTTTCCGTGGAGAGCAATGTTAGAAGCACTTCCTGCCATCGGGATGAGTATGCTCAAGGAAGGTCATTCCACGAGTTAGCGCTTCGTTCGCCTCCTGTCTTGCAAAATCTCGGGGATGCGCAAAGTGGAGTGGCTGGCTCGTCGAGCGGAGCATCTGTCGGGGCAACTGTTAGGCTCTTGGGTATCGACGATGCGACTCGGCTCGCAGGCTTAGAGACCTCTACAGAAACGAGGCGACAACAACACAGCGGTCGCGGTCCCCGAGTGTCGCTTAATAGAAGCATCCCACTCCCTAGGAGGGGCTAGAGCAAATTTTTGTAATCTTTTAGTCTGTCTTATATGAGTTTTTTGTCTAGAATAAGACTCGCATCTCGAATAAGACTTGTATCTCCAATTTTGATGAAATAATGTATGAGTTTTTGGTCTAGAGTTAGACTTGTATCTCAAATCTTGATGAAACAATATATCACATCTTTCGAGTTTCTTCTGAGAGTGTGTTTTAGTAATGTTCGCTAAAAAGTTTCAAGAGTTGTGGGAGCAATTCCAAATGGTGAGCTACTTCGTACTTTCTCATTCGCAAGTAGCTAAAGAGGCATCGAACCAAGTGTTGGACTCCGAATGTTTTGTTTAGAGAGTTTCAACAGTTGTGGGAGCAATTCCGAATGGTGAGTTACTTTGTACTTGCTCGTTCGCAAGTAGCTAAAGGAACATCGAACCAAGTGTTGGACTCCGAACGTGTTGTTTAGAGAGTTTCAACAGTTGTGGGAGAAATTCCGAATGGTAAGCTACTTTGTACTTACTCGTTCGCAAGCAGTTTTGTGTCTAATTTATATATAAATATTTGTACTTATCTACCATTAAAATTGCTTGTATTCGTCTTATTTCAATAAGATTTCAAGTAATTAATTATTTTTGAAGAAATAAGATTTTTGATGCAAAAAGTGAAGATTTTTGATAAAAATCAACAAACAAAACAAACATAATGATTTATTTATTTTTATTGATTTGTTGAATTTAAATTTTACAATTTTGGCAATGAGAAAAATAAAATATAAAATTTAATTTGCCAATTGAGCTGAAAGTACAATAAACAATTTTAAAAGGGTTTAAAAGAGCTAATATGATTTTTAGTTGGTTTAATTAATTTTAAACTAATTAATTTTTTTTTTTAATCCTAACTATTGCTTTATTTTGTGTGTGCAGCACGTGAAAGAGAAGAAAAAGAAGCAAGAAAGAAAAGAGCAAATTAAAGAAGGAAGGAAATAAAGAAAGAATAGGGGTTTTTCTGCAAAATTAAATCCCAATATGTCTCCTACGCCTATAAATACAATAGCAAAATAAGAGAAGAAGGGGAGCGCTAAACGAAGGAAGAGAGTGACGGCTGATCCCTAATCATTAATAATAATAATAATAATAAATAAATAAAGAAAATAACGAAAAAAGAAAGAGAGACAGCGGAAGGTGGGGGCGTGTGCTTCGGCTTTAGGCGGCGTGAAAACGAAGAGAAAGAGAGAGGTAGAGCACGTGGCGCCAGTGGTTCCATAGGTGACGTGGCGGGACCCCAGCGTTCAAGACGAAACCAGAGAAACAGAGGCGTCTAAGTAAGTAGGAATGTGCAAAGTCCGTGACGTGGCGATGCGTTCTGCTGTGCTGGTGCGCACTCCGAGACAAAAACAACAGTGCTCAGAACGAAACAGACATGGACAGAGAATAGAGATAACTGGCTTTGCTTTTCGGAATGCGGTTCGAGGCTGTTCGATTTGCAATTTCTTTTAAAAAAAATAGTCCTTTTTGTATCTCTTTTCTTCCTCTAATTTTTATTATGCAATCCAAGACAGTATTTGTTAGTTGCAAATTGAGTATGAACTAAATTTATTTTTCTAGGGCTTTGATGTAGCCTAGTTTTGATAACACAATTTTAATTCCATATTATTTTTCTATTTTTCCTTGGTTGTGTGTTTGATTTTTATTCTTAATGCGTACAATTGGTGGATAGACATTTGTATGATTTATTGGATCATGGAGAGACCGAGAGGTAATTTGTGATTTAGACCTATAAAATTAAATACTATTAATTGAGCAAAATTAGAGATGATTTACCACGACTGATATGACCGTTAAGAAATCCACAGAACTTAATGAGTCTTCGATTAATTAAATTTGCATAGAGATATGACAAACTGTTAGTTGAAGAGATTTTTGGTGTTGTTCGAGAGAAAACATTGAATAATATTTCGGTCTACAACTTGGAAAAGTAATCTTTTTATTCATATGGAATTATAAATTGTGTGTGATTAACTAGGTGAAGTCAAAAGCCCTAGAATTAATTTTGCCATTAACAAATCACAAAAATTTCACATCCCGCTACTCTTAATTAATTTAGTTAGATTTTTAGATTAATTTTATTTAGTAGCCTTCTTTATTTAATTTCGATTTTCCAAATAGTAGTTCATCTAGTAATATTGGTACTCAATAAAATAATTAGTCCGTGTTGGTTTGACACTCTTTTCACTTAACTAAACTACTTGTTGCGATTTTTTACACTTGCAAATATTCATATCAAGTTTTTGGTGCCGTTGCCGGGAACTAGTTATTCCTTTGTTGATATTAAAAATTGCTAGATTATTACTAGTTTGGATTTTTTTATTATTTCTTTTGTTTCATTATTATTTTACCTCTTTATTTTATTTTGACTTACTTTACTTTTATTTATTTTTCTTATTTTATTTTTTTTAGTTTTTCTTTTTTTTTTCAATACTGATATTGCAGGACATACACGTACATTATCATGGCGAATTATGAGAACAAGACTTTGAGAGATTATGCTATGCCCTCAATACATGGAACAATATCAAGTATAAAGAGGCCAGTTATTGAAGCTAACGATTTTAAGATTAAACCGGCCATTATTCAAATGATTCAACAGACTGTTCAATTTTGGGGACTACCGCACGAGGATCCTTATGTTCACATTGCAAACTTTCTAGAAATTTGTGACACTTTCAAGCACAACGGAGTATCAGATGATGCAATCAGATTGAGACTCTTTCCTTTTTCACTACGAGATAAGGCGAAGGCTTGGCTACATTATCTACCACCCAGTAGTATTACTACTTGGGAGGGACTTGCACAAAAAATTTTGGCTAAGTATTTTTCGCCAGCAAAGACAGCAAAACTAAGGAATGATATTGCCACATTCATTCAATTTGAGACCGAGTCTTCGTATGATGCATGGGAGAGGTACAAAGAGTTATTGAGAATGTGTCATCATCATGAACTACCAAAATGGCTGCAAATTCAAATATTCTATAATGGTTTGGGAGTTACACATCGATCTATGGTTGACGCGACAGCTGGTGGTGCACTTATGAGCAAAACTCATGAAGCTGCCTATGAACTTTTAGAGGAGATGGCATCTAATAATTACCAGTGGTCTTCAGAGAGAACAATGCCAAGAAAAGTGGCTAAAGTTTTTGAACTTGATCCTATTTCTACTTTAAATGCAAAAATTGATATTTTATCTAAACAAGTAGGAAATATGAATTTTAATGCAATTCAATCTAATATGAATTATGATCTTTGTGTAGGAAATCACTCACGTACAGATTGCCAAGTGGAGAACCCTTTTTCTCAATCAAATTTCAATCAAGCAAATTACGTGTCCAATTTTCAATATCAAAACAATCCTTATTCGAACACGTATCATCAAGAATGGAGAAACACCCCTAATTTTTCATGGAACAACAATCATGGAGCAATTAGACCACCTCAAAATTTTTCACAGCAAGAAAAGAAGCCGACACTTGAAGATATGTTTATGCAATACATGCAGAAGACAGATTTGGCAATACAAAATAATACAGCTTCAATTCACAATCTTGAGGCGCAAATTGGTCAGCTTTCAAATATTCTTAATGAAAGAACAATAGAAACCTTACCCGGTAACACAGTGACTAATCCCGAGGAGCATGTCAAAGCATTAACACATAGAAGGGGGAGAACAATTGAGCAGCTACAAGAAAAAATTGCCGAACAAAATGTGGTTGTAAAGGAAGAAGAGTACGAACAAATTGTGGAGGAACAAATGCAGCATGAGCAATTAACTTTTGATGTTTTTAAATCCATAGAGTTTCCTACCGAAGAACAGTCATCTTTTCAAGTAAAACTGATTTAATTGTGGGCGAGAAACATAGTGCTGAAATTGAAAAGTTATCAATTGAAGTATGTCCAATAAATTCAGCAAGTCTTGAATCTGAAAAAGAAAAAATTTCAGAATGTGTTATGTATTTGGATGTTGCACCCTCTATTCACTCATTTTTTTAGAAAAAATTCAAAGAGGTGGGGGAATCAAAGACATCATCATCATGGAAGAAACGACTCAAACTAGAATTTGAACCTGATCCACACCTGAAGAGAAGAATTAGAAAAGATATTTTGATGTTGTTGGATCTTCGCATCACATAACCATCTCACCTCCATGTATGGCTGAAGATTTAAAACTTAGCGCTTCTTTGGAGGCAACCCATGTTTTCTTTTAATGCATTTAGATTTGATTTTTCTTTTAGTTTATTATAAATTTAATTTTAATTTTTATTTTGTAGGATTGCACGAGTTTGAAAGTCACCGGACGGAGCTGTTTTATACACCTACATTGATGGCTGTTTTTGAGCAGTATGGAGTTAGAATCTGGAAAAGTGCTTCAAAGAGCAACTGTAGACAATTGTCTTAGCTTTCCAGTAAAAAAAAATCAGCCCATTTGGACATATACAGCTCCAGATATCGCAAAAATACTGAACGCCGCGCGTGCAGAATTTTAAAGACGAATTAGAAGAGAAATTAAGAACTTTTTGCATTCTTTTTGTTTTTCTTTTTTTCCTTTCCCATTGAGGAAAATGTGATATTCAAGTTTGGGGGAAGGTTTACAAATTTTTTATTATTTTATTTTATATATTTTTGAAAAGAAAAAACAAAACAAAAGGGATTTCAATTGGGCTCACCAGTACACTTTTGAGTTCTTTATTGTGCTAAGCGTTGAAATAATTTATTTTTAGAATAGAAAATTACTTATAAAGCAAGATTAAGCATACGTATTTAGTTTAGGATTATTGAATTTCAAAATTACATACACAATTATGACAGTCATGTATTATACATAAAAGAAAAATGTGATGCATTTTTCTTGTGATTATCTCCTTTGATCTAATCCTAAACAGAGTTTAAGTAAATAGAGTAATAATGGGAAAAAATTTTAAAAATGAATAAAGTCTATCTACTCCACTGTTTTGAGTTGCTTAGTAACTAGGGGTATTCAACATAAATGTTTACTTTTACGTCAAACGGCAACTTGAAATATGAGTATGCAAGGCACTCTAGGTTTGTGAATCATTGAGTAACCGGGTGAATTCATCACGAATGTTTGCATTCGCGTCAAAAGGCAAGTGACAATTTGGAGAAGAGACTATAAAAATAATAATAATAAATAAATAAATAAATAAATAAACTCTAGTTTGCTACTCGGTTTGTAGTAGTTAGAAGGGAAAATCACACATGAAGTTGTTACATAATATAATTACATTAATTGCATGACAAATATGATTTGGTGTGGAATTATGAATAAATAATTGCACTGGAGAAAGTGGGTATGCTAGGTTTTACTTTATTTGCTATTGTCTATATTTTTAATTGAAATTTTGATGCTTATATAATGAGATCTCTTAGTGTGATGAGTTGAGCCTATTATTGATTATTATTCCCTTATTCATGGTTTTACTTTTTTGCTTGAGGAAAAGCAAAATCATAAGTTTGGGGGTTGTTGCCGCTAAATTTGGTGTGGGGGCAAACAGATAGAACTTGTGGATTCTTGGGGAAACTGAATAGGAAAACCTGCGTACCTGTTTCGTCGGGCCTCGATCGCCGTTCCTACCGTGCACCTGCAAAAAGTGCGAGACACCGGGGTTGTTCCCGGCGACGCACCCTCCGACGCTCAAGTCAGTAATCTGGCAGACTATGAAAGAGCGTAAAAACTGGCGAAGGGTTGATTACCTCGCAATGGAGATGGATGGGGGGTATTTATAGGCGTCTTAGGGACTGGATTAGGAATGTAATCCCCGTGATTAGATAAGTAATATTCCTTGTGATCAGATAAGGAAAGTAATCTGATAAGGTATATACCCCCTAATCAGTTAAGGAATTTAATCTCTGGCTCCCAGTGGTAGGAGGGATGTGAATCAGGGCCGTTCGTTAAGGTTAATCAGGGACCTTGATTTTATCCCGGCGGAATGGGTGCGTAACGGGTTAAAACCCGCACCCACTTTGAGGTGGATCTATTCGTGGGTTATTGGGTTCTTGAGGTGAAGACCCGACACCCAGTTTGGACCCTTTGGTTGGTGAAATTACCGTTTTACCCCTGTACTTCGAGATTCGTGTTCCGTTTGGACGATTCCGATTTAACCCCATTTTCAGCCATATCACGAGCCCCCCACTCCCGAAGATTGATGTTTAATCAGGCTTCGAGGAGTAGTTTCACTGTTTTCACTGGCTATCAGGGTTGTATCGGGAACTAAAATGGAGCATTGCTGAATCGCGAAGGAGGCGGTATGGTGATTTTTCCTGCAGGTGGAACTCTTGAACCGTCGTCGTGCTCTTCTTAGTTAGTGGTTTGCCCTTCTCTGATTGTTGGGTGTTGGTGCGAAGGACGCCGAAGTCATGCTCGCGACGCAGTCGGCGCCGCGGACATTCGGCGATTGACGCCGAACTCACTCGGTGCCGAACTTGCCCCTGTAAGAGGGTCGGGGACACGAGCGTTCGGCGGGAGGTGCCGAGCCGAATTAGTGCCGAACTCACGCCCGTAATACGATCGGTGGCGCGAGTGTTCGGCGAACGGTGCCGAGCTGAAAACGTGCCGAACTCACGCCCGTAAAACGATCGGTGGCACGAGCGTTCGGCGAACCGTGCCGAGCTGAAAAGGTGCCGAACTCACGCCCGTAAAGCGATCGGTGGCACGAGTGTTCGGCGAACCGTGCCGAGCTGAAAAGGTGCCGAACTCACGCCTGTAAAACGATCGGTGGCACGAGCGTTCGGCGAACCGTGCCGAGCTGAAAACCTGCCGAACTCACGCCCGTAAAATGATCGGTGGCACGAGTGTGTTCGGCGAACTGTAGCGAGCTGAAAACGTGCCGAACTCACACCCGTAAAACGATCGGTGGCACGAGCGTGTTCGGCGAACTGTGGCGAGCTGAAAACGTGCCGAACTCACGCCCGTAAAACGATCGGTGGCACGAGTGTGTTCGGCGAACTGCAGCGAGCTGAAAACGCGCCGAACTCACGCCCGTAAAACGATCGGTGGCACGAGCGTTCGGCGAACCGTGCCGAGCTGAAAACGTGCCGAACTCACGCCCGTAAAACGATCGGTGGCACGAGCGTGTTCGGCGAACTGTAGCGAGCTGAAAACGTGCCGAACTCACGCCCGTAAAACGATCGGTGGCACGAGTGTGTTCGGCGAACTGTGGTGAGCTGAAAACGTGCCGAACTCACGCCCGTAAAACGATCGGTGGCACGAGTGTGTTCGGAGAACTGCAGCGAGCTGAAAACGTGCCGAACTCACGCCCGTAAAACGATCGGTGGCACGAGCGTGTTCGGCGAACTGTAGCGAGCTGAAAACGTGCCGAACTCACGCCCGTAAAACGATCGGTGGCACGAGTGTGTTCGACGAACTGTAGCGAGCTGAAAACGTGCCGAACTCACGCCCGTAAAACGATCGGTGGCACGAGCGTGTTCGGCGAACTGTAGCGAGCTGAAAACGTGCCGAACTCACGTCCGTAAAACGATCGGTGGCACGAGTGTGTTCGGCGAACTGTGGCGAGCTGAAAACGTGCCGAACTCATGCCCGTAAAACGATCGGTGGCACGAGTGTGTTCGGCGAACTGCAGCGAGCTGAAAACGTGCCGAACTCACGCCCGTAAAACGATCGGTGGCACGAGTGTGTTCGGCGAACTGTAGCGAGCTGAAAACGTGCCGAACTCACGCCCGTAAAACGATCGGTGGCGCGAGTGTGTTCGGCGAACTGTAGAGAGCTGAAAACGTGCCGAACTCACGCCCGTAAAACGATCGGTGGCACGAATGTGTTCGGCGAACTGTAGCGAGCTGAAAACGTGCCGAACTCACGCCCGTAAAACGATCGGTGGCACGAGGGTTCGGCAGCTTGTGCCGAAGATTCGGACTTGTTTGTTTCTCCTTGGGTGGAGTTTTGGCGGTTCTGGCGGATGTGACCCTCTGCGCTTCTGACAGATGTGACGTCGTCTGGGTTTTCTGACAGATGTGACGTCCATTAACGCTGCCTCCTGGGCTTCTGCCAGACGTGATGTCCATTAATGCCGCCTCTTGGACTTCTGCCAGGCGAGATGGTCATTAATGCGCCGTCTGGATCAGCGTGGAGAACAAGGTGACGTCTGGGGTCTCTTTTTGTCGTTTTGTGGGGGTGGGCCTGCGTTAGAGGCCCATTTACCTCGATTGAAGTGCTGGCTCATCTATAAAAATCCTCACCCCCTCCTCATTTTTTACTTTCCAAGCTTTTTGTTCGCGTCTTAGTCTGCTGTGAGAGCTTCAGGTGATCACTGACTGTTTTCCGGCGAAGTTTCCGACGAGTTCCCCTTTCAAGGTAACCTTCATATTTATCTTCTAAATATGTCTGTTTCCCATACTTCTTCTTCGTCTGAGCCCTCCCTCGGAGCCGACGGAGCTCCAACTTCGAGTCGAGTTGCCAAGGGTAAGAAGGTGTTCGGCAAGGACTCTATTGTTCAGGATCCGAAGCGCATGGGGGCGTTCGGCCAGCTGCCGGGACCGTTGACGGGGCTCCATAGGGTTCGAGAAATCCCAGAGGATAAGGCGGAACGGATAGTGTACGGGAGGGCGAGGTCGTTCGAGGAGAACGCGGCGAGGGAGACAATGGAGGCCGACGAGACGGTGTCGATTCTCTCCGAAGAGGACCTAGGTTCGATTCGGGACTGCTTCCAGATCCCGCAGGAGTACGAGCTTATGCTGCCGGGCCCCGGGGTTAGGGCCAACTCGCCGTTGCCAGTGACTATATGTTGCTGGCCGGTCGACGCCTTTATCGCCGGAGCTCGGCTACCTCTCCATCCGTTCGCGGTAACGGTTCTAAATTGGTTCGGGGTCAGCCCTATCCAACTTATGCCGAATGCCTGGAGAGTCATAAACGGCTTCGTACTCCACTACCAGGCGGAGGGGATTCAGCCGGAGTTGAATGTGCTTCGGACCATCTATCAGCTGCACCAAGGGAATAGGTCGGCCTATCGGTACTATCTGACTCCGAGGCATGGGGGGAGGCTTGTCGTTTGTCCGGACTCTATCAAGTACTGGCGCGAGAAGTATCTTCTGGTGCGTAGCGCGGAGGCCTGGCCTATTCCCGTTGGTTGGGTGGAAGGTGTTCCGAAGAAGGTGAAGGCGCCGCCGGCACTTCGACCCGAAGACGAAGACGCCGTACGGGCGCTTCTCGATCGGCCGAAGTACGACTGGAGGGAGTTGACCGAGGACGTCCTGTATGAGGGAGGGCTCGCTCATGTGAACCCCAGTACGCTGCTTTTATTTACCGTCTTCGTTTTCTTTTTGCTTCCTTTTCCTTGTCTTGTTCCGAGCTAATCAACTTGACTTTTGGCGCAGAACAAATGGACTACCAAGCAGTGCTGGCGTTGAGGACGAGCCTTGCCAACAAGGCCCCGAGGAAGAGGAAGAGGGTGGCGTCGAAGCAGCCGGTGCCCAAGGCCCCGAAGGCTACGGAGGTGGCCGAAGAAGTAGAGATCTTGGAGTCCCCCGTGGTCGAGGTCGGGGCCGCTTCGTCGTCGGCCAGGGTCGGCGAGTTGCCCGTCACCGAGGTCCTAACCATGGTGATGCCGCCATTGACAAAGGCGGCCGAGGAGCTTCTGACCGAGGCTCATAAAAGGATCCACGTCCCGGACTGGCAGGTTCGGAAGCACGACGGGTTCCTGGGTAATTCCTTGGCGAGCATGGAGGCCGTCAAGCACCTCGCCACGCCGAAGGATCGCGCGGCGATGGAGGCCGGACGAGAGGGAGACGACATCATCGAGATAGCGCGCTCGGCGGTGTCGGTAAGTGCTGAGCCGAACTCCCTCCTCTTCATGCCGACCTTCTTAAGTTTGTAATTTTTGTGACTTTTTGCATTTTATTCGCAGATCGTTGTTCACTTTGGGCACCTTACCGAGAGGTTGGCGGCCCAGGAGAAGGAGATGAAGAAGGAGAACGACCAGGCCCGGAAGGAGAGGGACAAGATCCGGGGCGAGCTCGACAAACTCGAGCTGAATTTTGAGGCGAAGTCGGCGAGGGCAACCTACCTCGAGGACCGGGTCAAGACGCTGGAGGACCAGCTTCGGCAGCAGAAGGAGGAGGCGGCCAAGCAGATGGCGGATGCGGCCGAGGCCCAAGCGGCGGCAGTGAAAAAAGCGGAGGAGGCGACTTTGGAGAAGGCGCAGGGCTACCTCGCCGTGAACATGGCCAAAGCTTTTGCCGACGCCCTCGCCCGGGTCACGGCGGCCTACCCCACTGTTGACGTCTCGGGTTGGCGGCTTTTCCCGGGGTACGTCGAAGGCTTTGACCCCGAATCGGAGGGGGAAGAAGAAGAGGAGGAAAGGGGCGACGACGAGCCCTTGGTCGATCCAGCCGCCGGAGCTCAGGGGTCGGTGGTCACCCCCTTGGCGACGGTTGCCCCTTCGGAGGCGTCGCCCTCGACCCCTTCTTGCCGCCCCGGGAAAGAGGTCGAGCACACTTTTTTTTTTTTTTTTTTGTGTAACGCCTAATAGCAGACTGGCCACCGCTACTTTTCGTAATGAATGAAAAACTTCAACTTTTTGGGCTCGGCTTCTTGCACTTGTCTGTTGTATGTTGAGTGTTCGGGAATTTACTAGAACCCCCGAAGTCTAGGACTTGGGCCATGTCTGAACTTTTGTTGCTCGTCTGTATTTCTTTTCAGCTCGCCCTGGTAGACCAAGAGCTCGAGCGCGCAGGGTCGGATGCCGAGGTTCGAGCCCGCACAGGGTCGGATGCCAAGGTTCGAGCCCGCGCCGGGTCGGATGCCAAGGTTCGAGCCGAGGCCGGGCTCGGGGCGACGAGGTTGAGTCTGGCGAGGTGTAGAGAGCGACTTTACGAGGTCGAGCTAGGACTGTGCCGAGCCAAAACCGAGCGAGGACAGCTTCAGCTTATCTTAGGGCAGCGGAACAGCGATATCCGGCGCCTGGAGGGCAGGATTGCCGAGATGACTGCCTCGGGTGAGGGCGATGCCTCGCCATCTGCCTTCACTAGTAGCCTTCGGACCAAGTGCTTTCGCCACACGCTGTCAAAGGTAACGGCGGAGAGGGACGACCTGCTTTCGGAGATTCAGCATTTGCACTCTACGGAGACTAAGCTTCGGACGGAGGGGGAGGAGCTGACAACTAAGGTGGCCGATCTCACGGCTGAACGAGATGAATTGGCGGCCGAAGTCGATGTTTTGAAGAGAGCCACCGTTGATAGGAGCATCGAAGTCACCCATCTTCGTCATCTCATCGCGAGCCATGTTGGAGTTCCGACCCCGGCCGTACCGGCCTGCTTTGAGGCCGAGGCGCAAGATGGTTCATTGAGGGGTCGGATCTCCGAGCTGGAAGCGGAGGTGGCTCGCCTGAGGCCGCGTTCGGGGCCGATTAATGTGAGGAGCACGTCATGCACCCAAGCGGAGAGCGAGCGTGGCATCACCTTTTACGAGATGGCGACCCGAGAGCGCCTCGGCCATCCGAGCCCGGGGGACGCGCAGAGCTCCGTGGCCATTTCGTCGAGCGGTGCATCCGTCGGGGTGACTGCCAGAAGCAGTGCCGAGGACACGTCTCAACTTGCCGGCCTGGGATCGGGTTCCGGAGGCAAACGTCGCCGTCCTCAAGTGTCCTTGAAGAGGAACATCCCTGTACCTCGGAAGCGTTGATGGGTCCGGGTTCGGTGTCTTGTAATCTTTGCCTTTCAGCTTCTTGTATTCGTTTAGTGTCTTGTAATATTGGTGTATGTAAGGGTTGTTTTTAATAAAGTTGGAATCGATTTAACTGTTGTCATATCATAGTTGCTCAATGTTTGCTCTGATTGTGGAGTCGTGGAACCGAGGTCTGAGACTTGGCATTTTTGATTGGTGTTGACCGCCGAACTTAAGCGTGTAATACGGTCGTTGGCTCGAACGTTCGGCGAACGGTGCCGAGCTGAAAATGCGCCGAACTTACGCCCGTAAAACGATCGGTGGCACGAGTGTGTTCAGCGAACTGTGGCGAGCTGAAAACGTGCTGAACTCTCGCCCGTAAAACGATCGGTGGCACGAGTGTGTTCGGCAAACTGCAGCGAGCTGAAAACGTGCCGAACTCACGCCCGTAAAACGATCGGGGGCACGAGCGTTCGGCGAACCGTGCCGAGCTGAAAACGTGCCGAACTCACGCCCATAAAACGATCGGTGGCACGAGCGTGTTCGGCGAACTGTAGCGAGCTGAAAACGTGCCGAACTCACGCCCGTAAAACGATCGGTGGCACGATGGTTCGACGAACTGTGGCGAGCTGAAAACGTGCCGAACTCACGCCCGTAAAACGATCGGTGGCACGAGTGTTGGAGTCCGAACCTTTGTAAGATCAAGGGCGTGGGAGTAGTTCCGAATGGCGAACTACCCCTAGCTCGCCTAGGGGCGAACTTGCGGAGTAGAGTCGAACCAAGTGTTGGACTCCGTACCATTCAACGGCTGTGGGAGCAATTCCGAATGGCGAGCTACCTCTGGTTCGCTCGGAAGCGATCTTGCGAAGTAGAATCGAGCCAAGTGTTGGACTCCGGAACCATCGTAAGATTAAGGGCGTGGGAGCAGTTCCGAATGGCGAACTACCCCTAGCTCGCCTAGGGGCGAACTTGCGGAGTAGAGTCGAACCAAGTGTTGGACTCCGTACCATTCAACGGCTGTGGGAGCAATTCCGAATGGGGAGCTACCTCTGGTTCGCTCGGAAGCGAACTTGCGAAGTAGAATCGAGCCAAGTGTTGGACTCCGGAACCATCGTAAGATTAAGGGCGTGGGAGCAGTTCCGAATGGCGAACTACCCCTAGCTCGCCTAGGGGCGAACTTGCGGAGTAGAGTCGAGCCAAGTGTTGGACTCCGGAACCATCGTAAGATTAAGGAATTAAAAACAGAGACGTAGTAGCAAATGCGGAAGAACTTTATTTATTAATATCTAATGGTCGGCTGCTTCTAAAGTTGCTAGCCGTTATTACAATGAAAAAAGAACAAAGGAAAAATTACTAGTGGTAGGAGAGGAGTGGTCCGACATCTCGAGTTACTTAGATAGGCGTGGCTGCCTTCTCTTGGTATTTCAGAAGATGGTCGGCGTTCCAAGTCCTGGGAATTTCTCGGCCCTCAAGATCTTCTAGCTTGTACGCACCGGGGCGGATCACTTTGGAGACTTTGTACGGTCCCTCCCAATTTGGGGCCAGTTTGCTTTTCTGTCCGGGGAACGAAATGGCCAGTTTTCGGAGGACCAGATCCCCTTCTTTCAGGTCGGTTGGACGGACCCGTTTGTTGTAGGCGAGTTCGATTCTTCTCCGGTAACTTTGCTGCCGTATGGCTGCCCTTTCCCGGATTTCGTCTATCAAGTCTAGGCTCGTTCTGAGCTCCCTGGCATTCTGTTCTTCTTCAAAGGCCATCAGGCGAGGAGAGGGTATCCCAACTTCTAGTGGGATGAGGGCCTCGGACCCATAGGTGAGATTGAACGGACTCTCGCCTGTCGGGGTCCGCTTCGTGGTTCGGTAATTCCACAACACATTGGGCAGCTGATCGACCCATAATCCCTTGGAGCACTTGTCGAGTCTCTTCTTGATGCCGGAGAGGATCTGTCGGTTGGCATTCTCGGCTTGGCCATTTGACTGGGGATGAGAGACGGAGGAGAAGCGGTGTTGTATGGCTAGGTCTTCACATAAGGCTCGGAAGGCAGCTCCAGCGAACTGCGTACCGTTATCTGTAACTACGACCCGAGGAACACCGAATCGGCAGATTACATTTTTCCAGAAGAATTGAACGACTCTATGTTCGGTAATTGTAGCCAGGGGCTCGGCCTCTATCCATTTCGAGAAATAGTCGACTGCCACGACTAGGAACTTCAATTGTCCGGGGGCCGGTGGAAATGGCCCCAGTAAATCCATCCCCCACATTGCAAAGGGGATCGGACTTGATAGGGAGGAGAGTGGTGCTTGTGGAAGGCGTCGGATGTCGGAATACTTCTGGCAGGAGGTGCATTGCCGAACGTGTTGTTCGGCGTCCCGTAGGAGAGTGGGCCAGTAATACCCGTAGTTTAACACTTTGCGTGCCAAGGCTCTGGAGCCGGAGTGGGCTCCGCCGATGCCCTCATGGAGCTCTTGCAGGGCGTAGTCGGCTTGTCCGGGGGAGAGGCATCTTAGGTAGGGTCGACCATCCACCTGGGTGAAGGAGCGCTTATACAGAATGCCTTCGACCAGTATGTAACGCTCGGCTCGGGTCCTTATCTTTCGGGCTTCCTTCGGATCCCTTGGGAGGTGTCCGTCTCTTAAAAACTCCACGAGGGGTTTCATCCAATTATCTTCGAGGGGGAGTGGCAGTGTTTCGACGGAGTTGAAAGCCTCGTCCTCTATGCTTGGCTTGAGGAGGACTTCTATCAGAACAGTTTGTTCGAGGCCTTGCAGGGATGAGGAAGCTAATTTGGACAGGGCGTCGGCCTGGGCATTTTCCTCTCTGGGGATTCTTCGGATGAGGGCCTCCTCGAAGAGCGCCATGAGGCTCTTTACTTTAGCCAAGTACTTTACCATCCTGTCATCGCGGGCTTCATATTCGCCGAGGACCTGGTTGACGACCAGCTGAGAGTCGCTGAAGATCTGTAGGCGTCGCGCCCCTGCGTTTCGGGCCTTCCCGAGGCCGGCTATGAGTGCCTCGTATTCGGCTTCGTTATTCGAGGCTTTAAAGTTTATCCGGAGGGAATATTGAAGGACAAAGTCGTCTGGTCCCGCAAGGATGACTCCAGCCCCGCTCCCCTCGTTGCAAGAGGATCCATCGACATATACCGACCAGATAGGCGGTCCCTCCGTTGTCTGCTCGGAGTCGGGGATAGTCGTTTCAACTATGAATTCGGCCAGCGCCTGCGCCTTGATTGCGGTTCGAGGCTGATAAGTAATATCATGTTGGCTCAGCTCGATCGACCACTTCATGAGGCGGCCGGAAGTCTCTGGCTTGTGAAGGATCTGCTTCAACGGCTGGTCGGTAAGAACGACCATCGAATGAGACTGGAAGTATGGCCGAAGCTTTCTCGCAGCCATTATCAGGGCGTAGGCTATTTTCTCAATTTTCGGGTACCGGAGCTCGGCGTCCCGGAGCACTTTGCTGACGTAGTAAATGGGCTTCTGAGTTCTTTCTTCTTCCCTGACTAAGACCGCACTTAGCGTCTGTTCCGAGGCTGCCAAGTAGAGGTAGAGGGGTTCGCTCGGTATGGGTTTGCTGAGAAGGGGCAGATTGACGAGGTAAGCCTTAAGCTGGTCGAAGGAATCTTGTTGTGGCTGCCCCCACTCGAACCCCTTAGCCCCCCTCAGGGCTTTGAAGAACGGGAGGCACTTCTCCCCAGACTTCGACAAAAAGCGCCCAATGGCGGCTAATCGACCAGTCAGTTTCTGAACTTCTTTGACATTTCTAGGCGGGGCCATGTCCAGTATGGCCCTGATCTTCTCCGGATTTGCCTCTATTCCTCGCTGGCTAACCATGAAGCCGAGGAACTTGCCTGATGAGATGCCGAACGCACACTTGTTCGGGTTGAGTCTCATATTGTGCTTTCTCAAAACATCAAATGCTTCTTGGAGGTCGGTCACGTGATCAATGCCCCGGATGCTTTTCACAAGCATATCATCCACGTACACTTCCATGTTTCGGCCAATCTGGGCCTGGAATACCTTGTTGACGAGGCGCTGGTATGTTGCCCCTGCATTCTTTAGGCCGAACGGCTTGACTCGGTAGCAGTAGAGTCCTTGGTCGGTCACGAAAGATGTCTTCGGAATATCCGGGGGGAACATCCTTATCTGATTGTAACCCGAGAAAGCGTCCATGAAGCTGAGGAGCTCATGTCCTGAGGTTGCGTCAATCAGTGTGTCGATGCTCGGTAGAGGGAAGGGGTCTTTTGGGCAGGCCTTGTTAAGGTCAGTGAAATCAATACAGATTCTCCATGTTCCGTTGGACTTTTTCACCATTACTACGTTCGACAACCACTCAGGATAATTCACTTCCTGTATGAACCGGGCCTTCAACAATTTGTCCACCTCCTCTTTGATGGCGAGCTGACGTTCGGGAGCGAACTTGCGCCTCTTCTGCTGGACCGGTTTGGACCCCGGATCAACACTGAGGCGGTGGACCAAGAGTTCTTCGGAGATACCGGGCATGTCTGCAGCTGACCATGCGAACAGGTCTTGGTTGGCTCGGATGCATCTTACAATATCCGCGTATAGTGCGGATGGGAGGGTCTTGCTGACAAAGAACCTGCGGGTCGGCTCCTGCTCCGAGAAGAGTACCTCTTCCAACTCGTCTACCGGCTCGGAGGTTGGCCGAGCAGCGTCTTGGGGGATCTCGAGTGTTTCTAAGGAGAGGACGGGTCCGAGGGTGGAAGTCATATAGCACTTGCGGGCCTGCTCCTGATTGCCCCTTACTTCCCCCACTCCAGCCCGAGTGGGGAATTTCATTTTGAGATGGTAGGCAGAAGGGACGGCTTCAAGGGCGGCTAGGCCGGGCCGACCCAAAATGACGTTGTAGGCTGCTGGGACATCTACGACCATGAAATCCATCGACTCCGTGCGGGTAGTTGGAGTTTTGCCGGCCGTGACATCGAGGGTGATTACTCCTTCAATCGTTACCGGTACTCCCATGAACCCATGGAGCTTGTAGCCGGCGGGCTTGAGTCTGTCTCGGGAGAGCTTCAGCCCCTTGAAGGCATCGAGGAAGAGGATTTTGACGGAGCTACCGTTATCCACTAAGATCCTCTCGACTTTGAAATTGGCCATGTGAAGGCTGATGACGAGTGCGTCACAATGAGGGGTGCGGACGCCCTCGAGATCTTCATCAGAGAAGGTGACGGGCACTCCGAGGCCTTTAGGAGGAGGGGTGGTTCGAACCGAGTTTACCTCTCTAATAAAAGCTTTCCGAGAAGAGTTTGAGGAGCCCCCCATTGGACCCCCGTGGATGAGGTGGAGGACTCGTTCTTCCTCAAACTCCGGCGTCTCTTCTCGTTCCGGACGTTTGTTAGCCCCCGGAGGCTGGAGAGGAAGTTCGGCTTGGTCCTTTCTCACAAATTTTGCCAACTGCCCTCTCTGGATAAGGGCCTCAATCTCGTTTCTTAGCGCACGGCAATCGTTGGTGTCGTGCCCATGGTCCCGGTGATAGCGGCACCATTTCTCTCTATCTCTTCTCTTAGCAGGGGTGTTCATCTTCGGAGCAGGAGGCAAGACCCCTTCTTTTTTGACTTCCATGAAAATGGTGGAAATGTTTGTGGTCAGGGGAGTGAACTTCTCGAATCTAGGGGGAGGCCGGCGCTGGCCAGCATTATCCTTCTGGAACTTTTTTGCTCCCTCTTCTTCCGTTCCTTTCCTCTTAGACCCGGAGGCGGTTCCTTCCCAGTTGGGCTGTTCCTCGGCCTCTTCAGCTCGGATGTATTTCTCAGTGCGGAGGAGGAGGTCAGAAAAGTCGTGCGGCGGTTTCTTAGCGAGGGAGGAGCGGAGGTTGGAATTGAGGATATTGGATTGGAACGCCGCGGTAGCGACGGACTGGTCGAGGGACGCGATGGTTCTCGCTTCAGCTGTGAACCTCTTCACGTAGTCCCTCAATTTCTCCCCCTTCTGCTGACGGAGGTGCAATAGTGAGATGCTGGTCTTCTCGGCCCTTCGGCTGCTGACGAAATGGGTGATGAACAGGGTTTCGAACTGTTCGAAGGAGAATATCGATGCCGGGGCAAGGCGAGAGTACCATTCTCGAGCTGGGCCTTTGAGAGTTGCAGGGAATGTTTTGCAGAGGAGGGCATCAGAAGCTTGATGGAGGAGCATCAAAGTTTTAAAACTTTCGATGTGGTCAACGGGATCGGTCTCCTCAGTGTAGTTCTCGAACTGGGGAGGTTTGAAACCGAACGGGACAGGGGCATCTACTATGGTCCGGGAGAATGGGGGTCGGCTAGGACGTAGTGTCCTCCCCCTAAGCTCCTCTTCCCGGTTCATCTGTCCCAAGAGCTTCTCCACCTCGTTTAGACGGCGGTTCATGGTGTCATCTCTCCGACGGTGATCTGCCGAGCCCCGAGACTCGTCTTCGTATGAGGGAGAGCGAGGGCTGTGGCGATGGTAACTTCGAGAACGACGAGGACTTGGTGTGCGCCTGGAGTTGGTAGGAGCGGGTCGAGGAGAAGGGGATCGCTGGCGAGGGCTCCGGACCGGGGGAGGGGATGGGGCCCTCGGCTCAATGGGGTTCTGACGGAGGTTGAGGGCCTGTTGTACCATTGCTTGGAATTGCTGGAACTCGGCACGGGTGATGGGTGCCTCATTGTTCCTAGGCTGTTGCCGACCTGCTGGAGAATGCCTCCTTCGATAATGATCGGGGGAGTCCTTTCTCCCTCTTCGGACGGGGGACCTCCTGTGCTCTCGGTGTCGGGGGGATCGCTCTTGCTGGCGGGAGGCTTCCCCCCGAGCCCGCTTTTCATCCAGATGGCGACGAAGGTCATCATCTTTCGGGCGTTTGGGAGGGGCATTGTGGCGACCAGAGGCTCGGGGATGATGGGAGGCCATGGAGGCACTGGAGGCGGTGTGGATGGAGATGTTCTCTTGGTGAAGAGGCTGTTTCTGGGGGTTAGGCCCCTTTGGATCAGGAGGTGGAGGGTTCCGTTGGAGCGGCTCTTCCATGGTAGGAGGGAGTTGCCCTTGTTGCTGAGCGGGATCAGGAAGGACTTCTTGCTGGTCGGGGTTGGGCACTCGGTTGGAGCCCCTAGATCTAACTTTGCGAGGCGGCATGGCAGGGGAAACCTGTTCACCGGGAAGAGGAGAGGTCCCTATTCGTTAGTTTCCCACAGACGGCGCCAATCTGTTGCAGCTAAATTTGGTGTGGGGGCAAACAGATAGAACTTGTGGATTCTTGGGGAAACTGAATAGGAAAACCTGCGTACCTGTTCCGTCGGGCCTCGATCGCCGTTCCTACCGTGCACCTGCAAAAAGTGCGAGACACCGGGGTTGTTCCCGGCGACGCACCCTCCGACGCTCAAGTCAGTAATCTGGCAGACTATGAAAGAGCGTAAAAACTGGCGAAGGGTTGATTACCTCGCAATGGAGATGGATGGGGGGTATTTATAGGCGTCTTAGGGACTGGATTAGGAATGTAATCCCCGTGATTAGATAAGTAATATTCCTTGTGATCAGATAAGGAAAGTAATCTGATAAGGTATATACCCCCTAATCAGTTAAGGAATTTAATCTCTGGCTCCCAGTGGTAGGAGGGATGTGAATCAGGGCCGTTCGTTAAGGTTAATCAGGGACCTTGATTTTATCCCGGCGGAATGGGTGCGTAACGGGTTAAAACCCGCACCCACTTTGAGGTGGATCTATTCGTGGGTTATTGGGTTCTTGAGGTGAAGACCCGACACCCAGTTTGGACCCTTTGGTTGGTGAAATTACCGTTTTACCCCTGTACTTCGAGATTCGTGTTCCGTTTGGACGATTCCGATTTAACCCCATTTTCAGCCATATCAGGGGTATTTGATGTGTCTAATTTATATATAAATATTTGTACTCATTTACCCATTAAATTGCTTGTATTCGTCTATATTGTGTTTAATTCGTCTTATTTCCATAAGATTTCAAGTAATTAATTATTTTTGAAGAAATAAGATTTTTGATGCAAAAAGTGAAGATTTTTGAAAAAAAATCAACAAACAAAACAAACATAATGATTTATTTATTTTTATTGATTTGTTGAATTTAAATTTTACAATTTTGGCAATGAGATAAATAAAATATAAATTTTAATTTGCCAATTGAGCTGAAAGTGCGATAAACAATTTTAAAAGGGTTTAAAAGAGATAGTATGATTTTTAGTTAGTTTAATTAATTTTAAACTAATTAATTTTATTTTTATTTTTATTTTTAAATCCTAATTATTGCTTTATTTTGTATGTGCAGCACGTGAAAGAGAAGAAAAAGAAGCAAGAAAGAAAAGAACAAATTAAAGAAGGAATGAAATAAAGAAAGAATAGGGTTTTTCTGCAAAATTAAACCCTAATTCCTATGTCTCCTACGCCTATAAATACAAGAGCAAAATAAGAGAAGAAGGGGAGCGCTGAACGAAGGGAGAGAGCGACGGCTGATCCCTAATCATTAATAATAATAATAATAAATAAATAAAAATAAAGAAAAAAGAGAGAGAGAGACAGCAGAAGGTGGGGGCGTGTGCTTCGGCTTTGGGCGGTGTGAAAATGAAGAGAAAGAGAGAGGTAGAGCACGTGGTGCCAGTGGTTCCCTGGGTGACGTGGCGGGACCCCAGCGATCAAGAAGAAACCGGAGAAACAGAGGCATCCAAGTCAGCAGGCACGTACGCAGTCCGTGACGTGGCGACGCGTTCTGCTGTGTAGGTGCGCACTCCGAGACGAAAACGACAGTGCTCAGAACGAAACAGACAGGGACAGAGAATAGAAATAACTGATTTTGCTTTCTGGAACGTGGTTCGGGGCTGTTCGGTTTGAAATTTGTTTTAAAAAGCAGTCCTTTTTGTATCTCTTTTCTTCCTCTAATTTTTATTATGCAATCCAAGACAGTATTTGTTAGTTGGAAATTGATTATGAACTAAATTTATTTTTCTAGGGCTTTGATGTAGCCTAGTTTTAAGAACACAATTTTAATTCCATATTAATTTTGTATTTTTCCTTGATTGTGTGTTTGATTTTCTTAATGCGTACAATTGGTGGATAGACATTTGTATGATTTATTGGATCATGGAGAGACCGAGAGTTAATCTGTGATTTAGACCTATAAAATTAAACACCATTAATTGAGCGATATTAGAGATGATTTACCACGATTGATGTGACCGTTAAGAAATCCACAGAACTTAATAAGTCTTCGATTAATTAAATTTGCATAGAGATATGACAAACTGTTAGTTGGAAATATTTTTGGAGTTGTTCGAGAGAAAGCATTGAATAATTTGGGGATTTCGGTCAACAACTTGGAAAAGTAATCTTTTTATTCATATGGAATTATAAATTGAGTGTGATTAACTAGGTGAAGTCAAAAGCCCTAGAATTAATTTTGCCATTAACAAATCACAAAAATTTCACATCCCGCTACTCTTAATTAATTTAGTTAAATTTTTAGATTAATTTAATTTAGTAGCCTTCTTTATTTAATTTTGATTTTCCAAATAGTAGTTCATCTAGTAATATCGGTACTCAATAAAAAAAATTAGTCCCTGTGGGTTCGACACTTTTTTCACTTAACTGTACTACTTGTTGCGATTTTGTACACTTGCAAATATTCACATTAGCTACAACAACATCGAACCAAGTGTTGGACTCCGAACGTGTTGTTTAGAGAGGTTCAACAGTAGTGGGAGCAATTCCGAATGGTGAGATCCTTTGTACTTGCTCATTCGCAAGCAGCTAAAGTGGCATCGAACTAAGTGTTGGACTCCGCACGTGTTGTTTAGAGAGTTTTTTGTACGTTCCAAGTTAAGACAACCGGAACATTTAGAATAGAGAATTTTCAAGAAATAAATTGCTTTTACTAAAAATAATTAAATGGCTGCTTCTGAGTTGCAAGCCATTATCACACTTAATAGAGACTGGCTAAATAAAAAGAAACAAGTTTTAAAATGCTTTAAGAAATCTCTAGGATTTGAAGTTGCTTGGAGCAGAGTTGAAATTTCTTAGAGTGGTGTTCAAACACCCTCTTGGTACTTCAACAAGTGCTCTGCATTCCATGTCCCCGGCACTCTCTTGTCCCCCGGGTCTTCAAGTTAATAAGCGCCAGGGCGGACAACTTTGGAGACCCTATATGGCCCTTCCCAATTGGGTGCCAGCTTGCCTTTCTTGCTGGGAAAAGAAATTGATAGCTTTTTGGGCACCAGATCTCCTTCTTTGAGATTAGTGGGGCGATCTCTCTTGTTGTAGGACTGCTCAATCCTACGTCGATAGATTTCTTATCGGATGGAGGATCTCTCGCGGATCTCATCGATGAGGTCCAAGTTACTGTGAAGCTCGTTCACGTTTTGCTCTTCGTTGTAGGTAATCAAGCGGGGGGAAGGTAGACCGACCTCTAGTAGGATGATGGCTTTGGAGCCGTAAGTGAGGCTGAAGGGAGATTCTCCTGCAGGGGTCCTCTTAGTAGTGCGATAGCTCCAGAGCACATTGGGGAGCTGCTCTACCCATAAACCCTTAGCAAACTTATCCAGTCTCTTTTTAGGCCGGAGAGAATTTGCCGACTTGGCGTTCTCTGCCTGACCGTTGGACTGTGGGTGTGAGATCGAAGAGAATCGTTGCTGGATACTCAGGTCTGTGCAAGAAGTGTGAAAGGCTGCCCCCGTGAATTGGGTCTCATTGTCCGTTACCAAGATTCGAGGCACACTGAATCAGCATACAACATTTTTCCAAAAGAAACGCTGAACTCTATTCTCTGTGATTGTCGTTAGGGACTCGGCTTTGATCCATTTAGAGAAATAGTCGATTGCCACAACAAGGAACTTCAGCTGGCCCAGCGCTGGAGGGAAAGGCCCGAGCAGGTCCATTCCCCACATTGCAAAAGGGGTTGGACTAGATAAAGAGGAGATTTGGGCTTGAGGTAAGCGGCGGATTGTTGAGAATTTCTGGCAGGGGCCGCATTAGCGAACATGTTGTTCGGCGTCGCTAAGGAGAGTGGGCCAGAAGTATCAATAGTTCAAGATTTTGCGGGCGAGGGACCTTGCCCCCAAGTGAGCGCCACACATCCCTTCATGGACCTCCTTCAAAGCATACTGGGCTTCCTCGGGGGGCAGACATCTCAAGTAGGGTCTGCCGTCTACTTGATTGTAGGAGCGTTTATACATGACTCCTTCGATGAGTGTGTACCGCTCGGCTGTGGTTCGGATCTTTCGAGCTTCTTTAGGGTCTAAAGGGAGGATCCCATTTATGTAAATTTTTGCAGGAGTACAAAATCGCAACAAGTAGTATAGTTAAGTGAAAAGAGTGTCGAATCCACAAGGACTAATTATTTTATCGAGTACCGAAATTACTAGATTAGCTACTATTTGGAAAATCAAAATTTAATAAATAAAGCAACTAAAATAAATTAATCTAAAGAACTAACTAAATTAATTAAAAAGTGCAGAATATGAAATTTTGGTGATTTGTTAATGGCAAAATTAATTCTAGGGTTTTGATTTCACCTAATTAATCTCACATAATTAATAATTCCAAGTGAATAAAAATATTATTTTTCCAAGTTGTAGACCAAAATTCCCTAAGTATTCAATGTTTTCTCTCGAATAATACCAAAAATATCTCCAACTAACAGTTTGTCATAGTTGATGCAAAAATTTAATTAATTGAAGACTCATTATGTTATGTGGATTTCTTAACAGTCACATCAATCACGGTAAATCATCACTAATTTCGTTCAATCAATGGTATTTAATTCTATAATTCAAAATCACAAATTACCAGTTCGGTCTCTTCATAATTTAATAGATCATACAAAAGTCGGTCAACCAATTGTAAGCATTAAGATCAAAAATCAAACACACAACCATGGAAAAATAGAAAAATAATATGAAATCAAAATTGTGTTCTCAAAACTAGGCTACATGAAAGCCCTAGAAAAAAAAATTTAGTTCATAATAAATTCACAACTAACAAACTTGTTCTTGATTGCATAATAAAAATTAGAGGAAGACAAGATAGACAGAAAAGAACTGTTTTGTTGAAAAAATTTGCAAACCGAAGTCTCGATTTTTGTACCCAAACAAGTCAGATCCTCTCTCTGTCTGCCTCGAAAAATGTGCCCAAACAAGTGAGAATATACCTATATATCCAACAACCTCCTCCTATATTCTAAATATACAGACGTACTGGATTATCTCATCAGTTCAATATGAAGCTGACTGGTTGATAGCTGTCTTAAAATAGAAGAAATGCATCACTCAATGTACAGTTCATAAAGACTAAATCAATTATAAATCTGAATAGTTCAAATAGACTAAACAAAAATAATTAAATTGTTCCCAAACCATATCACAACAGAATAGTTCACAATGACTAAACCAACTGGAATAATCTGTCATAGTTTCAAAATCAAACAAAGCAAATAAACTTCAAGAACAAAATATGAGTTTTAAGCTCACGAACACAAGAGTCTTAAACTCAACAGTAGTTTTACCAAGCAAGTGACTAATTTATTCTCGAAAGAAATAAACCGAAACTCTATCCTTGCACACTGCTTTATGTTTACTCCTCCATTTTGAGCAAATCATTATTTTGAAATCTATGTTGACAGATTCAACTCCTCCATCTTTTCTAGCTTATTGAAAACAAGAATATCAAGAGACACATCTCTAAGAATTCCAACAAATTTCACAAAGTATCTAGTTCAACAAAAGAACTTAGTACAATTTATAATTAGCTTAGCAAAAATGTAACGCAAGCATCACAATAAAGTTTCTTTAACTAAATGAAGAACAAGAACTATACTATGTTTTATATTGGAATGATAGAACAGTCAAATCAATTATGGTTAATTCTGAATCATCAAAATTGGAATGAAACAAGCATCCATAAAAGAGATATATTATCAAAATTGAAATGATATAACGACATTCTAAACATCGGAAACACATCGACAAGTTTTCATGTTACGTATTGGAACAATATGATTATTCTAAGTAAATTTCCTAGATATATAATACCATTAAAATTGGAATGACATTATATATTTGTGGAATTTATGTGGAATCATCAAAATTATCTAAAACATGTCAGTTGCCTAAAATTGATGCTTAAGTTTGAAATTCTCTATGGCTCCAATTGAATTCTAAATTTCTAAAAAATTAGGATGTTAAAGCTTTGACTCAATAGCTTTTAACTCAATTTCCCTTACAGTTTTGATAATTAGATCACTTTCGAGTCTCTTAGCAGGAGTATTAGCCATATTTTATTTCAATTGCACTTTAATTATAAGAAAGTTCAACTAGGCTTCTTTCAGCCTTAATATACTCCTCTTACTATTATAGAGTGAGTTATGAGCTACAGTGCATTATAGCTTGATTGTCGCATAACAAAATTAGAGAGTTACTTAAACTTCTTAATGAATGACTAGCAACAAGTTCTTCAGTCCACTCAGCCCCTTCTTCTGCAAAAGATAACGCATAGAGGTCTGATTTCATGGATGATAGCACAGTACCTGTTTGCCTTTTAATTTTCATAACATTTCTGTTTCTCCTAGTGTAAACACATATCTACTAGTTATCGACTTTCACTAAATTCTGAGCATCATAATGCATCAGATCAGCCATTCATTCGAAGAATGACTAGAGTAGCACAAAGCAAACTCTTGAATACCACTCAGGTATCTCATTAGCCTCTTAAGGGCACTCAAATGTGTATGAGATTATTAGTGAATCTGCAGATCATACCTGCCTCAAAGGCTATGTCTATTCTAGTGCAGATCTTTGTATATATGAGACTGTCAATTCCTTTAGAATGATCTGCCTGTTTCATAGTTGCACCATCATTAGGTGTCAACCTTTTATCATAATCATAAGGTATTTCAAAACACACTTTCAATCACTATATCCCCACTTTTGAAACACATTTTGATTTGATGAGTTTGACTAAGAGTTATCCTTTGCCAACCAAAACTCACCTTTATACCTATGGTGTCCACAATACCTAGGTTTTTCATGTTGAATTCTTTGGATAGCACAATTTTAACTCTATTTGTAATAGAGATGTCACTTCCAAGAACAAGCATGTCAACCGAACAAGTAAATAATAGCCACTATATTTGACACACCACAAAGTTAAAGGCACTGATCTGAATTACTTGATTCATATACTGGATATTTTAGAAATTTGTCAAATTATTTATTCGTTGGCTATACATGTTTTAAGAACATATAATGATTTTACTGAATGGTAAATCTTGTTCACTACACATTTTAGTTCAAAACCTTCCAGTACAAAACTGTTCAGTACAGAATATCAAGTACAAAACTTTTTCAATATCCTTTATGAATGACAAAATTTTCAATAGATGTAAGGGTAAGAAGAATACTTATTGTAGCAATATGACAAATATGTGAGTAGACATCAAATAAGTCTACCCCATTTTTCTCAGTCAATCTGTTAGCTACTAAAATGTATTAAAATTACTACTGAACAATCAAAATTAAGTTTCTCCTACAAAACCCCACTTATTTACTATAGTTTTAGCCCATTTCAGCAGATCAACTAATTTAAAGTATTATTGTATGACACCAAATCATCTCATTGTCTACTAAAGACTCTTCTTAGCTCATTTGTCATTTTAAGTTTAAGTGTCAGTATTACTGAATCTTGATTCCAACAGTGAATCATTGACTATGTCAATAAGACTAGATAATTTCATGCACTTATCTTTGATGAACACATTCTCAAAGAACTCTGTTTGTCTAGATTCTACTAATACAAATTACATAGATCAAAAATCTGTCCATAGAACAATATTCTGCACTTTCTAAGCACACACAAATATTTGTTGTAGGTCCTACTTTAGGCCTTCTAGGGTCATGTGCTCTAACATATGTATCACAACACAAATTTTCACTTTAACAAAATTATTGTGTTTTCATGCCATGATCTACAAGGTGTATTCAATTTAGAGTGTAGTAAGACATTAGAGATATGATTAACAATACAACATCACTCATAATTACACAAGACAAACAACAGTCAATAATATAGAATTCTATATTTCACTAATTGTTTGATTCTAACTTTTATCAATATCGTTTGACTATTGTAAGTAGAGTGCAGTAGAGATTACCAAATGCAAACTTTTCTTAAAATTGTTAAAACATATTCACCACATTTATCAAATATGAACCCTTGATTTTTAGCATTTAACTATAATTTTTAATTCATTAAGAATAACAAGTGTTTCATTCTTCATATATATGATAGACTTATATTAATCATCGACAAAAGAGATTAAATACTTCTGACCAACAATTATCTCACAAAGTCACAAAGCTACTGAGATCACAAATATCAGAATGTATCGATTCAAATTATGAACTCCTAGAGACCATACAAAATAATTTTCTAGTGATCAAAATCTAAATTTAAACTTCACATTTGTCATATTTAATGAAGTGTCATTTAGTATAATTATAAGTTTTAACAAGAACAAACAATTTAATATATAGTTCATAGTGATTCTAAATTTCAAAACAACTTAGATGTTAAATCTTTTTACTCAGTAGCTTTTAACTCCATTTCCCCCACAGTTTTGATAATTAGATCACATTTCCTCACAAACAATTGAATATATAGTTATCAAATCCTAACCAATTATGCTATGTTCAAGAACACAATTAGAACTATTATTATTAATTGTCTAATTTGTTAAACTCAACTTATACATGCGATTGACAATATATGCACTTTATAAGAGTTAATAAAAAATTACTCTATCTCATTTTACAAAATTATTTGCTTTCTCTAATGGTTCTAAGAATGTCCACTTGCTCAAACACATTGAGCGAAGAGTTCTTTCCTTTATTCGTTCTTCATCATCTTCATAACGCTAAATGAGATAATGACTAACATATTATAATTTGCACACACAGTACAATGAACGAGAAAGAACAAAACGTAACTAATAGAGTCATATCCTACATTAAGAGATGCTCTCTCCTAACTTACAGACATTTTTTATACATTTTATACATCAAAAAAAAAAATTATTTTATTTTATTAAAGAAGCAAATATATGATTTCACACAAACTGCAAACAATGGATTTATCAAAATATCGATACACATAGTATGATAAAATACTTAACAACCCTAAACATGCTAGTTTTCAAAGTGAGAATAACTATGATCTAAAACTCTCAATCATATGATCAAACGCATAAAACGTTAACACATTCATCACATGAAAAATACTAAGAAAGATTAGAGTAAATCATACCAACACTTCAAGTTAGAAGTGTTTTCCAAATTTGATGGAGAAGCCTGCGTAGTGCAGACTTATTCATCCGTGATGCATATCCATCGTCTCCAACACACAATTTGTAAGTAACTTTGAAGTTCCTACATTCATCAAATTGTTAAAGATTAGCCAATTAAACTAATTATTAACAATGTTTAATTCTAGCAACAATTTAATTTGGAGATCCAAACTTTATAGTCAAAATATATAGTTTAACTTATCAAAAATAGATATTTGGTTTTAGCACATAGCCAAAACAACTGTTCAACTTGTATTTAATTAAACAAATGATTAACACGGTCTTGAATTTAACCATTTAGCATCATAGTAATTCTATAATTCAAAACTTAAACTTAAAACGAATGTTTTGAACTTCTAGCACATAGTAAAATATTTAACAGAAATTTAACACGAGGAAAGTAAATAACTTATTTTTCACCATCTCTTCCCCTTCAATTAATTAGATTCATGTCTGTTTGGGAACAAATCCAAACAACAAACCATTCTGCGCCAAAGAGACCCAGCATCGAACACCTTATGTGCGTCTAAACTGCAAGCTCCTCTGAGGCTTCCAACTGTAGTAGAAAGCGTAGTCGCAAACAAATCCCTCAACAAATTCAACCAATTCGGCGACCTCTCCATAACAAACCATGGATGAAGCTCAAAGTTGGGGACCACACAAGAGTACTCCTCTCCCATCTCCTTCACTAGAATTCTTAATGGATCGGGTTCGGATCCAATAACACAAGAACAGATCTTGCAAGTGACAACTGAAGATCAAAAGTCCAAAACAAATTTGGGTTCAATCTTCGGGTTCGGATCTACACCCAATACACAACAAGCGAGATCGGGAGTTTGGATCTACACCCAAAATGGATTCGGGTTCAACCTTGGAGGAGGATTACTGGGCACGGCAGTTGATGGAGTTGTAGCGCCATCGATCGGCGACCAGTCAAGACGACGAGAGTGGCGCAGTCGACGTCACACCAGATCGAGATCGGATCTTCTTCGACGCCGTCGATCAGCCACAAGTCAAGACTACGAGAGCGGACCAGATCGGGATCGGCTTCGAACGAAGAAGACGACGATTCATGGCGAACGGCTATGGGATCGATGACTGGCGGCGAGTAACTCCGACCAAGATAGCAATGGTCGGGGACGGCAGTGACGGCGGCTTCGAGGGCTTCGACAAGATCCGACGGAGCTCATTTCCTCTCTTAATTAATCTCACAAATTGATTAATAGACTATCTCAAGATTGTTAGGTTTTGTAAGAAATTAACAATTGGAAATTAGAGTTAATATCTAGATCTACGTAGCTTGAGATATTCACCTTATGTATCAAAATTGGAATACCTAGACTACTATCACAAGCCAGTATTTATTTTTAAATACTGGTTTGGGTACTGGGTTCTCAACCCACTCAACCCGCATTCCGATATCCATACAATTAGTACATGTAACACACGTGTTACCCATAGAACAATATTACACATATTATTGTTCATTTAGTGAGAATATACCTATATATCTAACATAATCTTGCTTTATAAGCAATTGTCTATCCTAAAAAAAATCAATGCTTTAGCACAATAAAGAACTCAAAAGTGTAATGATAAGCCTAATTGAAATCTCCTTTGTTTTGTTTTTATTTTCAAAAATATATAAAATAAAAAATAAATTTGTACCCCTTCCCCCAAACTTGAATATCAGATTGTCCTCAACAGGAAAGGAAAAGGAAAAACAAAAAGAATGCAAAAAGTTCAGAATTTCTAATCTGATTTGTCTTAAAATTTTGCACGCTCGATGTTCAGTATTTCAGCGATATCTGGAGCTGTAGAAGTCGAAATGGGCTGTTCTTTTTGTGCTTGAAAGAAAGCTAAGACAATTGCCCACAATCGCTCTTTGAAACACTTTTCCAGATTCTGAATCCATCCTGCTAAAAAAAGCCATCAATGTAGGTGTAGAAAACAGCTTCTCCTGGCGACTTTTAAACTTACGCAATCCTACAAAATAAAATCAAAAATTATAATTATAATAAACTAAAAGAAAAATCAAAACTAAATGCAGTAAAAGAAAACATGGGTTGCCTCCCAAGAAGCGCTAAGTTTTAAGTCTTCAGCCAGATGTTTTGGCTGAGATGGTTATGTAATGCCACGATCCAACAACATCAAAACATCTTTTCTAATACTTCTCTTCAGGTGTGGATAAGGTTCAAGCTCTAGTTTGAGTCGTTTCTTTCTTGATGATGACGTTTTCAATATTCCTACCTCTTTGAATTTCAGCTAAGAAAATGGATGAATAGATGGTGCAGCATCCAAATACATAACATATTCAAAAATATTTTCTTTTTCAGATTCAAGACTTGCTGAATTTGTTGGACATACTTCGATTTGTAACTTTTCAACTTCAGCCTTATGTTTCGCGTCCACAATTAAATCAGTTTTACTTACTTGAAAAAATGACTGTTCTTTGGTAGGGAACTTTATGGATTTAAAAATATCAAAAGTTACTTGCTCATGCTGCATTTGTTCCACCATAATTGGTTTGTACTCTTCTTCATTTTCAACCACATTTTGTTCGCCATTTTCTTCTTGTGGTTGTTCAATTGTCCTCCTGCTTCTTAGTGTTATTGCTTTGACATGCTCCGTAGGGTTGGTCACGGTGTTGCGGGGTAAGTTTTCTGTTGTTCTCTCTGTAAGAATATTTGAAAGCTGACCAATTTGAGCCTTAAGATTGGGAATTGAAGCCGTATTATTTTGTATTGCCAAATCTGTCTTCTGCATGTATTGCTCTGTCTTCTACATGTATTCCATAAACATATCTTCAAGTGTCGGCTTCTTTTCTTGTTGTTGAAATTTTTTTTGTGGTCTAATTGCTCCTTCTTGATCGTTGTTCCAAGAAAAATTAGGGGTGTTTCTACATGCTTGATGATACGTGTTCGAATAATGATTGTTTCGATGTTGGAAATTGGACACGTAAATTACTTGATTGAAATTTGATTGAGCAAAAGGGTTCCCCACTTGGCAATCTGTATTTGAATGATTTCCTGAATAAAAATCACAAATAATATTACTTTGAATAGCATTAAAATTCATATTGGCTAATTGTTTGGATAAAGTATCAATTTGTGCAGTTAAGTAGTAATAGAATCAAGTTCAAAAACTCCAGCCACTTTTCTTGGCATTGTTCTCTCTGAAGACTACTGGTAATTATTAGATACCATCTCCTCTAAAAGTTCATAGGCTGCTTCATAAGTTTTGCTCATAAGTGCACCTCTAGCTGCTGCAACAACCATAGATCGATTTGTAACTCCCAACCCATTATAGAATATTTGAATTTGCTACCATTTCGGTAGTTCATGATGAGGACACTTTCTCAATAACTCTTTGTACCTCTCTCATGCATCATACAAAGACTCTGTCTCAAATTGAATGAAGCTGGTAATATCATTCCTTAGCTTCGCTGTCTTAGCCGGCGGAAAATACTTAGTTAGAAATTTTTGTGCAAGTCCCTCCCAAGTAGTAATACTACCGGGAGGTAGAAAATTTAGCCAAGCCTTCGCCTTATCTCTTAGTGAAAAAGGAAAGAGTCTCAATCTGATTGCATCATCTGATACTCCGTTGTGCTTGAAAGTGTCACAAATTTCTATAAAGTTTGCAATGTGAACATAAGGATCCTCGTGTGATAGTCCCCAAAATTGAACAGTCTGTTGAATCATTTGAATAATCGCCGGTTTAATCTCAAAATCGTTAGCTTCAATAACCGGCCTCTTTATGCTTGATGTTGCACCATTAATTGAGGGCATAGCATACTCTCTCAAAACCTTGTTCTCATCGTTCGCCATGATAATGTACTTGTATGTCTTGAAATATAAGTATTGAAAAAATAGAAAAACTAAAAATAAAAAAAATAACTAAAAATAAAAGTAAGTCAAAAGAAAATAAACTAGTAAAATAAAAACTAGTTGTAAAATAATAAAACAAAAATAAAAATCCAAACTAGTAACAGTCTAGCAACATTCAATATCAATAAAAAAATAACTAGTCCCCGGTAGCGGCGCCAAAAACTTGATGTAAATTTTTGCAAGTGTACTAAATCGCAACAAGTAGTTTAGTTAAGTGAAAAGAGTGTCAAACCCACAAGGACTAATTATTTTATCGAGTGCCGAAATTATTAGATTAGCTACTATTTGAAAATCGAAATTTAATAAATAAAGCAAATAAATTAAATTAATCTAAAGAACTAACTAAATTAATTAAAAAGTGCGGAATACGAAATTTTTGTGATTTGTTAATGGAAAAATTAATTCTAGGGCTTTTGATTTCACCTAATTAATCCCACACAATGAATAAAAATATTATTTTTCTAAGTTGTAGACCAAAATTTCCTAAGTATTCAATGCTTTCTCTCGAACAACACCAAAAATATATCCAACTAACAGTTTGTCATAGTTCATGCACAAATTTAATTAATTGAAAACTCATTATGTTATGTGGATTTCTTAACGGTCACATCAATCGCGGTAAATCATCTCTAATTTCGCTCAATCAATGGTGTTTAATTATATAATTCAAAATCACAAATTACCAGTTCGGTCTCTCCATGATTTAATAGAACATAAAAAAGTCGGTCAACCAATTGTAAGCATTAAGATCAAAAATCAAACACACAACCATGGAAAAATAGAAAAATAATATGGAATCAAAATTGTGTTATCAGGCTACATCAAAGTCCTAGAAAAATAAAATTTAGTTCATAATAAATTCACAACTAACAAACTTGTTCTTGATTGCATAATAAAAATTCGAGGAAGAAAAGATAAACAGAAAAGAACTGTTTTGTTGAAAAAATTTGCAAACCGAAGTTTCGATTTTTGTGCCCAAACAAGTCAGATCCTCTCTTTGTTTGCCTCGAAAAACATGCCTAAACAAGTCACGTCAAATCCCCCTCTGTTTCGTCATTTGCTCCTGGTCCCGCCGCCACGTCAGCGCTGACGTCACGTCTCCTTCTCTCCACGTCCTGTAGCCGCACACGTGAGCGTCTGCTGGGTTTCGTCCTCGAGTGCGTGACGTCACCAGAGAGAGACAGAGCTCTCTCTGTCATCTTTCCTGCCCCCTTTTTTTTAATTGATTGATTGAGTCGTTGCTCTCTTTGGTATGGCGTGTTTTTTCTTCTCTTGTTTGCTCTTCTATTTATAGGCACGGGAAGGGAGATTTACGGCTTATTTTTGCCGAAAACCCCCTCTTCTTCATTTATTTGTTTCCTTATGTAATTTGCTCTTTATTTCTTGCTCCTTTTTCTTCTCTTTCTTTTTCTTCAAACACGTGCTGCACACACAAAATAAAATCAGAAATTAGGATTTAGAAAAAAAATAGTTTAAAATTAATTAAACTAACTAAAAATCATATTCTCAATTAAAATCATTTAAAAATTATGCATTGCACTTTCAGCTCAATTGGCAATTATATCTTGCATTTCACATGGCAAAATTGTAAAATTTAAAAATCAACAAAACAATAAAAATTAATAAATCATTCTGCTTGTTTTATTTATTCATTTTTACTGAAAATATTCACATTTTGCATCAAAAATCTTATTCCTGCAAAAATAATTAATTAATTGAAAATCTATGGAAATAAGATGAATTATAAACAATATAGACGAATACAAGCAATTTTTATAGGTAAATGAGTATAAATATTTATATAAAAATTAGACACATCACCTATCTTTGAGGAGCTCGAGCAGGGGCATCATCCAATTATCCCCGAGTTCTAGGGGTAGCATCTCCATCGGCTCGAGATCTTCTTCCTCGATGCTGGGTTTTAAGAGAACCTCTATTAAGACGGTTTTTTCGAGCCCCTGGAGGAAGAGGAAGCTAGCTTTGAGAGGGCATCCACCTGCGTATTCTCTTCTCGGGGGATTCGCTGGAGTTGTGCATCTTCGAAAGAGACCAGTAGTTCTTTGACCTTGGCCAAGTATTTGTCCATGCGACCGTCTCGCGCTTCGTATTCCCCTAATACCTGGTTCACTACCAGCTGCGAGTCACTGAATATCTTGATGCGCTTGGCCTCGGCCTTACGAGCCATACACAGGTCGGCTATAAGGGCTTCGTATTCAGTCTCATTGTTCGACACCCGAAAGTTGATACGGAGTGAGTATTGGAGGACGAAATCATCGGGGCCAGTCAGGATGACCCCTGCTCCGCTCCCATCGGGGCACAATATACACGGTTTAGAACGGGGGTTCCTCTATCGCTTTGCTGGCGTTGGGGATTGTGCTCTCTACTATGAACTCTGCTAGGGATTGGGCCTTGATAGCGGTTCGGGGCTAATAGTTGATATCATGTTGGTTCAGCTCAATGGACCACTTCACACGGTGCCCCGAGGCCTCAGGCTTGTAGAGAACTTGTTTGAGCGGCTGGTCGGTAAGAACGACCACCGAGTGAGACTGGAAGTAGGGGTAGAGCTTTCGGGCTGCTATGACTGACGCATAGGCCATCTTTTCTAGCTTTGGATAATGGAGTTCGGCGTCCTTGAGGACCTTACTTACATAGTAGATGGGCTTCTGCATCTTATCATCCTCTCTTACCAGAACAACGCTGAGAGTTTGCCCCGAAGTGGTGAGGTATATGTAGAGGACTTCCCCGGGCTTTGGCTTGCTCAAGGGTGGGGGGTTGACTAAGTAGGCCTTGATTTGATCAAAGGAATCTTGCTGCTGTTACCCCCACTCAAAGCCTTTAGCCCCTCTGAGGGCCTTGAAAAACTGGAGACATTTTTCTCTAGACTTGGAGAGACAACACCCTATTGCCGTAAGGCATCCGGTGAGTCTCTGCACTTCTTTAACATTGGAAGGGGGAGCCATGTTGAGTATGGCCTGAATCTTCTCGGGGTTGGCTTCTTTGCCTCTTTGGCTGACCATGAACCCAAGGAATTTGCCGGATGAGACGTCGAAGGCACACTTGTTCGGGTTCAGTCTCATATCGTATCTCATCGACACATTAAATGGCTCTTGAAGATCAAAAACATGATCTGATTTGCTAATGCTCTTCACCAGCATGTCATCTACGTAGACTTTCATATTCCTACTGATCTGTTCTTTAAAGACCTTGTTAACAAGGCGCTGATAGGTGGCACCGGCGTTCTTGAGCCCGAAGGGCATGACCCGGTAGCAATATAGACCCTGGTCGGTGACGAAAGAGGTCTTCGGAATATCTGGAGGGAACATTCTGATCTGGTTGTACCCAGAAAATGCATCCATGAAAGTTAAGAGTTCGTGGCCTGAGGTTACATCAATCAGGGAATTAATGCTCGGGAGCGGGAACGAATCTTTGGGGCAGGCTTTGTTTAGATCCGTGAAGTCAGTGCAGATCCTCCAGCTCTTGTTGGCTTTTTTGACCATCATGACATTCAGAATAGTTGACCTCCTGTATGAACTGAACCTTCAGGAGTTTCTCAACCTCTTCTTTGATAGCCTGCTGGCACTCGGAAGAGAATTTGCATCACTTTTGCTGAACAGGTCTGGCCCCCGAAGCAACACTAAGGTGGTGCATGAGAAGCTCATCGGAGATTCCCGGCATGTCAGTCGCAGTCCAGGTGAATAGATCGCGATTTCCCCTTATACACTAGATAATGTCAGATCGGACGGGAGGGAGAAGGACTTTGCTAATCTGGAAGGAATTTCATCTTCATGTGGTAGGCTGAGGGCATGGCCTGGAAAGCAGCTAGGCCAGGTCGGCCCACAATGACTTTGTAAGCCACTTTCACATCCACCACCATGAAGTCCATCAGCTCGGTTTAGGTAATTGGGGTTTTGCCAGTGGTTATGTCGAGAGTTATGACACCCTCGATCGTCACCGGCACCCCTGTGAACCTGTGGAGAGTGTAGCCGGCGGGCTTGAGTCGATCCCTGGATAGCTTAAGACCCTGGAAGGCTTCTAGAAAAAGAATGTTGACCGAACTGCCGTTGTCGACCAGGACTCGGCGCACATTGAAGTTGGCCATATGGAGGTTTATTACCGGTGCGTCACAATGAGGCGTTCGGACGCCCTCCAAATCTCTATTTGAAAAAGTGACAAGGATCCCAAGGCCCTTGGGGGGAGGATGGTTCTGCACGGAATTAATTTTCCAGATGAAAGCTTTTCGGGAGGAGTTCGAATCTCCCCCATTGGGCCTCCTTGTATGAGATGCAGTATAGCTTCAGCTTCAGAATCCGGGGTCTCGGCGTGCCGCTCGGTTTGCTTATTAGCCCCCTAGGGCGGGGGGCGAAGGAGGATCTGGACTGTCCTTTCTTACGAACCGGGAAAGTTGCCATCTCTGAGTAAGGGCTTCGATCTCATCTTTTAGGGCCTGACAGTCATCCGTGACGTGGTCGTGGTCCATGTGGAAGCGGCACCATTTGTCTCTATTGCCCAGCGTGTTGATCTTTGGAGGTAGTGGGAGGAGACCCTCTTTCCCGACTTCCATCAAGATGGTTGAGACACTAGCGTTGAGTGGTGTGAACTTCTCAAAGCGGGGAGGAGGGCGACGCTGGCCTCCATTATCTTTCTGGAGCTTCTTAGCTCCTTCTTCTTCTGTGCCCTTCCATTAGTCTCCGGAGGACAATCCTTCAAGAGTGGGGCTGGTGAGAGCCTCTTCAGCTCGGATGTATTTCTCACTCCTAAGCAAGAGTTCTGAGAAATCTCGAGGAGGCTTTTTGGCAAGGGATGTTCTGAGGTTGCCATTAGTGACATTGGATTGGAATGCAGCAGAGGCCACAGATTGGTCTAGGGAGGCGATGGACGGGCCTCGGCACTGAAATGTTTAACATAGTCTCTTAGCCGCTCGCCCTTGCTTTGATGGAGCAATAGCAAAGAGGTGCTCGTCTTTTCAGCACGGCGGCTACTCACGAAGTGGGTAAGGAAGAGCCCTTCTGTAATGCCCCGAATTCCAAATAAGACCGAATTCGAAGTTCCACGGGATCTTTACACTTCTCTTAGTACAATTTTATAAGGAAATTAAAAAATTTATTACATCAGAGTTACATCTTATATTACATTTAAACAGCGGAAGCAATTTACAATAATTACATGAATAAATTGTACAACACTTGAAACATTCTTTAAGCAGCATGCATACTTTTATCTTGTCAATCTCTTTATCCTGCACAAAAACTGTGGGCTCGTCAGTTCATTCAACTGACACAAGGATATAAAACATCAATTTTCTCCTACTTAGAAAGCACACACTTGTCACAAGCAAAATTACGGGGACCATCCTATAGATGTCGTGTGGTGTTGTGCACTTAGTCCTTAATGCAGTTGTTTATATTATATGACACTAATGCGCACTTGTTCGGATTCTATGCATCCCATACTACATAGGTCCGAGGGCAAGCCCTTAATCGTACTTCATCTTGTAGGGTTCAGTCCCTCGCCATGACTTAAACTACTACGGTAACTACGGTAAGTATCCTAGATGTTTTATGAGTTACGAGCCCATGTCCAGACAGTCTGGAGGGGAATCCCACGTACTGACATGACGCATCATGCAGGCAGACTATGGACAATTCAACCTCCGTCATGGAACGATGACACCACCCGTAGTCACCAAACACCCTATAAGCGTCGCCACCGGGACGATAATTTTGGAGTAGTGCTCACGCTATGTCATGACGCATCCAGCAAGCAGTCTGTGAATCACTCTCACACCGCCAATCCGATGGCCCTCATACTCGTATTTTTCTCTTACTTTCGTCACATCTCCACTATGTATCTAGTCCTTAATTTATTTGAATCATGAATAAAATCAATCCCCTACAGTTAGCTCTTTCCTCTATACCGGTTTCAAACATCAATCAACAACATGACCAAACTTGGTCTTTTCTATTCAATATCTCATCTTAAAAATATCTTTCAATGCCGGTATAAGGCTTAGCTACCCTCTGGCTTTCAATTCCATTTCATGTTCATAGCATTTGTGTATTCATATTCATAAGACTTTTCATAATTCATCATGATTTTTGATTTCACTTTCATGTACGATTTCATGCATAGAATAAATTTCATTTGTTACATTCAGAATTCATTCTTTCCACTTGACTCTCTTAGTCCCATTTTACCAATACTAAATCAAACATTCATATTTTTGACTTTCCTTTTATCAAAGATCTCTTTTCAAACTCTTTTAACCAATACATTTTTCTTTATCCAAAGACACTTTAAACTAACAATTTATAATAATTTATTTCTTGCAAAATAGTCTCAAATTCTCATTTACACTAGGCCAAGGGTTATAGAAAATTATCTCATGAAAATCTGGATATCAATTAATCGTCAGGACAGTCAATAGTTAAAGCATAGTCGGTCGACTGCTCTGCGATGATTTAAAACTCGGAAATTAAAATAGTCAGAACAGTCGACTGTTAAGGCATAGTCGGTCGACTGTTCTGCGAGGATTAAAACTTGAAAAGTAAATAGTCAGGACAGTCGACTATTAACGCATAGTCGGTAGACTGTTCTGCGAGGATTAAAAACTCGAGGAACTGAATGGTCAGGACAGTCGACTGTTAACGCATATTCGGTCGACTGTTCAGTAACTAAACTCCGAAATTTGGACAATAAAACAACATATAAAATTTGGGAATTTTTTTTATCAATCTTACTAGTAATAAACATGCATGATTGTTTAATCAATCCACTTTCATAACATGGAGATTTTCTTATAGTTCACAACATACAAACAACACATTTCTTCATATTGCGCTTTTCCACATTCATGAATAATTCAACATAAGGATTCATATCTTCTTAATTAGCGAACAATCATATTATCGAGTTATCACCACAATATTTATATTCACATCATTCAATCAATTTTACTACTTATTTCATGCAATTTCACATGGGATCATTTTCTCCTTAAACATGGTACTAACATAAAGTAATATTTCATTTTCTTGTTTATTTTAGCATGATCATGCGCATAAACCTAGCAAGGTAACTAGTTAGAAGTTGGAGAAAATTGCCCACCTTATATGGAGAGAAACAAAAGAAACTCCTAAGAACTCCTAGAATGATCAAAAGAGGCCTTCTTCTCCTAGTTTGAGCCACCACAAGTTATCTCCTCCTAGCTTGAAGCAAACCCGAGCTCTCTTTTTGCTCCTTGAAGAAATGTCGGCCTCCAATGGGAAAAGCACACACAATGGCACACCCCTCAATCTTTTGAACTCACTACTCTCTCAATCTTTTACTCACTAGTTGTATTTCTTTCTCTTACTCTTTTGATATAAATTAGGTGTAAAGATAACTAATGTAGGGGGGGTATTTATACAAATTTTTAGTGAGGATAGAAGACTAGGATTAGATCAAGTGGTTAAAGATCAAGGGCCTAGATGAATTAGGGAGTTGCCATAACTTCCCATGATGGAGTAACCACCTCTCCACCTCATCCACTCTCCCTCTCCTCCCATGCATAATCCAGCCAAGCTCAAGGTGTGCAATGCATGTGCTAGTACAAGCACGTGCCACCCTAGTGTCCCCCACTTACAAATTGTTTATGTTAGTTTAATTAATTGTCTATAAATTGAGTCTACACTACAAGTTAGGCTAATTAAAAAGGAATTAAATTAAATGGGCTTACTAATGGGCCAAAAGACCATGGGCTCTATTCATTTATTTAATTAATTAATTAATGTGGGCTACAAAGAGACAAATTAGCCTAGAATTAAAATTAGCATTTTTTTTAAAAAAAGTGAAGAATAATTGGGATTACTAGTTATGAAATATTTTAAGAGAAATACATGCATAAATTTGCACGTGCACAACACATAAAATCAGACAACTCCAAATATAAATAAGATTTGAAAATCCAGGGTGTTACATCACTCCCTCCTTAGAATAGTTCCGTCCTCGAAACTACACTTAAAGGGTGAGAAAATAGAAATACAACAAGAAGATAAGAAAGGAAAAAGGAAAGAAGATACAAATCAAACAAAGAGCTCAGGATGATCCTTCATCATCCTCTCCTCAGATTCCCAAGTTGCATCTTCAACCAACTGGTTTCTCCAGACTACTTTGACCATCGGTATTGTCTTGTTCCTCAAGACTTTCTCCCGACGATCGACAATCTAAACCGAAAGCTCAATGTAACTCAGATCTAACTGCAAACTCTCCGGCACTTCGGGCAAATGATGACTCGGATCTTGAATGTACCCTTTCAACATGGACACATGGAAGACATTGTGCACCTGAGACAACTCTTTCGGCAACTCCAACCAGTAAGCAGTTTTTCCAATCCGCTTCAATATCTTGTATGGACCTATGAACCTCGGAGATAACTTCCCAATTTTGTCGAAGCGAATCACACCCTTGCTAGGTGAAACCTTCAGAAAGACAAAGTTACCAACCTCAAACTCAAGGTCCCTCCTCCGGTTGTCTGCATAGCTCTTCTGTCTACTCTAAGCATCCACCAACCTCTTCTTGATCAGATCGATCTTTTAAGAGGTCTGCTGCACAATCTCAGGCCCAAATATCTGTCGCTCCCCAACTTCAAACCAACAAACAGGTGTTCTGCACTTCCTGCCATACAGAGCTTCGTACGGCGCCATCCCGATACTAGTCTGAAAATTGTTATTGTAGGCAAATTTCACCAGAGCTAGATGCCTTTCCCATCTACCTCCAAAATCTAGAACACAACACTGAAGCATATCCTTCAGAATACGGTTGACTCTCTCGGTCTGCGGATGAAAAGCAGTACTGAAATCCATCTTGGTGCCCAAATCTGTCTGAAGACTCCTCCAGAAATGCGAAGTAAACTGCACATCTCGATCAGACACAATGGTTAACAGAACACCATGATGCCTGATGATCTCTCCAACGTACAGCTCGGCCAACTTGTCCATAGACGAAGTGAGTTTCATCGCCAAGAAGTGAGCGGACTTGGTTAGTCGATCGACTGTGACCCAAATCGCATCATTGCCCTTTGAACTCTTGGACAAACCAGTGATGAAATCCATACTGATGTTATCCCACTTCCATTCCGGAATAGGTAACGTTTGCAATAGACCTTCGGGTTTCTGATTCTCGGCTTTGACCTGCTGACAGATCTCACACTTCGCCACAAACTCAGCCATATTCCGCTTCAAACCTGACCACTAGAAATGTTGCTTGATGTCCTTATACATCTTGGTACTCCCAGGATGTATAGACAAAAGAGTAGCATGTGCCTCTTGAAGAATACTCTCCCACAATTCTGCTTGATCCGGAACACAAAGCCTCTCTCCAAACCACAACACTCCATCCTTGATATGAAACTCTGACAACTTGCCAGCACCAACCTGCTCCTTCATCTTCTGAATCTCTGCATCTTCCTTCTGACTTGCGATAATCCTTTTATTCGGCGTTAGTTGGAGCCTTAGCTGAGCTAAAGATGATCCCAAGCCTTGCAGAACGACTTCAATACCAGCTCAATCCAACTCCTCTGCAAGATGCTTCTGAGTTGTAATCAAACTAGCCAGACTGCTCTTGCGGCTAAGTGCATCAGCAACAACATTAGCCTTTCCAGGGTGGTACTTAATCTCTGGATGAATGTCCTCAAGTACTTCCAGCCATCTCCTTTGCCTCAGATTCAGATCCTTCTGTTGATAGATGTACTTCAAGCTCTTATGGTCCGTGTACATGTTCAGCTTCTCACCATACACGTAGTGTCTCCATTACTTTAAGGCGAAGATAATCGCAGCCAACTCCAGATCATGAATCAGATAATTTTTCTCATGCGGTCTTAGTTGCCTAGACCCATAAGCGATCACTTTCCCTTCTTGCATTAAGACACAACCAAGTCCACGATGTGAAGCATCGCTGTAGACATCGTACTCAACACCTGCTCTAGGCAAAGCTAAAATGGTAGCGGTAGTCAGTTTCTCTTTCAACTCCTGAAAGCTTGTCTCGTACTGCTCAGTCCACTCGAAGTTCACATTCTTCTTGGTCAGACCAGTGAGCGGCACGGCTATCTGAACATAGCCCTAAATAAACATCCTGTAGTATCCAGTTAGCCCAAGGAAACTCCTGATTTCCTTCACTATAGTAGGCCTTGCCCAATCGTTCACCGCCTCTATCTTCTGCGGATAAGTTCCCACTCCCTCCTTAGAAAGGATGTGACCTAAGAATGCCACTTCAGATTTTCTGAAATCGCACTTGGACAACTTGGCATACAACTCATGCTCCTGAAGTTTCCTCAAAATTGCTGCCAGATGCTCCGTGTGCTTCTCCTCTGACTTGGAGTACACGAGGATACCGTCGATAAACACCACGACGAAAGAATCGATAAACGGCATCAGAACTCTGTTCATCATATCCATGAAAATTGCAGGTGCATTCGTCACTCCAAACGGCATAACTAAAAATTTGTAATGCCCGTGTCGAGTTCGGAACGCAGTCTTGTGCACATCTTCAGCTTTCACTCGAACCTGATGGTATCCTGATCGAAGATCTATTTTGGAAAAAACAGCCGCTCCTTGTAGACAATCGAATAAGTCATCAATTCGGGGAATAGGATACTTGTTCTGAATAGTGACCTTATTCGGCTCTTAGTAATCGATGCACATCCTTATCGAACCACCTTTCTTCTTTACCAATGGCATCGGTGCTCCCCAAGGTGATGCACTCGATTGAATAAAGCCTTTCTCTTACAGTTCCTCAATCTGCTGTTTGATCTCATCATACTCCACAGGCACCATCCTATACGGTGCCTTAGAAATGGGTGTCCTTGGCTGAATAGTGATGCTGAACTCTACATCACGATGTGGGGGTAACCCAGGCAAATCTTCCGAGAACACAATCGGGTAATCCCGATTCACAGGAATTTGCTGCACCTTTACAGGAATCCCCTTCTTCTTGCTGATAGTAGCAACCAAGCCTGAACATCTCCCCTTCCCTTGGAAAGTGACTTCAGGTCCACCTAGAGCCTTCACTATTATTTCTTTGGTCTTGTACTCGAAGCTTGCACTGTACACTGACATCCAATCAATGTCAATGATAACATCAACTCCCAAGACATTCAGCTCGATCAGATCAATTCCAAAAATTCTGTCTCCAATCACGATCTCGCAGTCCGCATAGTACCGATCAGTGGTTAAAGTCTCCCTTGATGGAGTAGCTACTGCTAAAATCTTGCCTGGAAAGACTTTCGGATCGACTCCCAAAACTTTAGCAAACTTAGGTGATACAAATGTGTGAGAGGACCCAGTATCGAACAAAACAATAGCTTTCTTTTCATTCAAATAAAGTTTTCCTGTTACATAACACACATTCGTTACATAACAGTTTCACTAAATAAAGCAGAAAAAAGAAAAACAACAGAAAACACTCTTAAACATCCTCCCTCGTACCAGTGATGACGTGATCTACCTCATCAGCGTCAGCTTTAGTCAAGTCAAATACTCGCCCCTGCTAGTACGGCTTCTTCCCGGCCTGCTGAGTTCGTCCCTTACGGACGACATCTTGCAACTTAGGGCACTGGGATCGGTAATGACCTGTCTCCTTACAATTGTAACAAGTCACCATAGGAGGTCTCACCCATGCATTCCCGGTCTCCCAGCCACACTGACAGCGTTCGCCCCATTCGGTTTGAACCTTTGGGCCAGCGGCTATCCCCTGACATTTTCAGCAACTACGGGCCTCTTCCCCACATTCCAGTTGTTCCTCCAATTCTGAACAGCGTGGAACTGCTCCATGTTCGTCTCAGTGCCTGCAACTCGTTTGACCAATTTTTCAAACCTCCTGATACCCAGGGGTATCATCCGTGATCTCAGACTTGGCCTCAAACAATGCTCGAACTTTCGAGCCTTCTGCGCCTCGTCCATCACCAGTTCGGGGGCATACCTTGAGAGCTGAGTGAACCTTGTCTCATACATCCTAACCGACATGCCGCCCTACTGCAGCACCAGAAATTCCATGGCCTTCTTTTCCTGGACATCTGATGGAAAATAATGACTGCGGAATTCTTCCAAGAATTCCTCCCCGCCAAGAATAATATCTCCCATCATCCGCTTCATCGACTGCCACCACACAGCCGCATCCTTCTCGAACTACAGTGCAGCCAACTTCACCTTGCTGCCCTCCGAAGTCTCCAAGACTTCGAAGATGGTCTCGATTTTTCGGATCCAATTGTCAGCCGCATCAGGGTCTGACTTTCCCTCAAACACATGTGGTTTAATTCTCTTGAATGATTCCATGAGTTTGATTACTTCGGGTACTGGATTCACAGGCATCCTCCCTTGGTTCTGATTCATGGCAACGACATTGAGTATCTGATAGACCCTTACTAACTCTGTTTCCAAGTCCAGACCTTCTCCGCTTCTAGCTCTTCTTTCAGCCATATTCGGATGCAAAAGATCCATTAAATTCGAAGTAGAAAATATAAACTTAAATCAACTCTTCATTTCATTGAATTCCAAACTTTATACATTCGAATTTAAAACATTTCTGACATCAAATGAAAGCAGTAAGAAGATACAATATTCTAGTTCCTACGGTTCCTCTTGGCTTCTCGAAGCTCTTCCCGTAGTTCCTTCACTTCTTCCTTCAGTACATCGTACATATTTTTCCTCTTCTTGAGTTCCCAAACACGATGACTGAGAGTGGCAATGCTCTCCTTGCACTTTGCACATTATGCCTGCAGCAGCTCCGCTCTCTCCCTCTGAGTCTCTACTTGCCTCTGAAGAGACGCAATGAGACTACTCGGAACAAGTTCTTCCTCGTCGGAGGAACCATCAGATGAATCCGGAGGTGGAGTGATCTCTCTGGACTCAGGCCATTCCTCTTCGAATTCTTCAGGATCTTCTTCATCTGAATTAGCTTGCCCGGGATAGTAATCCTCCTCAACTATGTGCCAGTCATCACCTCCAGCTGGGTCGAAGTGGTCCGCCATCTTAGAGAAAGGAGAAGAAGAAGTATAAATCATAGAGCAGCACAAATGTAAGTGACTTACATTTAAATCTCTAGACCCAACACATGCTCTAATATCCACATGTTCCTTATAAATTTGTATTACTTGGAAGCATGGCTCTGATACCATTCTGTAATGCCCCGAATTCCAAATAAGATCGAATTCGAAGTTCCACAGGATCTTTACACTTCTCTTCATACAATTTTACAAGAAAATTAAAACTTTTATTACAACAGAGTTACATCTTACATTACATTTAAACAGCGGAAGCAATTTACAATAATTACATGAATAAATTGTACAACACTTGAAACATTCTTTAAGCAGCATGCATACTTTTATCTTGTCAATCTCTTTATCCTGCATAGAAACTGTGGGCTCATCAGTTCATTTAACTGACGCAAGGATATAAAACATCAATTTTCTCCTACTTAGAAAGCACACACTTGTCACAAGCAAAACTACATGGACTATCCTATAGATGTCGTGTGGTGCTATGCACTTAGTCCTTAATGCAGTTGTTTATATTATATGACACTAATGTGCACTTGTTCTGATTCTATGCATCCCATACTATATAGGTCCGAGTGCATGCCCTTAATCGTACTTCATCTTGTTGGGTTCAGTCCCTCGCCATGACTTAAACTACTACGGTAACAGGTAACTATGGTAAGTATCCTAGATGTTCTATAAGTTATGAGCCCATGTTCAGACAGTCTAGAGGGGAATCCCACGCACTGAAATGACGCATCATGCAGGACGACTATGGACAATTCAACCTCCGTTATGGAACGATGGCACCACCCGTAGTCACCAAACACCCCACAAGCGTTGCCACCGGGACGATAATTCCGGAGTAGTGCTCACGCCATGTCATGATGCATCAAGCAGGCAGTCTGTGAACCACTCTCACACCGCCAATCCGATGGCCCTCATACTTGTGTTTTTCTCTTACTTTCGTTACATCTCCACCATGTATCTAGTCCTTAATTTATTTGAATTATGAATAAAATCAATTCCCTAGAGTTAGCTCTTTCCTCTATACCGGTCTTAAACATCAATCAACAACATGACCAAACTTGGTCTTTTCTATTCAATATCTCATCTCAAAAATATCTTTCAATGCCGGTATAAGGCTTAGCTACCCTCTGACTTTCAATTCCATTTCATGTTCATAGTATTTGTGTATTCATATTCATAACTTTTCATAATTTATCATGATATTTGATTTCACTTTCATGTACGATTTCATGCATAGAATAAATTTCATTTGTCACATTCATAATTCATTCTTTCCACATGATTCTCTTATTCCCATTTTACCACTACTAAATCAAACATTCATATTTTCGATTTTCCTTTTATCAAAGATCTTTTTTCAAACTCGTTTAACCAATACATTTTTCTTTATCCAAAGACACTTTAAACTAACAATTTATAATAAGTTCTTTCTTGCAAAATAGTCTCAAATTCTCATTTACACTAGGCCATGGGTTATAGAAAATTATCTCATGAAAATCTGGATATCAATTAATCGTCAGGACAGTCGACAATTAAAGCATAGTCAGTCGACTGCTCTGCGATGATTTCAAACTCGGAAATTAAAATAGTCAGGACAGTCGACTGTTAAGGCATAGTCGGTCGACTGTTCTGCGAGGATTAAAACTCAAAAACTAAATAGTCAGGACAGTCGACTGTTAATGCATAGTCGGTCGACTGTTCTGCGAGGATTAAAAACTCGAAGAACTGAATGGTCAGGACAGTCGACTGTTAATGCATATTCGGTCGACTGTTCAGCAACTAAACTCCGAAATTTGAACAATAAAACGACATATAAAATTTGGGTATTTTTGTATCAATCTTACTAGTAATAAACATGCATGATTGTTTAATCAATCCACTTTCATAACATGGAGATTTTCTTATAGTTCACAACATACAAACAACACATCTCTTCATGTTGCACTTTTCCACATTCATGGATAACTCAACATAAGTAATCATATCTTCTTAATTAGCAAACAAGTATATTATCAAGTTATCACCACAATATTTCTGTTCACATCATTCAATCAATTTTACAACTTATTTCATGCAATTTCACATGGTATCATTTTCTCCTTAAACATGGTACTAACATAAAGTAATATTTTCTTTTCATGTTTATTTTAGCATGATCACACACATAAACCTAGCATGGTAACTAGTTAGAAGTTGGAGAAAATTGTCCACCTTATATGGAGAGAAACAAAAGAAACTCCTAAGAACTCCTAGAATGATCAAAAGAGGCCTACTTCTCCTAGTTTGAGCCACCACAAGTCATCTCCTCCTATCTTGAAGCAAACCCGAGCTCTCCTTTTGCTTCTTGTAGAAATGTCGGCCTCCAATGAGAACAGCACACACAATGGCACACCACTCAATCTTTTGAACTCACTACTCTCTCAATATTTTACTCACTAGTTGTATTTCTTTCTCTTACTCTTTTGATATAAATTAGGTGTAAAGATAACTAATGTAGGGGGGGGTTATTTATACAAATTTTTAGTGGGCATAAAAGGCTAAGATTAGATCAGGTGGTTAAAGATCAAGGGCCTAGATGAATTAGGGAGTTGCCATAACTTTCCATGATGGAGTAACCACCTCTCCACCTCATCCACTCTCCCTCTCCTCCCAATCATAATCCGGCTAAGCTCAAGGTGTGCAATGCATGTGCTAGTACATGCACGTGCCACCCTAGTGTCTCCCACTTACAAGTTGTTCATGTTAGTTTAATTAATTGTCTATTAATTGAGTCTACACTACAAGTTAGGCTAATTAAAAAGAAATTAAATTAAATGGGCTTACTAATAGGCCAAAAGACCATGAGCTCTATTAATTAAATTAATTAATTAATATGGTCTACAAAGAGATAAATTGGCCTAGAATTAAAATTAGGCTTTAAAAAAAAAAGAGAATAATAATTGGAATTACTAATTATGAAATATTTTTAGAGAAATACATGCATAAATTTGCACGTGTACAATACGTAAAATCAGACAACTCCAAATATAAATAAGATTTGAAAATCCCGGGTGTTACACCTTCGAACTGATCGAAGCAGAAGATGGAGGTCGGGGCTAGTCGTGAGTACCATTCTCTTACTGGCCCCTTCAGCGTGGCCGGAAAAGTTTTGCAAAGAAGCGCGTCCGACGCTTGGTAGATCATCATGAGAGTTTTAAAACTCTCGATGTGGTCAGCGGGGTTGGACTCCCCATTGTATGACTCAAAATAAGGGGGCTTGAAGTTTTCTAGGACTGGTTCGGGAGAACGGAGGCCTGCTGGGGCAGAAATTCCTCACCTGTTGTTCCTCTTCTCTGTCAAGTCGGCCAAGGCGCCTCTCCATCTCGTAGAGACGGGGGTAGACCAAATCTTTCCTTCGGTCATATCTTGCTGAGCCCCGGGACTCGTCCTCATGTGGAAGGGGACTGGGAGTGCGATGGTGATAACTAGGGGCAGGTTGAGTACTGGGAGTACGGCGCCGATAGCTTGGGACAGGTTGAGGACTGGGCACCCGCTGATCGTGGTCGGGAACAACATTGAGGGCCCTCAGGACTGCTTCTTGAAATTGCTGGAACTCCACCCTTGTAATCGGTGCCTCCCACTCTCAGTGGTTCCGTGGGGCGGGTCGACCGATCGAAGAGCGGCTCCTCCTTTGACGACACCGGGTCAACTTCCTTCGCCTCCTGGGAGATTTGGATCTTCTGCGATCTGGTCTACGAGGAGATTGGGCTCTAGGGGACCAAATTGCTGGACCCCTTTGATGTTCACGGAGGGGTATCCCATCATGGGTCCACCTCTTATCCAAGCGGATCTGAAGATCTATTCCATGATGCCTGTTGTCAATAATGTGCCGGAGATCCTTTAGCATTGGGGGGGTGTGAGAGGCCATAGAGTCGGACAAGGGGTTATGTATTGAAACATGGTCATGATGAGGAGGTTGCCCCTGTTGACTTCGGCGGGAGGGTCCTATAGCAACCCCTTGAGGCCCTTGAGGAGCCTACTGGGGCTGAGGTTGCTGAGGAAGGGGCCATCCAGGCTGCGATTGCTGGACGAGCTGAAGGAGAGGCTGTCCAGGCTGCGATTGTTGGACTTGCTGAGTGGGTTGAGGGGGGACCTCCTGGAGTGGAGGAGGAGAAGGAGCGGGAGTGGCTCTGCGGTTAGAGACCATTGTCTTCCCCTTCTTTGGAGACATAGCTTGAAACTACTTTCGCTGATGAAATAGGGCTGGATCGCTTTTCAAATTTTCCACAGATGGCGCCAATCTGTTGCTGCTGATTTTGGTGTGGGAGCAAACAGATGAATTTGTGGATTCTTGAAGAAAACAAGTAAGCAAACCTATTGACTTTCACCTGCGTTTTGACTAGTTTCTCGCCACCGTTGTGAACCTACAAAAAGTTCGATACACTGGGATAGATCCCGGCGACGAACCCTCCGACGCTCTTGTCAGTAATTAGAAAGATTATGAAAGAGCTTTAGGTAGAAAAAGATTGATTACCTTGTTACGGTGAGAGGAGAGGGGTATTTATAGTCACCTTAGGAACCAGTTTCGAGATAAGGATAAATCTCTACTTCCTGATGTTTATGGATAAGAAGAGAGTTTGACTCGTTTCGTGATAAGATGGATTGTTTAAACTGTCTCTTAGGGATAACCACGAATTTGAATTACTTCTTATCCATCTTGGTTGGTTTGTAGCGGGTTGCTACCCATACATAGTAGGGCAATCCGTTTTTGGGCTAGTGGGCTTTGAAGGAAGACCCAGTTCCCAATTTGGACCCGTTTATAGGTGAAATTACTGTTTTACCCCTGAGAGCTTGAAGATTCGTACCCGATTCAAACGATTCCGATTTAATCCTATTTTTAGCCATATCAACTACTCATATCAAAATCGACAACATCTTAATACACTACGTATATCCATTCATACATACAAATAAATCTTCAAATTTTGAATACCATACCAATTCTAATATATAGAAAATATGACTATTGTCTACTTGTATCAATAACTACTCAGATCAATATCTTACTGAAATCAATCTGGACAGCATCTTAATACACTATGTACATCCAATCATATGTAAACATTAATCTACAAAAAAATGAAAAATAGAGTAATTCAAGTATATAAAAATTTTCAGGCATTGGAAATACAATATTCTTACCATACTACTATTCGTTCAATCTCCACAACATCTCAAAACACTACTTATATACATGCATACATACATTTAAATCTTAATACAAAAATTGAATTTTTTTAATAAAGAAATTAAGGGTTTTGGATTACCTTGCACATTTTGGAGTTTAGGCGTGTAAATGTTGATGGTGATGGTTAGGAAGTTACTAGATAAGCGCTGATATTTGCTCGGCAATTTTAGATTTCTTTTGAGCTGTAGAAGATAGGGCGCCAAGCTTCTAGTGGAGGGAGAGATGTGGAACCAGAGGGGATGAGGATTAGGGTTTATGGATTATGATTTTATGAATTTTGGGATATGAAAGAGGACACATTGAAGGAGAAGTGTGGGATTTGTGATATAGGGATTTAGGTTTTGGGTTCGGCAGTGGAGGGAGAGAGAAAAGTGAAAAAGGAAGGAGAAGAGGGGACCACTTGTTATATATATGTATTATTATACTGATGCCGCTATCTCCAACAACGATATCTTGCATAATTTTGTCGTTATTGAGGATAGCAGCATTAGTTATAAGATGTTTTCACACTTACAATTTTTTTCAAGTCAGAGAGTTCATAATTGAATATGAAATGCACTAATGCCGTTACTCCTAAAAGCGGCATATGAAATTTTTTTTTAACAGGTGCTGCTATTGACAACAACGACATCAAAATAATGTATGTCGTTGTTACTAATAGCATTTTATATTGACGTATCCAAAAGTGAGCTAATTTGGTGATTTTTTTTGGAAGTTGGTCAGTTTGGTAATTATTTTCAAAAAGTTTGTAATGCCCTGATTTTTCATTAAAAAAAATTATTTTATTTTGCACGTAGTGTGCACGTGCAATATTTTGGTTGAATTAAATCTTATAACTATTTTCATTGTGATGGTTATAAATATTTAAATTTGTGCTTTCAAATTATTTTATACAAAAGCCTTCTTTTAAATGAATAAAAAGCCTTTTCTTTTAAAAAGCCCAAAATGTAATTCATTTATTTTATTTTATAATAATTATTTTGGCCCATAAAACTAAAGCCCATGAGTCAATTTATTTTTTTAAATGCAACTTGTAATGTAGAATACAAACTAGAGTTTATTTTTATAAAATAAAATGCACAATTTTTGGGCCTAGTTGCATGCACGTGCACTACACGTACACGTGTAATATGCACTTTCTCCTAGCATGGCCAGTTGCATTCTTTGGAGGGAAACTCAAATTTTGAGTGGAGTCATGGAGTGATGGTTATTGGATCATGGGTAGTTTGTGTAACTCCTCATTAAATCTCCACCATTTGTTCCTAACTCCTACTTCAATCCTAGCCATCTATTTTCCTTGATTTTTAGTATAAATACCCCCCCCACTCCCCCCCCCCCCCCCCCCGCCCCATGGCTAGTTATTTTGTGCTTAATATTCTCTTCCAAACCTATAGTCTAATAGTATTATCTAGTAGTATTTTGTGAGTTAAAAGATTGAGTTGTGAGTGGGTATTGTGCTTGCTTTCAATCAAGAAGGAGAGGCTGGCTATTCATGTAACACCCCGCAAAATTGGAATTACAATTTTGCCCTCGTGTGTTACGCACGTGTATTTTGTAACGTGTTTTCATCCCGTATTTTGATTATCGACTATTTATTTATTTTCAATATTGATTTTTCCCTATTTTGAGTCAACAAAAATATAATATTTCGATATTTGTATTCTACGTGCTTTTTACGTGTTTTCAATACACGTATTAATTACATATTCTCCACCGCTACGTACAATATTTTCTATGTGTTTAAATTATTTATTTTATATATTTAAATCTATTTTATAAAAACGGAAATTCATTTCCCCCTATTTTGATTAAAATACATTTTTCAATTTTTTTGCACGTATGGTGCACGTGCAAATTTTTTATTCTCATTTTGCTACTCTCATTTTACTATTTTTAGCATGCATTAGTTTTATTTAGCCTTTCTTTTGATCCATGGACCTATAAACTAAAATGTAGCCCATTAGGAGAGGAGCCCACTAGATAATTAAATAAATTAATTAGTAATGAGCCCATGTAGCAAGCCCACTAGATAATTAAATAAATTAATTAGTAATGAGCCCATGTAGCAAGCCCACTAGATAATCAAACTAATTAATTAGAAATGAGCCCATGTAGCAAGCCCATTATTAAAATCACAAATTAAGTTATACATGACAAGTTACAATATTAGTACACATTTTTGAGTTATAGAAATGTGTTCATATTTGTTTGTGCATGTATGCATGCACACACAAATGTATTTGGACCATTTTGTAGGCTAAGGGAGGGGATTAATGGAGTGGTTAAGTTCATGGAGAGTGGGGAGATGAGAGGTTGGAAGTTTTAGGAGTTAAAAATATGAAGAGGTGAGAATTAAAAAGAGAATTAAAATGAGAAGTTATTAGGTGGGAGATTTTGCAATATAGTCCCTAGCATTGTCCTATAAATAGCAACCCATTTCTCATTCTTTTTCACACCAAAAATAAAATAAACAAGAGAAACAAGAGAGAAAGAAGAGAGTGTAAGAAAAAGAAAGAGAAGTAGTGTTCTTATGCTTTGGAGAAATCTTGCTAGGAGGAGAAGTTCTAAGTGTGGCCTTGGAGCTAGAAGAGGTGTCCTATCTTTTCATTGTTCAATCTTCAATTAAGGTGGGTGTTCTCTACTTTCTAATTATAGATAATATCATGCTAATTAAAAAGAAGAAATGCTTTATATTATGAATCTTGTTTATATGCTTAGGAAATTTGTATGTGTTGAATATACGATTCATGTGTAATATTGTTATACTAAAATTATGCTTGATACCATGATGAGTCAAATGAAGAAAGAAAGAAAGATGAATTAGATTATTACTACAAAATATGTCTACTATTGCATGTTGTTATGTAAAAATATAATTCTTCATAAAAGAATTATCCTTGATGATTAAGAGACATGTTTATCTTTATTACCAAAATTCAATTAGTTTGATGGTGGACATAAACTAGTCTTCATGAATAAAACTCCCAGAAATCAAGTTTTTTTGAGAAAAATGCAAAATCTATATCTAGAATGAGAAGGGGAATTATTTAAAAATAGAAATACATATTTTAAAAAGAGTTTGAAATGAGATTTGCTACTGTTTTTAAAATTTATCTCAGTCAAGAGAAATTTTATTTCAATATCATAAAGTGTTGGATCTTTGGATAAACGATTTTTAGGTAAAAAGAAAAAAAAAACTGTTATGGGTCAGTCGGGTAAATATTTTCGAAAGTGGACCAGTTTGGTAAATAATTTCAAAAGTGAACCAGTTTGGTAGATAATTTCGAAAGTGGATCAGCTCGGTAATTATTTGGGTTGAGGACCATTATAATAGTAGAGAAGTAGAGATTAATTAAGAGCATAATTTAGATTTTTAGAAGAAAAGTAAAGTGTTGGTATGAGAATAAATTGTCTCAAGGAGATTATTTCTTTTAAATTGAATACTTGATTAGTATACATGCTCAAATTGGATAATGAATTTCTGACTTAAGATTTTAATTATTAAAGAGTATGAGATTTATCGTTGTGTGAAATGATTTTTTCTTTTGAAAAGGTTATACTCTAAATTTTGTTTAAGAAAGGTTAATGTGGTTGAGATATATTATATGTGCTTAAGTTGCTAAAGAGACTTAAAGTGATGGATTTATGTCATGAAAAGAATTATTGTTTTCAAAGATTGTGAACGAATGAATCATGAGTGATGCAAAGATGAGACATTGATTAAAGTATGGATAAGTTAGAGACATGAATATAATAAGTTAAGACATGATTATTAAAGGGTATATGTACCCATGTTTCTTGTACATGAAAGCTTATGACTTTGAGTTAGTAAGACCTCGGTACCGGCATTATTGAAATAAAAGAATGTTGAGTTGTGATTTTGAGATGTGGTTATGGAGCCATCTCGTATTTGTTGACTAAGTCCGGTAGGAGGTAACAACTAATTCTACATGTGGAGATTATTCATGTCTTGAACTTAAGAAAATTTAGGCACATAAGTGGAGATGTAGTAAACTTAGGGAAACGTAAGTGGGGTGCTCTATATAGTCGGCGGTGGACTCCAAGACTATAGACCCAGTTGGTGGACTGAGGTTGCCCTGTGGGAGACGGATTATTATATTTTAGTCCGGGACTATGAGGACGGGTCGGCGGTGGACTCCAAGATCTTGAGTAGTCGGACGGATGGATTTTTGTGTTTACCGTCTCCAATGTATATATATATATATACTGGGCTAGAGGGTCACATACGGGACGGTTCGCACGATGTGGAATCTGTTATAACAGCTGGCGGTGGACTCCAAGGCTGGGATTCACATTCGTGGAATAGTCTGAACTTTGTTTTGCTACCGGGTAGTTTTCATGGCGAGGGATCGAGCCCTGTATTGTGAAGAACGTAGGTGCTTGCCCTCGGACCTATGTAGTATGGGATGCATAGAATCCGAACAAGTGTGCATTAGTGTCATCCTAGTATAGAAATGTGTGCATTAGGCATTAAGACATGACATACACTTATGTTTAGAATAATCACTTTTGACACTTTATATGTTCATTCAATCTTTTTGTGATTTGTTAAAGTATGAGATCGTTATACTATTCCCGGCATAGAGAGGATAGCCGTGTATAACATTTCGTCAGTTGTAAGTAACTGACGAGCCCACAGATTAACATGCAGGTAATGGACTATTCGCGAAGCTATAAAGTGGATATGTCGGTGCTGTTTTATTTTTAAAGATGTTGTAAATGTTTTATTGTAAATTTCATTCTTCCGCTGTGTAAAACCAAGTTGTAATTGAACTCTGATGTATTGTGAATAAAAAGTTTTAAATTTTCCTTGTAAAATTGTACGAAGTGAAGTAAAGATCCTGTGAAATCCCGAGTTTGTCCTTATTTGAAATTCGGGGTGTTACAGATGGTATCAGAGCATGCTTCACAAGTAGTACAAGTTTATAAGGAACGATAAAAAGGGACGATAAATTTGGGAACAAGCCAAAAGAGTCCTTCTGTCAACCGGGTGTAAACAACCCTAAGCGACACGGTACTTAAGCGTCTTCGGACCACCGCTAGCTGGGAACCGACTCTTACGGCTAACCCAAGTAAATCAGAACTTGATAGACTAAAGATTTGTTTAGAAAGAGTAGTAAGATCATTAACTATAGTCTAGAACCCGTGACACCTTATTGAGTAGTTACAATATTATTCCTGCGGACACTAGAGTGTGAGTTTCAGTCTATAGAGATTTAAATGTAAGTGATTTACATTTGTGTTGCTCTATGCACTGATATTTTCTTTTTCTTTTGGATGGCTGGAGTCGTGAATGCTGTAGTTATCGACTTTCATTCATGATATTTTTCTCGTATACATTGATATGAGAGTGTATGCAAGCACATTTTCCCCTGGGTATCAAAGTGGCGCAGTGGAAGCGTGGTAGCTTGGACCGTCATTCATGATACCTTACACACTTCCCACTCAAATTATTTTGTAGATTTTTATCATGGTACTTTCTCCGTAGTTAATATTTTTCAAATAAATATTTTCTTATGGTATTAAATCATTTGAATATTTATTATTTATCTATCTTCCTTAGTCTTGATATTTTAAACTTGTTTTTCAAACTTAAAATTTCGTCTTTCATGTATTTACGTCACTTTATGTTTACCCGTTTATATATACTATTACTTTACGTATTTTGTCAAGTTTTAAATTGTCGTTTATTAAATTAATATTGCAACCAATATTTTCTTCATTTATTATTTTGGATTTTTCTTATGAAGTTTTCTTAGGAGCAATCATTTTATATGATTTTGATTTCTATGGTACTATAGTATCTTATTCTATATGTTCTTAAACAAGATTGAAATTTTTTCTACCTATATAAATGTGACCTACTATTGTTTTGTTTGTTTACATTCGGTACTATTATTTCATATTTGTTTTGATAAATTCATTTTTCTATTAATCGCTATTCAATACTTTTATAGTTTTACACATCTTTAATGTACTGCATATACTCACTATTTATACAATATCTTTTCTCAAATTTTAACTGTCTTTACACTCTTAGTAATTACCTATATTTTTCCAATGATTTCTATATATGTCATATATTTTAATAGTATACATATCATTTTACCCTCATCTAATTACCTTAATACTTTTGTTTATGTCTATTGTCCTAAATTACTATACTATATAATTATTGTTTTCAATTGTGTTTTCATCTCGTGTATGTGCTTTACACTATTTTGTCTTAATGTTATAAATTATTTTCATCACTACAAAATTTTGTATATTCAAAAGTATTTCGACGTATACCTTTTATTTTTTCAAATTGTGTGTATAATTATTATAGTTCCCTTACAAACTATTTTATTAATTGATATACAAAGTCATTTTATGTTTTCAACAAAGTCTTATTCCCATTTATTTTTCCAAAATCTTATTCAATGGTCATGTTTTAAATTGCTAATTTTGCGGATTTTCTACAGTTTATTACATTGATAAATTTTTTTTTCTAAATTTCCTATTGACCATGTTTTCTTCACCACATTGTTTTCCGAACTATTTCGAAATTAACGACATGATTGACTTTACCCTTTTATCTAATAGCTTACCTAACATTATTTTTGTACGAAAATTTCTCTCAAACTATTCTATCTCCTGTCACATTTCAGTTCTTATGCCATTTTCCTAATTTTCTTGTTCCGTCTTGTAACATCTTAATATTCATAGTCTTCTTATAAAGAGTTTGTCTTGTTTTCCTTGTTGTATATACTACCTTTATTTTTCTTAAAGTTGCAGTTTTCTAAATACAATAATGATATTTTCTTTGGCTTGTACAAAATACAATCTTTACCCTAGCAAGTTCCGGGGACGGAACTACTCTAAGGGGGGGAGAGTGTAACACCCCGCAAAATTGGAATTACAATTTTGCCCTCGTGTGTTACGCACGTGTATTTTGTAACGTGTTTTCATCCCGTATTTTGATTATCGACTATTTATTTATTTTCAATATTGATTTTTCCCTATTTTGAGTCAACAAAAATATAATATTTCGATATTTGTATTCTACGTGCTTTTTACGTGTTTTCAATACACGTATTAATTACATATTCTCCACCGCTACGTACAATATTTTCTATGTGTTTAAATTATTTATTTTATATATTTAAATCTATTTTATAAAAACGGAAATTCATTTCCCCCTATTTTGATTAAAATACATTTTTCAATTTTTTTGCACGTATGGTGCACGTGCAAATTTTTTATTCTCATTTTGCTACTCTCATTTTACTATTTTTAGCATGCATTAGTTTTATTTAGCCTTTCTTTTGATCCATGGACCTATAAACTAAAATGTAGCCCATTAGGAGAGGAGCCCACTAGATAATTAAATAAATTAATTAGTAATGAGCCCATGTAGCAAGCCCACTAGATAATTAAATAAATTAATTAGTAATGAGCCCATGTAGCAAGCCCACTAGATAATCAAACTAATTAATTAGAAATGAGCCCATGTAGCAAGCCCATTATTAAAATCACAAATTAAGTTATACATGACAAGTTACAATATTAGTACACATTTTTGAGTTATAGAAATGTGTTCATATTTGTTTGTGCATGTATGCATGCACACACAAATGTATTTGGACCATTTTGTAGGCTAAGGGAGGGGATTAATGGAGTGGTTAAGTTCATGGAGAGTGGGGAGATGAGAGGTTGGAAGTTTTAGGAGTTAAAAATATGAAGAGGTGAGAATTAAAAAGAGAATTAAAATGAGAAGTTATTAGGTGGGAGATTTTGCAATATAGTCCCTAGCATTGTCCTATAAATAGCAACCCATTTCTCATTCTTTTTCACACCAAAAATAAAATAAACAAGAGAAACAAGAGAGAAAGAAGAGAGTGTAAGAAAAAGAAAGAGAAGTAGTGTTCTTATGCTTTGGAGAAATCTTGCTAGGAGGAGAAGTTCTAAGTGTGGCCTTGGAGCTAGAAGAGGTGTCCTATCTTTTCATTGTTCAATCTTCAATTAAGGTGGGTGTTCTCTACTTTCTAATTATAGATAATATCATGCTAATTAAAAAGAAGAAATGCTTTATATTATGAATCTTGTTTATATGCTTAGGAAATTTGTATGTGTTGAATATACGATTCATGTGTAATATTGTTATACTAAAATTATGCTTGATACCATGATGAGTCAAATGAAGAAAGAAAGAAAGATGAATTAGATTATTACTACAAAATATGTCTACTATTGCATGTTGTTATGTAAAAATATAATTCTTCATAAAAGAATTATCCTTGATGATTAAGAGACATGTTTATCTTTATTACCAAAATTCAATTAGTTTGATGGTGGACATAAACTAGTCTTCATGAATAAAACTCCCAGAAATCAAGTTTTTTTGAGAAAAATGCAAAATCTATATCTAGAATGAGAAGGGGAATTATTTAAAAATAGAAATACATATTTTAAAAAGAGTTTGAAATGAGATTTGCTACTGTTTTTAAAATTTATCTCAGTCAAGAGAAATTTTATTTCAATATCATAAAGTGTTGGATCTTTGGATAAACGATTTTTAGGTAAAAAGAAAAAAAAAACTGTTATGGGTCAGTCGGGTAAATATTTTCGAAAGTGGACCAGTTTGGTAAATAATTTCAAAAGTGAACCAGTTTGGTAGATAATTTCGAAAGTGGATCAGCTCGGTAATTATTTGGGTTGAGGACCATTATAATAGTAGAGAAGTAGAGATTAATTAAGAGCATAATTTAGATTTTTAGAAGAAAAGTAAAGTGTTGGTATGAGAATAAATTGTCTCAAGGAGATTATTTCTTTTAAATTGAATACTTGATTAGTATACATGCTCAAATTGGATAATGAATTTCTGACTTAAGATTTTAATTATTAAAGAGTATGAGATTTATCGTTGTGTGAAATGATTTTTTCTTTTGAAAAGGTTATACTCTAAATTTTGTTTAAGAAAGGTTAATGTGGTTGAGATATATTATATGTGCTTAAGTTGCTAAAGAGACTTAAAGTGATGGATTTATGTCATGAAAAGAATTATTGTTTTCAAAGATTGTGAACGAATGAATCATGAGTGATGCAAAGATGAGACATTGATTAAAGTATGGATAAGTTAGAGACATGAATATAATAAGTTAAGACATGATTATTAAAGGGTATATGTACCCATGTTTCTTGTACATGAAAGCTTATGACTTTGAGTTAGTAAGACCTCGGTACCGGCATTATTGAAATAAAAGAATGTTGAGTTGTGATTTTGAGATGTGGTTATGGAGCCATCTCGTATTTGTTGACTAAGTCCGGTAGGAGGTAACAACTAATTCTACATGTGGAGATTATTCATGTCTTGAACTTAAGAAAATTTAGGCACATAAGTGGAGATGTAGTAAACTTAGGGAAACGTAAGTGGGGTGCTCTATATAGTCGGCGGTGGACTCCAAGACTATAGACCCAGTTGGTGGACTGAGGTTGCCCTGTGGGAGACGGATTATTATATTTTAGTCCGGGACTATGAGGACGGGTCGGCGGTGGACTCCAAGATCTTGAGTAGTCGGACGGATGGATTTTTGTGTTTACCGTCTCCAATGTATATATATATATATACTGGGCTAGAGGGTCACATACGGGACGGTTCGCACGATGTGGAATCTGTTATAACAGCTGGCGGTGGACTCCAAGGCTGGGATTCACATTCGTGGAATAGTCTGAACTTTGTTTTGCTACCGGGTAGTTTTCATGGCGAGGGATCGAGCCCTGTATTGTGAAGAACGTAGGTGCTTGCCCTCGGACCTATGTAGTATGGGATGCATAGAATCCGAACAAGTGTGCATTAGTGTCATCCTAGTATAGAAATGTGTGCATTAGGCATTAAGACATGACATACACTTATGTTTAGAATAATCACTTTTGACACTTTATATGTTCATTCAATCTTTTTGTGATTTGTTAAAGTATGAGATCGTTATACTATTCCCGGCATAGAGAGGATAGCCGTGTATAACATTTCGTCAGTTGTAAGTAACTGACGAGCCCACAGATTAACATGCAGGTAATGGACTATTCGCGAAGCTATAAAGTGGATATGTCGGTGCTGTTTTATTTTTAAAGATGTTGTAAATGTTTTATTGTAAATTTCATTCTTCCGCTGTGTAAAACCAAGTTGTAATTGAACTCTGATGTATTGTGAATAAAAAGTTTTAAATTTTCCTTGTAAAATTGTACGAAGTGAAGTAAAGATCCTGTGAAATCCCGAGTTTGTCCTTATTTGAAATTCGGGGTGTTACAATTCAAAGGAGGAGAGCTCGGGTTGGAGGCTTGTGCGTGCATCAAGGAGGAGGAGCATTTCGTTGCAAGGACATTTGTCTAGGAGATTGCTAATTGTTCTTTTCTTCAATAAGGTGGGTAGATTCTCCATATTTCTAACTTAGAAATGCATGCTAGTTTAATTAGAAAAAAAAATTGAAGCATGAAAATGATTAAGAAGAGCACACTTGAATTGGGAAAAATGACTTCTTGAATGATTGAAATGTGGACACACATTGATATGTGGTTCTATTATTTAAGTTGTATGTGAATTGATTAGAATCATGGATTGATTGATAGAAAACACATTTTTACCATCAAGAATTACACACAAAAGTTAGTAGCTTGATTATACCCTTTTCATATGTTAAATAGATCCTTTGTGTTGATATGGGCATGAATAAATTAAAATATGTGTTTTATGTTAGGTAAATGATTAAAGTCAGAGAATTAAGGTGAAAATTCATTGATAAAAAGATTAGAATGCTACAATGCGAAGACATGTCGAAAAGAGAAGAAATGTAGTATTATAATGTATAATTTGAATTAGCATATGAAAATACGTTTTAATTGTTGCAAAAATTATTTTGCTCATACTGGTATGTAAATTATGTGAAGTAGTATTAATCTGGAGTTGTACAGTAATTTTTATGAAGACCAAATGAAATTGGGACTAGTTGAACATCGAAATGTTCTAAATAACAGAGAGCACGGGTTAAATGAATATGAAATTATATTAGTGACAACCTGAGCACGTAGCTCAAGTGGTCATAGGGTGCGGTTGGGTTCCCTGTGGTGATCGGTTCGAATCCTCTGGCCAACACATTTTATTCCATGATTTTTTTAAATAAAAGAAGAGCAGCAGCCGAGAGCTCTTATGGCTCTCAGCGCCTCTTTATGACGCAAGTAGCATTCGGCCTAGTGGTTGTGGCTTTCGGTTGGGTTCTCTGGGGTGCTGGGTTTGAATCTTGCCCTCGGCAAGATTGAAATTTTTTTTTTGGGGGGTTTTAATTGTCCAAAAATTATGAAAAAAATATGGTTATTCTTCTAAAAATATATGGGACTTTATAAAAATGATTTGAGAATTATTGCATGAAATAAAATGTGATTTGAGAATAAAATGTGTAATGAGCACTATGGTGTATAAGTGTATTTTTGGTAAAATTATAACTTGCAAAAAGAAATTAAAATGAAGAATTAGAAGATTAATAGAGTAAAGATTGAAGTGATATTATGTGATGGATGTGAATTGTGAGTATTCGTTAGTAATGTATAGTATTTCACATTTGAGAATGATGTGACAACTATGAAATGTGAATTATTCTCGTTGGAGAATAGTGCGACAAATTATGATGCGTGAATATCCATCTTGATTGAATACTAGTGATGTGGGTTTTTAATGTGAATATAATAATTCATGAGTACATGATGAATAGTTGAAATTAATGTATAATTGTGGAATATTGAATGAATTAGAAATCATGATCGGAAAAGTGGAATGCTTTTGAGTATGATAACTCAACATGGGAATTTATGAGTTAGAATTGCTCATTTTTGGAAATTGTGAATTGAAAATTGAAACAAAAAGAGTAGCTAAGTCTTCCCCGGCATTTGGAAATAAATGAAATGAAATATTGAAATGAAAGACCAAGGTTGGTCATGTTGAATGAATGATAAGTCCGGTTTAGTGGAGAGGCTAACTCTAAAGCTTTGATTTTATTCATAATTTTAATAAATATTAATGATTAGTACATAGTGAAGACGTGATGAAAGTAAGAGAAAAATATTAAGTATGAGGGCCATTGGATAGCGGCGAGAGCGTATCTCAGGATGTCCCATGATGAGTCTGGGCGAGGATACTGCTCCAGAGTACCGTCCCGGTGGCGACGCTCGTGGGATGTTTGAAGACTACGGGTGGTGTCATGTCTATAGTAGGAGCTGAATTACCACAGGATGTCTGTATGATGAGTCATGTCAGCGATGAGATTCCCTCCAGGGAGCCTAGACATGAGTTCGTAGGTCAGAAAACATCTAGGATACTTACCGTAGTTACAGTAGTAGATTAAGTCATGACGAGGGATTGAACCCTACAAAGATGAAGAACGATTAAGGGCTTGCCCTCGGACCTATGTAGTATGGGATGCATAGAATCCGAACAAGTGCGCATTAGTGTCATATAATATAAATAAATGCATTAAGGACTAAGTGCACAATCACAACACGACATCAATAGGGTAGTCCCCTTAGTTTGATATGTGACAAGTTTGTGTTTGCTAAATATGGAAAATAAGTTATACTATTTCCGGCATAGAGAGGATGGCCGTGTATAATGATCGTCGGTTGAATAAACTGACGTACCCACAGTCTTATATGCAGGTAAATGGCTTGATACAGATTAAAGAGGAACAAATGCTTAAAGAGGATACAATGTTGTTGTATATTTGTTTCATTGTTGTAAATTTTACTTCCGCTGTGCAATGTAAAGTGTAATATTGATGTAAACTCTGATGTAAAGTGAAAAGTTTAAATTTCCTTGTAAAATTGTACTAAAGGAAGCGGAAAGATCCTGTAGAACATCTCGAATTCAGTGTATTTGGGATTCGGGGCGTTACAAAGTTGGTCAGCATGGAAAAAAATTTCTTGATATTCACTAGGGGTGGACAACTATTATCCGAACCAACCAATCCGAACCAATCCAACCCGAACTGACCGGTTTTTAACCGAACCAATTGGGGGTTTGGATTGGATCGGTTCTTGATATTCAATAACCAATTGGACCGGTTCGGTTGTTGGATGAGGCTTTCAAATAACTGATGAAACTGAACCGACCATACCTCTATGCATAACTCCATAAAAAATATAGTTCTCCTTTAATTTCTTGAATATGCAAATAGTCATTTCTCATTTTCTTTGAGATACAAATAGTCTTTTTTAATTTCTTTAATACAAACCGAGCAGTTGTTCTACCTATATTTTGGTTCTCTATAATCCTATGTGTTATGTTGTTGAGAAATGCTTGATTTACAGTGTGACCCAACTTAATAGAATCATAAAGTTGATGTAACATTTAGTAGTTACTTTAATCAAATCAAGCAGAAATTATTTTCTAAATCTTTTTTTATTGTACCTGAAATTCAATTAGCTATGCTTATTGATGTTTCTTTCATGATAATAAACTAAAATTATAGAAGTATGCAAGTGAAAAAGCAGTTTATCTCACTCATTTAAACGTCATCATCTTAAACAATTAGTGCAAAATTCATTAATAACTTGTGGTTTTATGAATCTTCATTTTAAATTCATTTCTGAATAACAAATAGCAGGCTGTTTCTTAAGTTTGATTGAAGTTGATCTTTTAAATTTCAACAAAATTATGAATGATGTTGAAGGTGAAAAGTAGCACGTCAAACCGACCATCCAATCCAATCCAAACCGAACTTAATCGGCTTGGATGGAAACCGATCCAATTAAGGTTCGGATTGGTTGCGGATGAGAAAATTAAAAAACCAATCTTCTTTAAATCGATGGTGGCTGGTCCATATTAGATCGGATACCGACCGATGCCCACCCTAATATCCACCTTGTTACCTTGATACCTAAACGCCTCCAAAAGTTTCTAACCTCACCTTGATACCTATACCTCGCCGGCTACAGTAATTACTAATTACAATCTAGGTTAAAAAAACCAACACAACAAAACCAAACCAAACCAAACCAAACCTAACCCCAACTGTCGAATGCAACCCCTTTAACAAACCCTAATCCCATCTCCTCACTTTCAGAATCCAACTCAATCCGAATCGTCAATGGCGAGCACCGCGGTGGATCCATCGGGCACTCCGATCCCGACGTCGTCGGTCCTAATGGCATCGTCGAAGCACATATCGTCGAGTTGCAGATCGGAGAACCTGAACTTCATCAACTGCAAGAAGAAGGATCAGAACCCCGAGAAGTGCCTTGACAAGGGCCGCCAAGTTACCTCCTGCGTCCTCAGTCTGTAAGCCCCTTTTCGCAAGCTCACAATCTTTTTAATTTGATCAATTATGGTATTGATGGAATAAATTTTGTTTCTTGATGTCAATTATTTTGCGTCTATGATTAATTACAACGTGTTTGGAGTGTAGTACAGGATCTTGTAATAATTAGGTTTGTGTTGATGTAATGTGGTTGGAAACTTATACGGGTTCTGTCCGAATGATTGCGAAGTTGAAATTGTGGGGTTTGTGGTCTTATTCAATTACATACATGGAACAAAGACATACAAAGAGTGGACGGAGAAAGATAGGTGAAGATGGAGGAAGGCTTGTAGTATAGATTGTATTAGTAAACTGCCTACATCGGTCGATTAGAATCAGAACTTTTTTTAATCTGAGGAGTGCATAATTAGTGGAAGTTTAAGTTTTTCTCTAATTGATTATTCTTACCTGTTTTAAGGATCCGGTAAATCGGGAAACCTTTTAGTCGTAATTGGCAGTAAATTATTGTTTTTTAAGGGATCTCACTTCTATCTCCGAGTTGAATCATAAAGTACAAGGAAAAGGCATCTGATCCGATATATCTCTTTTGAGAAATCATATTATAGATCCTTGTGTGTGAGAGAGAACACATGATTTCAAATTCACTATATAAATATTGTCTTCCATTACTTGGTCTCAGTATTCTTATTTATTATTTGATCTCTGCATTCATATTCGAAGGGCTATATCTAACTCCACATCTCTTTACTTTCTCCTCATGTTCTTGGGCGTTCTTATATTATGGATTTTTTAATTTAAGGTGGTTCCTTCCACCGCTTCCTTGGAATATAGGAGAAGGTTCCACGTTTTTGAGGGTTCAGTGCATGCGGTTAATTTTGTCACCTCTTTATCAAAACTTGTATCTTCAAGTTTCTTTCTTTTCTTGTCCTCACGAATTATACATAAATGCATAACTGGACATTATAGAAAATTCATTGGAAGATACTTTGGGAAGGAGTAATGGTATGATGGTCATTTATTAGTAATGCGATCAACACTGCCGAGTGGTCTATATGAAATAGGTGATCTAGTTAGAGAATAGATGCAGCTCATGATTTGTGTTATAACCAGTGAAAGGTGCATGATGGAGCTGCATAGTTAGTGATCCCAAAAACTTGATTTGGTTTTACTTGTGCATCATACCTCAATGTTTTTTTACTGTTTTACTTGCAAATTTTACAGTGGAACTTTGCTGCATAGTAGGAGTTGGGTGGTTATGTTACTTAGACATCCTAAGTTCCTAACTCTTCTAATATGGTAATTTCATATTGGTTGATATATTGATGGTATATGTAGCATGGAGAACATTGTTGGTGCAAGTTGTCATCTTTGGGACTTGAGCATTTCCAAATGAAATATGAGGTGCTGCATAAGAGCTGTGGTCTTTCGTAGAATTTTTTAAAGTTTTTTTCTGGAAGAACACATTTGTTTATCTATGGAGGAGGCAATCTTGATTATGGAAAAAAAAAGTCAGACAATCCACACGTCTACATGTTAGATACCTCTTGTAATTTTGAGTGATTATAATAGATGCTCCTTATCTTCTACTTAATCTTGGAAGGAACTTCTTGATTGGTGAGTTAAAATCTGACTCATCCTTTTCATTGATCTAGCACATTGGAGAATGTCAAGTTACGTGCAAATATGTTTGTCCAGTGTGCTAATGGTGCTAGATGAACCTTCCCATATTGATGGGGTGTTTCTAATAGAAAGGAAACTTAAATGAGATTTATATCTTATGTAATCGTTTGTGGAGGACGATACTGCCCAGGAAATTAAAGCAAGTAAAGGAAGGCTTTGATTAGAGGATTATAATCAATGTAATTATATATCTAGGACATATGCAAAAAGTTTAATTAAATTCGAAATTTGAGTCTGTCTTTAACTAGATAGGCATACCAATATAGGCTTTTTTTTCTTTTTTATATCTGTCGAATTTTGGGGTTTGATGGATGTTTATTAGCGCTGAATACCCCAAAAAATAAACAATATAGGCATTGACACACCAATCTACGTTACTATTTTATTTTTGTGTTTATCTGTCAAAGTTTAAGTAGTTTTAAATTGTAGGATACCTTCTGATCTTTTCTTTTTGTGTATGACAAACCTAGCAAATATTGTATTGGAGATGCAATGGTTGCTCATTGATATTTAAATGACTTAAGTGCTAACTTAAATTGCCATTTCAATCCAGTTTTGCGAAAGGGAAATGTTATGGCTGATACAGATGGAACCATTCACATGTTTATGATAGAAGCTCTACAAAATAGATTTATGAAAATGTAATGGCCCTGAGAAATACTCCACTGAAGTCAACTTTGAGCTTAGTACATAGTCAGAAGTGTTTAAGATAATTTTCCATCCCAACAAACAACCTTCAAGTACTTCATTTAATTATGTATCACCATGAGTGGAAATTGAGAAATCATGCGTGTTCCTTTTTTGGAAGGATCGTCTTCCTTCTGGTTTACTTTTGACATTGGTTAGAATTATGACTAGAAATATCAAAGTACCCTAATAGATGTCAAATCAGGAAGACGTAAAATAACACCCTTTCAAACCCTTACATAGAATATGAATTTCAATTCCCCTTCCCCAAAGAAAAGGAACAAGCGTGTGCTCCTGAGCTCCTCTTGGATCCCCCCAACCACCACCGCCACCATACACATGCTCACACACACACATAAAATAGAACAATTAGAAAGAACAGAACAAGAGGAAAAAAGAAAAGAAAAAAATAGAAAAAATGTTTTTTTTTTCTTCCAAATATACGTGATTCTACAGTTTGATACGAAGTGGTCTGATAACTTATATTAGTTGAATTTAGTTGGTGATAACACTGATTCTTTATGGATTTGAGTGTTTTGACATTTTAGAGTCTAGATAAAATATTAGAAAATGAACTTACGTTGACTTGTAGCCAAATAAAAGTGATATATTTCACATGGTCTACTTTCTCGCTCTCCCTCCTTGCTTTCAGAGGACTTGCACTATCATGTGAACATACATAGAGGAGACTAATGGAAGACATAAAGAATGCCATCAAAGAGGCAGATAATTTTCCAGGGAAGATTTACCATATGAATTCCACTCTTGATCCTAGCAAAATAGAATTTGATTGTGAAAACTACGAACTCAATTTCTATTGAGCTTTATTCTTTATTCACATACCCAATCATTCTCAAATTCAAATTCATCCTATTTGTAAATGTATCTTAACTATTGTAGGTAGGAAAGAGCTTTACAGGCTTACCTATTAAGCTTGTTGGTGTCTTCGGTCTTATTTTGGCTGTGCATGGACCGCAACCGAGCCTTTTGCTTGTTTTTACATCAGCAAATTGAGTTCACAAAACTTCAATGAGAAAAAGAAAAAGACAGAGCTGACCCCTTAAGTATATATATATATATATATATATATATATATATATATATATAGGGTAAAAGGGATATGAGCAACTTGCTCATTTAGTAAATGAGCAATTGATTATGTGGCATGCATGTGATACATTGAACAACTAACCCTTTTAAAGATTGTCCAATCACATGTATGCCACATCATCAATTGCTTATTTACTAAATGAGCAAGTTGCTCGTACCCCTCTTCCCCATATATATATATATATATATATATATATATATATAGATATATATATATAGAGAACCATCTCACGATAATTTTCGTGAGAACTCCTTGTATAACCAATCATGTGGATGATCTGAACCGTTCACGTTGATTAGAATGACTAAATTGGTCAAAAAATGTAAAATAATGTCATTTGGAAATTCATTTATCCAGCCATCGTGTCATTAGAAAAAATAACGATATCTTGACATACAATTTGTAACACTTTAATGCATGGACAGACAAATCTTAAATAACTTGATCTCCCATCCTTGGACTTATTAAGACATGTAGATCAAAATGAACGGTACTGATTTTTTTCTTCTTCAGTTAATGCCCAAAAAAAAGTTCTTACATGGTTCTCACCAAAAGAGTTCTCACTGGATCATAGCCATATATATATATGTATATATATATATATATATATGTATATATATATATATATATATATATATATATATATATATATATATATATATATATGTATATTGTTCTCTAGTTGTTTTAATTTTTTTCCTTTAATTTTTTTACTGCTAATTTATTTACTAGTAGTAATCTTAATTTAAGTACATATGCATATTAAGGTTAAAGATAATTTAGTTTTTGATTTTGTAGAATCCTAATACCTAATGTGATTTATTCTCTCAGAATGCAACACTAGTCATTTTTCTTTGTAGTTCCAGCAACTGGTTGTTAGCTTAGTTTACTACCAAAATATCTATTCTCTACGTCATATTATGTAAGGATCAATTAATTTTTAGGAGGAAGGTTGTGTGTGTGTTGGGGTGGGGGATCCATCCAAAATTCTCCCACTTGGCATGGGAGAGATCATACTTCATGAGCTAGGTTCAATTGGTTGACCTTTTATTTGGTTAGAACTTAGAAGTACATGTGTGGGATCCTCTACTATACAACAATTACATTATATTGACCGAATTTGGAAGAGGTTATTTGACGATCTCTGTATTTTCCTTGTCACAGTAAGAAAACATGGGTAATGTATGTGAACTACAATAACTTGGCAAGGATTTCAGAATTTAGAACCTAAGGGCAGTCTATAAATTGAAAGGTGAGGGCCATGTGGAAAGCCCTCCAAACAGCTTGCAAAAACATTTCCTTGTCTTTCTTTTTTTATCTGGTAGTGTAAGGTAGCTCTTAAAAAAGTTTCTGTGGAAAAAGTGATAGGCGTTCTTGTCTTTATAAGTACAGTTTTATATAGAAAACTCTTACCTTATTTCATTACTAGGTTTGCCCGTTGACACGTGCCTACGACACGTCTTCGGAACGGTGCACCTTATTTGATTATATAAAATAATTTTGGAGGTCCAGCAAATTAATTGAAGTAGCAAACATAGAGCAAAAAAATATATTATATGATTTTTTTGAATTATTTTTAATGTTTTTAAAATTTTAAATTTTTTTAGTTTTTAAATTTTTTAAAAATTTAAAAATTTTTATTTTCTTAATTTTTTAAATAGAAGAGGGAGAGAGAGAGAGAGAGAGAAAAAAAAATATAGGAGTTGTTTTGGGTGGGAGATTTGAATTTGAGTTTTGGGGAAAATTTTTGGCGGGAAAATATGTTTTGTAAGATCAGATCGAGGCCTTTGATTTTTTTGGGGATTGAAGGAGAGCCACTTGATAGCTTTCTTTGTGTTTTATTATATAGATTGATCAATTGTTAGCGTTGCTTTTGACTTGCTGTTGTTATATTAGTTTTATTATGGCATAGTTTCTCTTGATGTTTCTTAATGAAAGCTTTATTGCAACCATTTTAGTAGCACTCGGTACTACAAACATCTTCTAGTGAATATAAAGTCCTTTGCATCAAAGGCAAGATGGACCCCTATAACCTTGATACTTGATAGATAAAATGTTTTTGAAAGAGTATTTGTTTGAAACAATTCAAATTGTCAAGTAAGTCTAGGGATATTGACCTATTCGAAACTGCATCAAATACTGGCATGCCCAGTGGGATATTTTAGGCAGCAAGGAGAGAAATTGGTTTTGTTCTTCCAATTCAGTCAGTGGTGTAGGCAGCCAATTCAGAACCTAACATTTCCAATAAGTTAACTCCAAATGGATCTATCAGAGTAAATTAGAAGTAATAAAATAGTGTTGTGGTAGTAGTTGAGTTTTGTTCCACATTGGATAAATAAGTGTTTTGCCTTATACTCTTTGTATACTCTAGTTAAAATAGTCAATAAAATATTCCTTTCTCTCATACTGTGAAAGTCAATATGGTATTAGAGCTGGGTTGGACTATGTTGGTACTATGTCAGGAGATGGAGGAGACAGTTATGAGGATTTCCATGGGATTCCTCATCTTCCTGATCAGAAGTTGGATATGTCCAACTGGTACATTTGGAATGGTTTGGTATCTACTACACACTATTTGGACGTGGATGGTTGGAGCAGATTAGCAATCCACCACCTGACCCAGTTACTTCGACTTGGAGGAGAATTGATAATAAAGTGAGGAGTGCTTTGTGGGCTTCGATGGAGGAAAATTGGTTCCTAACTATGTATTCTGCAACGCAGCAAAGGAGATATGGGACAAAGCAACCAAGGCGCACTCGGGCTTGAGCTTACTCTCTTCAACAGGAGTATTGTAATGCAAATATGAGATCCAGTGAGAGTTTGGGGTCATGTTTTCTGAATTTTAAAAGGATAGGCGATAAGTTAGGGGTGCTTCTTCCTTTTGAGGCAGATATTGGGTAGATGATTGAGCGACAATACAAATTGGATGTTATGACTTTCTTAGGAGGTCTGCCACCTGAGTTTGACACTGCGAAGGCATTGATTATTGGATCTAATTCACCTCAACATATTGTTGATATTTTTAGTTATTGAGGAAGATGTATCCCTCTCATTCTTTAGTTTCTGGTCAGTATCAACTCACAGGAGGAGATTCCTTCTCTGCCCTGCCAAGTGGTAACCTCAATATGGTGACAAGTTTGAAGGTCACAGAAGAGGATTTCCTGGAAGGAGGGGTGGGCATTTTGGTGGCCAGCCTGGAAGATGTGCAAGTGGAAACAAGAAATGGCTTCAAGGGTTTGAGTGTCACTACTTTCATCAACTTGGACACTTTAAGACAAATTGCCAATCTTTAGCCAAGAGTTACAAAATTTATCTAGGTATAATAGTTGCTGATTACTCAAAAGTGTATCCACAAGTAGGTTATCCACTTGCTCAGTTTGGTTTGGTGCAACCTTCTTCTACTGCTACATTAGTCAAACAAGGTATATCTTCTACTTGTCTAATTTCATAGACTACTAAATCTTGGGTGCTTGATTAAGAAGCATCTGATCACGTCCGGGGAAAGTTTATATCTAATTTAGTTAATACATCCTTACAGATTCTTTTAAATTTGCTTTATGGATCCTTTTGCCTTGTTTGGAGGAGACCTTAGACTATGTTTAATGTATGCCAGTCTTCCCTTCTAATATGGTGTCCATTAGTTAAATAGCAAAAACATTAAACTGTTCTATTTCCTTTTTTCCAGACATTGCATATTTTGTGTGTATAGTCAATTTATGATAGCTTCTCGCACTACTCAGTGGGATGCAATGTGTAGGATTTTAATATACTTGAGGAATGCTCCACGTCGATGTCTGATTTACACAGATAAACAACATTGTAGAATAGTTGGGTTCTCTAATGCAAATTGAGCGGTTATTCCACTACGAGGAGGTCTACTACGGGATACAACCTATTTGTAGGAAGAAATCTAGTGTCTTGGAAGAGCAAGAACAGTAGTTAGTGGTGTGACTAGTGTCAGCGCAGGGTCAAGACTATGGAGCCATAGTCAGCATCATTTGTGAGCTTGTCTTGGGTGACTCCTTGACGAGTTGTGGATAGTGCAGTTTGACCTGATGAGATATTGTGACATTTAGGCTTCACTTAATACTACATTGAATCCTTTGTTCAATGATCGTAAGAAGCATGTTGAGGTAGATTATTATGTTATTTGAGACAAGGTAGTTGGAACCGAGGAGGACCCTAAGCAAATAGAGGCGTGTCATGTGCATACATATAAGAAGTTGGTTGATATCCTTACCATGGTTTTAAAGATCGGCCGATCCCGATTTGCTCTGGCCTATGCATATCGTTTTTTCAAGGGGCCAATCCAATACAACCCCTAAATATTGGGATTGGAAGATAACTAGAGGATTGGTCGAGTTACCAATTGGATTGAATTGGATCGGATGAATCGACCCGATCCCAATCTGAAACCACCGTAAATATGATTAAAAAATTTCAAATTTCAAATTTTCTTTTCATGTGGATCCTTTTATCCAACAATGGAGATGTAATTGTGCAATGAACATTATTTAATGTCTAGCCTATATTTTTTCTTCTTCTATGTATGTAAATAAAATTCGTATTATTTGGTCTACCTATTTTTATTGTTCTAGTTTTGCTCTACATCAATAATTATCTAAAACTAATTAAAATATTCAAGTCTGTAATTGAAAATATTAAATTTGTAAAAAGAATAATTTAATTTAATTACTTCATTTTAAAAAAATTAATTATTGTTTTTTAAAAGTAATTTTATTATCAAAACATATTAGATTTTTTAATTTTAAAAAATGCTAGATGCGAAATTTCCGATACATTGATCCGATACTACCAATCCCGATCCAAATATTTAGAAAAACCTACTCCTGCTCCCATTCTCGAGTTTTAAAACCTTGATCCTTACTAAGCCATTGCCAGGTATTAAATTTTCAGTTTATCTGTGATAAATTGGTCATGTATATATATATGCACCAACTTGAGGGGAAGAGTAAATTAGAAGTAATAAAGTAGTGCTATAATACTAGTTGAGTTTAGTCCCACATTGGATAAATAGGGTAAATAGCGTGAAACCCACTTGTACAGAGGGGTCAAAGCATTTCACCCACCGTCAGAGTGAGTCAATGCACAACCACATAAGGTGGGTATGGCGTTAATCAACCATTAGTTTTTAAGTAACGTGTAGTGTACGTGCTTTATATATGATGAAAATACTCTTATATTGTTTAGTAGTTTTTTTTCCACATACAAGTACAAATATTTATTGCATATACACCCCTAGTAATATACTTATATAATTGTATTTGCTACACCCCTGAAAATATTAAAATTGTGGGAGACATTGTCAAAAAATAATTTTTTTCATCTCTCATTTGTACTATGTCTACCATTACGTACAAAACCCAACCCGAACCCATACTATAGCCCATACCCTTCCTCTCTCTACCCTCATATCTCTCTCTCTCTCTCTCACTCTCTCTCCTATCTCATCTCTTCATCTCTCCCACAGTCCCACCCTCTCAAACCCAAAAGAAATCCATTAAACTGGAACGTAACAAACCAGTCAAATCTAAACTCAACAAACCCATTAAATTTGAATCTCATCCAACAATCTCACATATTCCTTCTCACCCTCTTTGCTTTCTCTATCTCTCCTCTCTCTTCTCTTTCATCTCTTACACCCTCTCAAACTCAAATAAAAAACCCATTAAATTTGAACAATAAAATCCATCAAATCTAAATCCAAATCCAACAAACCCATCAAATTTGAATCCTACACAACAATCTCATCTCTTCCTTACCCTGGTTGCCTCTTCTGTCTCTCCCTATCTCGCTCTCATTCTCTTCTTTCTCTCATACTCCTTACATGTTCAAAACCCATTTAAATTCGAAATCCGAAACCTGAACTCAAAACTGAACCCAAAATTCAAAATAAGGGTATTTTCGTCATATACAAAATACGTGCACTGTACGTGACTTAGGAACTAATGGCAGACTAACGCCTTACCCATGTTAGGTGGTTATGTGTGTTGATCCACTCTGGAGGTAGGTTAAATGTATTGACCCCTCTTTACAAGTGAGTTTCATGTTATTTACCCGGATAAATAATCGTGTTGCTTTGTACTCGGCCTATTTAAGGAGACTCTGTAGTCTCTAGCTAAAATAATCAATAAAGTATTCCTTTCTATCATACTGCGAGAATCAACAGGATCATTGAAGGTGGGTGGTTATATGGCAATTCCAAACTATATCACATCCTGCTTTTACGCAGTTTACTATCCATTCAATCAGAACATAATATAATCAAGTCGAAAGTAGACTTGAACCAATTCATCCCCACCATTTCCTTAAACTCAGGATTTCAAGCCTTGAGGGGAAATGGGTGGTACAGATACTTAAAAACATAAATTTTGATGCATTTGATGGTTGTTTTTTTAGGTCCACTGCTACAATATCAGTGGATTTAGATGATTACACATCATTTGGAGTTGATTTCGCTGGATCCGTTGTTACGGTTGACTGAAAAGAGAAATTAGAGTTACAAGGGTGAGAGGGCCAAGTGGCTGTCTGCCGCACCTATTGTAATGCTATGTCCTGGCATGTCCTATCATTCCATTTGTTCCGAAAATGGGTCAAAAGTTACCCAAGCTTCAGATAGTATTCAAATCCTAATAGGTTTTGGCAGTTGTTATTACCCAGATAAATTTGGGTGCTTGAGATCCTGCCTTGTGATAGGACAAGTTATCTGTCGTATCCTTATATCATAACTTCACAAGTGCTCGTGAGAAACACGTTTCATAAAAAAGTATTGACATTGTCGTTGGGATCATGGCTGAATTTGAAACATATTCTTTCTACTTTTGTTGAAGATTTGTGAAGCTGTTATCGAAACAACAGAGGACTTATTGGAGCAGAACATGGGCAACTTGAAACCCTTCCTGATATCTTATATGGTTTACATTGTTGCTATGTTTCTTTTGTATCTCAGCTCTTATAAATTATACTTGTGGATAATGGTAACTGTAGACTGTTTAATATGGTTAGTGATGTAGAGCCTTGGAAACGAAATATTTGAGTTGAAACTTAAGAAGGTGTGGTTAAATAGTTGGTTAATTTCTTACAATTTAGAAGTTACATATGACTACTACTGGAGGCTACTTTGACATTATACACTTGAAATGCTCGCTCATTTTCCTAGTAAATGGTATTACAAACGGCTTGCAATTGATGCAAGATCAATTTCGAAGCTGTTGTGGTAAGGCAAACTTGCAGATAATCACCCTGTTTCTTTATTTAGGAAAGTAGATATCCTCCTGAACCTTTTATTATTGCAATTAACCACCCCCATGGTGCATAAATTAGCCCTTTTATCACTCATTATCCCCACCTCAGAAAGGGCAATTTTGGTCATCTAGCTCACCTTGAAAGAAATTAGAAGTTACAGTAGTTTCTATTTACCTCAATAAATCTTATGATAATTTTCTCCAAATTTACCCTGTAACAAAAATCAGGTTATTCTTTCTTCAAAAAAGAAAAAAGGGTTATACTTCAAGAAGTCTTTTTTTTTGGAATAAAAGTAGCGCCAGCTATTAGTTGATTTGTACCCCTACTTCAATTTGACCTCTTTTTGGATTTAATATTACGAAGTTACTGAACATGCTCCATCTTGTTGCAGATTGAAGAGCCTTCACCAGAATTGCAGCAAGGAGATGGATGCTTATGCAGGTTGCATGTATTACAACACCAATGAGTTCGACTTGTGTCGCAAAGAGCAACAAGAATTCGAGTCTGCCTGCCCCTGGTCCTCCCAGTAAATACTCTGGCAAGAATGTCATTATTACTGTTATGAATAAATACAGATGGAACTAGATGTTTTGAACTGAATTTCCCCTTCTCATGAATGCTTAATCACGTGGCGTGGATTTCGTTCTTTGTTCCTTCCTATGGTTTGTCAACTGCTTTTTTGTTCATTGAGGAGACATTGGGGAAAGAGCCTACTCTCCTTTTGGTTGATGTTGTAACCCGTCCTATGGATTATATCTGTACTTTTCAGTTGTTATGTTTCCAGTGGCCTTAGAGCATCCACAATGGTGTTTCTCATTTTGTTAAAAATGGCACCTACAGTTCTAACAAATAGCGATACATGCTGCAGTGGTTGTTTGCTATATGTTTCTCATTTTTGCGTCGGACAGTGACGGTATATGTTATACCGTCTCATTCGTTCACATGAATAATTAAAAATTTTAATTACTTATTAACTATATAAATATGTTAATTAAACAAATTAAATAATATAATACTAACTAAACCTAATTAAATAAACCTAACCTACCCCTAATAAAGCCACAATTCAAGGACGGTACAACATGTACCGTCCGAGAATTTGTGGAATATATATATATATATATATATGTATATATATATATTTATATATATATATATTTTTTGTAGCCGTAGGATTAAAAAAAAGTATTAAAAATATATAAAAGGGAAGGACGGGGTATCTTCTCCCGGACGGGGTATGTTTTCCCGTCCGACCCTTTTTTTTTAAAAAAAAAAAAGAAATTTTTGGACGGTATATGTTTTCCCGTCTCACTCGTTTAAAAAATCTTAAAATCGGAGCGACGGTATATGATATACCGTCCTTTATAATTTGAGAATTGGTATTTCGTTTCTCATATATGAGAAACCAGTATAACAAATTTGCTATAAAATGGCAAAATACAAAACCAGTGCAGACATCCGTTTCTTATAAAATGGCAATTTGCCAATTATAAAAAACCACTGTGGATGCTCTTAGAGCATCCACAATGGTTTACTATATTTGCCAATTTTTTATTTTTTGAGAAAGCATTGCTATATTTGCCAATTTCTCATTTTTTGAGAAAGTTGGTGTACAGTGGTTTGCTATTTTGCTATAAAATGGCTAAATAGCTACAGAATATGAGAAACTAAATTGCGATTCTCATATTATAAGAGACGAGACAACATGTTTCGTCCCAACTTTTTTTAATTTTTATTATTTTTTAAATGGTCAGACGGTATAACATGTACCGTCTGGAAAAAAAAATCAAAAAAATGCTGAAACGAGACATGTTGTCCCGTTTCAAGCAAAATTTGCTTGTACGGGAAAACATGTCCCGTCCAGCAAATCAGGGAGCTTAGGTTAGTGGATAAAATATAATCAGGGAGCTTAGGTTAGTGGATAAAATAGTTTAGTGTGTAATTAATTAAGTTTAGGTTATATTTTATTATTTAATTTATTTAATTAAATTATTTTAATATCTAATCACTAATTAAATAACTCTTTAAAAAAAAAGAAACCATGTCTCGTCTTTCTCAAATTTTAGCAAAATTTTAGCAAACAACCACTGCAGACAAATACCCTATTTTCTATTACTGTAGCTGCCATTTTTAAAAAAAATGAGAAACACCATTGTGGATGCTCTTAGAAGTTATATTACCTTAGAGCATCCATAGGTGTTAGCTATAAATGCATTTTATGCATATTTTTCCCCAAAAGTTGCTGCACTCGTTAGCTATTTAGCCATTTTATACATTTTTCGCTACAGTAAAAAGACAAATATAGTTTGGGATACAGCAATATGCATATTATGCGTGACGAAATATCATGTTTCGTCTGCATTATTTAATTATTTTTTAAATAATCGTCCGTAATATTTTATTTTATTGTTTTGGATCGAACGAAACATGATGTTTCGTCCGATGAAATTCTAAATTAAAAAAGAAACTTAAATCTTAAGCTCCTAATTTAGTTAGTTAATTAGTTTAGTTAGTATTTTAATTAAACTTTTTAGTTAAATAATTAGTTAATTAATTAAATTTAGTTAATTAAAAACACAATTAAAAACTTAATTTAAACAAAACCCACGGGGACGAAATATGACTGTGGGACATCATGTTTCGTCTAATATGTGTGCCACACGATTTTTTTATTTTTTTTAAAAAATCCCTTTAAAAAATTTTGAAAAATCCAAAAAAAGTCCAAAAAAAAAAGCCAGGCAAAACATAATGTTTCGTTCCTCTACAAGTTTGCTATACTTTGCTTTTTTCCCACTGCAGCAAAACATCGAATTGCTATTTCTAAATATGCATATATGCATATTATACCTACAATGACTATGGATGCCCTTATAAGCATCCACAGTCGTTAGGCAAATATGCATAAAATGCATATTTTTTTTCAAAAAATCGTATGCAGTCGTTAGGCAAATATGCATATTTGTTGTTTTTGCTACAATAAATAAGCAAATATGCATATGGATATAGCAATATGCATGTTATAAGAGACGAAACATCATGTTTCGGCTGTAATTTTTTATTATTTTTAAAAATTTACGGCCGTAATGTTTTATTATTATTTTTTTTTATGTAAGCGGATAGAGTCAAACGACTCCAGCCCGATCAAAAAAATATATTGATAAGCGATAATAACTGTACAATACGGACAAGAAGGGTTTTACAAGACGTGAAACAAGAGCGCTAAACAATAAAGTGCGCGAAGCGAGAAAAAATTATGAGCTGAAAAAACCTAAAGGCAACAAGACGCTAGAACTAATTACAGCTAATTCAGTGAGGGAGAAGGATCAGCCGGGGATCGAACATTCGAACAACCATGAAGCGCGCTGGAGCCTTCAGTACAGGGGGGGAGGAAACATTTTGAAGAAAGACGATGCCCAGAATCCATCTCGGAGAGAGAGTGAGGGATGACCTTAAGTAACCAGACTGCGATCAGCACCCCGGAGACGTCTCAAAGGCGAAAGGTGTAACCGCACAGCACCAGACACGGCCAGGCAAACAGGCAATCGCCCACATAGATGATCCTCAAAAGGTCCAAACTTGGGCTTAGGGAAGTAAGCTAAAGATTTGGCAATACAGCAAACAGATTGAAAAGGTGAAAAGCATGCAAACAGAAATAAAAACACAGTTGCCACAAAAGGCAGTAGAGACCCAAAGAGGGTAGAAGAGGAATCAACTCAGAACCCACTGTAAGCTAAAACACCAAAATAATAAACCACAACGCATAAAAGCAGTAGAAAGGAGGGGCTCGGCCCTACTCCAGAGAAACTGTCCAAAATAATACAGTTGATAGAGGCTCCGGCGGAAGAAAACGCAATAAAGTAATACAAGTCCAGGAGCTAGAACGCTAAAAGAAACGTAACATGCGCTCACCCACCTAACTTGATATCACCTAGAAACAAAACAAAAGAACAGTATAATTCAAGAGCTAATGAGGAAGCCTATGATAGGGCACGCCTAGCTAACAGAGAACAAAAGCAGAGAGGATCCCCGACCAACACCATAGCAACAGCCAAAACAGATGAGTCCGCGACTCAATCTCAAAATGCCAGAGACGAGGAACAATAGAGTACCACAAAAGGAGGGACAAGGGCCGATGCTTTAATCCTGTAAACCAACACCATACATCAGAGAAGTAAACTGAGTTGAGAAAAGAAAAATAACACTGGATTGCAAAATCGAGTAATAGAAAGAGTAACCACCAAAATAAACAGGTACAGAAAAAGCTAAAAGCAAAAGAATAAAAAGCATAGTAGAATCAACATACAGCCCTAATCAGAGGGCGTTAAGAATGGCAAGGACCGAACGAGATTCCTCTAAACGGTTATAATAATAAGACTGCCGCTTATCCTCTTTAATCTGCGAAGTCCAAAATTTGAAAAGATATAATAGATCATCTATAAGGGAGGAGATAGAGGCAGTTTTGTGGGTGAAAACTCTGCGGTTCCTCTCCCTCCAGACAATCCAAATAATAATATGAACCGAGAGATACCATCCCTTACTATATTTAGGGAGACCGGAGGGGGAGTTCCAACAGGAATGAAGATCAGGTGGAATAGCTGGGTTTCCCCAAGCAAGAGCCACAATTTTCCAAAGAGATCGAATGATTGAGCAATTAACGAAAAGATGATTAACATCTTCAGAGGCTTCTGAACAGAAGGGGCAGAGTTGCCCCCACGCTAAGTTACTGTTGTTCAGTACCTGAACAGTGAGAAGCTTGTTGTGGATGGCTAACCAAGAGTTAATTTTAACCTTAAGGGGAGCGCAGGATTTCCAGATGAATACTATGTTTTATTATTTTTTTAAGATGATGTTTCGTCCGATGAAATCCTGAATTAAAAAAAACACTTAAATCTTAAGCTCTTAATTAGTTAATATTTTAATTAAACTTTTAGCTAAATAATTAGTTAATTAATTAAGTTTAGTTAATTAATAACATAATTAAAACTTAATTAACAAAAAAAGCCAATGGGACCACCGTGGAAAACATCATGATTCGTCTCATGTGGGTGGATCGCACGTGAAAAAATATTTTAAAAAAAAAATCCTTTAAAAATTCCCAAAAAAAAAAAAAAATCAATCAATGTTATGTCCGTCTACAAGATTGTTATATTTTGCCTTTTTCCCATTGCAGCGAAATACCGAAATGCTATTTCCAAATATGCATATATGCATATTTTACGTACAACTACTAACGACTGTGGATGCTCTTAAGAAAAGTTGAAGTTGCTGCACTTGCTCAAAACTTCAGCATCAATGTCCCTTACTTAACGCATCTTTCTGTGCATCTTCCAAAGAGAAAAATAGCGTGTACTACTGAAAATTGCTAGTTAGACTGTTCACAATCATTCAACTTAGTAAGGTAGTGGAGAAAAATATAGTAAAATTGGTTGTTGGTGTAGCATTACTCTTTTTTGAATGTGTGCTCATCTATTGGATAAGAGTAATGCTACATCCAGTATCAATTTTACTACATTTTTTTTCACTATCTTAGGTTGTGCACTCTAATAGGTAGAGGAAGATAGAGTAGGTCGAAAAGATTCAATGACAGCCATCAATGCATGCATGCTATTAGGTTTCATCTTCGCCTTTTTGTTTTGATCATTACCCATAAATTTTATGCACTCAATAATGGTCTGGATTCTGGAGTCTTAAACCTTTGATAATTAGTGATCCGTATGCGCACAAAGGCCATCCACAAATAAAAACATGAGAATGATAAAATCAACATGATTTGTACTCAGTATCATTGTACTAATGGTTCTTCTCTCTCTTTGTTTTCTTCCTCTCTGATTCAATCTTTTAATGTAGAACGGGCAAGAGAGGAAATCACCTAGAAGAGTCACAGTATTCTCCTTCACATTGCAACAAAGATGAACTTCAACAAGTACTGACTCCACCTGTAAAACATTTCTCTGCTGCTTGGATTACCAGGCATCAAAGAACTTGACTATAAATCCATCCCCATACCATTTCACTGCAACTCAGAAGCCAGCCATGGGTCTCACTCAACCTTCTCAACTCCTCCCTCTGCTCTTCTTCTTCTTCTTCTGCACCACCACCTCCTTAGCCTCAATAGCATCTTCACCTGCAGAGTCACCGCAGGAGTCGTCACCTGCGGACCCTCCGACTGCATTCCCGCCAACTCCATCCATCCAAAATGCGACAATCGAATACATGGACCCTACCTTCCCCCCTCTCCTTCCCACCCAAAACCCTAAATGCTCCCTTCTAGTCCTCCAACAACACTTCTCCAACAACCGCTCTTCCATGGCTGTCGCCACCTACACCCCTCCCTCTGAATGTCCTGCCCCTTGGTCTCGAGTCATTCTCGACCTCTCTGCCTCCTCTTCCGGCCTCCAGAAGGATCGCATTGCTGCCATTTGGCTCGATGGAGTGGAGATCCTCCGCACGACTACTCCTTTGCCGATGGACCCTGGCGTGTCGTGGCATGTTAGAAAGGATGTTACACGCTACACTGCCCTGCTTCGTGGCACCAATGGCCGGAGCTCTCTGTTTTCGATGATGGTGGATAAGTCTACTGATGGTACCTTTCCTGGTGTGTACTCTATCAATGCGACGCTCCATTTCTATCGGGGTGCAGTTTATGAACACATGGTCGTCGACGACAGTAGAAACATCTCTCTAATGAAAACTGGTGCAATTGCTGCTAGTGCTGGCGAGAATTCTGTTCTCAATGCTCATCCTACTATCAGAGGCCTGTACAGCGAGCCCGCCAACTTGGTCCTGCCGTTGTCAAGATCCTGTGATGATGCTGGCGATGGCTTCTGGTTGAAAGTTACAAATGAGTCTGATGTACAGACTAAGAAGATCGTCATTCCAAGAAACACTTATCGTGCTGTTTTAGAAGTCTATGTGTCTCATCACGACAAGGATGAGTACTGGTACGGGAACCCATTTAGAACAACCACCAATTTGGGAGGTAATGTTGGTGGTAGTGGAAGGCGGTATGGTTCAACCAAGACTAATGGTGGATTCCGTCAAGTGGTGGCATTCATTGATAGGAAATATGTGGGTTCTGTTGTGCCATTCCCCGTCATTTATCCCAGTTCAGTCAATCCCTATTTTTGGGTTCCTGTGGCTGCTATTGGAGCTTATAACCACCCATCTTATGATCTCGATCTCACCCCTTTTGTTGGTCAACTAGTTGATGGACAACCACACGAATTTGGTGTTACAGTTCGCGAGAGCCAGCCTTATTGGCTGGTCGATGCAAACCTTCACATATGGCTGGATCCTTGGTCGGATCAGACCCAAGGTGGATTGATCCGTTACAAGGTTCCACCACTCCGACTTCGAAGGGAGGCTGATTGGGACAAGTTAGATGGCAAATCAGAAGTCGAAGGTCAAGTTACTGTTCGATTTTCGGGCTGGGTGGGCACCTCCGAAGGTAACACGACCACAAGTGTCCGTCACAAGTTCAAGTTCAAAAGCCACATAGAGGTGGAAGACAAAGGGGATATGAAGAACGTTGAAGTAGAAAGCCAAGCTAGGACTAGCATTCGGATAGAAAGAGACCATGAGGTGATTGGGAGGGTAGCAGTGGAGACTGATAACCCGTTGCAAATGACAACAATGAGTTCGATCAAAATTGGAGGGTCGGAGTCACACAGAGCAAAGTTGTTCCACGCAATGATGGAGACGAGGAGCATGACAACAGGGAAGAGGGAGATTTTCAGTACTATAACAGATCGACAACAGTCGTTAGGGTCAATGCTTATTGAGGATGGAATGGTTGTTTCAGGTACTGGAGATACGAAGTCGACTTACAAGTACCGTGATGAGAAAGCTTGCTATCTCCGGAAAGTGAACATGGTTGGAGGTACGGTTAAGGAAGATATGGAGACTGCATCTTGCTCAACCCTTTCAGACTATTGATAATATTTGTATTAGTTGGTCTTCCCCGTTCATCTCTACTCGAGTAGGATATGTTGACAGTCATGGTGTGTTATGTCAGTGGAGTATCTTCTCTAAGTCTAGTTGTAGTAGGGCACATAAGCAAGCTCAGTACTTGTCTGAGTTTTCCTTCTATTTGTGAGTTTGTGGTTTGTAAAATTTGAAAACGTACTCCTCTTTGTTGAAGGCATCTTAATTTGTATTTCACTTGTTTTTATGCTGGAGACTTGTGTGCACATTAATCTTAACTAGTAATTTACACGTGCGATGCACGCTTTAATAATTTCAAAAAATAAAAATAAAAAGTCTGACGTAAGGAGAATTTGAACCGGAAACATCCTTTATATTAGTTATGCATGTGCATTGCACATGTTGGTAGAATGACAAAATGAAAAATGATACTAACAGGGGTGTATTGGATTGGGATTTCAAAAGATTTTAAAAGAATTGAGAATCACAGTATTTAAGGGATTTATGGGGAATTCACCTAAAACTTTGATTGAGATTTATAAGGATTTTAAAATAGTTTGATGGAATTCTTATTATGAATTTGATGAAATTCGAAAGAATTCGATGACAATAGACTTTATAATTAGTTTATTTCCTACACAAGATTGTCATTCTCATAAGAGTAGTACGAATAAACATTAAGGCACCTCGCAAGTCATAAAAATGTCATTCTCATAAGATTTTTCTGAAGTACTAGAAGGACACCCACATAAACAAAATTAACAGCAAAAAAGAAAGAGCCCTACATGAGAGAGCTGTTGATGAGTCCATCAACTCAATACTCGCTATTTTAACATTCTGAAATAGCATAAAATAATAATAACTAATAATACCCGGTAACCAAAGTCATGGAGCAAAAGATCTATAAGGAGCACCAACTCTCATCATAACTCTACCACATCTCCTCATCAACTCAATACTCGCTGTTTCTGCACCATATGTCTTCTAGTTAATAGTTTCACTATATAGGCCACATCATACAAACCATGGAACGTTATCCACTTTGTCCTGTACTTGCAACGAGAAACCAATTTATGCCATAGCTATCTTGAGAACATTTTTGAATCAACTCCGTCGCGTTAATTTTGATTGAAATTGATTCCATTGTCTTTCAGGAGGCGGATGGAGGCCTCTGCGTGGGGATCGGTGGTTGGGTTGAATTAGGCTCCGCGTGGGGATCGGAGGTCGGGAGGTAGAAGAGAGGAGGAAGAAGACGATGGCGAGAGAAGGGGATTAGGGTTTGGGTTTATTTGGGGATAATTTGGGGCATATGTATAGGAAACAAAACCATACTCACCAATGCTTGAAAGTTTCTACAGAAAAGGTGAGATTTTGCAAAGGCTTTTGGTATTTATACCTCGGGCCCTAGATTCCATCTAAATCCTGCAAACTCTCAATTCTACCAAAATCAATAACTTTTTGAATACACTAAGAATTTAATGGGGTCATTTAAAATCTCAATTGAATACACCAAGAATTGAATAGAATTACTTAAAGTCTCAATTGAATATACTGTAACTTTTATAAACTCTTTTAAAATCCTAATATAATACACTAGGATTTTCACATTCTTTTAAATTCTTTTCAAAATTCAATCTAATACACCCCTGTAAGGCCTTCTCCCATTATAATATTAGAGATTTGGAAAAAATATTTCTAATTATTATAATTAACAACACAGAGAAATGAATGCATATGGGGAGTTCTGAGCAAACAAAATGTTTCACTGTCTGAAGTCGTAAGTTGTTATTGCAAGTAGCTAGCTGCTAGTGTACTTTCTGAAGCATTTGGTTGCAGGACACTAGCAGTTACTTGCAACGATCCAAATACCTCCTAACTAAGTCCAACCAGTTTCCGAACAACTCTGAGAACAGGCTATTGCTACACTAGAAAACCTAATCCAAAATGCTAGTTCTTGGGGTTTAATAAGAGCTCAAAATTTCGTCATCAATTTGAAATTGACATTCAGACCATTATTCCATACCGATGCTGTGAAAAAAAGAAACCATTTTTCTCTTTTAAAAGAATATCTATATAATTACGTACTGGTGTTCAAAATACATAATAAACTTTTACTATAAGAAGTAAATTACACACGAAATTGTTATCTTCGGACTTGTACTAAAGCAGGCAAGACTATGGTTTGGCATCAGGACTGAGATGCTAAGCTTGCAAACGCTTAGAAGTTTGCTACTCAGAATCACAAGTTCCTGCATACTCCCGTAGTCCATGAGTGGCAATGCAAATAATGCAAATTTGATATTTGATTTCTGAGGTTCGAATGTTCGATTAATTTTGCATCTCAAGCTGCTCTATAGCTCTTTGACAAGCTCTCGTAGTGGATCCTTGCTGTTTCCATACAAAATAACATAAAAATGTAAGCAGAACTCCAAATACCAATCTGTACGTGTAAACACGAAAACTAGGAATTGATAGTACGTGGAAGAATCGGAAACTAGCTACATTATGCATTTAAGGTCTTGGCAATGATAATTCTGCATGATTTTGCTTCACCAATTATGCAATAAGAGAAAATTAATTCAAGTTGTAGAAGCGCCACGACAATGTTCTTAGAACTACAAGAAGGCCACTCTAAAGAAACAAGCCTATTTCTACAAACAAGAATTTCCTTCGTATGGGCGCATGAGGCCCCAGGGCAATGTTCTTAGAACTATAAGAAGGTCCATTAGTTCTAAAGAAAGTTAAGAAACAAAACCCTATTTCTGTGAAAAGTCATATATAGTATATACAATCCAAAATTTTATCATGATGTAAATATCACATGTTAAATAAACATTGAGAATTATTTGTGCATGAATACTTGCATAAACAAATCTGGGAAGCCGCACTAAAAGTACTGGCTACACATGGAGAAGTAGAGAACACATGTTCTTAATAAGCGCTTGAGAAGGATCGAAAAGATGACAAGCACATATATGAAGTGGAAAAATATGTAAGATATTACAAACCATAAAAAGTTAAAAAAAGTATAGCTACAATGGTTCGGTCTTTCCATACCCTGTCTGAGACCAAAGCTTTCTCAAAATGTAATGTCTCAATCATCCATGATCTAGTAATCAAATGACCACTTCTCTCTCTTCGAATGCAGCTATATATGGCAGCTACGTTCATCTGAGGAGATGAAAATGTAAAGCATATTAAACTTAAGACGCCAAATGAAAGTAACTCTCTATTGTGATTAGTGATCACTACCAATATCCTAGAAGACTATGATGATTAGATTAAACTAGCCACATGAACACACACTCTTTTTTCCATCCTGAGAATTGAGTAGAGAAATAGATAGAAAACACATTTAGTACGCAAGTGAGTGAGGTCTGGTCCAGAGTTTGCGACTCCCACTATCTAGTCATCATGTTGAACCAAAAGCTAGCATGTATTTGGAAAATGTGTACATAAACGATTTTCTTTTTCTCACTTTTACGTTAAACATTAGAGAAAACAAATTCTCGTGTGCTGATGCAGTTTTCCTTTTCTTGAGTTTCCTTAAAAAACTCACTATTTTTGTTATAGATTATGAGAGATTAAAACAATAGAAATCTCTACTATTTTAATGGGAGAGTTGGGGTTTGTAACCAAACAAACCCTAACTTTGTAACTAAACAAACACGTACACGTCCAAATTAATTTCAACAAATACACACATTTGTAGACAAACAAATCCGTGTATTGCCCATGCATTTCTAATATAAAGGAGGTATTAGATTCAAGACTACGTTGAAGTTTTCACTTTTAATAAAAATATTTATTAAGACGTGCATCGCACGTGAAAATTACTAGTTAGGGTTAATATCGTAGACTAAGGTGCTTGAGATATTACCCTAGGTGTCAAAATTGGAATACCTAGACTACCATCACAAGCCAGTATTTATAAGATAAATACTGGTTTGGGTACTGGGTTCTCAACCCACTCAACCCGCGTTCCGATATCCATACAATTAGTACGTGTAACACACGTGTTACTCATAGAATAATATTACACATAATTCATATAGTGAGAATATACCTATATATCCAACAATCTCCTCCTATATTCTCAATATATAAGCGTACTGGATTATCTCATCAGTTCAACATGGAGCTGACTGGATAATAGCAGTCTTAAAATAGAAGAAATGCATCACTCAATATACAGTTCATAAGGACTAAATCAATTATAAATCCGAATAGTTCAAAAAGACTAAATCAAAATAATTAAATAGTTCCCAAACCATATCACAACAGAATAGTTCACAATGACTAAACCAACTGGAATAATCTGTCATAGTTTCAAAATCAAACAAAGCAAATAAACTTCAAGAACAAAATAAGAGTTTTAAGCTCAACGAACACAAGAGTCTTTAACTCAACAGAAGTTTTACCAAGCACGTGACTAATTTATTCTCGAGAGAAATAAACTGAAACTCTATTCTTGCACACTGTTTTATGTTTACTCCTCCATTTTGAGCAAATCATTATTTTGAAATCTATGTTGACAGATTCAACTCCTCCATCTTTGCCAGCTAATTGAAAACAAGAATATCAAGAGACACATATCTAAGAATTCTAATGAATTTCACAAAGTATCTAGTTCGACAAAAGAACTTAGTACAATTTATAATTAGCTTAGCAAAAATGTAACGCAAGCATCACAATCAAGTTTCTTTAATTAAATAAAGAACAAGAACTAGTATAGTTTCTACACAAGAACTATACTATGTTTCATATAGGAATGATAGAACAGTCAAATCAATTATTGTTAATTCTGAATCATCAAAATTGGAATGAAACAAGAATCCATAAAAGAGATATATCATCAAAATTGGAATGATATGATGACATTCTAAACATTGAAAACACATCGACAAGTTTTCATGTTTTGTATTGAAATAATATGATTATTCTAAGTCAATTCTCTAGATATATAATACCATCAAAATTGGAATGATATTGTATATTTGTGAAATTTATGTGGAATCATCAAAATTATCTAAAACATATCAATTGCCTAAAATTGACGCTTAAGTTTGAACTTCTCTATGGCTCCAATTTGATTCTAAATTTCAAAACAATTAGGATGTTAAAGCTTTGACTCAATAGCTTTTAACTCCATTTCCCCCACAGTTTTGATAATTAGATTACTTTCAAGTCTCTTAGCAAGATCATTAGCCATATTTTATTTCAATTGCACTTTATTTATGAGAAAGTTCAACTAGGCTTCTTTCAGCCTTAATATACTCCTCTTACTATTATAGAGTGAGTTATGAGCTATAGTGCATTATAGCTTGATAGTCGCATAACAGAATTAGAGATTTACTTAAACTTCTTAATGAATAACTAGCAACAATTTCTTCAATCCACTCAGCATTTTTTCCTGCAGAGGATAACACATAGAGGTCTGATTTTATGGATGATAGCATAGTGCTTGTTTGCCTTTCAATTTCCATGACATTTCTGTTCCTTCCTAGTGTAAACACATATCCACTAGTTATCGACTTTCACTAAATTCTGAGCATCATAATGTATAAGATCAGGCCTTCATTCGAAGAATGACTAGAGTAGTACAAAGCAAACTCTTGAATACCACTCAGGTATCTCATTAGCCTCTTAATGGCACTCAAATGTATATAGGATTATTAGTGAATCTGTAGATCATACCTACCTCAAAGGTTATGTTTATTCTAGTGCAGATCTTTGTATACATGAGACTGTCAATTCCTTTAGAAAGATCTACCTGTCTTATAGTTGCACCATAATTAGGTGTCAACCTTTTATCATAATCATAAGGTGTTTCAAAACACACTTTCAATCACTATATCTCTACTTTTGAAACATATTTTGATTTGATGAGTTTGACTAAGAGTTTTTCCTTGCCAACCGAAACTCACCCTTATACCTATGGTGTCCACAATACCTAGATTTTTCCTGTTGAATTCTTTGGATAGCACAATTTTAACTTCAATTGTAATAGAGATGTCACTTCCATGAACATGCTTGTCAACTGTAACACACTAGATTTTCAAATCTTATTTATATTTGGAGTTGTTTGATTTTACGTATTGTGCACGTAAAAATTTATGCAAGCATTTCTCTAAAAAATATTTCATAAATGAGTAATACACATTTATATCCACATTTATTCTTTTTTAGAAAGTCTAATTTAACCATAAGCTTAATTTGTCTCTTTGTAGCCCACATTAGTTAATTAATTAATTAAATTAGTAGAGCCCATAGTCTCTTGGCCCATTAGTCAGCCCAAGTAATTTAATTATTCTTTATTTTAGTCTAACTTGAAGTGTAGACTCAAATAATAGACAATTAATTAAATTAACATGTACAACTTGTAAGTGGGGGACAATAGGGTAGCACGTGCATGCACAAGAGTGTGCAAAACACACCCTTGGAGTGGAGGCAGGATTATGCATAAGTGGAGAAGGGAAATGGGAGTAGTGGTGAGGTGGTTATCTCATTTATGGGTGGTTATGGCAACTTCCAAACTAATCCTAGCTCTTAATCCCTAACTATTTGATCTAACCTAGCCATTCAATCCACGCAAAATTATGTATAAATACCCCCCCCCCCCCTCTACATTACTATATTCACACCTAATCTATATCAAAAGAGAAAGATAAAGAAATACAATTAGAGAGAAAGATTGAGAGTTTAGTGAGTTCAAAAGATTGAGAGTTGTGTTGAGTGTTCTTCATTCCCATTTGGTGGCCCGTTTTTTAAGGAAGCAAGGAGGCTCGGGTTTGCTTCAAGACGAGGAGGAGATGACTTGTGCTGGCTCAAACTAGGAGGAGAAGGCATCTTTTGATCAATCCAGGAGTTTTAGGAGTTCATTTCGTTTTCTCTCCAATAAGGTGGACAATTTTCTCTATCTTCTAAGTAGTATCATGCTAGGTTGTGTGCTAATCATGCTAGAATAAATAGATGAAAATATTGCTCTTTGATAATACCATGATTAAGGTGAAAATGGAACATATGTGAAATTGCATAAGTAAATTTGATTGAATGATATGTTTGTAGTTGTGATATTGAATATTAATCTGGCATGCTAAAATTAGAATAAATGTTCTCCATGTCGAAATATTTGTATTTATGGAAAAAGTGCAATTTTGAGAATTGTGTTAATGTGGAAAATGCTAATTGTAAGAATCTCTATATTATTAAAATAAGATTGATTAGTGAATTATGCATATTCATGAGTAGTGTGATTGATGTAAAATAATCCTAAAGTTGTATGTAAATTGTTGACAGAAATGAACATGAAATTGTTTGTAGAACACTATATGATTTTTATGAACAAAAAGAGAAGTACTTTATATGAGAAAACGAGTATTTAACGGCTTTAAAAACCCCCAAATTACTGTTTACTTTGAATCAGGAAATTATTTAGTTTTAATGAAGAACAAATTGTATTTTTGTGAAGAAATGAGTTTCTTTAATAAACTAGAACAATCACAGTCTTGAACAAAACCAACTGGAATTATTTCTCTACGGGTGAGTCACTCTGTCTATTTTGGTCAGTGGGTGCAAATTAAAAATGTCACTGTAGTAGGAGGTCATGGGTTCAAATCTTGGCATACACTCTTTATTTTTGTTTTTGAAAATAACCCAATTCCGAGACCCTGAGTATAAAAAGTTTGAGACCCTCTTTGTGACGCGTGGGCGCCTTGTTCCCTTTGGTCAGCTGCTGCGCCACAGTAACATTACTATAGCGCATATGCTACTGCTGTCTGTTTGTGCGGGTTCGAAACCTGGCTTCGGCCAAGGTTTTTTTAACTTTTGGTTTTTTTGGAAAATGAATTTTTTAATGGTTTCTTTCGGAAATTAATTGGTAAAAATTATATTAATTATCTAGAAATTAAATTGGACTTATTTAGAAAATTTCTATGGATTGATAAAATTAAAGATCAAGATTAAATGGATTATAAGTGCGTTTTATGTGATACTTTAAACAATATGCATTTCTCTTTTAGGGAAAATTATGGAAAATTATTTTGAGAATTCGAGACTTAATACAAATATGTATAACTTCGCTTGGTTTGTATAATTGAGATTTTGATTTATAAATGCAAAGAAAAAAATTGTCATGAGATTAAGTTTGTAATTTGAGAAATGGTGAAATGAAACTATCTTGTCTCATTATTGTGAAAAGTAATACAAGAATTGAAATGAAGAAAAATCATGATGACTTATGAAATTATTGATGAGTGTGTATACTCAATTTATGAACATGATATGAGATTTTGAACTAGAGGGTAGCTGTAACCCCTGTTTCCATTAATATGTATTTTTTCAAGTATTTTTCCGTATTTTTTTCCTTAGTATCTTGTAACTATTATTTCTTAATTGATTATATTATTCAAACGACTTTTATGAAGCCAATATTACTATTATTATTTTATTTTAGCCCAATTGTTTATTATAAGTCCAATTTCTTATTTTTATTTTATTATTTATTAATTTGAGCCCAATTGTTTATTAAGCCCAATGTCATAACTGGTTTATTTAAAATGTTTTAACCCCAAGCCCAATTGTTTTAAGCCCAAATCCAAACCCAGTACTCATATAAATTTCTATGGGAGCAATCTTATGTGATTATATTTAAATTTCCACATTTTTCTAAACTGCCCGTACATAAAACCCCTCACATCCCCCACTCTTCTTATTCCGTAACCCCATAACCCCCCACTCACAATAACTACCACATTACTTTACCTATTTATTAAATTATTTTTTATTTATAAAAATTCCCCCCACTCCTTGTTCTCTCTCCCGCACTCTCTCTCCCCGTCTCCTTCTCTCTCCTCTATTTTTCGTCTCCCCTGTTTCAAAACCAAGAATAGAGAACCCAAAAACAACCCATCGTCTCCTTCTGGTCTCACCACCTCGACCCACCTCTGAGTCCCCTCGACCATCTCATGCCTCTGCCTGCCTCCCTCCTCCCGCTAACCCATGTAGCCGTCGCATCTCCCTGTGCATTCCCTCTCTCCCGACTAGCCCTCGCCTCTTCTGCTCTCTCCCGACATCCTTTTTCGTTGCTCTCTCCGATGCAGCAGCTGGCCATTGTGACCACCACGGCAGCAGCAGCTCGATCGCAGCACCCTGTCCTCGTCGCGCTGCCTCTTTCCGAGCACCGGCCACCCACAGCAGTGCCGCGCCAGACTCCGAACACCACCCTCCCTACTCCAGTCAGCAACGCGCCGCCCTGCACCTCCCATGTGCTCCCATCGCTTCCCCGTAGCCACCTACGACAGCTCCCTCCACCACCGCACCGTGCGTCCTGCACCCTTCCGCTGTTGCCGCTGTCCCTCGTCGCGGCGTCGCTTCCCGATGCCAGGGATCAGCCGCCCTCACCTTGCTGCCAGTCGTTGCCATCGCTCGCTGTCACCGTAGTTGCGCCGCCTTGCCGTGGTGCCACAGTCGTCTCCGTAGCACCGCCAAGTGTCGCCGAGCTTACCCGCCAACTCTCTCTCTCTCTATCGACTATTATGAAGAAGAAGACATGGTGTGTGATTGTTGCTGTTTGGGTGTTGTGTGGGGATCCTGTTTGGTGTTTGAGAAGAGGAGTTGATGAGTTGGTGTTTGGATCTGTGTTTGGTGTTCTGAAGAAGGATTGGTGTTTGGTGTTTGGTGTTTTGTGTGAAGGAGTTGTGGCGTGTTGGTGTGTTGATGGGTTGGTATTTGTTTGGGTTTGATCAAGTATGTTGTGAGCCGTCGTTGATTTGGTCTTGATCATCACCATCGGGGTAATCTTGGCCGTCCGTTAGATCTTGATCATCATGCTTGATTGGATGTGGGCCGTTAATCCCCTCTTGATCATCCGATTAGATCCTAGCCGTCTGATCTCTTCTTGATCGTCACGATCATGATGATCATCAACTTCCTTGGTCACAACCGTTCGATCGATCGATCTTGATCTTCATCATTATCTTAATCATCAAGAGATCTGACCGTCCGATCTGATCCGATCATCTTGATCTTTATCTTCGATCTCAGCTGTCCGATTTCGTGTTCGTGATCTCGATCGTCTTCATCTTGTTCGTGATCGTGTATCCGTGATTGGTTCGTGATCCGTTCGTTGTGTTTTGCTGTCCAAGATTTTGATCCCGTTATTCTATATTCGGTGTCATCATCGTCAGTTATCAGGAAAGTATCCTCTTGTACAATCCGTTTGTTCTTGTAGAAGCTTCTTTGAAAATACCGCAAGTATATTCTTTGTCTCTAATTTGTATTCATCGGTCAAATTGAAAAAAAATGTTGCTATACACAACCCGTGTATCCCGTATTCATACATGATCGCGAATACCTTGTTGCCACATGCATTACATGAACACGATTGATACACACATATGTACTCTTAGGATTATACATGATTATGAGCATGAATGTCTCACTCGTGATAGTAGTTAAATATGACATCTTGTTCTTGTTGATTAAAATTAATAAAAGTAAAAAGTCGGGGTTTAAGGGAAAGACCATAATAGTGGACAATATAGGTAAGTGTTACTCGGAAGGGGCCCATGTTTCCCATGATTACAAGTTATATGAAACTAAGTGCCACGTCAGGGGTTGACGGGGGCCACCTCTAGAATTCATTACATGATTACAAGTTTATATGTTTCATGCTACAAGTTTACACTCTACATGTTCCACGTTACAAATTTGCACGTATCTCGATACAAGATACAATTGATATATTTTTCCTGAGGACACCGCCCTATAAAATCCACCACTTGGCCTAAACGTAACTAATTGTATGTAGCAACCATGTAGTAAAAGGATGGATGCATGAAGTGCTACCTAGATAAAATTAATAAAAGACATAAGATTAACACGTACACTTGCATGATCCAATTATATGTACACGTCCATGTTGACTTGTTTACTTGATTACTTGTTTACATGCCACTTGTTTCATGATATCTCGTTCATGATCCTGTTTACATGCTATATTTCTCCTATTACATGATTGTTGACTCCATGATCTCTTTCCTGCTTCTTGTTTTGTTTTTGTACTTTTCCCCCCTTAGCTTGTACCACTTGCGGTCCGTGACTTGTATTAACGGGTATCTTCTTGTATCTTCTTTTTGTAATAATGTACTTGCTGGCCCAAATGGAGAATTACCCGAAGGTGTCGCTGATCAAGTGTTTTAAGTCTTGTTAATTATCATGTTATCTTTAGTTCATGTTTTATTTATGCTACTCTATTGTATTACGTGCATATTTGACCCGTAACTATGTTTTTATTTCCAGCTGTTGGTTATATTATGGTCTATGTCATGTACTATGTTATCCTATTGTGATTTTACATGTCTGCGTGGTTTGTTTTGCTATCATGTTGTTGAGTTACCTGTACAGCTTATGAATGGTGCATTCGCATTATTCGTTGGGCCTCAGTCACGTGCTCATATTCCCGTATTTTGAGAAGCGGGGCATGACAGAGTTTTTAGTGGTATCAGAGCTCAGGTTTGGCTAATGTGTTAGTTTGACTAATACATTAGACAAGCTTGACTCAGTCAGATTAACTCAACAACATGTGCACCACGTTAATTATATGGATAATGTATAACCAACATAATCTGAATACTCCTCTTGTTTGATACCTCTTTGATTTCTTCACTTTCAGTTCTTTCATTTCTCAGTTGTTTCGCCTCTTCTATTTATTCATATTCAACGAGTGTTCATTGGGTATAGATTCTTTCTTTTTGTACCCATATTTTTTTGATTCTGGTGTCTTATTCTTTTCTTCCTGCTCGGTTCGTCGTTTGGCATCCCGTGGTCTACAACGACATGTCTGCGGCGCAGAACATTGCCATCAGAGTAGCGCAGCGGAAGCGTAGTGGGCCCATATCCCACAGGTCCTAGGATTCTCTTGTTGCTTCTCCTTCTATGCACCGCTTGGTTTCCTTTCATACATTTGCATTGTCTGCATTCATTGAATCTTTATTCGACATCATCCCATTCTTATCTATGATTTTCTTATTCTGGTGTTTCCACCCTTTTGACATTTTCTTTGAATCCTTGTTTTGTTATCCCCCCATAAGAGTTTGCTTTGCCTTGTCCTATGTACCGCCTATGCAAATTTCGCAGACAAAATTTTGTTGTAAGGTGGCTAGGATTTGTAACCCCTGTTTCCATTAATATGTATTTTTTCAAGTATTTTTCCGTATTTTTTTCCTTAGTATCTTGTAACTATTATTTCTTAATTGATTAAATTATTCAAACTACTTTTATGAAGCCAATATTACTATTATTATTTTATTTTAGCCCAATTGTTTATTGTAAGCCCAATTTCTTAGTTTTATTTTATTATTTATTAATCTGAGCCCAATTGTTTATTAAGCCAAATATCATAATTGATTTATTTAAAATGTTTTAATCCCAAGCCCAATTGTTTTAAGCCCAAATCCAAACACAGTACTCATATAAATTTCTATGGGAGCAATCCTATGTGACTGTATTTAAATTCCCACATTTTTCTAAACTGGCCCTACACAAAACCCCTTACATCCCCCACTCTTCTTATTCCGTAACCCCATAACCCCCCAGTCACAATAACTACCCCAGTACTTTAAACATTTATTATATTATATTTTATTTATAAAAATTCCCCCCACTCTCTATTCTCTCTCCTGCACTCTCTCTCCCTGTTTCCTTCTTTCTCCTCTATTTTTCGTCTCCCCTGTTTCAAAACCAAGAACAGAGAACCAAAAAACAACCCATCGTCTCCCTCTGGCCTCACCGCCTCGACCCACCTTCGAGTCCCCTCGACCATCTCGCGCCTCCGCCTGCCTCCCTCCTCCCGCTCACCTATGCAGCCGTCGCGTCTCCCTATGCATTCCCTCTCTCCCGACTAGCCCCCGTCTCTTCCGCTTTCTCCCGACATCCTCTTTCGTTGCTCTCTCCATTGCAGTAGCTGGCCATCGCGACAACAATGGCAGCAGCAGCCCGGTCGCAGCACCCTGTCCCCACCGCGCTGCCTCTTTCCGAGCGCCGGCCACCCACAGCAGTGCAGTGCCAGACTCCGACAGCCACCCTCCCTGATCCAGTCAGCAACGCACCGCCCTGCACCTCCCATGTGCTCCCGTCGCTTCCCCACAGCCACCTGCGACAGCTTCCTCCACCACCGTGCTGTGCGCCCTGCACCCTTCCGCCGTTCGCCGCTGTCCCTCGTCGCGGTGTCGCTTCCCGATGCCAGCGATCAACCGCCCTCACCTCGCTACCAATCGTTGCCATCGCTTACTGTCGCCGCAGTCGCACCGCTTCGCTGTGGTGCTGCAGTCATCTCCGTAGCACCGCCAAGCATCATCGAGCTTTCCCGCCCACACACACACTCTCTCTCTCTGTCGACTATTGTGAAGAAGAAGACAGGGTGTGTGATTGTTGCTGTTTGGGTATTGTGTGGGGATCCTGTTTGGTGTTTGAGAAGAGGAGTTGATGAGTTAGTGTTTGGATCTGTGTTTGGTGTTCTGGAGAAGGATTGGTGTTTGGTGTTTTGTGTGAAGGAGTTGTGGTGTGTGTGATGAGTTGGTATTTGTTTGGGTTTGATCAAGTGTGTTGTGAGCCATCGTTGAATTGGTCTTGATCATCATCATCGGGTTGATCTTGACCGTCTGTTGGATCTTGATCATCATGCTTGATTGGATGTGGGCCGTCAATCTCCTCTTGATCATCCGATTAGATCCCAGCCATCCGATCTCTTCTTGATCGTCACGATCATGATGATCATTAACTTCCTTGGTCGCAACCGTTTGATCGATTGATCTTGATCTTCATCATTATCTTCATCATCAAGAGATCTGACCGTCCGATCTGATCCGATCATCTTGATCTTGATCTTTGATATCAGCCGTCCGATTTTGTGTTCGTGATCTCGATCGTCTTCATCTTGTTCGTGATTGTGTGTTAGTGATTGGTTCATGATCCGTTCGTTGTGTTTTGCTGTCCGGGATTCTGATCCCGTTATTCTGTATTCGGTGTCATCATCGTCAGTTATCAGGCAAGTATCCTCTTGTACAATCCACGTACAAGCTTCTTTGAAAAATACCGTAAGTATATTCTTTTTCTCTAATTTGTATTCATGGGTCGAATTGAAAAATTGTTGCTATACACAACCCATTGATCCCGTATTCATACATGATTGCGAATACCTTATTGCCACATGTATTACATGAACACGATTGATACACACATATGCACTCTTAGGATTATACATGATTATGTGCATGAATGTCTCACTCGTGATAGTAGTTAAATATGACATCTTATTCTTGTTGATTAAAATTAATAAAAGTAAAAAGCCGGGGTTTAAGGGAAAGACCATAGTAGTGGACAATATAGGTAAGTGTACTGGGAAGGGAGCCCTTGTTTCTCATGATTACAAGTTATATGGAACTAAGTGCTACGTAGAACTAAGTGCCACGTCAGGGGTTGACGGGGACCACCTCTAGAATCTACGGGGGGCACCTCTAGAATCCATTGCATGATTACAATTTTACATGTTTCACGCTACAAGTTTACACTCTACATGTTCCACGTTACATGTTTGCACGTATCTCGATACAAGATACAATTAACATGTTTTTTCTGAGTACACCATCCTATAAAATCCACCACTAGGCCTAAACGTAACTGATTGTATATAACAACCATGTAGTAAAAGGATGGATGCATGAAGTGCTACCTAGATGGAACTAATAAAGGACATAAGATTAACACGTACACTTGCATGATCCAATTACATGTGCATGTCCATGTTGACTATTTTACTTGTTTACTTGATTACTTGTTTACATGCCACTTGTTTCATGATGTCTCGTTCATGATCTTGTTTACATGCTATATTTCTCCTATTACATGATTCTTGACTCCATGATCTCTTTCCTACTTCTTGTTTTGTTTTTGTACTTTTCCCTCTTAGCTTGTACCACTTGCGGCCCGTGACTTGCATTAACGGGTATCTTCTTGTTTCTTCTTTTTGTAATAAGGTACTTGCAGGCTCAAATGGAGAATTAGCCAAAGGTGTCGATGATCAAGTGTTTTAAGTCTTGTTAATTATCATATTATCTTTAGTTCATGTTTTATTTATGCTACTCTATTGTATTCCGGGCATGTTACCAGTAACTATGTTTTTATTTCCAGCTATTGGTTAGGTTATGGTCTATGTCATGTACTTTGTTATCCTATTGTGATTTTATTTCGAGAAAAGAAAAAACATGTACGATGTACTGAAGGAGAAAGTGGAGGAACTACGGGAAGAGCTTCGTGAAGCAAGAGGAACCATAAGAACTAGACTGTTGTATCCTCTTATTACTTTCATTTGATGTCAGAAATGTTTTAAATTCGAATGTATAATAAAAAGTTGATTTAAATTTATATTTTCTACATCGAATTTAATGGATCTTTTGCATCAGAATATGGCTAGAAAAGGAGCTCGAAATGGTGAAGGTATGGACTTGGAAACGAAATTAACGAGGGTCTATCAGACACTCAATGTCGTTGCCATGAATCAGAACCAAGGGAGGGTGCCTGTGAATCCAGTACCTGAATCAATCAAAGTCGTGGAATCATTCAAACAGATGAAACCACCGGTGTTTAAAGGGAAGTCTGACCCTAATACGGCTGAAAATTGGATCCGACAGATCGAGACTATCTTCGAAGTCTTGAAGACTCCGGAGAGCAGTAAGGTGAAGTTGGCGGCGCTGCAGTTCGAGAAGGATGCGGCTGTTTGGTGGCAGTCGATGAAGCGGACGATGGGAGATATTGTCCTTGGCTGGGAGGAATTCTTGGAGGATACCCCTCGGTATCAGGAGGTTTGACAAGTTGGTCAAACGAGCTGCAGCCACGGAGGCGGACATGGAGCAGTTCCACGCTGTTCAGAATAGAAGGAACAACTGGAATGTGGGGAAGATGTCCGCAGTTGCTCGAAATATCAGGGAACAGCCGCCGGCCCAATGGTTCAAACCGACAGGGGCGAACGCGGTTAGTGTGGCAGGAAGACCCAGGAATGCATGGGTGAGACCTCCTGTGATGACTTGTTACAACTGTGGAGAGATAGGTCACTTCCGATCCCAGTGCCCTAAGCTGCAAGATGTCTTCCGAGAGGGGCCAACTCAGCAGGCCGGGAAGAAGCCGTACCAGCAGGGGTAAGTATTTGTCTTAATTGAAGCTGATGCTGATGAGGTGGATCACGTCATCACTGGTACGAGGGGGGATGTTTAAGAGTGTTTTCTGTTGTTTCTTTTTCCCGCTTTTATAGTGAACTGTTACGTAACGAGTGTGTGTTATATAACAGGAGAACTTTATTTGAATGGAAAGAAAGCTGTTGTTTTGTTCGATACTGGGCCCTCTCATACTTTTGTGTCACCTAAGTTTGCCAAAGTTTTGGCAGTCGAACCGAAAGTCTTTCCAGGCAAGGTTTTAGCAGTAGCTACTCCATCAGGAGAAACTTTAACCACTGATCAGTACTATGCGGACTGCGAGATCGTGATTGGAGATAGAATTTTCGGGATTGATCTAATCGAACTGAATGTCTTGGGAGTCGATATTATCATTGACATTGACTAGATGTCGTTGTACAGTGCAAGCATCGAGTGCAAGACCAAAGAAGTAACAGTGAAGGCTCCAGGTGGACCTGAAGTCACTTTCCAATGGAAGAGGAGATGTTCAGGCTTGGTTGCTGCTATCAGCAAGAAGAAAGGGATTCCTGCAGAGGTGCAGCAGATTCCAGTGGTTCGGGATTATCCAACGGTATTCTTGAAAGATTTTCTTGGGTTACCCCCGCATCGTGATGTAGAGTTCAGCATCACTATTCAGCCAGAGAGTGCACCTATTTTCAAGGCACCGTATAGGATGGCGCCCATGGGACAGGATGAGATCAAACGGCAGATTGAGGAACTGATGGAGAAAGGCTTTATTCAACCGAGTGCGTCACCTTGTGGAACACCGGTGCTTTTGGTAAAGAAGAAGGATGGTTCGATGATGATGTGCATCGATTACCGAGAGCTGAATATGGTCACTATTAAGAATAAGTATCATATTCCACAAATTGATGACTTGTTTGATCGTCTGCAGGGAGAAGCTATTTTTTCCAAAATAGATCTTCGATCAAGATATCATCAAGTTCGAGTGAAAGCTGAAGATGTGCATAAGACTGCATTCAGATGTCGACATGGGCATTACGAATTCTTAATTATGCCGTTTGGAGTGACGAATGCACCTGCAATTTTCATGGATATGATGAACATAGTTCTAAGGCCGTTTATTGATTCTCTCGTCGTGGTGTTTATCGACGATATTCTTGTGTACTCCAAGTCAGAGGAGGAGCACACGGAGCATCTGGCAGCAGTTTTAAGGAAGCTTCAGGAGCATGAGTTGTATGCTAAGTTATCCAAGTGCGAATTCCGAAAATCTGAGGTGGCATTCCTAGGTCACATCCTTTCTAAGGAGGGAGTGGCAACTGATCCGCAAAAGATAGAGGCGGTGAAGGATTGGGCAAGGCCAACTACAGTGAAGGAAATCAGGAGTTTTCTTGGACTAACTGGATACTACAGGAGGTTCATTCAGGGCTATGCTCAGAAAGCCGTGCCACTCACTGGTCTGACCAAGAAGAATGTGAACTTCAAATGGATTGAGCAGTGAGAGGCAAGCTTTCAGGAGTTGAAAGGGAGGCTGACTACTGCTCCCATTTTAGCTTTGCCTAGAGCAGGTGTTGAGTATGATGTCTACAGCGATGCTTCACATTGTGGGCTTAGTTGTGTCTTAATGCAAGAAGGGAAAGTGATCGCTTATGGGTCTAGAAAATTAAGACCGCATGAGAAGAATTATCCGACTCATGATCTGGAGTTGGCTGCGATTATCTTCGCCTTGATGCAATGGAGACATTACGTGAAGCTGAACATGTACATGGACCATAAAAGCTTGAAGTACATCTATCAACAGAAGGATCTGAATCTGAGGCAAAGGAGATGGCTAGAGGTGCTTGAGTTCATTCGTCTGGAGATTAAGTACCATCCTGGGAAGTCTGATGTAGTTACTGATTCACTTAGCCGCAAGAGTAGTCTAGCTAGTTTGATTACAACTCAGAGGCAGCTTACAGAGGAGTTGGATCAGGCTGGTATTGAAGTCGTTCTGCAAGGCTTGGGATCATCTTTAGCTCAGTTGAGGCTTCAACCAATGCTGAATGAAAGAATTATCGCAAGTCAGAAAGAAGATACAGAGATTCAGAAGATGAAGGAGCAGGTTGGTGCTGGCAAGTTGCCGGAGTTCCAGATCAGGAATGAAGTACTATGGTTCGGAGAGAGGCTGTGTGTTCCGGATCAAGCAGAATTGCGGAAGAGCATTCTTCAGGATGCACATGCTACTCTTTTGTTTGTACATCCTGGGAGTACCAAGATGTATAAGGACATTAAGCAACACTTTTGGTGGTCAGGTTTGAAGCCGGATGTGGCCGAGTTCGTGACGAAGTGTGAGATCTGTCAACAGGTCAAAGCAGAGAATCAGAAACTCGGAGGTCTATTACAACCGTTACCTATTCCAGAATGGAAGTGGGATAACATCAGTATGGATTTCATCACGGGTTTGCCCAAAAGTTCAAAGGGCAGTGATGCAATTTGGGTCATAATCGATCGACTAACCAAGTCCGCTAACTTTTTAGTGATGAAACTCACTGCTTTGATAGACAAGTTGGCTGAGCTGTATGTTGGAGAGATTGTCAGGCTTCATGGTGTTCCGTTAACCATTGTGTCTGATCGAGATGCGAGGTTTACTTTACATTTCTGAAAGAGTCTTCAGACAGCTCTGGGTACCAAGACGGACTTCAGCACTGCTTTTCATCCGTAGGCCGATGGGCTCAACCGTATTCTTGAGGATATGCTTCGGTGTTGTGTAGTAGACTTTGGATTCAGTTGGGAAAGGCACTTAGCTGTGGTAGAGTTTGCCTACAACAACAGTTTTCAGACTAGTATTGGGATGGCACCGTACGAATCTCTGTGTGGCAGGAAGTACAGAACACCTGTTTGTTGGTTTGAAGTTGGGGAGCGACAGATGTTTGGGCCTGAGATCGTGCAGCAGACCTCTGAAAAGATCGATCTGATCAGGAAGAGGTTGGTGGATGCTCAGAGTAGGCAGAAGAGCTATGCAGACAATCGGAGGAGGGACTTTGAATTTGAGGTTGGTGACTTTTTCTTTCTGAAGGTTTCACCTAGCAAGGGTGTGATCCGTTTTGGCAAGAGTGGGAAGTTAGCCCCGAGGTTCATAGGCCTGAATAAGATATTGAAGCAGATTGGAAAAACTGCTTACCGGTTGGAGTTGCCGAAAGAGTTATCTCAGGTGCACAATGTTTTCCATGTGTCTATGCTGAGAGGTTACATTCCAGATCCGAGTTATTATTTGCCCAAAGTGTCGGAGGGTTTGCAGTTGGATCTGAGTTACAGTGAGCTTCCGGTTGAGATTGTCGATCGTCAGGAGAAAATCTTGAGGAACAAGACGATACTGATGGTCAAAGTAGTCTGGAGAAACCAGTTGGTTGAAGAGGCTCCTCGGGAATCTGAGGAGAGGATGATGAAGAATCATCCTAAGCTCTTTGTTTGATTTGTATATTCTTTCCTTTTCTTTTCTTCTTGTTGTATTTTTGTATTCTCACTCTTTAAGTGTAGTTCCGAGGACGGAACTATTCTAAGGATGGAGTACTGTAACACCCTTGATTTTCAAATCTTATTTATATTTGGAGTTGTTTGATTTTACATGTTGTGCACGTAAAAATTTATACATGCATTTCTCTAAAAAATATTTCATAAACTAGTAATCCCCATTTATTCTCTTTTAGAAAGCCTAATTTAATGCTAAGCTTAATTTGTCTCTTTGTAGCCCACATTAGTTAATTAATTAATTAAATTAGTAGAGCCCATAGTCTCTTGGCCCATTAATAAGCCCATGTAATTTATTTATTCTTTATTTTAGTCTAACTTGTAGTGTAGACTCAAATAATAGACAGTTAAAATTAAATTAACATGTACAACTTGTAAGTGGGGGACACTAGGGTAGCACGTGCATGCACAAGAGTGTGCAAAACACACCCTTGGAGTGGAGGCAGGATTATGCATAAGTGGAGAAGGGAAATGGGAGTAGTGGTGAGGTGGTTATCTCATTCATGGGTGGTTATGGCAACTTCCAAACTAATCCTAGCTCTTAATCCCTAACTATTTGATCTAACCTAGCCATTCAATCCACGCAAAATTATGTATAAATACCCCCCCCCCCCCCCTCTACATTACTATATTCACACCTAATCTATATCAAAAGAGAAAGATAAAGAAATACAATTAGAGAGTAAAAGATTGAGAGTTTAGTGAGTTCAAAAGATTGAGAGTTGTGTTGAATGTTCTTCATTCCCATTTGGTGGCCGGTTTTTTAAGGAAGCAAGGATGCTCGGGTTTGCTTCAAGACGAGGAGGAGACGACTTGTGGTGGCTCAAACTAGGAGGAGAAGGCATCTTTTGATCAATCTAGGAGTTTTAGGAGTTCATTTCGTTTTCTCTCCAATAAGGTGGGCAATTTTCTCTAACTTCTAAGTAGTATCATGCTAGGTTGTGTGCTAATCATGCTAGAATAAATAGATGAAAATATTGCTCTTTGATAATACCATGATTAAGGTGAAAATGGAACATATGTGAAATTGCAGAAGTGAATTTGATTGAATGATATGTTTGTGGTTGTGATATTTGAATATTAATCTAGCATGCTAAAATTAGAATAAATGTTCTTCATGTCGAAATATTTGTGTTTATGGAAAAAGTGCAATTTTGAGAATTGTGTTTATGTGGAAAATGCTAATTGTAAGAATCTCTACATTATTAAAATAAGATTGATTAGTGAATTATGCATATTCATGAGTAGTGTGATTGATGTAAAATAATCCTAAAGTTGTATGTAAATTGTTGAGAGAAATGAACATGAAATTGTTAGTAGAACACTATGTGATTTTTCTGAACAAAAAGAGAAGTACTTTATATGAGAAAACGAGTATTTAACGGCTTTAAAAACCCCCAAATTATTGTTTACTTTGAATCAGAAAATTATTTAGTTTTAATGAAGAACAAATTGCATTTTTGTAAAGAAATGAGTTTCTTTAATAAACTAGAAAAATCACAGTCTTGAACAAAACCAATTGGAATTATTTCTCTACGGGTGAGTCACTCTGTCCATTTTGGTCAGTGGGTGCAAATTAAAAACGTCACTGTAGTAGGAGGTCATGGGTTCAAATCTTGGCATACACTCTTTATTTTTGTTTTTGAAAATAACCCAATTCCGAGACCCTGAATATAAAAAGTTTGAGACCCTCTTTGTGATGCGTGGGCACCTTGTCCCCTTTGGTCAGCTGCTGCGCCACAGTAATGTTACTATAGTGCATATGCTGCTACTGTCTGTTGGTGCGGGATCGAAACCTGGCTTCGGCCAAGGTTTTTTTAACTTTTGTTTTTTTTTTGAAAATGAATTTTTAATGGTTTCTTTGGGAAATTAATTGGTAAAAATTATATTATTTATCCATAAATTAAATTGGACAATCTAGAAAATTTCTATGGATTGATAAAATTATAGATCAAGATTCAATGGATTATAAGTGCGTTTTATGTGATACTTTAAACAATATGCATTTCTCTTTTAGGAAAAATCATGGAAAATTATTTTGAGAATTCGAGACTTAAAACAAATGTGTATAACTTCGCTTGGTTTGTATAATTGAGATTTTGAATTATAAATGAAAAGAAAAAAATTGTCATGAGATTAAATTTGTAATTTGAGAAATGGTGAAATGAAACTATCTTGTCTCATTATTGTGAAAAGTAATACAAGAATTGAAATGAAGAAAAATCATGATGACTTATGAAATTATTGATGAGTGTGAATACTCAATTTATGAACATGATATGAGATTTTGAACTAGAGGGTTGCTAAGTCCTATTACCGGCAAATTGAATGAGTTATAATTATTAGATAAAAGACCAAGATGGTCAAGTTGTTGATTAAGACCGGTATAGAGGAAAGAGCTAACTCTAGGGGTTGATTTTTTTCATGATTCAAATAAACTAAGGATTTAGATACATAGTGGTGATGTGACGAAAGTGAGAGAAAAACACGAGTATGAGGGCCATCAGATTGGCGGTGTGAGAGTGATTCACAGACTACCGGCTTGATGCATCATGATATGGTGTGAGCACTACTCCGGAATTATCGTCCTGGTGGTGACACTTGTGGGGTGTTTGGTGACTACGGGTGGTGCCATCGTTCCATGGCGGAGGTTGAATTTTTCATAGTCTGCTTGCTTGATGCGTCATGTCAGTGCGTGAGATTCCCTTCTAGACTGCCTGGACATGGGCTTGTAGATCTTAGAACATCTAGGATACTTACCGTAGTTACCGTAGTAGTTTAAGTCATGGCGAGGGATTGAACCCTATAAGATGAAGTACGATTAAGGGCTTGCCCTCGGACCTATGCAGTATGGGATGCATAGAAACCAAACAAGTGCGCATTAGGTCGTATAACATAACAACTGCATTAAGGACTAAGTGCACAGCACAACACGACATCTATAGGATAGTCCCTATAGTTTTTCTTGAGACAAGTGTGTGCTTTCTAAGTAAGAGAAAATTGATATTTTATATCCTTGCGTTAGTTGAATGAACTGACGAGCCCACAGTTTCTATGCAGGATAATGAGATTGACAAGATTAAGTATGCAAGCTGCTTAAAGAATATTTCAAGTGTTGTACTTTTATTTATGTAATTATTGTAAATGACTTCTTCTGTTTAAATGTATTTCAAGTTGTAACTCTGATGTAATGAAAGTTTAAATTTCCTTATAAAATTGTACGAAGAGAAGTATAAAGATCCTGTGGAACTTCGAATTCAGTCTGTTTTGGAATTTGCGGTGTTACATCAACATCACAAGTAAATAATAGCCATTATAATTGACACACCACAAAGTTAAAGGCACTGATCTGAATTACTTGATTCATATACTAGGCTCTTTAAGAAATTTGTCAAATTATTTATTCGTCGGCTATACATATTTTAAGAACATATAATGATTTTACTAAATTGTAAATCTTGTTAACTAAACATATTACTTCAAAACTTTTCAGTACAAAACTGTTCAGTACAAAACATCAAGTATATAACTTTTAGTTTAAACTGTTTAAATATCCTTTATGAATAACTATTTTTTTAATAGATGTAAGGGTAAGAAAAATGCTTATTGTAGCAATATGAAAAACATGTAGTAGACATCAAATAAATCTACCCCATTTTCCCAGTTAATCCGTTAGCTACCAAAATGCATTAAAATTGCTACTGAACAATCGAAATTAAGTTTCTTCTACAAAACCCCACTTACTTACTATAGTTTTAACCCATTTCGGCAGATCAACTAATTTAAAGTATTATTGTATGACACAAAATTATCTCACTGTCTACTAAAGACTCTTCTTAGCTCATTTGTCCTTCAAGTTTAAGTGTCAGTATGACTGGTTCTTGATTCCAACAGTGAACTATTGACTATGTTAGTAGGACTAGATAATTTCATGCACTTATCTTTGATGAACACATCCTCAAAGAACTCTGCATGTCTAGATTTTTCTAACACAAATTAGATAGATCCAACATCTGTCCACAGAACTTCATTCTGCACTTTCTAAACACACACAAATATTTGTTGTAGGTCATACTTTAGGCCTTCTAGGGTCATGTACTCTAAGTAATGTATTACAACACAAATTTTCACTTTAACAAAATTATTTGTGTTTTCATGCCATGATCTACAAGGTGTATTCAATTTAGAGTGTAGTAACACATTAGAGATATGATTAACAATACAATATCACTCATAATAACACAAGACAAACAACAGTCAATAATATAGAATTCAATATTTCATTAAGTGTTTGATCCTAACTTTTATCAATATTGTTTAACTGTTGTAAGTAGAGTGCAGTAGAGGTTATGCCAAATGCAAACTTCTCTTAAATTGTTAAAACATATTCACGACCTCTATCAAATCGGAACCCTTGATTTTTAGCATTTAACTATAATTTTTGATTCATTAAGAATAACAAGTGCTTCATTTTTCATATATATATGACAAACTTATATTAATCATCTACAAAAGCGATTAAATACTTCTGTCCAACAATTATCTCACATAGTCACAAAGCTACTGAGATCACAAATATCAGAATGTATTGATTCAAAAAGTTATGAACCCCTAGAGACCATACAAAATGATTTTCTAGTGATCAAAATCTGAATTTAAACTTCACATTTGTCATATTTAATGAAGTGTCATTTAGTAGAATTATAAGTTTTAATAGAACAAACAATTTAATATATAGTTCTCAAATCGTAGCCAATTATATTATGTTCAGAAACTATACACAATTAGAACTATTATGATTAATTGTCTCATTTGTTAAACTCAACTTATACAGCGATTGACAATATATGCACATTATAAGAGTTAATACAAAATTACCCTACCACATTTTATAAAATTGTTTATTTTCTCTAATGATTTTATCAAAGTCTACTTGCTCAAACACATTGAGCTATATTTTCTTTATTCGTTCTTCATCATCTTTGAAACACTAAACGAGATAATGACTAACATGTTATGATTCAAATTTGGACACACAGTACAATGAACGAGAAAGAACAAAACGTAACTAATAGAGTCATATCATGCAATAAACAATGCTCTCTTCTAAGTTACAGACATTTGTTATACACCATATATATTAACTTTTATTAGAGAAGCAAACATACAATATCATCAAACTGTAAACGATGTGTCACCCAATATATCTATACACATAGTATGACAAGGCGCACCAAACAATTTAAAACATGCTAGTTTCAAAATGAGAATAATTATGATCTAAAACTCCCAATCATGTGATCAAACGCACAAAACGTTAACACATTCATCACATGAAAATACTAAGAAAGATTAGGGTAGATCATACTGACACTTCAAGTTAGAAGTATTTTCCAAATTCGATGGAGAAGCTTGCGTAGTGCATACTTATCGTACCGTGATGCAAATCCATTGTCTCCAATATACACAATTGGTAAGTAACTTTGAAGTTCCTACATTCATCAAATTGTTAAAGATTAGCCAATTAAACAAATTATTAGTACTATCTAATTCACAACAATTTAATTGGAGATACAATTTTATAGTCAAAGCCTATAATTTATCAAAATAAATATTTGATCTATAGCACGTAGCCAAAACAGTTATCCAGACTTGTATTTAATTAAACAATGCTTAATACGGTTTTGAACTTTAGCACTTAGCAACAAAATTCAAATAATTAAATAAAAATTTAAAATTTGTGAAGAACTTATCTTTAATTTAGATCTGAATTCGAAGTACACTGCAGTAGATTCAGTCTTCTCCCCAAACATCGAATACAGAAGAATACCCAATGGATTGTCTCCACTGGTTAGATCCAGATTTGATTCCTTTTGGCTGGATCTGGATCTGCTCCAATAGTCCAAACGCCAAACAGCAATCTCCAACCAATAGAGCAACTATTGGACTGGATCTGAATCTGGATATGCTCCAACAATCCAAATGCCAAACATCAATCTCCAACTAATAGAGCAGCTGTTGGACTGGATCTGAATCTAGATCTGCTCCAACTACCTGAACACCAAACACCAAAATCAGCCAATCCAAAATTCAAATCTGACTTATCCCCTTCTCTCCTTCTTCCCGAGCGCCAAACAGAGAGAAGAAGGAGAAGGTGGTTGCTGCTGCTATCACCGAGGTGTTGCAGAGGGTGGCGATGCTAGGGTCGTGCGGCGATGGTGGCCAGCGATGTCGGCGCCCAGTGGCGGTGCCCAGCAGCGGCACCGAATGATGGCTCACAGCGATGGCACCCAGAGATGGTACCCAACGATGGCTCCCAACGACGGCGCCCTACGATGTTGCCCAACGACGGCGCCCAATGGCTGCGGTTGCGGCTCCCAGCGGCTCCTTCACCACCTCGATCTCCAACGACGACATGGAGGGATCAGGTCAGAGGAGAGGAAGATGGGTCGAAGTTATCCCGATTTTGTTGGTTCGAGGCGTGCGGTGGCGCTGGCGGCGCCAGCGATGGCTGCGGAGGCGGGTGTCGATGCCAATGATGGCGGCGGCTACGATCAAGTCCCAACGAACGGTGATTTCATTGATCTCTCTTAATCTCAAACATTAATTATAAATATCTCAAGATTGTTAGAGATTATGAGAGATTAAAACAATAGAAATTAAGGTTAATATCGTAGACTAAGGTGCTTGAGATATTTACCCTAGGTATCAAAATTGGAATACCTAGACTACTATCACAAGCCAGTATTTATAGGATAAATACTGGTTTGGGTACTGGGTTCTCAACCCACTCAACCCGTGTTCCGATATCCATACAATTAGTACGTGTAACATACGTGTTACTCATAGAATAATATTACACATAATATTATTCATATAGTGAGAATATACCTATATATCCAACAATTTTTAATTCTTCAATAATATATCCTATCACTGTGAAATGATCATGCACTACACACCAGAACTTTGAAGTTGGATGAGGATTGTGAATTTATATTTATATGGATAATTTTCACACAACCACCCGCAACTTAGGCAGTTTAGCACCAAACCACCCTCTTTTTTTTTGGTCGTCAGCTAAGCCCCCTCTTTTACAATTTGTTAATTGCGTAGATCCCTTGGACTGGTTTTGGCTATCACATGAGGCCACGTGATGATTTTTGCAGAATTTCATTGCAACTTTGCCCATGGTCAAGCTAAATTTACAGCTTAACCTATTTGAATTAAGATCGATAATCTAACTTATGGAATCAGATCAATAAGTTATTTGAAATAAAGTAACTGAGGAAGAACAGTCTAAGTGTAAGAAGAGCGATGATAAGATTTTTATTTTATTTTTTCCACTCAATCAGGCCCACAACCCGTGCATTATAGCTTCGGTTTAATGAGGGGAAAATATGTCATTTTAAATTCTGTTACTGTACGGCTTGGGGATAAAAGATTTGACTAACAACCCTTATGGACTGGATCTCTCTTAGTGAGCCTAATTTGCCACTTTTTATTGGCTTGAAAGAGACCCACATCTTGTAGAGGAGCTTGGAGAAGGTCCGGATTTGTTAAAGAGGCTCGTTATGACTAATTTGCCTGTAGAAGCTTCGAGATCTGTGCTAAAATCGTATGACCCTGATTTGCTACAAATTTTACCATTATCATAAGCCCCCCACTCCCGTAAGACAATTCTTTTGTCTTTCGGGGAGTAGTACGCCTTATTTTTGATTCTGAAATACAATCTTAGCTTTCAGGGTGCTTGGAGATACCTGAAACTGAAACTGATCAATGGCTTCTAAATGTGGCAAATATTTTGCAAGAAATTTCCATATTTTTCGGATTTTTCTTAATTATTCTGGATTTTTAAATAATTTTCCCAATTTAAAAATCACTTTCTCGAATTTCATAATTAATAAACCCAATTTTAAATTATTTTTCAGAAGTTTTAATGAATTTTACGAATTAAATAATTATTTTTTGTATTTTTAATATTTTTTTAAATTTAAAAGGATTTTATGGGATTTTTCTTGAATAATCTGACCTGGGCACGGTTTTTGGCACGATCGACAGCAGTGATCAGTTTCGACTTGCACACTGAGTTGAATTAGAGGCCGAGATCTGATCGCTGTGATGTGGGACTGCATGGCGCCATCAGGATTGTCCATTAGTGCTCGGCTCACCTGCTTAGTGATTTCAATGCTCATGATGTTATTGAGCGACGTGGCGTGATCGTGGTACACTGATCCCCGGGGTCCTCGCAAGGCCTTTGAATTGGTTGAAGCATTATGGACTAGGATGCAGTCGTGCAGAGAATGTTGTTCATGATGGCTTTGTTGGGAGTCCCCTGGTGCCTCTCTGTTGACAGAAGTTTGACTAGGCTGTCGGGGCTGCTGTTGAGGAGGAATCAGATATTCCACAGGAGGAGTTAGTTGACGAAGAGAGTTGGTGTGACGGCTTGACGCCATCACTCTGCCTCTTAGTCTTGGTGGCATGGCAGTAAGTCGGGTTTGTGTAGTTTCCCATAGACGGCACCAATCTATTGCTGCTTATTTTGGTCTGGGAGCAAACAAATAGTTAGTTAATATTTGATGGAAACTATTAAAAATCTAACCTTTGATCTTGTTTGGGGATAAGAGATTTAACTAACAGTCATGGGCTGGGTCTCCTTTAGTGGGCATAATCTGTCACTTTTTATGGGCTTGAAAGATGCCCACGTCTTGTAGAGGAGCCTGGAGAAGGCCCAAACTTGTTGAAGAGGTCCGTTATGACTAATCTGCCTGTTGAAGCTTCGAGAACTGTGTTGGAATTGTACGGCCCTAATTTGCTGTGATTTTTACCATTATCATTATCAAAATAGTTACAAAACATAAACATATATAAAACTGGGACATTTAAGTTCCCCAAAAAATACATTTGAACCTCATACTCAGTTACTCTTGGCTGCAATCATCATAGCTCGACAAGGATGCTGCATTGCTCCTAAATAGATCTGCTGTTCCTGCATCTTCCAATTCCTTCATGATCTTCACCGTCTTCTTGGAGCTTGCACTACCATCTAACCAATGAGAAAACCAGAATTTAACATTAGTGATTAGATTATCAATTTTTAGGTGCTTGTTGTTGAAAGTTCTATCATTCCTAGCATTCCATTAACTCCAACAACCAGCAATTGTAATCAGATACCAGGAGTGTGTGTGTGATTGTGAGAATCAAACCACCAATGTGTGAAGCAGTCAAAGATGGAACCAGGCAGTTGGGGTATATGGAAGACTCAGGTGAAGTATCTCCAAGATTTGATGGCCACCAGACACTCAAAAAATATATGGAAGGTGGTTTCGACCCGGCATGCACAAGCCATGCATGTCAGGTCACCATCCCATCCTCTAGAATGGAATCTAGCCTTGGAGTTGAGTTTCTCCCAACTCAACATCCAGATGAAGATCTTGCCTTTGAGGGGTGCGATGTTCTTCCAACAAGCCTTGAAGTAGGGAGACTATAGACCCAATATACTGAAGAAGGAGTAAGCTGATTTTACTGTGTAAACACCTGAGGCAGAGTATCTCCAAATGGAGGTGTTTGCATTGTTAGAAGGTTGCAAGTTGGAGATGAGGTGCATGAGTTGATCTTTCTCTGAACTCCGACGAGTGGAGGGGATACTATTCAGGCTGGGTCTCCAAATCCACCTCCCTTCTTGTGAGTAACCCTTAGAGCAAAGAGTTGTCTCTTTGTTCCAAGCACCAAAGAATAAAGGTGGGAATAAATTAGAGATGCTTTGGCCTCCTTTCTACTTAGAAGTCCAGAACTTGATGAATTGCTTATCACCAAGTTGCCATTGAATGCCCTGTAGAAATTGTTCTCTAAGCGTATGAGCCCCCTTCCAGAAATTTGATGTCTGAGTAGGGCAAGTGAAGCAATTAGAGACCATGTTGAAGTATAAAGATAGGAGAGTTTGACTGCCAAGAGAGTTACCTGCCAAGACCTTCCACCACCACTTCATCAGTAATGCATTATTAAACTGTCTTAGATCTAAGACACCCAAGCCTCCTTGCTGTTTAGGCTGACAAATCCTCTTCCAATTTGTACATGCAGTCCCAGATGCGTTGGTATCAGCTCTAACCCAGAAAAAGCTACTACATATCTGATCTATTCTTGAAATAACCAAATTTGGAATTTTAAAGAAGGAGATATAATAAGTAGAAAGAGCACTAAGGACTGAGTTGATAAGGACGAGTCTACCCCTTTAGAAAGCATTCTCCCCTTCCAGGTAGACAGTCTCTTCTCAATTCTCAGAAGAAGAGGTTGACAATCTCTCTTCTTTAATTTGCCTTTGGCTAATGATATGCCTAGATATTTGATGGGCAAAGAATCTTGTTTGCAAGCCAGGATAGTCGAGAATGGTTGAAGCTTGGCTTTAGAGGTGCCAAAAAAATAATGGATGATTTAGAGAAGTTGATGTCTAGCCCTGAAATATTAGCAAACCAATGAAGGAGCAATTGATTAGATATCCTGAAATGTAAGTATTGATTAGATTACTTGTGAAATCTGATTAAGTTGTAACCATTGCACAATGTGTAACATCCTAGAAATTTTAAATATATTTTTGGAATTAATAAATGATTTAAAATGGGTTTTTGTGACTAAATAAACATTATCATGAAATTTATCATTTTAGACGTGCAAATATTTTTCTTGGGAAATACAAGTTAGAAATTTTGCTTGGAAAATCTAATAATTATTAGTAGATAATAATTCTAAAATTTCTGGGTTTTATGAATAAATTATGACATGTTTGCAAATATTTCAAAATGAAGGACTTTTGTGTAAAACTGCCACTTGGGGGTAAAATTTCAAATTTTGAATTTTTGGGGCTGAACACAGGGTCGTCCAGATTGGGAAGTTAGGGGGATTTTTTTTTTTTTGGGTTTAAATTGATTTAACTAATTGATTTTTTAAGGATCTATATATGTAAAGATATTATCTTAAGGAATATTTTGTGAAAATATTGTGGAAACCCTAAAAATCAAATTCCCCCGGCCTATATAGTAGCATCAGCCGTTTTCTCCAGTTGTGAACATAAACCCTATTTTCTTCACTATTTTTCTTAGAGTGGAGGCTTGGATCTTGGATTGTTTGCAAGGAGAAGGAAGCGGCTTTTCTTTATTATTACTATTGTTCTTCAAGTTGATCTTGTTTGAGGTGGGTGGTACTTCTCATCTCTTGATTTGTTATATGCTTGTATAATATAATGATGATTGGTCAAATATTATATATCTTGCATGATTATAAAACTTGATGTAGATTTATTAGAGAATAAATCTCTATGAATAGTAGTCAAATAATTTCTTCATGAATAAAAGCCCTAACTAGTGAATGATTCTTTGACTCTCTTTATATGTTCTTGGATCATGATTGGGTAGATGTCATGCTAGAAATTTCTATGTTGATCTTTGATTGTGTTAAAGCATATATTAATGATTCTACCATGAATTGATTGTTGTGATAGAGTTAATTAATTCCATGAGATAAAAATCAAAATTTTAATATGTAATGATCATGTTTAGTTTATCCTTGCGGATGGATTTGATTGATGAATTGAGGTAGGTTGGATAAGATGCACATGCTATGTCATAGATTTCATCATGTATGTGTATATATCAGTATGACATGGGTTCGATTTAGTTGATCTGTTTCTCGCAAACTGCATGTCGATCGACCCTACGGTCGACTGCCAAAACTGGATTTTGCCACTTTATTTTACTGCATCATTTTCTTGAATGAATGTTTTTCCAAATTTGCAAACAGTGGTTATCAGTTTCCAAAGTGGCTAGATTTCGGTATTTGACATGTATATATATACACTCATACCTTTGTATGTGAAAGAATCTTGACCGTATTATAGTATTCACAATGTTCCTATGAAAAGTTTTCTTTAAAATCATTTATTCAAGGTTATGACTTTCGAAATTTGGATTTTGTGGAGTTTATGAACGGATTTGGTTGATGCATGTACTGAGATGGTTTGGCCAAGATGTATTTATTTTGTTATAGATTTTATCATATGCAATCGTGTATTTATAGATATAAACATATATTAGTTTAAGAGATCTCCAAAATTTAATTGGCTGTTGCAGACTGCGTATCGGTCGATTGCAGATTACCTACCAGCCGACTGCAGTTCTTTTAAACTTGTCATTGCGTTCGACTGACATGACTGGGCTGTCGCCACCTCTTGTACTGGCGGTTGAGTGCAGATTTTGCACTGTGTCTGCCAGTCGACTGCCATGATTTTTGAGTTATGTTTTCTTTTTGAGTGATGTCGGTCGACCGCTACTTTTGTACTGTTGAATGTCGGTCGACTATCATGACTTGGTTTTCACACTCTGTTTTGCTGCAGTTTTCTTTTCCTTGAATGATTATTTCTTCGAATTTGCAAACGATGATTCTCAGTTCTTACAAAGCAATTGGATTCAGATCTTACTACTTTTAGAGAGTGTATTTTCAAATTTTAATGGAATTTAACTTAGATTTTTTTAGTTTAGAAAGTAAATGTTCTCGAAATTCAAGAATATTACATTTCAGATTTTTCTGCTGTTTGAGGATGTAAAATCTCATTTTATTGATGTTAGTTTCAGTTTTGACAAATTATGTGGATATAATTGTACATGGAGGTACTTGGTTTTGACTATTGGATTTGAGGGAAATCCTCGTTGTGAGCTAGATGATTTTGGATTTATGTGACATAAAGAAATGTTTGAGATGATATTTGGGTTATGAGACTCTAGAGGTTGGGTGGGGCATGCCGGCAAGTGGGATTTTGTTGGAATTTAGCCAGTGGGGCTTTTGTTTTGATTCAGTAAAGTTAAGTCCGGTAGGATATACCAACTCTAGGAAGACTGTGATTCTAATTGAACATAATAAACATAAGGACAGACACTAATTGGAGTTGTGATGAAATGGGAGCAAACGTGTGTATGAGGGCCTCAGGATGATCTGTGGTGTGAGATAGTCCCCGGAATAATCGAGGAGTGAGTGAAATAGTCTCCGGAATTACCTACGGTGTGGGACTGATCTTCGGAATTATCGGGATCGAGGCGACGCTCTTGGGACGTTTGTGTGTGGTGAGGCGCCATAGCTTGCGGTGTAGGGTATTCAAAAAAAATTACCAGGTGTGAGTGAAATAGTCTCCGAAATTATCTGTGGATAGAGAATGACCTCCAGAATTATCGGGGCATTGGCTAGGTACGCGCAGAATGTCTGAATCTCTTAGTAGTCATTATAGTAGGTAAGTTGCATAACGAGAGACTGAACCCTATAAAGTGGAGAACGATAAGGGCTTGCACCGAACCTATATAGTATGAGATGCATAGAATCCGACAAGTATACATTAGAAATCATCATATGCATTTGTTTTTCTTGACTTGTTTTATGCATGTTTGTTCTCTGTTTTCATCTCATACACTTGACACTTAGCCTAGCTTCACTTGTTATTTTTACGTTTCATTCATCATTGATTTATATTCCATCTGTTATTGCTGTGTTAATATGTTTCACTTGTTATTCTATTTTTTATTGTTTATGCAACATTCATTACTTCTATATTAATATGCATAAATTTTGTGATTGTGATATCTAGAAGTATCACTATTATTATAGTTGACGTCAGTTGCTTTCCCACCCTTCAGTTTATTTCGCATAACTTGCAAGTTAAGTTGCCCGAGTAAAATAGAAGCTTGGATTTAAGATGATCAAAATTTAAGTGTTGGGTTGTATTGTAAAAAATGTATTAAATTTTCCACTATGTAAATGTGAGAAAGAACAGTTGTAATAAAAAGTTTTAATTTTTCCTGTATTTGATACTGTGTTTAAGATTACACTGAAGTTGATTCTGGAATTTGTGCCGCGTATTTCTAATTTTATTGTTGGAAATTCGGGGCGCTACACAATATGTGCCCCAATCTATCTCGTACATGTACAACGAATAAAACTATTCTACTTCAGAAAACCAAAGATTAGTTTCACATTTTTGTTTGAACTCGTTTGAACGAACATTATAGCTAAGGATCAATTGGAACTTATGTCTCAATAATGAATTAAAAAAATTGTTTCACACACGAAGCACTCATTTTCTTGTCATGATATTTCTTTATTAATATCATTTAGTTCTTATCTTCTCTAACTCACAATCTAAACTAGGCAGTAAAAATCGGTGTTTGGAACTAATCATTCTAAGAGCAATTAATGAGTAATCAGGTTAATTATAAAATAATCGGGGATTAAATATAAAAAATTCGTGTATATATATATATATATATATATGAAAAAATAATCTATTCTCACAGAAGTATATGACCAAGAGGATCTTAAGTTTTGAAAGACAAGTTAACATGTGAAATATTAAGTGTAACGTCACTAATTAAGTAAGCATATTTGAATATTACTATTATGTTCTTCTGATTTCTCTGCAGTTGTTTTGATTCCAGGAGTCAACTCTGACAATGAGGTTCTTAATACTTGATTAGAATCATTCATCAAGCTTTCAGAGTCTCAACTATTCAATAGGACTAAGAGATGCTCTTGAATTGATTGCCACTATATATATATATATATATATATATATTTGTATGTGAGAAATTTTATTGTAGCATGTACGAGTAAAACTACTCAAGTTTAGACAACCAAAGATTAGTCTCACATTTTTGTTTGAAATCATTGGAACGAACATTAGCAGCCTTATAACTGAGGACCAACTGGAACTTATGTTTCAACAATGAATTAAAAAAAAATTCACACATAACGCACTCATTTTCTTGTCATGATATTTATTTAGTAATTGTTATAAATTTTATTGTAACAATTGTAGCAATTTTTATATGTTTGAGAAAATATTTGTAGCAATATTTGTATGTTTGAGAATAATATTTGTATGTTTGATAATAATTGTATGTTTATAATATTTGTATGTTTGAGAATAATTGTAGCAATTTTTTAAAATATTATTTTCTCATATAGAAAAGTTCGTACAATATAACACAGGGGTACACTAATAATATCACATACCAAAAGGAACTAAATAAAAAATAAACTTTTCTAGTTTTTTCATCCATTGCCATGTTTAATACCAAAATACAAAAGATCAAAACAAAGTGAAGTAAAGTCTAAGAAACAATGACAAAAAGAAACAAGACACAAAAGCTAATAATCGACATGAATGTCAGCATCTTCATCAAGATCGTTCATTTCATCATTTTCATTTTCTTGATTGCCTCCAAATACCATATTTTCCTATGGGTCTTCCAATTATTCATCATCCTTATTTCAGTTTATTCTTTGTTGATGTTCCTTCATCATGTGGTCCCATGGCATCTTCAACTTGTGTCCATGTGAGATCATCGCCTGCTCGAACAAAGTCTTCAAGCTATTGATTCATGGGAATTACCCAATCATCATTCTCATTCACTTCTCTCAAAATTATTAGATTCACATTAGCACCATCATTCACCCAAGTATTGAAGCATCTTTCCAATTTTTTGTTATATTAAATGTATACGATTTGATTCAACTCTTTTTGTAACAAACAATTTTTTTATTCAAGTGTATCTAGAATTAGAAACCAAAAAGTCAAAAAATAAACTTAGAATAGAAAATTGTATTTAGTAATTGGAAACCAAAAAGTCAAAATATAAACTTACAATAAAAAATTGTATTTAATCAAATATAGAAAATACAATTTAATACTTACGTTGTCGATTGCACTCCATTTGTGCTCACAAGAAGACACACTACAAGTATGACTTAAGACTCATACGACAAGCTTTTGGAGATTCTTTGTTGAACTCCTAAAAGTAATGCACTATTCAGCTACATACTTCGTACAATTATGTATATGTAATGGATTACATGGACAAGAGAAATAATTGCATAAGTAAATATAATAAAACTAGAGTAATTAAATTACTAGGTGCTAAAGTCTCTCGAGTCCTTATTGCTTGAGGTTCTCCAAAGCTTTGCAAGGTTTCTCTATATAAAACTAGCTCACTATTAAGCTCATCATTCTTATCAAATCAGGCACAAGCCTGTTGACAACTTTGAACAAGCATCTCTTGACTTGCGCATTTCACTCAATGGAGAAAGAATCATCACCACTTAGAGAATATTAGTAACAGATTCCCGGGTTTAGGTATAACTCAACTACATACAAAAGAAAAGATATACATAAATATAAATTTGAGAAAGTTGTAAAAATAATTACTAAACCATAAGAAAATTGGAAATGTTTAATACCTGCATGCAAAGGTTTGTCGAGTTGATCATCCCATCTCTTGTCAATCATATTCCACACAAGAATTCTAACACGCCTACACTCCTTTCTTCCTTCATCGGTCTTGGCATAATCACTTTGTGTCCATAAATTAGAGACTTACATCATTCTCAATGCATTCTCATTCCAAATCATGCTCTCCATATTGTAGAATCGACTAACAAATCTTGTAACACAAGATTTATGCAACTCTTTCTCCATGCTCTCCATATTGTAGAATTGACTAACAAATCTTGTAATACAAGATCTATGCAACTCTTTATTGTTTGTATATTTGCACATCAAACATAGGATTCTTCCATAGTTATAGATGTAAACAACAACGGACCTTGAATTTTTTAGTGCACTTTCTATCTTGTCTAAAGAAGAAGTTTTGCACTCACCAAGATCTTTTACCATCAAGTTCAAGCAATGAGCCACAAGGAGCCCAAAATATATTTGGATACTTCCATTCCAATATTGAACCCGCACATTTAAAATTTGAACCATTGTCGGTGACTACAAAATTTAAAAAGAAGAGAAGAAAATATAATTTGTTAAATCTCTTCCAATATCACAAATAAATTCAAACAATTAATAATAAAATCAACTTGGACAATATTCTCTTCTCCCACATCTTAAATGACTTCCTCAATCATATCCACTATGAGGTCCGCACTTTTGACATATTTGGAAGCATCAACGGACTTCAAAAAGACAGTTCCCTTTGGACAATTCACCAAAAAATTAATCAAGCTTCGACATTTCTCACTTGTCCAAAAATCCGACATAATGGAGCATCAATATATCTTCCAATATGGTGTAAAACTCTCAACAAACACTTTGGTATCATTATGCACTTCATTCAATAAGGTGACCCTCATGTGATGATAAAATGGTGCTTCTAAACCTAAAAAAAATATTGCATAATAAATAATTTAAGAGAATAAACAATAATCATATATTCAATCAAAATTCTTTGAAAATAAATAAATACCTGTTCCATATTTTTCAATAGCATAGATCATCGTTTGGAAGCTCGGTACATGCATGACATTAAAAGGTATGCCAACTTCCCTCCCCCATACGACAATTACTTTCCAAGCTTCTTTCTTCCCTTGCTCTTTACATGGGTTAGAATGTTTAATTTGAGTTTGCTTCATATTCTCATAACCTGGCTTCAAATGATCATCCATGGGCCCTATTTGAGTACTAACAAGCTTCCTCTTCTTGGCAACGGTAGTATTGGCTTTACAAGGCCTTGAATCATTGCTTTCACCATCGCGAATTTGCAACTCTTCTCCACCATCACTATGAAGAAATTGTTCATGCCCTTCAAAGAGACTATTAAGTCTTTTCCGTTCACTTATTCGATTTGAATTATCCTAGTTGTACTCTCTAATCTCCTTTATCATTTCCCTGATGACTTTATGAAAATCCTTCACATTTCCCGACTCGTGAAGAAGATGTTCCTTTGCTTGATGAATCCCTCTCGAATACTTCTTCTGGCACAAATTGCAAACAGCCTTCATGCAATTCAAAAACATTGTAAATGTGTATATTTCCATGCGAAATTTTTTAAGGGAGGTTTCCATGAAGAAGTTGCGGCCTCAGACGAATGCATGGAAGCAATTGTTCCAATAGTTCTCATTATGTAACAACCTTGAACCCTGACATAGAAACATAAAACTATTATGAGAATTGGGAGCATAAAATTTTCCGTTATATTTAACGACAATTGTAGGTTGGTTAGTTTTCTATAAGTGGATAATTAATACAAAAAAAAGCATGGATTCATATTACATATATGGTATGCAACATAAATAATCATTCTTTAGTTAACATATTGCAATAGAATTAGCATTCTGTTATTTTCTAATTGAGTCCTAAGAATTAACATATTGCAATAGAATTAGCAATCTATAATTAACATATTCCAATCTTGTTTTTGACGTTAGCCACATAAATTGAACCCCCAAAGAACCTGATGCTTCAATTTTCCAATATGTTATTAACATATTGTTGTTAGCCACATAAATTAAGCCCCTCTTCCTTATCATTTGAAACAAATTTCAGCAATTTTCAGCAACCAAAGAAACCATCCCTTAATAACATAACAACAAATTTCAGCAAGGGATAAGGATACATAGCTAGAAAGTATTATCTTCTCTTAACAACATATCAACATTATCAACAATTCAACATATCAACATAATAATAAAGATTTAAATTTCAAAACCATGTTACAATACATAATACAACCAAGCACACACAATCACAACCAGAGCATACACAAGCACAAAACATACACAAGAAGATATGGAGCCACTGTTGTTGGAGATGGGAGGTTGAGAGGGAGGAGGAGGAGGCTGAGGGTCGGATTGTGTGGCGTCGGGAGTGGAGATTGAAGACTGGGACTATGAGAGCTGCTGTTGCCGCCGCTGAGCCTGTAACACCCCGAATTTCAAAATACAACTGAATTCGAGTTCCACAGGATCTTTACACTTCTTTCGTACAATTTTACATGGAATTTTTTTTTTCTTTCATCAGAGTTACATTTACACTTGTACAATATCACAGCGGAAGCCATATTACAATGAATAACATAAAACAATATTTAAATCAATCCTGCGCAACATGTATACTTCAATTGTCGAGCATCTTACCCTGCATATAAAACTGTGGGCGCGTCAGTTCATTCAACTGACAAAATATTATACATGGCCATCATCTCTATGCCGGAAACAGTATAATGATTCTCATTTCTTAACAATCACAAACTTGTCACAAACAAAGCTGAAATGGACTATCTTATTGATGTCGTGTTGTGAATGTGCACTTAGTCCTTAATGCAATTATTTGTATTATATGACATAAATGCACACTTGTTCAGAGTCAATGCAGCCCATACTACATAGGTCCGAGGGCAAGCCCTTAACCGTTCTTCATCTTGTAGGGTTTAATCCCTCGCCATAACTTAATCTACTACTGTAACTACGGTAAGTATCCTAGATATTTTCTGACCTACGAACTCATGTCTAGGCGCCCTGGAGGGAATCCCAACGCACTGACACATGACTCATCATGCAGCATCCTGTGGTAATTCAGCTCCTACCATAGACATGACACCACCTGCAGTCGTCAAACACCCCACGAGTGTCGCCACCGGGATTGTACTCTGGAGCAGTATCCATGCCCTATCATGACTCATCATGGGACATCCTGTGAATACTCTCATGCCGCCAATCTAATGGCCCTCATACTCAATGTTTTTCTCTTACTTTCATCACATCTTCACTATGTATCTAATCCTTAATTTAATTGAATCATGAATAAAATCAATCTCTTAGAATGTAGCACTTCCACTATACCGGTCTTATTTATTTAATTCACATGACTCAATCCTTGGTCTTCTCGTTTCAAAATATCATTTCACAATTCTTTCATTGCCGGTATAAGGCTTGGCTATACCCTAATTCTCAATTTCAACTCATAATTACAATGTCATATTCGTAAGATCTTTTCATGATTAATCACAATTCACATTTCAAAAGCATAGTATTCATGTATTCACATCTTTCATAACTCATCACAATCAATAATTCAGTGCATAGATACTTGAAAACTGAAATTCTTCAAACATGTCACATTCACTAGTTTATAAGCTCACATAATTCTATTTCAATCCATTCCAATTCCACAGTTCACATTTTCAATAGGTTTCACAATTCATACATTTCAAATTTCTCATTACTAAAATCTCATTTTAAATTTCATAAACAATCCCTTCAATTTCTTAAAGCTACAATTTAAGTTAATAAAAAGAGTTCCTTTTGTAAAAACAGTCTCACTTATACAAAGCCTCAAGTCATAGAGATTTTCTCCCAAAATACAGATATTATTTGAAACTTCAGAGCAGTCGACTGATAACCCTGAACAGACGGCTGTTCTTCGAGGTTCTAAAGCTCGAGAATAAAATAATCAGAGAAGTTGACTGTCTCATATGGCCAGTCAGCTGTTCCGCTATGATTTAAAAAAAAAACAAAACGATCAGGGCAGTCGACTGTTACAATAGTCGGTCGACTGTGCTACTAGTTTTCGATTTCTCAAAAATGTTTTCAGTTCCTTTTTCTTCCTTTTTGAAACATAACTTTCCAGATTAAAACTGCATTCAATTCCACTGTAACCAATATTTTTAAATGTATTTCTCACTGTTTTAAAACATGTAATTAGCTATAGTTTGCATTTTATGAATACTATTTCTACATTTGAAAACCAAAACATAATTGTTCATAACCAAAGATGGTTTCTCACACATAACTCACCACAATGATGTTTGCTTACACATTGATAACTAAGATATTTTTAGAGCACAAAATCAACTTTATAAGTGAGTAAAAACTTTCATTTTTATTAATTAATCTACACATGATGCATTCATTTATTTATATGCAAAAAGGACATTCTTTATCATTTATTCAAATTTTTCACATGATAAATATCACAATAGGAAAATTCATTACATCTATTAACAAACAATTCAATCAATTCAATTAACACACTATTCTAATTTAGCATTTTTAATCAATAATCATGGCTCAATTCCTTACTAGTGAATTTCACATAATTGCAATTTAAACTTAACTAACATGCATTCTTATGTTCATAACAATAAGAAACATACACTTTTACCCATAGGCAATAACTCTAGTAATCAATCAACACACATTTGCTAATTAACAATTTTCTTCTAATTAGACAAGCATGTATTTCATTTTAACTAGTAGTTAATAATAATAGTTCAATTATCATTCCCTAGCATGAATTCTACTCTAGAAGTCATGAGAAACATCCACCTTTTGAAGAAAACCCAATTAAAAAAAATTCCCTAGAGCCTCCTAGATTGCAATGCACGAACTTCTCCTCCTTTCTCCTTGCCAAAAACCGAGAGCCTCCAAGATGGGGGGTTTGAATAGCCGGCCTCCAAGGGGGAACACAACACACAACTCACACACTAATATGTATATATATCTCCTTTAATATTTGCTTGAATGTAGAATACAAGTAGGAAAGGGGGGGTATTTATACTAGTTTTTGAAGTAGATTGGAGGGCTAGGATTGATTGGATAGTTGTAGAATGGAGGGCTAGGATAGGAGTAGAAGTTATAGCAACCACTTACACACAAATAACTACCCATGAACACATACCCACACTCTCCATCTCTCAAAGCACAAAACCGGCCCCAAATTAGTGTGCATTGCACACTACGTGCATCGCACATGCCACCTAGTACCCTTATTTAGAAGTTTGTACAATTTAATTAATCAAAATGTTCACCATTTGTCTCTACATGACAAGTGTGACCATTTAATTGATTTATTAAATTGGTGAGCTTCACAATTAGTGGGCTTAGGCTTGTGGGCCAAGACAACAAATTAATAATTAATTAAAGTAGGCTAAAACAATTAATTAGTGTTTTAGGCTTTTAGAAAATAGGCTTTTAGGAGAATAATTGTTCAATCCAAATTGAAATTTTATATAGAAATAGATAAATAACATACACATGAAATTTGCACGTGCACAACATGTGAAAATATAATATTTTTATTAAAATGAAATTTTAGGGTATTACAGAGCCTCTGCCGTTGGAGATAGGGAGAGAGTCGCAAGAGGGTTAGGGGATGGGAGATTGAGAAGGAGGCAGTGGAGGGTTGGGTTTGGAGAGTAAAGATTGAGAGGAAGGCAGAGGAGGGGTTAGGGTGTGGAGAGTGAAGTGACATTTGAAGTTGATGTGGAAGCGGGAGTGGAGAATGTAAGGTGGAGATTAAAGATGAAGTGGGGTTGAAGATTGGAAGGTGGTGATTGTAGGCTATTGCAGGTACGGGTTGGGACAGGTTGAGAAATAATTTTGGACCGATTAATTAGGTAATTGGGTACACCGATTAATCCCCGATTATACCCAATTACTTGGATTATTCCTAATTATTCCCTAGAGTTTTGTAAATATCAATAATCACTATAGAATTAATTGTCCTATGCTCGAGTATCGATTACTCAACAATTAATTAGTCGATTAATCCAAGATTAATTAGCCGATTAATCCGATTTGGACTGCCAAGCATCTAATTAGTGGTTTAGCAAGCATGTCTGAAAAATAAATTCATGTGGTAAACTACAAAAAAAGTGGACCTGATCAAGAACTTAATGGCACTTAAATAGTTACATACCTTATTTACTTAAGTAGTTTCATACCTCATTTAAGCATCCATTCTTTCACCTCTTTATTTGTTACGGTCATCTTCGGAAACGTAATCTTCATAATCTTCACTAGTTGGCATCTGAAGTAATTTAGATGTAGGAAGACTCTCTAATTAAGGTACTTGTTTGGGTTGATCAATCTCATCCCTCATGTTGCTCATTCCTCATGTTGCCTATTTGTTTCTTTAAACTTTTAAAAAAGAAAAATGCTGACCACTATAAGACAAGAGTATTAGATTTTCATATATGTCAATTAGTAGAAGTATAAGAATAATTGATTACAAGTTCATTTCACTGTGTATAAACTTTATTTATAGGTATGAATTTAAAAAATTTCTATTTGGTTCTGTTATAGGGAAAAAATAATTCGAGACCCAAAGTTATGAGCTTATTATAGTGATGTCGAACCGGAAGTAGTTTAGCCTCCTCATAATATTACAAAATACGAACTAGTAGATAATGTGTATGAAATTACTAGCTGGGATAGAGGTGAATGAAGTGTTAAAATTCGAGAACGATATGCATATGGAAAAGGAGAAGTACAATATTTCATGGCGATTCCTGTAGTCGATAATGACGCTCTTACTTTCATAATTGCAAGATCACTTGATCCAAACTCTAGTTGGACTACTTTGGAGTAAATGATTGTGCAAATCAAGCATCTTAATGGTAGGGCAATGTCCTCATCAGTAGTAAAAATGTTATAGAAAACACAATTTCTAAACTCAAGCATCTGATGCAATAAGACACCTCCAAACTAAATCACAATAATATTTCAATTGACCAAATACTTAAATCCCAATTATATATTCAATGGATGGTTTAAATAAATTGTTCATGATAATAAAAGACTTCAATCCAAATAGTTAAAATGCAAAATTAATTCTCTGATCAACCATAGTTTATAGCTAGGTAAATAGAAAACCAACAAAGAAAACCGTGTACTAATTTCAACATGGTGGTATCAAAATATTTTAGTGATTGCCTTCTCTATACTTCAACATGATGGAATCAACATCATCGAGTAGATTGTTAATGACATTTACCTTTCAATTGATTATCGTGGAGTTACACACTTCTTGAAGAATATCTTGATATACCACATTACATGTACAATCATTAGTCTTTTCGGGATCATTTGAGTCATCTGTCAATAACATCTTCATGCCAGAACGGAAAGTGTAACACGATAATGCTACATAAACCGTGTGTAAACACATATTTATTTAGATAAACCCCAATACTATGGAGAGTTTGGCCCTGACTTTTGTTTATTGTCATAGCAAATGCCAACTTTACAGAAAATTGTATTCTTCTGAGAACAAATGACCACCTGGTTACTATAGGCGACATGCCCATTCTTTGGATCACAACTATCTCACCTGCATACATTCCCGTAATAATTTTAGCTATAATAATATACTCTCCCAGAGTATGAACAGTCAGACATGTCTCATTGCGAAGTCCTAGAGACTGATTCAAATTTTTCAGTAGTATAATCGATGCACCTTGCTTCAATTCTAAACAATGATTTGCAGCTCGCTCATCTTAATTGTTTGTAGAAATTCTTTGGATGCATATCTTGCTCATTTGTACCATTCGGAGTATGATCAACTGAATCTGCACTTAAGTAGTTGACAATATGTCTAAGAACCATAGACAAAAATATGAGAATTAATGACATCAACTTTTTCATTAGTAGGTGCTAGAATAACATATTTTTAAGGAATGCTGAGTCATTATATCTAAATTCAATTATGACAAATCCAGTCTATTAAACCCTTTAGATCATCTGCAGCTTTAATTAGAAGGTCATTTGGTATTTGTATCCAATCCTTTCCAAAACTTCAATTATTAGATTCACTTGGAATTTTACATTCTCCCACATCAAAAAATACTTTGAAAATTTCTCCTGTTCATTTTTTTTAATGCCTAGTGGAGACGAGGAAGAAGAGATTCAGGTTCTCTATGATAGTCTACGTGAGGCCAGGGACATTATAGTTCACCTTCGGAAGGAAGCAATTCACAAGGAAGGAGCGTTTAGGTTTCACATTCGACAGTCGCAAGAGGTGGCGGATGAGTTGTCTCACTTGAACCTGAGGTTAACTAGATCCTTGCCCATGCCGGTGGGAGTGTACTTCCCTCCTCCATTGGAGGGCTGTCCTCAGATTCCATCTTTAGAAGGATGCTCATGGAGAAACACTTGGAGATATACAGGTTGAGGGTTAAACTTGGGGAGGTGAGTCCGACCTCGAGCTTCTGGAGTCCGTTTCCGTGGCAGAGCCCATATCCATGAGTTTGCCTTAGTTTTCCGTCTGACAACGGCAGCCTAGGACGCTCAGAGCAGAGTGGTCGGGTCTTCCAGTGCGGCCAACATTCGAGGATGCCTCGAGTTGTTGGGGTTGGCAACTCGAATCCTGTAACCCCTGTTTTTCCAAAAAATATATATTTGTGTATTTTCTGTATTTTAAAAAAAAATTCGCAAATTATTTTTTCGGTTTTCAAATTCTTTTGTCAAAATGTATTATTGGATTTTCCATTTAAAATCTATTTATTGATCCATAATTTTAGCTGTAACTAATTTTCTATGATTTTTGTATTTAATACAGTTCATATTATTTTTATTATTACCTTTATTATTTTTATCATTTTATTATTATTAATATTGTTACTATCCGTATTATTTTTGCTAGTGCGGTTGTTTGCATAATTATTTTTATTGTTAAAATTAGATTATTTCATAAATTATATTTATTAATTATTGTATTAATTTTCGTATTGGATTATTTTCATTTTATATTATTTTTCTTGGATTTTTGACCTCCGTGTGCCGTTTGTGCGCCGATCGTCCGTTTTTCGCCATTTTGAGATCTTTTTCTCATTTTCTTGGTCCCGTTCATATTTAATAATTATTTTTGGGTCATGATGGAGTTTCTTGGTCCCGTTCATATTTAATAATTATTTTTGGGTCATGATGGAGTTTCTTGGTCCCGTTCATATTTAATAATTATTTTTCGGTCATGATGGAGTTTTAGAAGTGTTTTGGTCGATTTGAGATTTTTGGCCCTTAAGGAGATTTTTAGGAGCCATAAGATTCATTGCATTTTATATTTCCATTTGAAATCTACCCAATATCCATTACCCAATTGTGTACCTATTAATTCCTATTAATATCCACTACCCATTAACCCACATTTGATCCCCTATATATATCCCTAATATCTAATTAACCCTAACCCTAATCTTTCTTTCCCTCTCCTATTGTAACCCGGCCTCCCCCCTTCCTTCCATCATCCCGGCCTGCATCTCCTATACCCAGGCCGACACCCCCTCATAGATCCAAGCCATTGCCGACCACATATATCATCCCATCCTCCTTCATACAACTCCACATACGCAAAAACTCGTCTCTCCTCTCCTTTTTGTGGCCGGCCAGCACCCAAGGCAGCACCCAACCTTTCAAAACAGCCCCCCTTCATCTCCTCTCGCTGATTTGTGAAGTGAGCATCTCCCACTTTGGTTCGTGCATCAAGGAGATCAATCGTTGGCACGTTTCGTTCGTGGGTTTCGCTTGGAATCGCGTAAGAAGGCATCTCGCTCATGGGTTTTCATTGATAGGCTTCGTAGCATCGCGTTCATCGTCAAAAAGAGGCAAGTAATTTGTACATAATTTCATTAGGTTGATACAAGTCGAAAGTTCACACGTAGGGTAGTTTGAGACTAGAGACGGCCAAAGATGATAATTTTATTTGTGGGTTTCGTCTCTATTATGTAAATCAGACCATAGATGACTTAGGACATGGAGTTTGATAGGTTTATGCCTTAGGTTTCACCCAATTTCGATTTTAATCGCGTATGTGACATATTGTATACCATGTGTCTGATTGATTGCCTATGTGAGAATTATTAGGTTTTGACATGTTAGAAACCCTTAGATATGATATTTAGACAATGGGTAGGCTGCGTTTCGAGTTTGGTTGAGTTTGGTTCATTTTTGAAGAAGTTATGACGATTCTAAGATGATGTGAGAAATCTGGAAATTCGGGTTCTACTGGATTGATTGCTGTTTTTGCCTGGGTTAGAGTCCGAATCTCAACATGGACATTTCTGAGTAATTTTTAGAAAACTGAATCTATTTTCAAACCCCACTAGTTTTACCCCGTTTGGAGTTTGTATGAATTAGTTATGATAATTTTAGTGACTGTATATTGGTAGTTTCCAGATTCAGTTCGGGGTAGATTTTATTACCTATTTATTTTCAAGATCCAAGTTATACATGATATCATGCAACCATATTTTGTCCAGTGTTTCACCATGATGTTAGGTAGTTCCCAGATTTATGTGGTATTTTAAAAATAAGTTTTGAGCGATGTCTTATATCCTTTTCTATAATGCACTTTTGCTGTAAACTGCGTGTTGCTCTATGTTGAATGCCGTGTTCACCCTATTTTCGTTTACTGTATGGAAATATTATGTGAGATAATAAAGATGGATAATTTTATCTACTTTCACCCTGTTTTGGCAGAACTGGATTTCGATGCGCTGTTTGCGAGATATGTTTGTTTTCGTACAGTAGTGTTGAGAAATTCCAGATCCATCAAAACCATGTTTTGTGTTACTTTTCATTTTTGATAACATATCTATACTTTCTGGAAAATTATTAAAATTATTATTTTCAGTCTACATATATAGGGGATTACCTCAGAAATTTTTTTAGATTTATTTGATGACTTTGCATGCTGTTTTTATGTGTTGGAAGTCATTCCCCTGTTTTCTGGCTGTACGTGAAATCTGTGGTGAAATGACTTTTAAGCCGAGATGTTGTGAACTAGTATAGGTCTTTATTATACTCGTTAGAAGTGTGTGGAAGTCTAGTTTGCAGATCCTTTGACGGATCATGATTTGCATGCCTGTAGATCTCTGAATCACTGATTTAGTGCTCACTAGTCTTGCTGTCCTGATTATGACCCTAGGACATTATGCTCGTATATGTGAATCTATATTACTCTTGCATGCTGATTTGATAACCTGAACTTATACCTGATTCTACCATGCTTATTTGACACTAGTTTACATGTAAACATGCATGTTGGACATTAATAACTAAAAGTAATCAAGCCGGGGTTTAAGGGAAGATCGAGTAGTGGATAATATGGAACCGTGTACTTGGAAGGGAACTAGTGTTCCATACTGATACTGTTACTGTTACTGTTTACTGACCATGTCTACATTGCTTCTTCTGTAAGAAGGTGTAGAGTAGAAGAGGACCTGTTGGTTCTGACTGTTACTGAAACTGCTTCTGTTACTGATACCTGAGTACACTGCCCCATCATGGTCGCCTATGATATCTTACTAAGCGAAACTGTTTGTTGTAGCAACCATGTACTATGGGATGCATGAAGTGCTACCTAGCTAGTAATACACATAAGACTGAAAGAACATAAACTGAGACTGTTAGACTGACACTGTGAGACTGATACTGTTTCACTGATACACTGAATATACTGCTAGTGATACTGATATACTGTCATTCTGATTCACTGATATACTGAGATACTGTTACTAGAGACTGTTAGATATCTTATGACACTGCCTTGACATAAAACAATTGTACTGTTAGGATACCATGCTAGATATTACTGTTGATGCATTATGACATGTTATTAGTTAGTTTCCCCATGTGCTTGTATCCTACTCTATTTGTGATCCGGACTTGCCATTGACGGGTACTGTGTTTTCTCTTTTCCTTTTTCCTGCATTCTATGAATTGCAGATTTTGGAGGACAGGTTCCTGAAGGTATTGGCAAAATGAGGGGCTAGAGGCTGAAATTTTACTATTATTATTATTTCTGTTTCATGCTAAAACAATATTTGTATTTTGAGACTTGAGTATTATTTGTATTGGGCGATGTGACCCAGAATAATTGTTTTTCCACACTCTGTTTTATTTGAGAACATGATATTTGATTTCAAGTAACTTCTGTTGGTATATTTGTTTCAATGTTGCATGTTGGTTCTACGTTTTGCTTCCGACTCTGATATATTGCCTGTGATGTGTTGCAAAGATTTCTGAAACAGCTTAAGGATGATTATAATCATTCGCTGGGCTTGTGTTACGTGCTCGTATTCCGTATTTTTGGGAAGCGGGGCGTGACAGGATTTTTAGTGGTATCAGAGCCTCAGGTTTAGCTAATATATTAGTTGCCTAATATATTAGACAAGCTTGGCTCGAACTGGGATCTGCACAACACTTCACCAACCATGCATGCATAATTGAAACATAATACCAACTCAGATTCTGGATGCTAATTGATTTCGGTTTATGCAGACTATGGCTTGCAGAGGTTCTTCTTCTCAGTCTCAGGCTGATCCGATTGAGGCTGTCACTGCTGTGCTTGAGCAGCTGATTAATCAGCAGCAAAACCACAGTGATCTGGTGATGGTTGTACTTGAAGCTGCTCGGGTTCCGCCTCCTGTTGTGCCTGTGTAGGCGACTCTTCCGCCTTGCCCAGTGACTGTTACGGACTTTATGAGGCTGCATCCCGATCGTTTTTCCGGTAATGAGACGCCTTTGGAGGCTGAGCAGTGGCTGATCCGGACCGAGCGTTTGTTGGCAGCAGCTCGCGTTGCAGAGGCTGATCGGGTGGACGTTGTTTCCATCCAGCTGGTAGATTTGGCTCACATCTAGTGGATGGCTGAGTCTGAACGTCTTGAGAGGCCTATTGCTTGGGCTACTTTTACTCGGAGATTCTTGGAGAAGTTCTTTCCCAATAGTACTCGGGTTGAGATGGAACAGCATTTCCTGGCCCTAAAACAGGTTAAGTCTTTGTTCCATTTTGGATTTGTTATAATATTGCATGAACAATTATGAATGTTGTAACATGGACTTTCTTACCACAGGGTTCCAGGATAGTGGATGAGTGCACTACTGAGTTTACGAGGCTTAGCCGCTTCACTGCCGTTCTTGTGGCAACCGAAGAGGATAGGGCTCGCAGGTTCACAAATGGGCTTGAGCAGAATATCAAGAGGCATCTGGTCTCTCTTTGACTACGTACTTATGCTGAGGCCCTTGAAGCAGCTCGAGCTCAGGAGCAGGCTCATGGTGATTCGTCCTTTTCTCAGCGGACTGTTCCGCATTCTGATGCTAGGTCTTCTGGTGGTCCTGCTCGGAGGCCTGTCCCAACCCATCCGGTCAGGGCAGCTCCGTATCCTTCTGTTGGGTTACCGAAGGGTGGTTTTTGCGACTTCTGTCAGATGTCTGGGCATGAGCGTAAGAATTGTTGGCGCATCAACCGCTAGTGCCTTAGGTGTAGCGTCGTTGATCATGCAGTGCGAAATTGTCCCCAACCATTTCAGCGGATGGCTATTCCAGCCAGGGGTCCTGACCAGCAGGCAGTTCCAGCCTGTGGTCAGATCAGGTCACCGCCTCCACCACAGCGACAAGCCTATGGTCAGGGAGCTGCAGCTCCTGGGAGAGGCCAGGCTTATAACTTAGTTTTGGAGGAGACAGATCCTGCGGAGGAGGATGCTCCAGGTATATTGTGTTTTGTTTTATTGTTGTTCTATTGTTTCATTGCTTTATGTATTTTCCTGCATTCTTTTCTTATACCCTTCCATGCAACAACCGTTATTTGATATCATCGTTATTGGATGTTCAACTCCTTGATTTCTTGATTCTTCCGTCTTTTTCAGTCATCCTCTTTGATTGATTTCTTTTTGGGCATGAATTCATTTTTTTCGTACCCATATCCCTCTGATTTTGGTGCCATCCATTCTTTTGCTATTTTCTGCTTGGTTCGTCTGTCGACATCACTAGATGCTATTGGTAGAGTCTTTCCGATCAGAGTGGCGCAGCGGAAGCGTGGTGGGCCCATAACCCATAGGTCCCAGGATCATATTGTTGCTTCTCCTTTCTTGCATTGTTTTGGTTTCCCCTATTTCTTGCATTCGTTCTCATCCGTTGACTTACTGTTTGATTCAATTCTTCTCTGTCATTTTTTCCAGTTTGCTTTTGCCATGTCCTATGTACCGCTTGAGCAAATTCCGAGGACGAAATTTTGTTGTAAGGTGGATAGGATTGTAACCCCTGTTTTTCTAAAAAATATATATTTGTGTATTTTCTGTATTTTAAAAAAAATTTCGCAAATTATTTTTCCGGTTTTCAAATTCTTTTGTCAAAATGTATTATTGGATTTTCCATTTAAAATCTATTTATTGATCCATAATTTTAGCTGTAACTAATTTTCTATGATTTTTGTATTTAATACAGTTCTTATTATTTTTATTATTACCTTTATTATTTTTATCATTTTATTATTATTAATATTGTTACTATCCGTATTATTTTTGCTAGTGCGGTTATTTGCATAATTATTTTTATTGTTAAAATTAGATTATTTCATAAATTATATTTATTAATTATTGTATTAATTTTGTTATTGGATTATTTTCATTTTATAGTATTTTTCTTGCATTTTTGACCTCCGTGTGCCGTTTGTGCGCCGATCGTCCGTTTTTCGCCATTTTGAGATTTTTTTCTCATTTTTTTGGTCCCATTCATATTTAATAATTATTTTTGGGTCATGATGGAGTTTTAGAATTGTTTTGGTCAATTTGAGATTTTTGGTCCTTAAGGAGATTTTTAGGAGCCATAGGATTCATTGCATTTTGTATCCCCATTTGAAATCTACCCAATATCCATTACCCAATTGTGTACCTATTAATTCCTATTAATATCCACTACCCATTAACCCACATTTGATCCCCCTATATATATCCCTAATATCTAATTAACCCTAACCCTAATCTTTCTTTCCCTCTCCTGTTGTAACCCGGCCTCCCCCCTTCCTTCCATCATCCCGGCCTGCATCTCCTATACCCAGGCCGACACCCCCTCATAGCTCCAAGCAATTGCCGACCACATATATCATCCCATCCTCCTTTATACAACTCCACATACGCAAAAACTCGTCTCTCCTCTCCTTTTTGTGGTCGGCCAGCACCCATGGCAGCACCCAACCTTTCAAAACAGCCCCCCTTCATCTCCCCTCGCTGATTTGTGAAGTGGGCATCTCCCACTTTGGTTCGTGCGTCAAGGAGATCAATCGTTGGCACATTTCGTTCGTGGGTTTCGCTTGGAATCGCGTAAGAAGGCGTCTCGCTCATGGGTTTTCATTGCTAGGCTTCGTAGCATCGCGTTCATCGTCAAAAAGAGGCAAGTAACTTGTACATAATTTCATTAGGTTGATACAAGTCGAAAGTTCACACATAGGGTAATTTGAGACTAGAGACGACCAAAGATGATAATTTTATTTGTGGGTTTCGTCTCTATTATGTAAATCAGACCATAGATGACTTAGGACATGGAGTTTGATAGGTTTATGCCTTAGGTTTCACCCAATTTCGATTTTAATCGCGTATGTGACATATTGTATACCATGTGTCTGATTGATTGCCTATGTGAGAATTATTAGGTTTTGACATGTTAGAAACCCTTAGATATGATATTTAGACAATGGGTAGGCTGCGTTTCGAGTTTGGTTGAGTTTGGTTCATTTTTGAAGAAGTTATGACGATTCTAAGATGATGTGAGAAATCTGGAAATTCGGGGTGTACTGGATTGATTGCTGTTTTTGCCTGGGTTAGAGTCCGAATCTCAACATGGACATTTCTGAGTAATTTTTAGAAAACTGAATCTATTTTCAAACCCCACTGGTTTCACCCCGTTTGGAGTTTGTATGAATTAGTTATGATAATTTTAGTGACTGTATATTGGTAGTTTCCAGATTCAGTTCGGGGTAGATTTTATTACCTATTTATTTTCAAGATCCAAGTTATACATGATATCATGCAACCATATTTTGTCCAGTGTTTCACCATGATGTTAGGTAGTTCCCAGATTTATGTGGTATTTTAAAAATAAGTTTTGAGCGATGTCTTATATCCTTTTCTATAATGCACTTTTGCTGTAAACTGCGTGTTGCTCTATGTTGAATGCCGTGTTCACCCTATTTTCGTTTACTGTATGGAAATATTTTGTGAGATAATAAAGATGGATAATTTTATCTACTTTCACCCTGTTTTGGCAGAACTGGATTTCGATGCGCTGTTTGCGAGATATGTTTGTTTTCGTACAGCAGTGTTGTGAAATTCCAGATCCATCAAAATCATGTTTTGTGTTACTTTTCATTTTTGATAACATATCTATACTTTCTGGAAAATTATGAAAATTATTATTTTGAGTCTATATATATAGGGGATTACCCCATAAATTTTGGTGAATTTATTTGATGACTTTGCATGCTGTTTTTATGTGTTGGAAGTCATTCCCCTGTTTTCTGGCTGTACATGAAATTTGTGTTGAAATGACTTTTAAGCCGAGATGTTGTGAACTAGTATAGGTCTTTATTATTCTCGTTAGAAGCGTGTGGAAGTCTAGTTTCCAGATCCTTCGACGGATCATGATTTTAATGCCTGTAGCTCTCTGAATTACTGATTTAGTGCTGAGTAGTCTTGCTATCCTGATTATGACCCTAGGACATTATGCTCGTATATGTGAATCTATATTACTCTTGCATGCTGATTTGATAACCTGAACTTATACCTGATCCTACCATGCTTATTTGACACTAGTTTACACGTAAACATGCATGTTGGACATTAATAACTAAAAGTAATCAAGCCGGGGTTTAAGGGAAGATCGAGTAGTGGATAATATGGAAACGTATACTTGGAAGGGAACTAGTGTTCCATACTGATACTGTTACTGTTACTGTTTACTGACCATGTCTACATTGCTTCTTCTGTAAGAAGGTGTAGAGTAGAAGAGGACCTGTTGGTTCTGACTGTTACTGAAACTGCTTCTGTTACTGATACCTGAGTACACTGCCCCATCATGGTCCCCTATGATATCTTACTAAGTGAAACTGTTTATTGTAGCAACCATGTAGTATGGGATGCATGAAGTACTACCTAGCTAGTAATACACATAAGACTGAAAGAACATAAACTGAGACTGTTAGACTGACACTGTGAGACTGATACTGTTTCACTGATACACTGAATATACTGCTAGTGATACTGATATACTGTCATTCTGATTCACTAATATACTGAGATACTGTTACTAGAGGCTGTTAGATATCTTATGACACTGCCTTGACATAAAACAACTGTACTGTTAGGATACCATGCTAGATATTACTGTTGATGCATTATGACATGTTGTTAGTTAGTTTCCCCATGTGCTTGTATCCTACTCTATTTGTGACCCGGACTTGCCATTGACGGGTACTGTGTTTTCTCTTTTCCTTTCTCCTTCATTCTATGAATTGCAGATTTTGGAGGACAGGTTCCTGAAGGTATTGGCAAAATGAAGGGCTAGAGGCTGAAATTTTACTATTATTATTATTTCTGTTTCATGCTAGAACAATATTTGTATTTTGAGACTTGAGTATTATTTGTATTGGGCGATGTGACCCAGAATAATTGTTTTTCCACACTCTGTTTTATTTGAGAACATGATATTTGATTTCAAGTAACTTCTGTTAGTAAATTTGTTTCAATGTTGCATGTTGGTTCCACTTTTTGCTTCCGACTCTGATATATTGCCTGTGGTGTGTTGCAAAGATTTTTGAAACAGATTAAGGATGATTATAATCATTCGCTGGGCTTGTGTTACGTGCTCGTATTCCGTATTTTTGGAAAGCGGGGCGTGACAAATCCGATGGTAGATCTCGTCGGAAGCGATTCCGGTAGAGCGAGCCCTGAGTCCTGAGTTTGTAAGAGTCCATGTAACTCCTAGATAATGTAACACATTCTCCTTTATAATGAAAGTGTTTTTGCCCGTTTCATGTCATTCTGAGATTTTGATGACCTCTGGGCTGGAACGCTCTTTCGAGGAGCTAGATACGAGCTTTGTTTGTAGTGAAAGCTGCGCAAAGCTCAGAGTCGGAACACCATTTTTGAGGCCCTTGGCTGTCACGCCCCGCTTTCCAAAAATATGGAATACGAGTACGTAACATTGGCCCAGCGAATGATTTTCATCATCCATAAGCTGTTCAGGAATCTTTACAATATCTCACAAAATAATCAGAGTTGGAAGCAAGAGAATCAACCACATATATACACAATTGAATCAATATACCAACAGAATTTACTTGAAACAAAATGTATTAATCTCAAATAAATTAGATCTAAACAAGTCAGAAATCCTGGGTCATACTGCCCAAACACAAAGAATCCAAGTAACATATACATTGTTCAAAATGAGCAACAGGAAATAAATGAAGATAGCAAAAGCTCCAGCCAACTAGAACTTTAGATCACATTCTTCCTCGGGCAGCTGATTACCAAAATTTGCAATTGATAATTGCAGGAGAAGGAAAGAGAAAATAAGTACCTGTCAATTGTAAGTTACGGACCACTTATATTGTAGGATACAAGTACATGAGGAAAACTAATTAATAACAAATATCAAAAATAACAACAGAACAACATTGCATGGTATAATGTGTTAACAGAAATGTGATAACTAACATGAATCAGGAAAACAAATCAGATAGCATGGTATACTAATAGATACAGGTAACATGTGTCAAGTGTCAAGTGTCAGAGGGCATACAGACAGATATACAGATGGTAGTATCAGATAATAGTCAGACAGATAACAGATAATCAGATAATAGATATCAGATGAACAGATACAGATAACAGAATACAGATGTCATGTTCTTATAAGTCTTGTGTGACTACTATCTAGGTAGCACTTCCTGCAGCCCACCTTACATGGTTGCTACATTCAAACAGTTTCGCTTTAGATTTCGTAGGGAATCATATAGGGTCTTTTACTCAGGGTTCATACAGATATCAGATAACAGATCAGACAGACAGATAGAAGCTAGTGGTTCTCTTCTTTTCTACAACTTCCTAGGGAAAGTAATATAGACAGGGTCAGATAACAGATCCAGACAGACAGATAGAACCTAGTGGTTCTCTTCTTCCCTACACCTTCCTATAGAAAGTAATGTAGACAGGGTTAGATCACAGATAACAGATAATCATATGGGAAACACGGGCCCTCTTCTAAGTACACATTTCTATGCTTTCCCACTACTAGATCTTTCGCATAAATCCCGGCTTGATCATTTTATTATGGTTATCAACAGACAAGATAGTGCATGAAATAGTATTGAACTAACATGGTATAATCAGCATTAGGTTCAGGAAAACAAATAAATAATCATAGATGATATACGGTCACATAAATGAGCAAAACAGTGTATGTTCATATTCAGGATAGCATGACAGTGTTGTACTAAAACAGTGAATTCCGTTGCTATGGAAATGCAAATCTGGATCCATCAAAGAATTTGGAAAATATACTCCCAACCGAATCCAGCGAATATAAATAAGTCACATAGTAATTCACAAAATCATAACTCAAAACTGATTTGAATCCAGATAACATGTTCGGTCAGAAATCAGTAAAACGAATTCTCAGTCAGAAAAACAGCATCAAAACCTCTCAAATAAATCCAGGAAAAATCTGGGGTATTCCCCTATATGTCTAGAATCAAAATATAAAGTTTCATAATATTCCAGTAAAATTAGTTTAGTCATCAAACATAAGAAAACATCAAGAAACGATACTTTGGCAAATCTGAAATTTCCAACTTGTTGTACGGAAACTGAAATATCTCGCAAGACGTGAAACGAAATCCAAATCCGCCAAAGGGAGATGAAAATAGACAAAATAGTTTAACTTTCATATTTCATAAATATTTTCCATACAGTAGAAGGAAATATGGTGAAAATACGATTCTTTACAGAACAGTGAGTAAAATACAGCAAATATAACTTTTATAAACAAGCATGAAACGGTATTTAAACTCATCAATAAAATCCACCAAAATTCTGGGTAATCCCTAATTAGATAAATAAATACTGACCAAAGTTTTAGATTAAAATAATATATATAGCACAAGTATCAAAATGATTTAGTCATCAAAATCAACAAGAAACGAAATTTGGAATTGACATACACCTCTGTAGTAAAACAGTCATAACTCAAATATACGAAAACGAAATCGAGTAAGGTCAGAGGGGTGGGAAAGAAGACGAATTCCTCTAAAAATCATGTTTTATACTGAAATTAAGATTCTGACCTTAATATGGTCTAAATTACTGATCAAGGAAAAATAGCGGCAAAACACAGATTTTACTCAAAAACAAAAATCAACATTGATCCAACGAAACTTGTTCCAAACGCAACCAAATATGAAATCGAGTCTACCAAGTGTCCAAACAACACGAAATATGGTAATTAACATATCCAAAACAAGTTTATCACATGGTTCTCAACAAATATCCAAATTCTCACAAGAAGTCCCACATACATGATCAAATCAAGAACGGGCAAAACCTAAGTTAATTAATGTCAATACTGTGTCGTGAGGCAACTATGGTCAAGTTTTTACAATAGAGACAAAATCCATCAAAGATAACACACACACGAGTTGTCTATAGAACCCAACTACATTATATGTGGTATTTTTGACTTGTATCAAATAAAGAAATTAGAGTACAATTTTCTTGCCTGAGAGACGACGATGGAACGAAGCAAAATCAAGAATAACGGGAATGGATTCTTGGACAACAAACATAAGCGAACGAACGGAACAAGAACAAGATCACGAGCATAATCAGATGGCTAGATCATCAAATCAAGAGATCAAGGTCATATCAGATCGAACGGCTCTGATCGAAGATCAAGATCAAGATCGAGATGTGACCAAGTATCTTGATGATGATGATGATCGGATCAGATCGACGATCGGACGGTCCCAGATAACTTGATCAAAACCAATATAACAGCAACCTAAGATCAAGATGATGATGAAGCAATCCAACGGTCGAGATTGAACATAATCAAAACCAAAGATTAAGATCAAGATCCACGGACGGTTGAGGTCAAACCATGCTTGATGATCAAGATGTGATCACATGATGCAGATCCGATGGCCCAAATTCAACCATCAAAACCCACACCTCAAAACAGAGCATTTGGGGGGGGGGGGGGATGCTCCGCGACCCTGGGAGGACGACGGCAGGATGGGGTAGCAGCGGTGGCGGCGCACTCAGGGGACGGTGCACAGGGCATCGCGACTGGCTGGCAATTGTTGCTGGCTGTAGTCGAGGGAAGGGGAGCACAGCGTGAATGCGGCACTGTCGAGGCATCGCGACGTCGGGAGAGGGCGACGCTGCTGTGGAATGGCAGTGGCTATCTGCGGAGACGGCAGGGAAGAGAGCACACAAGGGAGTAGTCGACCGGCAGGCGCGACGCTGCAGTGGCGGTTGTCGATGGCGCTGCAGTCGCACCGAGGGGAGAGGGAGACCAGGGGACAGCACAGGGTTGAAGCGGCTGATGGGAGGAGGACAGGATGCATGGGTTTAGAAGAGGTTGGCGGCGGGTGGGTTAACACAGGAAGATGAAGAGATGAGTTAGCAGATGGGTATATATATAGGGGGTAAAGTTTAGGGTTTAAGTGTATTACGGGTGGGTGACGGGTCTGGGGTTAGGGCTTATCGGGTTTGGAGTTCAAACGGGTCTGGGAAATTAGAAATGGGGTTTGGGTTATAAAAACAGTGGGTATTGGGTTTAAGTATATTGGGTTGTTTATAAATGGGTATAAGGTAGTTGGATTAGAAGAGTAAATGGGTTTAGTTAGTTTTATGGGCATGGGTTTTTATAGGGTATAACCCAACAGAAAATAATAGGATTTAAAATCAAATAAAAATAATGGATTTGGGTTTTAAAACTAATAGGAAAATAAATAACCAATAAAATTTAGGTTTCTATACAAAATATAATTTGTACAACAATATGGAAATTATTTAAAATAACCACAAATACAATTATCAATAGAACTAAATTTTTAAATAATCAATCAAAGTTACAATAATGAAAATAATAACAAAAATCATAATAATAAAAATAAAAATAAAAATAATCGTAGTAACAATAATACTAATAGGGTTGTATAAAAAATCTTTGGACAAATAGCTACAAATAAAACTTTTGATCATAATTAGATTTTAATAGAAGATCCAAAAAAAAAAAAAACAATTTTTAACAAAAGAGTTTAAGAGCGGAAAAATAATTTACAAAAATTTTAAATACGGAAAATACAATTTTCGGAAAACAGGGGTTACATTGGCCAAGGGGGACCCCAATAGTGTCGCGCTCCATGTAGGCTAATGTGATGTCACATGCAAGCGCAAGATTCAATGTCCCTTTCTTGTCTATATATGTCACGCCCCGCTTTCCAAAAATACAGAATACGGGCACGAAACACAAGCCCAGCGAATGAATATAATCATCCTTAAGCTGTTTCAGAAATCTTACAACATATCACAGGCAGTATATCAGAGTCAACATATATCAGAGTCAATATATCACAGTCGGAATCAAAGAGTGGAACCAACATGCATCATTGAGATAACTTCACCAACAGGAATTAATTGAAATCAAATATCTTGTTCTCAAATAAAAACAGAGTCTGGAACAAATATTCTGGGTCACATCGCCCAAATACAAATAATACTCAAGTCTCATGTCACGCCCCGCTTCCCGAAACACGGAATGCAAGCACGTGACTCGGCCCAGCGAATGACTTACGTCACCCATAGGCTGTTAATAATCCAACTCAACAATATATCAGTAATAAAACAACCACGCATGCAATAAAAGAATAATCACATAAATAACAACATTGGAAATTAATGCATTAAATTTAACCAATATCAAATAACTCAACTTCTGGAAATTTAATAAACAATACTCGGGTCAAAGCCCACAATACAAAGAAATAACATTTATCCAAATTTATTTAAAGTCATCAAATGAAACATTATTTATTCTAGTGCCACGGTAAAATCCCTTCACCAATGCTGCTCTCCTATTCCATCTGGTAAATCTTCCTGATTGCCTGTAAATTGTTCATCTAAAAAGAGGAAAAAGGAAGTCCTTAGAGCAAGTCGTGGACATGCAAGTGGAGAAACAGAGAAACAATAACAATAGTGGTGAAGCAATGAATTCAATAAACGATGAAGTCAAAAATGTTGAACAGTGGCAATGAGGTAACAGTATATTATGCAATAACTATGATCTATCACAATAACGGTAAACAATATCAATAATGACAATAATAACGATAACACTGTTCGATAAAGATAACAATATGCAATGATAATGCAATGAGAGCCTTATGTCTATTATTCATTTTTTTTTAATCCTAACTAATGCACGTACTACTGTGTCCCATGTGTGCCGTACCACAGGTTCGATGCATACAATCAATTTCGTTTAGATTAAGGTGGTAGATTCTATAGTTCATGTACTAGGAATGATGACGATAGCGATAAACACGGGACATGTGTAATTTCTTACACGATGCCGATAACGATAAAACACGGGACATGTGTAATTTCTTACACGATGCCGATAACGATAAAACACGGGACATGTGTAATTTCTTACACGATGCCGATAACGATAAAACACTGGCCATCATCCGAGTACACTTACTATATTGTCAACTACCCTAATCAACCCTTAACCCCGGCTTTGATTTATTTCCTTAATTCAATTAACACACGATAATGCAATTAATAAGGGACGTTAGAAAAGGTGACAAACAACCCTAAGATCATGCAATATACTATATACAATTAAATACACTAAATATAACATTATAAACACATTTGTACATTTAAAAGCATAGAATCCCAATTCTGGCCAGCAGTAGGTTGCTGTACCAAAATCAGTATTCCCGTTGCTACAGGACAGCAAATGTGGGTCCGTCAGGTAGTCTAGAAACTAGACTCCTGCCTGGTTCCAACGCATACTTACAAGCTATATTCCGACAACGGTAGCTAGGTGAAATTCAATAATCTTTATAGGTTTTAGTTTCTGGCTGGGTGTAGATGTTGTCTAATTTTAATTATAAAGGCAGCAAATAAATGTTATAAAAATCGGTAAAAATAATATTTAACACCCTAAACATGTTATTTATAAATTTGGAATTTATCTTGGCCATATAGAATTAATAGTTTACTTAATTCATTAGCCTAAGTTGTTATGTACGTGAATCTGGAATTACAGCGCTGCTGTGGTAAAAGGTTCATAACTTGAGCAGTATAACTCCGAATTCAAAAGTTTTGGTGTCTATCGACATCTAGGCAGATAGGGCTACGATTTACTTTCAGGGAGTTTCTGATTTTAATGAAGTGTTCTAGGTCTAAACAGCATGTTAAGGTTCAGATTAGTATAATTTTCTGAATAGTCTATATGTTCATTTTAAGTAAAATGGTAAAAATAAAATTTAATAATAGTAAATTGGAGTTTAATTAATCTCAATCGCAGCGAATCAACCTTAGGTGAACATGGTATTAATATAGGTGATGTCTAACATTTTAATAACTATAATTCAACAAATTAGCAATAACAATCACATTAACGATCAACAAATTTCTACAATCTACTATAGCTATTTGTCATTTAACTTCATGATATGAAATGTGTCTACAATTCCCTATTTTTATAATCAATAACTATAACTATATGGTGTATGAACATCTCTATACTTTAGAGGCAAAAAGATGGCACGATGTCGAGACAACCACTTGGATTCGCTCGTGTAAATCCGTGGCATCTCGACGATTGATACAATAATATTTTATGATTTTTAAATAAGATCCACTTGCGGAATTTCAACAATAATTATCGAATATGATACAAAAAAATACATTCGATAGAAGTGACTTGCCTTTTACTTTGTAGACGGTTCGAAAATAAATAAAGAATAACGGGATCAGAGTCCCGGGGAGCTATCCCAAGAGTGCGTGCGAAGAAAGCTAGTAGATAGCAATAATCCTCCACACCAGATCGGCCAAAACAGCAAAACAGCGATCTGGATCTGGCGCGGCAAAACACGGGACAGCGAAATCGTCCAATCAGATCGAGCCAAAGCAGCGGATCCGAGGCCAGAACAGCGTGCAGCGAAATCGGGATCCGCGGTGGACGAACACCGTACAGCAATCACAGGGCACGGATCTTGGCGCGATACGACGGTCCAAAATCAACCGCGCCTTTTCCCTTCTTCTTCTTCTTCGTTCGCTGCTTCGAACAGGAAGAGTGAGAGAGAGAGCGAGCGGCAACGGCGGGGTTCTTCGACGGCGGAGCTACGTCGGGAAGCGACATAGCGGCGGCGGCACGGCGGAGGCGCGAGGGTGGACGAAAGGCGACGGCGGTGCTGCTCTGTTCGTGGGTTCGAACAGAGGGTGAGAGCGGGAGAGTTGATCGGCGGTGTGGGGTGTTGGCGATGCGATGGAGGTGGAGGGGAGGTCGAGGGGATGAGAGGATGGTGTTGGCGGTTGGTTTGGTTCGGTGATGGAGTTTGGGTTCACGGCGTCGAGGCGAGGAAGTGGAGGGGAAGACGACGATGGATTGGCGGTGGCGATGGAGTTGGGGACGACGGCAATGGAGAGGAGTGGGTTGACGACGGTGAAGGCGAAGGTGGTGAGGGGGGGTTTGGTGGGTTCGACAGTAGGGGGAGGAAGAGAAGGGGAGTGGGGTTTTTGCTTCGTTTTGTTTTGTTGGGTTTGTTTTGTTCTGTTGTTTTTGTTTTGATTTTCGTTTTTTTTTTGGTTTGATTTAACAGAGAAGGGGGAGAGAGAGTATAGGGAGAGATTAGAGATAATAGGGAAGTTACGAGATAGTGGGAGAGATTAGAGGCCCAAATATTAGGGATTTAGTTACCCAATAATTGGAAGTTACCTATAGAGGAGAGTGATTAGGGAAATTGATATGATTAGCCGTTAGGGAGAGATTGGGGTTGATTTGGGTTTGTGGGTTTGGGTGAGAGATCCATTAGGAGGTGGGTAATGGGCTATGGGTACAAAGTGGGTCAAATTGAGGACAATTCACAACCCAAGAAGACCACACAATTAATCTAAAATTAAATCCAAATTAAAAATACAAGAAGTAGATTTTTAATGAGCAACTGAGATGAAGAATAATTGATAAATAACATTCGACTAAATATTATTTAACACAAAAATGGGACAAATGAAATGAATTTCGATTACAATCGAGATTACAATTGGAAATCAAAAATAGAAATAGGAAAGTGAAAACGGGAGTTACAATCCTACCCACCTTACAATAAAATTTCGTCCTCGAAATTTACTCAAGTGGCGATAGGGTAACCCCGAAGAACAGAAAAGAATCACACAAAAAGGTGGGGAAACTTCTTCTGGATCTCATCCTCAAGCTCCCAAGTCGACTCACCCGGCGAGTGAGGATTCCAACAAACTCGAACCAACTTGATGACCTTGTTCTTCAGAACCTTCTCTCGTCGGTCCAAGATCGAAACTAGAGGGATCTCGCAGGACAAATCTGGCCGAATAGACAACTCCGAGTAGTCGATGACATGACTATCATCCCTGACATACTTCCTGAGTTGGGAGACATGAAAGACGTCATGTACTCCAGACAATGCTGGCGGCAACGCGAGTCTATAGGCCACCTTGCCTACTCGCTCTACAATATCAAACGGCCCAATGAATCTAGGGCTTAGCTTGCTCCCGCCTCCAAACTGGATAACTCCCTTCCACGGTGATACCTTAAGGAACACGTGATCGCCCACTTCGAACTCTAATGGCCTCCTGTGAACATCTGCCCATTTCCTCTGCCTATCCTGAGCTTCCTGCAGGTGCTTTCTGATCTGGGCTACGGCATCAACAGTGTTCGTGATCAGTTCGGGCCCCAATAGCTTCCTCTCACCAATGTCGTCCCAACACACTGGCGATCGACACTTCCGACCATACAAGGCTTCAAAGGGAGTAGCTTTAAGACTTGCTTGGTAGCTATTGTTATACGAGAACTCTACCAAGTGCAGGTGATCCTCCCAAGATCCTCTAAACTGAAGTACACAGGACCGCAACATGTCCTCTAATGTCTGAATGGTCCTTTCCGATTTTCCGTCTGTCTGAGGGTGGAAAGCTGTACTATACTTTAACTTGCTTCCCAGACTGCTCTGAAGACTCTCCCAGAACTATGATCGAAATCTAGTGTCTCTGTCTGATACAATGCTGACAGGGACCCCATGCAATCTAACGATCTCCTGCATGTATCTCTCCGCGAGACTCTCGGTAGACTGACCAACTCTGAATGGGATAAAATGGGCACTCTTCGTCAGCCTATCAATAATCACCCAAATGGCGTTGTGACCCCTGGGACTTCTTGGCAAAGCAGTAACAAAGTCCATGGTGATATGCTCCCACTTCCACTCCGGAATAGGAAGAGGCTGAAGGAGTCCGGCGGTTCTCTGGTGTTCTGCCTTCACCTGCTGGCAGACCAAACACTGAGACACAAATCTGGCTACTGCCCTCTTCATACCATGCCACCAAAAGTGAAGCTTCAAATCTCGATACATCTTGGTACCACCGGGATGAATAGAGTATGCCGACTGGTGGGCTTCCTCGAGCAATTTCTGCCTAACTTCACCCTTTGGGACACACAGTCTAGCCCCAAAGCGAAGCGACCCATCTGAATGGATGACCATATCGGTCCTTGTACCTGCCTCAACTTCTGCCCTGAATCCCTGTAATTGCTCGTCACCTGCCTGTGCTTCCTTAATTTGCTCAACCAGAGATGACTGCATCTGAAGCATCATACAACTCCGATCGGTACCCAGAAGAATCACATTCAAGTCCAATCTTCGCATCTGCTCAATAAGTTCCTTCTGCTGAGTCAAGCACATGACGACTGGCCTTCTACTTAACGCATCTGGCACCGAGTTCACCTTACCGGGGTGATACTGCAAATTGATGTCGTAGTCGGCCATTGTGACAGGGTAAAAATGGCCTGAGGCCCAACCAGGGCCCAATACAATTCCCACTCAGAAAGGTAAAGATAGCAACCTGGTTCGGCTCCGAACCACTTCAGGGTCGGCGCCGAACCTCGTGTTTGCCCTCACGGTACTGGCCTCCTCGTACCGACGAGCCTCAGTAGCCCTCGGAGTCCGATCCGGGACAGTCCCACAGGCCGTCCCCCCTCTCTGGCGGGGCAGAAGGATGACCTGGCGCAGCCTAGGCCCTCCGATCCCCCCCCAGAAGCACCGGAGGCCCACGATGGGCCACGTCAGCTCCAAATACCGCCAAGGGTTTCGCCACGTCAGCCCTATACCACTCCTGGTATTGCCACGTCCGCCCTAAACCCCCTGGGCCTTCTGCCACGTCAGGCCCACGGGCTTTCGGATCCAGACCCGGCCCCCAAGTGGAACCAAACCCGGTTGGGATTCTCTATAAATACTAGACCCCCACCCACCTTTTGAGGTAATCAATCTTTTGCCACTTAAATATACCTAGTTATTGCTACTCTCTCACAGAGACTGACTAGACCGTCGGAGGGTCCGCCACCGGGACAAACCCCGGTGTTTCAGGACCGTCTGCAGGTACACAAGACCTCGGATCCGACCCTTCCGATCCGAGCCCAGCCTTCAACATCTTTCCGAGCTCATCGTAGGTCCCTGAAGGTCAACCGAAGGTCGGCAGACGAGCGGCATTCTCCTTCAATACAAATTGAGTCCGAACTCACACCTGGTGCATCCACACGTCTCCCAGAAATAAACAGCATCAGGTTGGCGCCGTCTGTGGGAACAGCTGCTCCAGAAGCCGATCCGACCCAGACCCTCAAAGGCCATCGACAGCCGAACCCTCATGGCCTCCAAAGGCAAGGGGGCTGCTTCCTCCGTCAACCAACGGGACTCGCCCCCACCCACTGATAAAGCCAGGCCACGCACGTCGAAACACAAGGCTCCCCCTCGGGAGTCCCAAAGGAGCGTCGGCTGGCCAGCCCAGCCCGACCTCCGGGGAGTAATCCTCAACCGCAAGATTACCCACAGCTGGGGAAGGGCCGCTTCCAACCCGGCCCCGAACCATCCGAGGCAGACCCACAGGGATGACGGCCCACGGGGTCGGCAAGGTGATAGGAACCGGGGATTATCAACCCCGAACCCTAACCCAAACCGCACCCAGGGTCAGGATCCCGAATCCGAGGTATCCATGGATACGCCATTCACCCTACACTACATCCATGGGGGGCCGGTGGGGGGAGAATCCGATACTTCCCAAAGAACCTTCACCCAGGAGACGAACGCTATTCAGTACAGCCCCTCTCCCGAGCTACAACCGCGGCCAGTCTCCTTCTCAGGAGAGGACCCCGAAGGAGTTCACCTACCCCACTGCGAGGCCCTCGTCGTTAGCCTCCACATGGCCAATTGTGAGGTTCGCCGAATCCTTGTTGACAACGACAACTCGGTAAATATTCTCTTCCTCAGAACCTTCGAAAGTCTCAGATTATCCAGAGGGAAACTCAAACCAGCAGGATGCACGTTGCTCAAATTTTCGGGCGTCCCGGTCGTAGTGGAGGGAATTGTTACCCTCGACGTCACCGCTGGATCGGCCCCTGACAAGAGGACCGAGTCCTTGGATTTCATGGTCATCCACGTCAAGGCGGCCTACAACGCCATCCTCGGCCGGCCCGGGCTAAACTCCCTCCAGGCGATACCTTCGGCCCACCATCTGAAACTCAAATTCCCCCCCCAAGGGGTCAGCATCGTCCGAGGCAGCATCGAAGCAGCACAGTCATGTTGCGTTGCCACCAGGGGAGGGGGCGTACTCCCCCTCAACACCGTTGAACTCGAACCCGAGAGAGACGGCCCCGCTCCCGAGCCCGTTGACGAACTGGAGGAGGTCCTATTCGACACCGAGGATGAGTCAAAATGGTTCCGGGTGAGCCGCTCACTCGCCGAAGACCTGAAGACGGGCATCATCGCTTGCGTCCACCGCAACGTTGATCTCTTCGCTTGGAAGCCCTCCGATATGCCCGGGATCTCCGAAGACTTGATCATGCACCGACTGAGCGTCCTCCCTGACTCTAAACCGATCGTCCAAAAGAGGCGCAAAGTCGCCCCGGAGAGGCAACAAATTGTAAAAACAGAAGTGGACAAGCTCTTGTCCGCTCGATTCATCCAGGAAGTCAGCTACCCCGAGTGGTTGGCCAATGTCGTCATGGTGAAGAAAGCGACAGGGGGTTGGCGAATCTGCATTGACTTCACGGACCTTAACAAAGCGTGTCCGAAAGATCCTTTCCCCCTCCCGCGCATCGACGCTTTAATAGACGCGACCTCAGGGCACGAGCTGCTGTCCTTCATGGACGCGTTCTCGGGGTACAATCAGATCCGGATGTTTCCACCAGACATCTCCAAGACCTCGTTCGTCACCGACCAAGGTCTTTATTGTTACCGTGTTATGCCTTTCGGGCTGAAAAACGCCGGAGCCACGTACCAGCGACTCGTCAACAGAGTCTTCAAGGACCTGATCGGCCGCAACGTAGAAGTTTACGTCGACGACATGCTTGTCAAGAGCCGGGCTGGGCCGGACCACGTCGCCGACCTCGAGGAAGCCTTCGGTGTCCTCCGACGCCACAACATGAGGCTCAACCCGGCTAAATGCGCCTTCGGCGTCTCCACGGGGAAGTTCTTAGGATTCATCGTCAGCCAGCGCGGCATTGAGGCAAACCCCGAAAAAATACAGGCCATCATTAACATGTCCCCGCCCCGGAATGTCAAAGAGGTTCAGAGGCTCACAGGTCGGTTGGCGGCAATCGGCCGTTTTCTCTCCAAGTCAGGGGAGAAATCTCTCCCCTTCTTCAAAGCCTTGCGCGGGAAAGGGGGCTTCGAGTGGGGTACCCATCAACAAGAAGCCTTCGAACAGCTGAAACAATACCTCGCCAACCCGGCTCTCCTCAGCAAGCCCGAGCCGGGCGAGCCGCTTTGGCTCTACCTGTCCGCCTCGGACTGCACCCTCAGCGCCGTCCTTGTCCGAGAGGAGGAAGGAGTTCAGAAACCACTGTACTATGTGAGCAAAGTACTGCACCCGGCCGAGACGAGATACGCGAAGATAGAGAAGGTGGCCTATGCCCTGGTTATGGCAGCCCGAAAACTTCGACCTTACTTCCAGGCCCACTCCGTCCAAGTACTGACCGACCAACCACTGAAGACTGTCCTCCACAAGCCCGAAAACTCCGGCCGATTAGTCTAATGGTCGATCGAGCTGAGCCAGTTCGACATTAGCTATCATCCAAGGGCGGCCATTAAAGGACAGGCCCTCGCCGAGTTCATAACTGAATGCACCGTCTCCGAGCAGCCTGACATAGAAGGATCGGATCCGACCTGGGAGGTCTTTGTTGACGGCTCGTCATGCGAAACGGGGAGTGGGGGTGGCATCATCCTTCGTGGCCCCGACCAATTCCTACTTCAATACTCCCTGCGCCTCAACTTTCCAGCCTCCAACAACGAGGCAGAATACGAGGCCATGATCGCCGGATTGACCCTCGCCCACCGAGCCGGTGCCAAGCGAATCTGGGCATTTAGCGACTCTCAGCTCGTAGTCCATCAAATCACCGGAGAGTACGAAGCCCGTGACGACCGAATGATGAGGTATTTGGCGGCAGTCAGACGACTCTTGGCGTTCTTCGACGACGCTGCGGTTGTCAGAGTCCCCAGGGAACAGAACGCCCAAGCCGACGCGCTATCTAAACTTGCCTCTTCTTCCTTCGAGGGTCTCGATCGAACGGTGCTCGTCGAGGTCCTCTTGGAGCCAAGCATCAGTGGCCCAGAGCCGGAAGCGATGTGTGTGCAAGAGGAGACCAGCCCAGACGACTGGACCACTCCCATCCGAAAATTCTTAAGCAGGGCCGAGCTTCCTGAAGACAAAGCCGAGGCCAGACGAATCAGAATCCGAGCTGAAAGGTTCGTCATGATCGATAACATCCTCTTCAAACGCTCGTACACCTTGGCCGACGGCAAACCATACCTCCGCTGCCTCGCCAGGGACGAGGCCAGCTACGCCCTCAAAGACCTGCACGAGGGGATCGGCAGATGCCACATGGGGAGTAGGACACTTGCCCGGAAGGCCCTGAATCAAGGGTACTATTGGCCCACCATGCTCCAAGACTCACAAGACTTAGTCAAGAGGTGCGGCCCCTGCCAAAGATTCTCCCCTATCAAAAGGCTTCCTCAAGCCAACCTCCGATCCCTGGCAAGCCCTACGCCCTTCGCCATGTGGGGTACGGACCTTGTGGGGCCCTTCCCCCCAGCGGTAGGGCAAAAGAAATTCTTGATTGTCGCCATCGACTACTTCACCAAGTGGATCGAAGCCGAACCACTATCCAGCATCACCGAGCGCCAAGTGCAACAGTTCTTTTGGAAGAACATCATTTGTCGATTCGGGATCCCTCGAATCCTCGTCACGGACAACGGAACCCAGTTCCAAGGGCAGAACTTCCAAACTTTCTGTGAGGACATCGGCATCCAGCAGCGTTTCTCCGCCATTTGCCACCCTCAGTCTAACGGCCAAGCGGAGAACGCGAACAGGCAAATCCTCGACGGCCTAAAAAAGCGCCTTGACAATTCCCCCAAAGGGCTATGGGTTGAGGAGCTGCCCAGCGTACTATAGGCACACCGAACCACACAGAGGATCCCCACGGGGGAGACGCCATTCAATCTGACCTATGGGACTGAGGCAGTCATCCCCATCGAGGTCGGATTGCCTTCTCCCCGGATCATAGCCTTCGATGAAGACGACAATGCGTCCGCCCTGAGGGCTAACCTGGACCTCGTCGCCGAAGTGCGAGAGAAGTCCGCGGTCCGAAGGAGCATTTATCAGCAACGGATCGAGAGATTTTACAACAAGAAAGTCCGCCCCACCAGCATCCAGGCAGGGGACCTGGTTTTGCGAAAGCTATCTGTCTATGATCCAACCAAGAAGAGGAAACTGGATCCCAACTGGGAAGGCCCATACCGCGTAGTCGAGGCTGTACGCCCTGGTACATACCGACTGACGGATATGAACGACCGACCCATCAGCCGACCCTGGAATGCTGAGCACCTCATGAAATTCCTGGGAGAGCAAACTTAGATTCTAGCATGGCTTAAGTAAATTAAAACTTTTGTAAACATTCGTGTGTAAAGGGCCGCTTCAGCGACCCCCCCCCTGTCTGGTATAAAAGAAGTCTCTTTTTGTCAAAAGTTAAATACCTCGGCAACTCCGACCCGGTACCGGGCAATGGGGGCGGCACCTGGGTTCTCACTCGGGTCTCATCCCCAAACGCCTCGGTAGGTTCGACCCAACTCCGGACCGGAGGTCTCCCTGTCGCCCCACATCGATCCCTCACGAATCGGCGGAGCCCAACCTCGCCTACACCGCCCTTCACCACCCCGCTAGCCAGAGCAAAGAAGGAAAAGAAAGCTTTATTCATACTCTTTTATTTTGTGCTGAGAAAACAAGCAAATACCATTACAGGACCACTCCACTCATCTCAAACTAAAGGGAATCGCCGACTTAGGGCCCCTCGGATCCGGCGAAGGGCGGAATCACTCCGACCAAACGACTTGGAACTCTCTCTTCGTCATGACGGTCCTTCGGTTCTGCCACAGTCGACGCCCCGGCCACGGAGCTCTGGGCATCCACGGATCGCATGCGTTCCATCAGTTGCAACGCCGAGGGAGCCCCCTCTGCTCGCCGACCCCTCGAGGAAGATGTCGAAACACCCAACATAGTCCTATAGCGGTGTTTCTCCATCTCCTTCTCCACTATCACGTCGCGAAGTAGCTTCTCAGAGGAAGGCCTCTGCACCGAGGAACTTGACATGGTATATCCAAGACCAACGCCCCCGAGCTCCCGATCCACCATCGCCCTCCTCAGCCGGCTCGCCTCCTCACTTAGGGCTTCAGACTTGTTCCTGTAATAATGGAAGGCCGCATCAGTGTCGCGAGCCCTCTTTCGATACCGAACCAAAGTGGCCTCTAAGGCCTCAACCTTGCCCCGAAGCCACGCCACGTCGGAACGAAGGGGGTCCACCTCAGGAAGGGGAGCCGTAACCTACAAGAGAACCAGCCCACTCAAGACATATAAGCAAAGAGGTTCAGAAATTCTTCGAAGTTGGAACACTTAGCCAGCCAAAAAACCCTCTTTTTATAAATTCAGTTTCCCCATACAAAAAATACGGTGGCCAGTCCGCGGAAGGCAAATACAATCGAGAGAAGGAAAAAGAAGGACAAAAATTATACAGCTTGTTTTCCCACCTCAATGTCAGCCGGATCCGCAGGGGGGTCGGCAACCGGTTTATCATCGGACCCTTGTCCGCTAGGGGTCTTCGGTGTCCCCTCAATCTCCATATCATACTCGAAGTTGGACAGGTCAATAGTCGGATAAAAGTGCCTCACATGGCTGAGGGCCTTTGCATAACTGCTATCCTGGGCTTTGATCACCAGGATCTGACACGACTCAGTCACCTCTTTCTTCTCCTTCTCCGACATCTCCTCCTGAGCCACCCTCGCCTTCGCCCATTCCTCCTTCTCCTTGTCAAAAGCCGCCTTCGTCTCCGCCTCCTTCTTACGAGAGCCTTCGAGCTCTCCCTTCAATTCTGTCACCTCCTGCTCGGCCTTGTCAGCCCGGTCTCGCTCTCGCTGCAACGCTGCCTCGTAGAGGCCCCTCACATGGGCCCCCTGCACGGTCGCCTGCCATAGCCAGACACTACTAAGAAATCTTTCTTAACAACATAACCTGAAAGCTAGGGGGTTCGATTGACTTACCAGCACAGTGGCCTGCGCAAGACGCACGTACGCCTCGTCCAGGGTCTGGGACTTCATATCCGAACGGTCCCGAGGGGTCACCAGCTTATCTGCAACCTCCACGGCCTGGCGCCCCCGGACCAGGCAATCACCCTCGCGGATCGACCAATCCGGCGCCCACCTTCGCCGAAGTCTCTCCTCTAGTCCGGGATCCACCAGGGGACCCTTCCCCTTATCAAGGTCGGCGGCCGTACCCTGATCCGGACCCCCCTGGACCACCGCGTCCCCACCCGTCTCCGACCGAGTCCTTTTCATCCTCGGCTGAATGGGGGCCTCGGAGACCACCTGGGACAACTCGGTCGTCTTCGCCACGACATCCTTCTTCTCGGCCTTCTTCTTCTTCATGGCGAGCCTCAGCGCCTTAATCGACTCTTCATCCATTTCTGTAAAAAGATCCATTAAGAACAAATGAGCAAGAAAGTACAAGAAGAGTGAGAGGAAAGAAACAACCACGTACGAGGCACGGCCGGGCTAGGGCTCAGTCCGACGCTCGCCAGATGGGCCTCCGTCACCTTCCCCCAATTGATGCTATCCGACAGACGGAGACGCTCAACGAGTCTCCACTCCTCCGCCGTCAAGTCCCCCGGCCCCGGTGCTGCGTAGCTCGACTTAGAATGGTTCCACCGAGTAGGGATAGCCCAAGGATCCTCACTCCGGATTACCAGATACTTTTTCTTCCAGAACTTGATGGAATCTGGATGACCGTGGACAACCTTCGCCTTACCTCGAGGCGAGATATAGTATACTCCCTCTGCCGATGAGCCGATCAACAACATCGCTCGGAACACGCTCAGCCGCAGGGGTACCCTCTGCTCCTCGCACAACAGCACGAAGCAGATGATCTGCTTCCAGGAGTTCGGTCCAAACTGCATCGGCGCCAGGGACGACCAATTTAACACCTCCCGAACGAATGGATGGATGGGCAGCCTCAGGCCGGAGATAAAGGCGTCCACAAAGAAGATACAATACCTATCCGGCAGGGGATCGGTCGACCGAAGAGTAGAATTCGGCAGCATAAGCTCATAACTGGGCCCTATGTAGTAGGCCAACTGCAGAGCCCCCAAGTCGCTTGCCTCCAGAACGGTCGGGGATGCATCCACCTTCAACCTCTTCCGACTTGACGACGACGGCTGGACCCCCGAGGACTCCTTATCTGAGAGATCGTCGGGGTAGCGACGGAAAGACTGGGGTTGTGCCGACGACCCTATCACCGAGTCGCTCGGGCCGCCAATCCTCGATCCCTTCTTCTTCGGAGCCCTCCTCCTCTTAGTCCGTTCCGGCGAAGGTGTAGACAAACGCCCCAGAATGGGCGGATTCCGAGACCCTGCGGAGCCATCTCCCTCGGAGCCACCCTCCTCTCCGGAAGCCAACCCTAGGGTCCGGACTTCGTCTGAACTACCGCCCCCCTCCTCAGAGTCGCTGCTTTCCACCACGAAATGCCTCCGAGATCGCAATGGCTTCACATCGTGTACAACCTCCTCCTCGCCTACCGGCCCCTCCCCCGAGGTCGGTTTCGAGACAGGCCTCACTCCCCCCCCAGAGGTCGACGCCGACGAGCCGGACTGAGCCCTATCCATCTGTGCCTAAGCTAAATGGGGTTACCAACTAACCTGGGATCACCTCACAAAAACGACCTTGCTGCAGGAAACTGAAGGGACGAGCACTGAAGAGTTGAAGGGTTTTTTGAAAAGTAAGGAGCAAGAAAGAAATGGGCGATGGGAGGAGAGGGGGGAACATTTATAGGGGATAGGAACAACTCCTCGATTTTCGCAGTCACTATTCACCGATTGACGTGCAACTGCCGCCTGGGAAATCACGCCACGTCCTCGAAACATGTGCTGCTGACGTCACCCAGTGCCAGACTGGCCGCCCGGTACGGGGGTCGGTTCGGGCAAAATAACGGCTCGCCTTCGCCGGCACTAAAGTACTCTTCTTCGGAAGATCCACCGGCTGGCCATCACCCTTACCAGCCCGTAATTCCCCCTCGTCTCGAGGTTCGGCCTGGCACCAGGGTACTCTTCTCAGGAAGAAACAACGGCTCGCCTTCACCCTTACCGACCCATAATCCCTCGCCAGCTCGAGGTCCGGTCTGGCACCCGGGTACTCTTCTTCGGAAGATCCACCGGCTGGCCATCACCCTTACCAGCCCGTAATTCTCCCTCGTCTCGAGATTAGGTCTGGCACCCGGGTACTCTTCTCAGGAAGAAATAACGGCTCGCCTTCACCCTTACCGACCCATAATCCCTCGCCAGCTCGAGGTCCGGTCTGGCACCTGGGTACTCTTCTTCGGAAGATCCACCGGCTGGCCATCACCCTTACCAGCCCGTAATTCCCCCTCGTCTCGAGGTTCGGCCTGGCACCAGGGTACTCTTCTCAGGAAGAAACAACGGCTCGCCTTCACCCTTACCGACCCATAATCCCTCGCCAGCTCGAGGTCCGGTCTGGCACCCGGGTACTCTTCTTCGGAAGATCCACCGGCTGGCCATCACCCTTACCAGCCCATAATTCCCCCTCATCTCGAGGTTCGGTCTGGCACCCGGGTACTCTTCTCAGGAAGAAACAACGGCTCGCCATCACCCTTGTCGACACATAATCTCTCGACCTCTCGAGGTTCTGTCGAACACCAGGGTACTCTTCTCCGGAAGAGACAACGGTTTGCCATCGCCTTCACCTACACGTAAACCCTCGACTAGCTCGAGGTCCTATCCAAGCCTCAGGGCAGCACCACCAGGAAGGCCCTGTGATTCGCCCTCCCATTTTTTCTACAACCATAAGCACTCCTCCACAGCTAGCTCCCGCACCCCCCGCAGGAGTGGGGGGCTTGTGTGACAGGGTAAAAATGGCCTGAGGCCCAACCAGGGCCCAATACAATTCCCACTCAGAAAGGTAAAGATAGCAACCTGGTTCGGCTCCGAACCACTTCAGGGTCGGTGCCGAACCTCGTGTTTGCCCTCACGGTACTGGCCTCCTCGTACCGACGAGCCTCAGTAGCCCTCGGAGTCCGATCCGGGACAGTCCCACAGGCCGTCCCCCCTCTCTGGCGGGGCAAAAGGATGACCTGGCGCAGCCTAGGCCCTCCGATCCCCCCCCAGAAGCACCGGAGGCCCACGATGGGCCACGTCAGCTCCAAATACCGCCAAGGGTTTTGCCACGTCAGCCCTATACCACTCCTGGTATTGCCACGTCCGCCCTAAACCCCCTGGGCCTTCTGCCACGTCAGGCCCACGGGCTTTCGGATCCAGACCCGGCCCCCAAGTGGAACCAAACCCGGTTGGGATTCTCTATAAATACTAGACCCCCACCCACCTTTTGAGGTAATCAATCTTTTACCACTTAAATATACCTAGTTATTGCTACTCTCTCACAGAGACTGACTAGACCGTCGGAGGGTCCGCCATCGGGACAAACCCCGGTGTTTCAGGACCGTCTGCAGGTACACAAGACCTCGGATCCGACCCTTCCGATCCGAGCCCAGCCTTCAACATCTTTCCGAGCTCATCGTAGGTCCCTGAAGGTCAACCGAAGGTCGGCAGACGAGCGGCATTCTCCTTCAATACAAATTGAGTCCGAACTCACACCTGGTGCATCCACACGTCTCCTAGAAATAAACAGCATCAGCCATCAACTCCAACCAGCGCCTCTGCCTCATGTTCAACTCTTTCTGAGTGAAGACATACTTGAGACTTTTGTGGTCAGTAAAGATTTTCACTCAGTCTCCAAGTAGGTAGTGTCTCCATAATTTCAGAGCATAGATCACCGCTGCCAATTCCAAGTCATGGGTAGGGTAGTTCTTCTCGTGCGGCCTCAACTGCCTGGACGCATAAGCAACAACCCGACCCTTCTGCATCAACACTGCACCTAGACCTCTGCCTGAAGCGTCGCAGTGAATCACGAACCCACCTGATCCATCTGGTATAGTCAGCACAGGTGCTGACGTCAATCTGTTCTTCAACTCTGTGAAAGCTTCACTGCATGCCTCATCCCAAGTAAACTTCTGATCTTTTCCTGTCAGTTTAGTCAGCGGTCCAGCAATCTTCGAGAAGTCTTGGACAAACTTCCGATAATACCCTGCTAGCCCGAGAAAACTCCTCACCTCTGACACTGACTTAGGCACCGGCCAATCTTTAACTGCCGCAATCTTGGACGGATCAACAGAGATTCCCTCGCCCGAGACAATATGCCCTAAGAAGGCAACCCTATCCAACCAAAACTCGCACTTGCTAAGCTTCCCGTACAATTGATGTTCCCTCAGTGTCTGCAAGACAATTCGCAAGTGCTCAGCATGCTCATCACGACTCCGAGAATAGACGAGGATATCGTCGATGAACACCACGACGAACTTGTCCAGGAAGGGAGAGAAGACCCGATTCATCAAGCTCATAAACACGGCTGGAGCGTTCGTGACTCCGAAGGGCATGACCAAGAACTCATAGTGGCCATAACGAGTGCGAAAGGCAGTCTTCGGTATATCTTCGGTCTTCACCTTGACCTGATGGTACCCAGAACGCAGGTCTAGCTTCGAGAACACAGAAGCTCCCCCCAATTGGTCGAACAAGTCGTCGATCCTCGGCAGCGGGTACCGGTTCTTCACTGTGGCATTGTTCAACTCACGGTAGTCCATGCACAACCTGCGACTACCATCCTTCTTGTTGACGAACAGTACAGGAGCTCCCCAAGGCGAGACACTCGGCCTGATAAAACCCTTATTCAGCATCTCCTGAATCTGTTCCTTCAACTCTGCCATTTCAACTGGCGCCAACCGGTACGGACTCTTAGAAATAGGAGCGGTACCCGGCTGAACTTCAATGCCAAATTCCACCTCTCGATCGGGAGGTAACCCGGGCAATTCCTCTGGGAATACATCCAGGAATTCCCGCACTATAAGAGGCGCAGCCTCACAGTCTGTGTGCAACTCCATTGCACAATCTTCCTCATCTGCTAGCTTCTTACCGCTCCAAGAGGTGTCTCCCCGGCATGAAACTCGAACTCTGCATGCCCTGGAATCTTGAACACCACCTTCTTCGCCCGGCAATCAATAACAGCGTGAGATTCTCCCAGCCAATCCATGCCGAGAATTACATCGAACCCTGAATTCCCAATCACTATCAAGTTTGCCTTAAAATCTGTGCCCCCAATAACTAGAGGGCTCCGCTTGCACTCCCTAGAGCAAACGATAACTCCGCCACCTGTGGTGATGTTCCAAGCTGCTGGCATGTCACTGCACTCCAGCTGGTGATGATCCACAAAGCGGGAAGAGACGAAGGAATGGGTCGCTCCGGAATCGAACAAGACATGGGCGAGAAAGGAATGAACTAAAATAATACCTATGATAGAATCAAAAATATGGGAAGAGATGAATAGGGCAGGATAATAGGGATTAAGAAATGCTAATGTGAAAAGAAACTACCCACTGAATGATGCAAGGATGAATAACTAAAATAGAAAGCAGATAATAATAATAATAAAACATAAATATACCTGCGACGACTTCCTCAGCGGTTTCAGCTTCCACCGCAGTCAGGTTGAAGGCCTGACCACGACCTCCAGATGGACCTCCCTGAGGAGCGGCTCTCCTCTGGCCAAAAACCTGTCTCTGAGGTGGGAGTGGTGGTCCGCCCTGCCCACGCCCAAGCGCTCCCTGCGGAGCAGAACTTCCAACTGGTGCAGTGGCCCCGGACCTCGGGCAATCGCGAACCATGTGGTCGCCGCTACCACATAAGAGGCACTGACGGTTGGCTAACCTACAGTCCCCACGCATGTTTCCATCCTTGTGACAGTACGAACAGACTGGGTTCGCCCTCTGAGCGGCAGGTGTATAAGGCTGTGCTCTGGCAGGGAAGGTCGGTGCTGGCCTCCTGATAGGCCCTCCAGACGGCCTAGTGGGGATAGGATGCGAAGCGGGCCGCTGGTTGGCGCGCTTCCGCCTACTGGCCTGCTCCTGGCTTCTAGCAGCCTCCAGGATATCTGCATAGGAACGGAGCCGCAAGGCAGCCAGACGATCTTGAATATCGAGGTCCAAGCCCTGCATGAAACGACGGCCCTTATCCCACTCGTTTGCCACCATGGAAGCGGCAAAACGGCTAAGTCGAGTGAACTCCGTAGCATACTCATCCACGGTCCGATTCTCCTGGTTCAAGGCAGCGTCTCAGTTAAACATTGGCATATTTATGAAATAACAATGAAAATTGCATAACGACACTATCTGTCTAACCTGTGTGAGTGTGACGAATTGCCGCTCCATTTTATTTTTCGTCACATCAGGAAAGAACTTTGTGAGAAAGCTCTCTCTGAAGATGTCCCAAGCGATGGGGCGTTCCAGCCTCTCTACTTCAGCTCGCCACCAAATCTGGGCGAGATCAACGAGTTGGATGCTCACGACATCCACTCGATCAACGTCGGCTATCCTTGCCGCGATCATCAGCTGTTCGGTCCTAATGAGCCATTGCTCGGCTTCCAGTGGACCTTCCGTACCTGCGAATTTATCCGGATGTAGTCTCATGAAATCGGCTACATTTCCAGGTCGTGGTGGCAACACCGCAGGCACCGGTACAGCAGGCTCTCGATTGGCAGCTCCCAAGGCCACCCTCATCATTTCTGCATGTTCCCGCCTCATCATTTCTGCTTGCTCCCGCTGCATCTGCATCATCTGCTGCATCATCAGCTCGGTCTGTTCGCGTTGCATCTGCATTATTTGGGCCATAGTGGGCGCCTCTGGCTGGCTGGAAGAAGAAGCACCTCTTCTCAGCATCTCCAAGATCTGGGCGATGGTGGGCTCCTCGGGCTGCTCATCACCAGCACGAGAAGTAGAAGCACCTTTTCTAGCCATGGTCTGAAATAAGAATCAAACAGTTAGCATCCAGATTCATAAGTTGGTTATCAATTATCCATGTGATCAACGTGGTTTACATATTGTTGAGTCAGACCGGTTAAACTCAAGCTAATCAGGGTCCAATCCCGAACTAGTTAGAGTCTAACCTGGCTCTGATATCACTAAAAACCTTGTCACGCCCCGCTTCCCGAAACACGGAATGCAAGCACGTGACTCGGCCCAGCGAATGACTTACGTCACCCATAGGCTGTTAATGATCCAACTCAACAATATATCAGTAATAAAACAACCACGCATACAATAAAAGAATAATCACATAAATAACAACATTGGAAATTAATGCATTAAATTTAACCAATATCAAATAACTCAACTTCTGGAAATTTAATAAACAATACTCAGGTCAAAGCCCACAATACAAAGAAATAACATTTATCCAAATTTATTTAAAGTCATCAAATGAAACATTATTTATTCTAGTGCCACGGTAAAATCCCTTCACCAATGCTGCTCTCCTATTCCATCTGGTAAATCTTCCTGATTGCCTGTAAATTGTTCATCTAAAAAGAGGAAAAAGGAAGTCCTTAGAGCAAGTCGTGGACATGCAAGTGGAGAAACAGAGAAACAATAACAATAGTGGTGAAGCAATGAATTCAATAAACGATGAAGTCAAAAATGTTGAACAGTGGCAATGAGGTAACAGTATATTATGCAATAACTATGATCTATCACAATAACGGTAAACAATATCAATAATGACAATAATAACGATAACACTGTTCGATAAAGATAACAATATGCAATGATAATGCAATGAGAGCCTTATGTCTATTATTCATTTTTTTTATCCTAACTAATGCACGTACTACTGTGTCCCATGTGTGCCGTACCACAGGTTCGATGTATACAATCAATTTCGTTTAGATTAAGGTGGTAGATTCTATAGTTCATGTACTAGGAATGATGACGATAGCGATAAACACGGGACATGTGTAATTTCTTACACGATGCCGATAACGATAAAACACGGGACATGTGTAATTTCTTACACGATGCCGATAACGATAAAACACGGGACATGTGTAATTTCTTACACGATGCCGATAACGATAAAACACTGGCCATCATCCGAGTACACTTACTATATTGTCAACTACCCTAATCAACCCTTAACCCCGGCTTTGATTTATTTCCTTAATTCAATTAACACACGATAATGCAATTAATAAGGGACGTTAGAAAAGGTGACAAACAACCCTAAGATCATGCAATATACTATATACAATTAAATACACTAAATATAACATTATAAACACATTTGTACATTTAAAAGCATAGAATCCCAATTCTGGCCAGCAGTAGGTTGCTGTACCAAAATCAGTATTCCCGTTGCTACAGGACAGCAAATGTGGATCCGTCAGGTAGTCTAGAAACTAGACTCCTGCCCGGTTCCAACGCATACTTACAAGCTACATTCCGACAACGGTAGCTAGGTGAAATTCAATAATCTTTATAGGTTTTAGTTTCTGGCTGGGTGTAGATGTTGTCTAATTTTAATTATAAAGGCAGAAAATAAATGTTATAAAAATCGGTAAAAGTAATATTTAACACCCTAAACATGTTATTTACAAATTTGGAATTTATCTTGGCCATATAGGATTAATAGTTCACTTAATTCATTAGCCTAAGTTGTTATGTACGTGAATCTGGAATTACAGCGCTGCTGTGGTAAAAGGTTCATAACTTGAGCAGTATAACTCCGAATTTGAAAGTTTTGGTGTCTATCGACATCTAGACAGATAGGGCTACGCTTTACTTTCAGGGAGTTTCTGATTTTAATGAAGTGTTCTAGGTCTAAACAGCATGTTAAGGTTCAGATTAGTGTAATTTTCTGAATAGTCTATATGTTCATTTTAAGTAAAATGGTAAAAATAAAATTTAATAATAGTAAATTGGAGTTTAATTAATCTCAATCGCAGCGAATCAAACTTAGGTGAACATGGTATTAATATAGGTGATGTCTAACATTTTAATAACTACAATTCAACAAATTAGCAATAACAATCACATTAACGATCAACAAATTTCTACAATCTACTATAGCTATTTGTCATTTAACTTCATGATATGAAATGTGTCTACAATTCCCTATTTTTATAATCAATAACTATAACTATATGGTGTATGAACATCTCTATACTTTAGAGGCAAAAAGATGGCACGATGTCGAGACTACCACTTGGATTCGCACGTGTAAATCCGTGGCATCTCGACGATTGATACAATAATATTTTATGATTTTTAAATAAGATCCACTTGCGGAATTTCAACAATAATTATCGAATATGATACAAAAAAATACATTCGATAGAAGTGACTTGCCTTTTACTTTGTAGACGGTTCGAAAATAAATAAAGAATAACGGGATCAGAGTCCCGAGGAGCTATCCCAAGAGTGCGTGCGAAGAAAGCTAGTAGATAGCAATAATCCTCCACACCAGATCGGCCAAAACAGCAAAACAGCGATCTGGATCTGGCGCAGCAAAACACGGGACAGCGAAATCGTCCAATCAGATCGAGCTAAAGCAGCGGATCCGACGCCAGAACAGCGTGCAGCGAAATCAGGATCCACGGTGGACGAACACCGTACAGCAATCACAGGGCACGGATCTTGGCGCGATCCGACGGTCCAAAATCAACCGCGCCTTTTCCCTTCTTCTTCTTCTTCGTTCGCTGCTTCGAACAGGAAGAGTGAGAGAGAGAGCGAGCGGCAACGGCGGGGTTCTTCGACGGCGGAGCTACGTCGGGAAGCGACGTAGCGGCGGCGGCACGGCGAAGGCGCGAGGGTGGACGAAAGGCGACGGCGGTGCTGCTCTGTTCGTGGGTTCGAACAGAGGGTGAGAGCGGGAGAGTTGATCGGCGGTGTGGGGTGTTGGCGATGCGACGGAGGTGGAGGGGAGGTCGAGGGGATGAGAGGATGGTGTTGGTGGTTGGTTTGGTTCGGTGATGGAGTTTGGGTTCACGGCGTCGAGGCGAGGAAGTGGAGGGGAAGACGACGATGGATTGGCGGTGGCGATGGAGTTGGGGACGACGGCAATGGAGAGGAGTGGGTTGACGACGGTGAAGGCGAAGGTGGGGGGGGGGGGGGGTTTGGTGGGTTCGACAGTAGGGGGAGGAAGAGAAGGGTTTGTTTTGCTTCATTTTGTTTTGTTGGGTTTGTTTTGTTCTATTGTTTTTGTTTTGATTTTCGTTTTGTTTTGGTTTGATTTAACAGAGAAGGGGGAGAGAGAGTATAGGGAGAGATTAGAGATAATAGGGAAGTTACGAGATAGTGGGAGAGATTAGAGGCCCAAATATTAGGGATTTAGTTACCCAATAATTGGAAGTTACCTATAGAGGCCAGGAGAGTGATTAGGGAAATTGATATGATTAGCCGTTAGGGAGAGATTGGGGTTGATTTGGGTTTGTGGGTTTGGGTGAGAGATCCATTAGGAGGTGGGTAATGGGCTATGGGTACAAAGTGGGTCAAATTGAGGACAATTCACAACCCAAGAAGACCACACAATTAATCTAAAATTAAATCCAAATTAAAAATACAAGAAGTAGATTTTTAATGAGCAACTGAGATGAAAAATAATTGATAAATAACATTCGACTAAATATTATTTAACACAAAAATGGGACAAATGAAATGAATTTCGATTACAATCGAGATTACAATTGGAAATCAAAAATAGAAATAGGAAAGTGAAAACGGGAGTTACATCTCAAGTACAGAAATAAATCAAGTTCACGAATACAGAATAAAGTTCTAACAGGAAACAGAAATAATAATCAGCAACTAATACTGCGAGCCACCAGTACCTTCTTGAATCTGTCCACCAAAATCTGCAAATCATCAAAATCAGGAAAAAGGAAAAGAAGAAAACACAGTACCCGTCAATGGCAAGTCCGGGTCACAAATAGAATAGGATACAAGCACATGGACACTATCTAACCATAGGATATACTAACAGGTATAGGTAAACATATGTCAACAGTTAAACAGGTAACATATATAATTATCATGTATTCAGGTAATCAGGTAATCATGTATCAAGTATCAGGAAAACAGGTAACAGGATAATCAGGATAATCAGGTTATGTTAAGTCTAATCTTTTTATTAACTATCTAGGTAGCACGACATGCATCCCAGTTTTTACTACATGGTTGCTACAACAAACAATTTTGCTTAGTAAGATTTTCATAATGGAGTCCATAGGGCAACGTACTTGGGTACAGGAAACAGGCAGAACCCAGCGGCTCTCTTCTACTCTACACCTTCTTACATAAGAAGCAATGTAGACAGGGTCAGTAACAGATAAACAGGCAGGTAGGACACTAGTCCTCTTCCAAGTACACATTTCTATTTTCTCCACTAATAGAATCTTCCCTTAAACCCCGGCTTAGTTACTTTTATTATTAAGATCATTAACAGGCATGAGAGTGTACTAAATGATGTCAAACTAAAAGGTCATAATCAGGTTTAGACTCAGGAAATTAGATCAGCAAGTATAGGTACCAAACATTCACAAATACGAGCAACTTAGCGTATGTTTATAATCAGGACAGCAAGACCAGTCTGTACAAAAACAGTGATCCAAAGATCTACAGGCATGCAAATCATGATCCGTCGAAAGATCTGGAAACTAGACTTCCACACGCTTCTAACGGGTATAATAAATCCATATGCTAATTCACAACATCTCGACTCAAAACACAATTCAACACAGTTTTCATGTACAGCCAGAAAACAGGGGAATAACTTAAACAACATGAAAACAGCATACAACGTCATTAATTAAACCCACGAAAATTCTGGGGTAATCCCCTATATGTATAGTCTCAAAATATAAATTTTCATATTTTTCCAGAAAGTATAGATATGTTTTCAAAAATAGAAAGTAACACATAACACAGTTTTGATGGATCTGGAATTCTTCAACACCGCTGTACAAAATCATGCATATCTTGCACACAGCGCATCAAAATCCACTTCCGCCAAAACGGGATGAAAGTATACACAATTACCCAACTTTCATATCTCACATAAAATATCCATACAGTAATTATAAATAAGGTGAACACGGCATTCAACATACAATCACACACAGTTTACAGCAAAAGCGATCTATAGAAAAGAATGTAAGGCATCACTCAAAACTCATCTTTTAATTACCACAAAAATCAGAGAACTACCTAACATCATGGTGAAACACCGGAAAAAATCTTGTGGCATGAAATTATGTCTAACTTGGATCTTGAAAATAAATTGGTGATAAAATCTACCCCGAAATGAATCTGGGAACTACCGGCATACAGTTACTAAAATAATCATAACTAATTCATACGAACTCCAAACAGGGTAAAACCAGTGGGATTAGAAATTCGATTCAATTCTCTACAAATTACTCAAAAATAGCCATGTTGAGATTCGTACTCTAATTCAGGTAAAAACAGCAATCAATCCAGTTCAAATCCAAATTTCCAGATTTCTCAACCAAACTTCAGAACGTCATAACTTCTACAAAAATAACCCAAACTCTTCCAAATTCAAAACAGTGTCTACCCATTGTCCAAATGTCATAATGGAGGGTATCTAACATGTCCAAACCTAAATATTCTCATATGGCGTTCAAACAAACATCGGATATACGATATGGCACATACGCGATCAAATCACGTTTGGGTGATTCCTAAGGCACAAACCTATCAAACTCCATGTCCTAAGTCATCTATGGCCTGTTTTGAACAATAGAGACGAACCCACAATTAAAAAACATGATCTTTGGCCGTCTCTAGTCTCAACCTATCCTATGTGTGAACTTTCGACATGTATCAACCTAAGAAATTTAAGTACAAGTTACTTGCCTTTTTGTGATGACGAACGTGACGAATCCAAGCCTTTCAAAGAAAACCCACGAGCAAGACGCCTTCTAATGCGATTTCGAGCGAAACCCACGAACAAAACGCGCCAACGGTTGATCTCTTTGACACACGAACCAAAGTGGGAGATGCCCACAATACAAAACAGCGAGGAGATGTGTAAAGGTGCTGTTTTGTGGAGGGTGATGCTGGTTTGGTGGTTGCCGGCCACAAGAAGAAGGAGAGACGAGGTAGAATCGAGGCGAAGTAGTATAGAAAGATGGAGAGGGGAGGTATGGGTGGTCAGCCAAGGCCAGAGAGGGGAAGAGGATGTTGGCCTAGGGTTGAAGAAGGCAAGCCGGGGGTATTTAGGAAGGAGGCCGGGTGCAAGTAGGAGAGGGAGAGAGAATAGTATTAGGGTTAGGGATTAATTAGTATTTGAGGTATATATAGGAGATCAAATGTGGGTTAATGGGTAGCGGATATCAATAGGAAACAATAGGTATATAATTGGGTAATGGATATTGGTTAGATTTCGAACGGGGATACAAAATACAATGAATCCTATAGCTCCTAAAAATCTCCTTAAGGGCCAAAAATCTCAAATTGGTCAAAACTCTCCTAAAAATCCACCATGACCCTAAAATAATATTTATACATGAACGAGATCAAGAAATTGAGAAAAAGAGCTCAAAATGTCGAAAAACGGCCAAACGGCGCACAAACAGCAAAAGGAGGTCAAAACTGCCAGAAAATATTATAAAATAAAAATAATTAAATTTATTGTTCCAAAAAATACAATAGAAAATATTAATTCACAAAAATGAAAAATACCCTCAAAAATACCAAAAGTGAAAAACAGGGGTTACAATCCTACCCCCCTACAAGAAAATTTCGTCCTCGAAATTAAAAAGAAAGGTACATAGGATAATCCCAAGCAAAACTAAACAGCCAAAAGCAAAACAAATAACTACTCAAACAAGTGAGGAAACTTCTGCTGAATTTCCTCCTCCAGCTCCCATGTCGACTCACCAGGCGAGTGAGGATTCCAAGCAACACGAACCAACTTAATGACCTTGTTCTTAAGCACTTTCTCCCGCCGATCCACAATAGCAACTGGCGGAATCTCACAAGTCAAATCCGGCCTAATGGTCAACTCTGAATAGTCGATCATGTGGCTCTCATCTCGGATATATCTCCTGAGTTGTGAGACATGGAAAACATCGTGCACTCCTGATAAAGCTGGTGCCACCTTGCCTACTCGCTCCAAAATCTCGAACGGTCCAATAAACCTCGGGCTAAGCTTGCCCCCGCCACCGAACCGAATGACACCGCGCCACGGCAATACCTTGAGAAAAACATGGTCACCAACTGCGAACTCCAACGCCCTGCGACGAACATCAGCCCACCGCCTCAGTCTGTCCTGAGCTACCTGCAAGTGCTTCCTAATCTGAACCACTGCCTCAACTGTCTTGGTGATCAACTCTGGACCCAACAACTTTCTTTCGCCAACATCATCCCAGCAAACTGGCGATCTACACTTCCGCTCATAGAGTGCCTCGAACGGAGCAGCTTTAATACTAGCTTGAAAGCTGTTATTGTACGAGAACTCTACCAGATGCAAATGATCCTCCTAAGACCCACCAAACTGAAGCATGCAGGATCTCAACATGTCCTCAAGAATCTGAATAGTCCGCTCTGACTGTCCATCAGTCTGGGGATGAAAAGCTGTACTGTACTTTAATTTGCTCCCCAAACTGCTCTGAAGACTCTCCCAAAACTGAGACATGAATCTCGTATCCCTCTCGGATACAATACTAACTGGAACCCCATGAAGTCTGACAATCTCTTGCATATACCTCTCAGGATCTCAGTAGACTGACCGACACGAAAAGGAATGAAGTGAGCACTCTTCGTCAAACGGTCAACAATCACCCAAATAGCATTATGACCCTTCGGACTCCTCGGCAAAGCAGTCACAAAATCCATGGTGATATGTTCCCACTTCCACTCTGGAATAGGAAGCGGTTGAAAAAGTCCTACGGTTCTCTGATGCTCCGCTTTAACCTGCTGACAGATCAAACACAGCAAAACAAACCGCGCGACAGCCCTTTTCATACCATGCCACCAGAAATGAAGCCTCAAATCCCGATACATCTTAGTACCGCCAGGATGGATTGAATACGAAGACTGATGAGCTTCTTCAAGTAACCTCTGACGAACTTCTCCTTTAGGGACACATAACCGGGAACCAAAACGAAGAGAACCATCTGCATGAATAACCATGTCCGTCCTGGACCCAGACTCATTCTCAGCTCGAAACTTCTGCAACTGTGCATCGCTAGCCTGCACCTCTTTAATCTGCTCCACAAGAGACGACTATAGCTGGAGCGCCAAACAACTCCGACCAGAATTCGGCAACACAACCTTAAGCTCCAACCTTCTCATCTGCTCAATGAGATCTTTCTGCTGAGTAAGAAACGAAACCGCTGGTCTCCTGCTCAAAGCATCAGGCCCAAGTTTACTTTACCAGGATGGTATTGCAAACTGATGTCATACTCGGCCATAAGTTCCAACCAATGCCTTTGCCTCATGTTCAACTCCTTCTGGGTGAAGACGTACTTGAGACTTTTGTGGTCTGTAAAGATCTCCACTCGGTCTCCAAGCAAATAATGCCTCCACAGTTTCAAAGCAAAAATCACTGTCGCTAACTCCAAGTCATGAGTAGGATAGTTCTTCTCATGCGGGCTCAATTGCCTTGATGCATACGCAACAACACGGCCCTTCTGCATAAGAACTGCTCCAAGACCCTTACCAGAAGCATCACAGTAAACTACAAATCCGCCTGAACCGTCTGGAATAGTCAACACAGGCGCTGACATCAGTCTGTCCTTCAACTCAAGAAAATCCATATTGCACTCATCAGACCAACAAAACTTCTGATCCTTCCCAGTCAATTTAGTCAAAGGTCCTGCTATCTTCGAAAAATCCTGGACGAACTTTCGATTATAGCCAGCCAAACCAAGAAAACTCCTGACTTCTGAAACTGACTTGGGAATAGGCCAATCCTTCACAGCCTCAATCTTGGCAGGATCCACCGAAATACCATCGCCAGAAACAATGTGCCCCAAGAAAGAAATCCTGTCGAGCCAAAACTCGCACTTGCTCAGTTTTCCAAAGAGTTGATGCTCTCTCATAGTCTGCAGAACCACTCTAAGATGCTCAGCATGATCTTCCCGATTCTTAGAATACACCAAAATATCATCAATGAAGACCATCACGAACTTATCCAGATACTGCGAGAACACCCGATTCATAAGACTCATGAATACAGCCGGCGCATTCGTGACTCCGAACGGCATCACAAGATACTCATAGTGCCCGTATCTAGTCCTGAAAGCAGTCTTCGGTATATCTGTAGCCTTCACCTTAACTTGGTGATATCTAGAACGAAGATCCAACTTCGAGAAAACAGAAGCCCCACTCAGCTGATCAAACAAATCATCAATCCTGGGCAACGGATACCGATTCTTCACCGTAACTCTGTTCAGCTCTCGGTAATCCACGCACATCCGACGACTTCCATCCTTCTTATCAACAAAAAGGACTGGAGCACCCCAAGGCGAAACACTGGGTCTGATGAAACCCAAATCAAGCAACTGCTGCCTGACTGCAATTCCATTGCACAATCCACCTGCTCAACTGCAGTCTTTGCTCGACCAAGAGAAGATTCTCCGGCATGGAACTCAAATTCTGCCCGATTTGGAATTCTGAAGACAACTTTCTTGGCACGGCAATCAATAAAGGCATGGGCTTCTCCCAACCAATTCATACCAAGAATGACATCGAATCCTGAACTTCCAATTATAATCAGGTTGGCTTTGAAATCTGCATCTCCAATAGCAACAGAACATTGCCTGCACTCACGGGAACAACTGACAATTCCTCCACCCATCACGATGTTCCAAGCCTCTGACATGTTGCTGCATTCTAACTGATGGCGAGTGACAAATCGAGAGGAGACAAATGAATGGGTTGCCCCAGAATCAAAGAGAACATATGCAGGAAAAGAGCAAACAAGGATGATACCTAACAGAAATCAAATCAAGGAAAAGCATAGAAGACCAAGGGTGAGGGGAGAACAACAATGCAGGGAAACAAAGCAAAGAAGCAAAGCAACGCTAAGGGAACAAATAAAAGGAACAAAACATCAAGCAATAAAAACAAAAATAAATATACCTGCTACAACTCCTTCAGCAGTCTCAGCATCTGCGGCAGTCAAGTTGAAAGCTTGACCTCTCCTCGGAACAGCGGTCCCTTGACCGACAATCTGGCGTTGAGGAGGAAGTGGTGGCCTAACTGGACCACGAACTGGACCTGCCTGCTGATTAGGACCCCTGGCTGGAAGAGCCATTGGTTGAAATGCTTGGGGACAATCTCGCACTCCATGCGCAGTAGAACCACACCTAAAGCATCGGCGATTTGCGCGCCTACATTCTTTGCGATCATACCCAGGCAAACGAAAGAAGTCACAGTAAGCATTCCTCTGAGAACCAGCAGCAGAGTAAGGAGTTGCCCTGATTGGATGGGCGGGAACAGGCCTTCGGATAGGACCACCAGACCTAGCAGTAGAATGCGGTACAGTCCGCTGAGAAAGGGACGAATCACCACGAGCCTGCTCCTGAGCTCGAGCTGCTTCAAGGGCCTCAGCATAAGTACGCAGACGAAGAGAGACCAGATGCCTCTTGATATCCTGCTCAAGACCATTAGTGAACCTGCGAGCCCTTGTAACACCCCGCAAAATTGGAATTACAATTTTGCCCTGGGTATTATGCACGTATATTTTGTAATGTGTTTTACTACATATTTTTGAATTCGTACTATTTGTACATTTTCCGTATTGATTTCAGTCAACTAAAATATAATATTTCAATCCCTAGGATTCACGTGCTTTTTACGTGTTTTGATGCACGTGTTTCCACCACTACGTACAATATTTTCTATAGGTTTAAATTATTTATTTTTATGTATTTAAATCTATTTTGTAAAACTGAAATTTATTTTCCCCCTATTTTGATTAAAATGCATTTTTTGATTTGAGAATAAACATATTTACATGATCTTGTCTATAGTAAACATAAATGGATTCTAATGCAAGCTAAAATCTCCAAAAGAAAGAGATTTATTGGTATGATTTGGCTATATGTACCCATGTTAAAATGCATTTGTGATTTCAAAACCTTTTCTGGATTAGAATAAAGTTTATTTAATTATGCTTGATTATTTTTAATACAGTTGTAGACATATATGTGGTTCATTATATAAAATAGTCGGACGGATGATAAATAATCACTTATCATCAAGCATAAACTATATGTATGCACGTACATCAAGCATAGGTCCATTTGGCTAGATTTTATGATAAAAATTAAATATCAATCTCTTTTTTTTATTATTAAAATGCATTTTTTTTATTTTTTTGCACGTATGATGCACGTACAAATTTTATTCTCATTTGTTATTCTCATTTACAAATTGTTAGCATGCATAAGTGTTAATTAGCCTTCTTTTGATTCATGGACCTATAGAATAAAATCTAGCCCATTAGAAGAGGAGCCCACTAGATAATCAAATTAATTAATTAGAAATGAGCCCATGTAGCAAGCCCAGTAGATAATCAAATTAATTAGAAATGAGCCCATGTAGCAAGCCCACTATTAAAATCACAAATTAAGTTATACATGACAAGTAACAAATATTAGTACACATTTAGAGTTATAGAAATGTGTTCATATTTGTTTGTGCATGTGTGCATGCACACACAAATGTATTTGGACCCTTTTGTGGGCTAGGGGTGACCGGTTTTGGAGAGAGGGAGGAGAATAATGGAGAGGTGGAGAGTGGGGAGATGAAGAGATGGGGGTTTTAGGAGTTTAGGACTTGAATGATTGTATGAATTAATTTGAAGAGTTATTAGGGAGGGATTTTTGCACTTTAAACCCTTCCAAAATCCTATAAATAGAGTTTCATTTCCTACACTTCTCTTGCACCAAAAACATTATCAAAAGAAAGAAAGAGAGAAGAGAGTTTTGTGCTTGGAGGCAATTGCTAGGAGGAGGAGTCATTGCTAGGAGTTTGTCTTGGAGCTAGAAGAGGTGTCACATCTTTCCCTTCAATTGTTCAAGCTTCAATAAGGTGGGTGTTCTCCTACTTTCTAATTTTACTTTTTTGAATGTACATGCTAATAAAAATGAATGAGTAGTTTGGATAAAATAGAATAACTATACTATGATTGTGGTGAGATTAATAGTGAATCATGCTATGTTGACAAATAGATTAACATTGTGTTAGTGGGTGATTTCATTATTTTCTAGTGTAGGATATGCATACAAAAAAGAGTAGTATAAGAAGATATTGTTTGAGAATTATAAGATAAAATTTATGCTAGTATATCATGTTTTGAATGAGGATGATTTTGTCGTGATATCATGCTAATTAAAAAGAAGAATTTCTTTATACCATGAATCATGTTAATGTGATTGCAATTTTGTACTTGTTGAGTATGTGGGAATTTTAGTGATGAATATCATATGATAAACATGCTTTATGATTTATTGACTAAGAAAGAAGAAAGTAAAATTTTGTTATTATTGACATATGTATATTTTTTATTGTTACATTTGGAAAATAATAATTTGTTCATGAAAGAGATTTTGTAAAATTCTTATGATTTGAGACTTGTTGGCATGCTATAAATTCCCAATTTGTATAAGAGAAATTAAACAAATTGTTGTTTTTCATTCATGTTTTGAGAAATACAAGTTTATGTGTAGATTGAAAAGAAGAGTTTAACTAAAGAATTATTACTATGAACAATGTTAGAATACTCGTAAATCTAGGTATGTCAAATGTGTGATATGTAAAAGAATGCTATATTTCGACATATGATTAGAGATATGATGAAAAAGAAAAGAGAAGGAAATAATTTTTTATGAAGTATGTTGACATATGTCAAAAAAAAAAATTACAATTTTTCTTTTGTATGAAAGGAATTCCTTTGAGACATCCATAATCGATTAAAAGATATGTTTGATTCTTAACACAAATTTTTATTTGTAGGATGTTGGGCATAAACTAGTTTTTAGAAAAGCATGATTTTAATTTTCGAGTTTGAAAAGAAATGTAAATTTTGTAAAGAAAGGAAATAATCTTTTTTTAAAATAAGATATATGCTAAAAAAATAAGTTTGGACTTGTTGATTATTATTTAAGATTTCCTTTTAGTTCAAAGAGAAGTTTATTCCAATATCCTAAAGGATTGGATTATTGGGTAAACAAGTTTTGGTAAAAAGAAATAATTTCAGAAAAGTATAAACAAAAGTATACAAATACAACTCTTAGACAGAAATCACAATCGGACTTGCTGGTTAGCCAGTGAGTACTACTTATAAGAGATCTCGGGTTCGAAACTTGATAGTTACATTTTATTTTTATTCTTTTAAATTGATCCCGAAACCGATAATTAATATATGAGGATTTCGGTATACAAATGTCACACACAGCCACATAGACTTATTGGCTATTGGAGTGGGATTAGTTCCTTGTTCAGTTGGTGGTGATGGGTTCGAAACCTGAGCCATTCTTTCATATTTTTTGATTGGTTTAATAGCATAAGATGTTTTTTTTTAGTATGAATAAATTCCTATTATGGTTATAAGATAAAATAGAAGCTATTAGAGATTGTTATGGAAATTTTATTGTATATTTTAAAAAAGTAAAAATGAGACTTTAAAAAGGAAATTTGGTATAGAAAGCAAGAATGATTGAAGTTTTTATTATTAAAAAAGGGTATGACTTTAAAGAGTAAAAGAAATATACATTATGTGAATTAATTGCCTTTTGATGGGATTATTCATTTATGTTGAATGCTTGATTATTATATGTGCTTAAATTTGCAAATGAAATTGTTATTGTTGATTCATGAATGAACTATAAGAGAATTATGATTGATGCCAAATAAGACATAGATCAAATTGTGGATAAGCTAGAGACATGAGAATATCTAAGTCAAGACATGATTATTAAAGGGTATGTGTACCCATGTTTCTTGTACATGAAAGATTTATGATTTAGGATTAGTAAGACCTCGGTTACCGGTAATTTTGAAAGAAAGATTTTGAGACTTGATTTCGAGATAATGCCGTCGGGCGATCTCGTATTGTGTGAATAAGTCCGGTACGAGGTAAAACTGATTCTAGGGTGATAACATATTCATGTCTTGAACTAAAAATAATTAGGCACTTAGGTGAAGATTTAATAGACTTGTGCAAACGTAAATGGGTGCTTCTATATAGTCGGCGGTGGATCTCCGTGGCTATAGACCCAGTTGGTGGACTGTGGTTGCTCCGTAGGAGATAGACTGTATTTTATCCGGGACTTAGGGTAGTCGGCGGATGTTTACCATACTCCAAAGAATATGTATATACCGGGGCTATAGGGGCATTTACGGGATTATTCTCACGATATAATAGCCAGGGAGGCTGGGATCTGTTATTATAGCCAGGGAGCCTGAGATCCGTATCTGTGAAATAACTCTAAAACTTGTTTTATTACCGGGTAGTCTCATGGCGAGGGATCGAACCCTTCAATATGGAGTACGTAGGCACTTGCCCTCAGACCTATGTAGTATGAGATGCATAGAATCTGAACAAGTGTGCATTAGTGTCATCCTAGTGTAGGATTGTGTGCATTAGGCATTAAGGCATGGCATACACTTATGTTTAGAATAATCACTTTTGACACTTTACTTGTTCATTCAATCTTTTTGTGATTTGTTAAAGTATGAGATCGTTATACTATTCCCGGCATAGAGAGGATAGCCGTGTATAACATTTCGTCAGTTGTAAGTAACTGATGAGCCCACAGATTAACATGCAGGTAAAGGACCATTCATGAAGCTATAAAGTGGATATGCTGATGCTGCTTTATTTTAAAGATGTTGTAAATGTTTTATTGTAAATTTCATTCTTCCGTTGTGTAAAACCAAGTTGTAATTGAACTCTGATGTATTATTGAAAAAGTTTTAAAATTTCCTTGTAAAATTGTACGAAGTGAAGTAAAGATCCTGTGAAATCTCGAATTTATTCTTATTTGGAATTCGGGGCGTTACAGCCCTATCCTCTTCGGTTGCCACAAGAACGGCAGCGAAGCGGCTAATTCTCGTAAACTCAGCAACGTACTCATCCACTGTCCTGGAACCCTGTTGCAAGAAGTCCATGTTACAACATTCATAATTATCCATGCAATATTGTAACAAATCCAGAATTGAACAACGACTTAACCTGTTTTAGTGCCAGGAATTGCTGTTCCATCTCAGCCCGAGTACTGTTGGGGAAGAACTTCTCCAAGAATCCCCGAGTAAAGGTAGTCCAAGCAATAGGCTTTTCCAGGCGCTCAGACTCAGCCATCCACCAGATATGCGCTAAATCCTCCAGCTGGATGGAAACAACGTCCACCCGATCAGCCTCTGCAACACGAGCTGCTGCCAACAAACGCTCCGTTCGGATCAGCCACTGTTCAGCCTCCAAAGGCGTCTCAGTGCCGGAAAAACGATCGGGATGCAGCATCATAAAGTCCGTAACAGTCCCTGGGCGAGGCAGAAGAGTTGCCTGCATAGGTGCAACAGGAGGCGGAACCCGAGCAGCTTCAAGTGCAGCCATCACTAGATCACTGTGGTTTTACTGCTGATTAATCAACCGCTCAAGCACAGCAGTGACAGCCTCAACCGGATCAGCTTGAGATTCAGAGGTAGAACCTTTACGAGCCATAGTCTGCACAAACCGAAAACAGTTAGCATCCAGATTCTGTGTTGGTGTCATATTTCAATTTTGCATGCATGGTTGGTGAAATGTTGCGCAGATTCCAGTTCGAGCCAAGCTTGTCTAATATATTAGGCAACTAATACATTAGCCAAACTTGGTGCTCTGATACCACTAAAAACCCTGTCACGCCCCGCTTCCCAAAAATACAGAATACGGGCACGTAACACAAGCCCAGCGAATGAATATAATCATCCTTAAGCTGTTTCAGAAATCTTACAACATATCACAGACAGTATATCAGAGTCAACATATATCAGAGTCAATATATCACAGTCGGAAGCAAAGAGTGGAACCAACATGCATCATTGAGATAACTTCACCAACAGAAATTAATTGAAATCAAATATCTTGTTCTCAAATAAAAACAGAGTCTGGAACAAATATTCTGGGTCACATCGCCCAAATACAAATAAT